>CM031243.1:166915957-168115957 GCA_018340775.1 Taxus wallichiana var. yunnanensis | reverse complement strand
ATGAAGTCAATAAAGAATTGCAAGTTCATCTCTCTTTTGCATTGTTGTGATGAAGTTGGAAATATCAAATTGTGATTTGAAATCTTTGTTTAGAAAATGGAAGAAGAAGAAATATGTGTGTAAGAATTATATTGCATTATTTTTGTTAAAATACATTAAATTGGAAATTAGATTTTACAATTTATCTTGGAAATGATTTGTTTAGAAACAACTGATTGTATTGGGTTAGTTTAGAAATGAAATGCCACAATTGAATGATAAAATTTGTTATACAAATTTAATAGAAATTGATCTCTTGTAAATATTGAAACTGACAATCAAATTTAATAAAAATGCACAGTTTGGACCTGCACACATTAATCAACTTGAAAATGATATATTTTAGGATGCTAAGATGTTAAGGAACTCATTTTGACAAAGAAAGACTTAAGAAAATAATTTTAACATTGCAAATCGAACCCATTTCCCTTCCTCACCAACTTTTTCTGGCATTTGTTGACAAAATTCAAATGTAAATTAATTGAACAAATTTAACTTCCTAAACCACTTTAAATCCTTCCTAGATCAATTCTCCATGCCTGTTTGGCATGTTGAGTGAAGGAGGAGATCTAATTTAATCAAATTGAAAAGTTGGAAATTGTCAATTTGCTAATTAAAATCCTGTAGATCATTTTTGCAAAATTGACCCTTTAAACTTTATCAAAAATATAAATTTATGTTTCTTGTGCAAAGAGGGCATCGAGATCTTTCCAAAAAGTCTTCGTTTTCCCAAAATCAAGCTTCCTAGCTCAAGTTATGACACTTTGAAGTTTTTGTGCCTTGGTGGGAAAATTTGGGAAAAATTTTTCAGCAGCCCGCAACCCAAAAATTTCCCGTCGAATTGCCTTAGAAATTTTTTTGAAAAATTTGGCTCGGGGAAAATTTCATCTTTTTCCTCCCCGGCCCGCACCAATCGAGGCTGCCATGTGTCCTCACGGGGGCAAGAGAGAGGCGCGACATCTTTTTGCCCTTTGACCTTTTTGAAAATTTTGGAAAAATTTTCCTTTTAGCCCCCATCGCCCCGACCAATCACAAGCTACCACGTGGCAGCTTTGGGTGCTAGTGGAGGGGCAGACCCTTTTTTTTTTTTGGTTTTTTCCTTGGGAAAATTTTGGACAATTTTCCCCATGGCCCCGAAACCCCATCCTTGCCTTGGGATTTTTCTCTCTCTGGGCGCTGGGCACATCTTCCTTTTGGCGAAGTTGCACCTTTCCTTCTCTTTCCCTTTTTCTTCCATGTCCCCAAGCGAAGTGGGCAAGTTGTTTGCTTCGATCACCCTTGGGCGAAATGCCCCAAATTCTTCCCTCCACTCCCCTTCCTCCCTCCTTCCGCGATTCTGAACCAGACTCGACACGTGTCCACCTGGGGACCACAGAGGCATGGGAGAGAATTTTACATTTACTCCCACACATGGGAGAAATTTTTTTAAAGCCACCCCGTGACCCGCCAACCCGCCAAAGGGTTTTTCCCTCCTCTTGACACATGTCCCCTTGGGGAAAATTTGACCCTAAACTCCGCTTGCTCATATCTTGAGTTTCGAAGGAGTTAGGAGGACTTCTTTATATCACCAAAAGGTGAGAAAATTTCCTATCTAATGGAAATGATTTAGGGAAATTTTGGAAGCATTAAGTATGAGAAAATCAAGTTGAAACTCTGATCTCTGTTAGAGAGTGGGTATGGGGGTAAATTACTCCTTGAACCTAACTGAAACTTCTAACCCTAAAATTTGAACCTTGTGAACTTGAAAATTGTTAATGAAGGAAGAATATATTCTAGTAATTTAGATTCATTCTCGAAACCTAATAGGGTCAACTATTGCCTTGCAACTTGGTTGTGGACACTTCTAATAAAAAAATTATTCCATAATTTTCTAACTAACCCTAGGTTGTTTCTTGGGTCTCAAGTGGGTTGTTTTAAATGGGCATTATAGTTTGGTATTAGAGTAGTGGTTCAAAATCTTGGACCATTGGGCACACTAGAAAACTTGAGACATAAACTTAAACCTAGCACACTTTTAAACCTAGAAAACAACTTAGCTAGAATTTGTATATTTTAGTAAACATGGAAGTTGTGTAAAACTTAGAAAAATAAACTAACTCTCACTTTGGTCTATGTAGGAGGCTCAAGACGGAGTAAGAGGAACCTTCACAGAGACTTAGAATCACCACCACCACCACCACCATCGGATCAAGGTGTAGCAGCTATTCTACCTCAGATTCTATAGACCCTTCAGGATGTTAATGCCACTCTACGCAGAGGATTAGGAGGAGGACATGTAACTAGTCATGACAGAGCCCCTTCTATCGAGGGTCAAGTATCTCCTCAACCCAGTGAGGAGCATAGAGGAGAGAACTCCCATGGAGTCAAGCCAGAGTAGAGTCACCACCTAGGAGATAGGGTGACAGAGTTCCAGAGCATAGAGAGAGGTCTCAGAGCCCTAGGCTTAGGGATGAGCATGTAGAGAGACCTAGAGGTCGATGACCATAGCAATGGATCACATCAGGGAGATCCTGAAGCTTCAGCCATCACATTACTCAAGTGACATGGGTGGATTTTAGGTAGAGGCCTGGCTAGTGAGCTTGAGTGGTTACTTCAAGCTTTTCCCTTGTTCTAGCAACACAAAATCTCATGTTGTGATCCATCTACTGAGGGATGGAGTAGGAGTATGGTGGAGGAAAGAGGAGCAGAAGCTCCATGTAGATTCAAGAGACAAGTGACCTGGGAGCTATTTGAGGAGAGATTCAGGAGTAGGTATTTATCATGGAGGTTCATACAAGCAGAGGATCGACGAGTTCCATGACCTCCGATAGCTTCTCTTTTAAGTAGAGTATGAGAGTAGATTTTTGGATCTACTCCAGTATGTAGAGTATATGTAGGATGAGTAGGTGGATTCACAGGTTCATCTAGGGCCTGAATTTAGATATTGGAGGTGTTGTGTGGATCCACTATCCACAGACATTAGCAGAGGCCATCGAGAAGGCCTATATTGCAGAGGAGACTTGGGGAAAGACCCAAGAAGCTAGAGACCGAGTCAGAGCCGCATATAATAGATGTAGGATGGTAGATCGAGGGGGTCAGTACCCCTTCCTCATGGTGGCTAGGGTACAACACAATCATCCTTTAGGCCACAACAGTAGTAGTAGTAGTCTCCCGCCCACCTCATAGACCTCCACAGAGAGCTGATGCACAGAGAGGTCGGAGTATGGGGCCTCCTCCTAGGGGTCCCATCAGACACAAGGGTGGACCTAGAGCTCAATCAGTGGGAGCTCACGCCAACAGAGAGACCTCAGTAGACCACAAGCTCGGATCATCGGATCCATGCCATAGACTTCTAGGGCACCTACTGGAGGTGCTACTCATTGGGGAGGATCAGGAGGATGTTTTGGTTGTGGAGTTACTGGACACTTTTGGAGAGATTTCCCATAAAACCCTAACAACAAGGGTAAGACACAATTTCAGAGCCGATTGTTGGTGACATGGGATGTAGCCACAGGATTTATGCAAAGTGGTTGAGAACCACCAGAAGAGCATCGAGCACAATCATTGAGACCACAGGTAGCATTGGTGGTATTCCTACCTCTGTATTGTTTGATTCTAGTTCTTCTGATTCTTTCATTGCACCATCTTTAGTAGAGTGATGTAGGCTAGTGGTAGTTAGGCAGGGTCTTAGTTGGGATGTCGAGATGGCTTCTGGAGCCAAGATCTCTGTAGACTCCTTAGTCAAGGAGTGTGTAGTGGATTTGGGACCTTTCACCACTACCTCAGATCTTCGTATCCTTCCTTTGGGCTCGTATGGAGTCATTTTGGGTATGGATTGGTTATCTGCACATAGGGCCAGGATGGATTGTTATCACAAGACTATATCTTGTGCAGATGATTTGGGAGTTGATTTGGTGATTTTGGGGTCAAGAGACCCATTTCTATTCACACCATCTAGCTATGCAGCTTAAGTGGTGTGTGTGATGGGGTTTTTAGATGTATGTTGTTATAGTCAGTGATAGATCAGAGGATGGGTCTAGTGGACCATCACTAGATGATCATCCCATTTTGAGAGAGTTTTCGATGTCTTTCTAGGGAGCTACCGGGGTTACCACCCCCACGTGAGATTGATTTTCATATAGATCTAGTTCCTAGAGTAGAGCCTATCTCATGGGCACCTTATTAGATGACCACCCCAGAGCTCTGTGAGCTCAAGTTACAGCTTGAGGGCCTTTTGGAGAAAGGCCTTATCCATCCTAGTGTATCCCCTTGGGGTGCACCAGTGATCTTTTTGAAGAAGAAGGATGGATCCTTGCGGTTGTGTATTGATTACCACCAAGTTGAACAAGGTAACGATCAAGAATCATTTATCCTCTTCCTCGTATCGATGACTTGTTTGATCAGATGAAGGGAGCCATAGTTTTCTCTAAGATTGATCTCAAGTCAAGGTACCATCAATTGAGGATTTTAGAGGTGGACATTCATAAGACCACCTTCCACATGAGATATGGGCACTATGAGTTCACAGTGGTGCCTTTTGGTTTGACTAATGCCCCGCAGTGTTCATGAGTTTGATGAATGGGGTATTCAGGACCTTCTTAGATCACTTGTGCTCATCTTCCTAGATGACATTTTGATATACTCATGTACACGTGAGGAGCACGAGGGGCACCTTCGATAGGTTCTTCAATGTCTTCGTGAGCAACAACTTTACGGGAACTTGGAGAAGTGTGCTTTCTTTCAGACAGAGGTGTAGTATTTGGGTCATATCATTTCTGGGGAAGGTATCACCATTGATCCTTCCAAGATTAGAGCCATTATGGATTGGCCAAGCACCCACTATAGTGACCAAGGTATGTAGCTTCATGGGATTAGCAGGATACTACCAGAGATTTGTTCAGACTTCTCTAGAATTGTGCACCCTATCACTTCCCTTTAGAGGAAAGGGAAGAAGTTTGTTTGGTCATAGATGATGTGAGTAGGCCTTCAGGACACTAAAGGAATGCCTCACCACAACACCTATTCTTTCAAAGTGTCAGATCCACAGGGTGAGTTCTTTGTTTGCACAGATGCTTTTGGCAGGCCTTAGAGGTGTGTTGATGCAAGATGGCAGAGTAGTAGCTTTTGAGTCTCACAAACTCAAGGATCATGAGCTTAATTATCCGACCCATGATCTTGAGCTTGTGAAGTTTGTGCATGCTTTGGTTAGATGGAGACATTTTCTTCTTGGCAGGAGATTCACACTCAAGACAAATCATTTGAGTCTTTGCCACCTCTTCACGCAGCCCAATCTCAATGCTCGTAGCAAGGTGTTGGATGGAGTTTTTGTGAGTATGACATGGAGATAGAGCATGTGAAGGGGAAAGAGAATGTGGTAGTAGATGACTCTTAGTAGATGGAGACATGTGGCTATGGCCACTTTAGTGAGCACAGATTTATGGAGTAGGATTCTTCAACAGCTTCCTCTTGACAAGCTTCTACATTTGTAGTTCGAGAAGAGATCGAGTCACGAGACCCCTCGAGGGGAATTTTGATGGATTTACCTTAGAGGAAGATGGTCTTCTCAGCACAGAGGCTAGATATATGTTCCCAGAGATGGAGGCTTGAGGTAGGACATCTTGGTAGAGGCACATCGTGCACCCTATTCAGCCCATCCTGGGGTGAAGAAGATGCATGCCACCTTGAGATATAGTATATCATTGAGAGAACTTCATCGAGACATGGCTCATTTTGTGTCATGATGTTTAGAGTGCTAGAGGGTTAAGGCCGAGCATCAACATCAGCTGGCCTTCTTTATCCTCATGCTATACCAAAATGGAAGTGGGACACCATTTCCATGGATTTCATTATTGGGCTACCGATGTCGAGATATCACCATGATGCCATTATGGTCATGGTTGATAAATTGACAAAAGTGGCTCACTTTTCTCCAGTGAAGACCACTTATATAGCTAGAGCAGTGGCACAAGTATATTTGGATGAGATTGTCAAGTTACACAGATTCTCGTGGAAGATCATTTGTGACCATGATCCTTTATACACTTCACATTTCTGGACTACCATGCAGTATGTCCTTGGGATGAGGATCAACTTCAACACAACATATCACCCTGAGACAGATGGATAGACCGAGCGGGTGAATCAAATTTTAGAGGATATGCTAGGATGTATGTGATGGATCAACAGTAGTCTAAATGGGAGGAGTACTGTACTTAGTGGAGTTTTCCTACAATAATAGTTTCAGAGTTCCATAGGCATGGCTCCTTTTTAGGCTTTGTATGGTAGAGAGTGCAGGACACCTCTTAGCTAGGACATGTTAGAGGACAAAGTATCTCTTGGACCAGCTCTTCTATAGGACATGGAGCAAAGCAGGTAGTGTTGATTAGGCAAGAGATTGTAGGAGGCACATGATAGTAGAAGAAGTATGTGGATCAACATAGGATTGACCATAGTTTTGATGTGGGCATGAAGGTGTTCCTTCGTGTCAGGCCACACAAGAGCCCTATCCATTATGGAAAAGGTTCTAAGTTAGCTCCTAGATTCGTTGGACCTTTTGAGATCTTGGAGTGTATCGGCCCTTTGGCCTACCGTCTAGCATTGCCACCCAGCTTGTCTCGCATACATGATGTTTTTCATGTTTCAGTTCTAAGAGATATATTATAGATCCATCTCATGTGTTAGATTGGACATCATTACAGGTGTAGGATCAGGGGCAGGTGATGGTGGAGCCCATTCGCATCTTAGATCACAGGACCCTAGGGCCTTGAGGCAGAGAGGTTGATCAGGTTTGGGTGTAGTGGGACATATATGATGAGACTGCAGCTACATGGGAGGATGCTACTTCATTACGAGTTTAGTTTCCACATTTGTTCCAGTGACTTCCAAGAGGAAGTCAAGTCTAAGGGGAGGGGATGTAGTGCCCACTTCCCTTTGACACCTTTTGATGCTTATGTTGATACTATTGATTACATTATAGACATTATTATGTTTTGATTTAGTATGATGTTAGACATTGATCATGGATTATTGTTGATCTTGATTTGATTTTGATGCATGATGATTATTAGAGACACCTTATATGTGGATGATGATATAATATTGACATGGATGTTTTATGGATGTTGTTTAGACATGTGATTTGGATATTATGAGTTGATCTAGAAAATGGATATTATTTTGATGATGATATAGTTGTTGATTAAAAATGTAAATGATGTAGTTGTTACTTTGATGTTGTTGTGATTCATTTATATAGTTGGTTTTTTGATTTCATTTATATCATGTTGGATGTTCTGATATGGCCACGAGGATGAAGGAGGTATTTATTTTTACAGGTTAAAAATATCACAACAAAACATCGGGGGATCGGAGACCAACCAAAATGGAATTCTAGGTGAATTCAACAAGGTCACCATGGCAACTTGTTTTATGTGTGTTGTGTTTGTTTTGTTAAGGATTCCCATGGGGGATTATCTTTACATGTGACCATGGGTATTATGTATTTTATTGATGTGTTTTTTATTATTGTTGTATGTATTTTATTAGTAATGTGTTCCTTCTTTTAATTAATTAAATTGTGATAGAATTAATGTGAGAATCATATGATTAAAATTTAAATAAATTAAATTGGGATATGGGAAAGTAATTATAAGAGTTGTTGGTTGATTGTATTTAATTTGTAAGGGATGTGTAAGTTGTGTAAGAGCTTGTGTAAGTCAGATTTTGGAGTAAGAAATACTCCACCTCCATGGAAATTCGAATTTGTCCTTGGGGCTGTTTTTGGAGGCTTGTGGGACAAGTAAAACTTGTCCCATGCCTCTAAATTTAATCTACCAACCATACTTATGGATGGAGATGTGATTTGTGACTTTTATAATGAATTTTAATAGTCTTGTTGCATGTTTTAATTGCACTTTCTTACATTTTAATTAATTTTTGTCCCTTGAGGTGTGGGCTTTTAGAGTGTGCAAGTAACTTGTCATATTTTTCACCCACCTCTTTATTGTGCTTGGGAGAATGGAGTTTGTCTTTTGTGTTGAATTGGAGGATGTGTGATGTGGCATCCTACATGGATCCACATCATCCTCTTCTCTCCCTCTTCTATTTAATTCAAACTCTTGCCTTGTTTTTGGGTTGTTGAACCTTTTGCATTCTTCCTTGGGGCGCATTTTTCTTGTGTGGAGCTCTTGTTTTTGGAGGAAGTTGGAGAAAGCTTTGCATGCTTGGAGTTTGCTGTTTTGGACTGTGTTTTGGCATTTGAAGCTTGCTGTTTGGAGACAAAAGTAACCATGGAGAGGTAGGAATTTAACTCTCTTTTTATATGTCATTTTCTTGTTGTGTTGTGTGGATAGTGCATGCTTTGTTTTATTTGTTGGCTGGTTGGGTAGACTGCCATAGGGATGGTGTAGGAGAAGGCTATGGGGAATCCATGTGGGGGGCATAAGGAATGCCTTTGGCATCAAAATTTTTGTGGAGGAGTTTGGGTTTGGGATCCACCATGGAAAATAAATAGCTTGCATTTCTTACTTTGTGGGGGCATAAGGAAATCTATGGGGGGCATAAGGAGGGATTTGTGGGGGCATAAGGAAATGTGTGTGATGAATTATTTTGGTGGTTTGTTATTGGTGGATGCCCAAATTCCAATTGGGAGGCATAAGTAGCTTCCCCCATAGACCTTGCTCCTTTGGCTTGCATGATCAAGCCTGAGTTCTATTTTGAAATGATTTTAAATGCAGTTGTGAACTGTTGTTTTTGTGTTGAATTGTGTTTTTTTTAAAAAAGAAATGTGTATGTGAAAGAATGTTGTGTTGTGAAGTCGATAGTTGTTGCCATGGTTGAATTACACCTCTTATTGTATTTTGGTTGGGGCTCGGGGGCCAATGATGAAGGAAGGATTCTCCTTTCATTGGATGTCTTGGTTGGGTGGAGAGCGTTGCCTTTCCCCCTCTTTTGTTGTGATCAACTTGAGAAAAGAGAAAATGTGCATGTTGTTGTCCTGGAGAAAGGAAAAGTGTAGTTTGATAGTCCCTTGTGAAAACACATTCATTGTAATCCTTTCCCACATGATGTGGATGAAATTGTAATAGTTATGTTATGGAGAAATGATGTTGAAATTGATTATGAGAATGTATATTTGATTTGAGAAAGACATTTTCTTTCTGCTCTGTACATTGGAAGAAATAAATGAAATTCTGTTAACTATATTCAAGAAATGGAAGAATGTGAAGATGTAAAGTTTTATAAATGAAGTCAATAAAGAATTGCAAGTTCATCTCTCTTTTGCATTGTTGTGATGAAGTTGGAAATATCAAATTGTGATTTGAAATCTTTGTTTAGAAAATGGAAGAAGAAGAAATACGTGTGTAAGAATTATATTGCATTGTCTCTGTTAAAATACATTAAATTGGAAATCAGATTTTACAATTTATCTTGGAAATGATTTGTTTAGAAACAACTGATTGTATTGGGTTAGTTTAGAAATGAAATGCCACAATTGAATGATAAAATTTGTTATACAAATTTAATAGAAATTGATCTCTTGTAAATATTCAAAACTGACAATCAAATTTAATAAAAATGCATAGTTTGGACCTGCACACATTAATCAACTTGAAAATGATATATTTTAGGATGCTAAGATGTTAAGGAACTCATTTTGACAAAGAAATACTTAAGAAAATAATTTTAACATTGCAAATTGAACCCATTTCCCTTCCTCAGCCGTTTTCTGGCATTTGTTGGACAAAATTCAAATGTAAATTAATTGAACAAATTTAACTTCCTAAACCACTTTAAATCCTTCCTAGATCAATTCTCCATGTCTGTTTGGCATGTTGAGTGAAGGAGGAGATCCAATTTAATCAAATTGAAAAGTTAGAAATTGCCAGTTTGCTAATTAAAATCTGCAGATCATTTTTGTAAAATTGACCCTTTAAACTTTATCAAAATATAAATTTTATGTTTTTCTGTGCAAAGAGGGCATCGAGAGATTTCCAAAAAGTCCTCATTTTCCCAAAACCAAGCTTCCTAGCTCAAGTTATGCACTTTGAAGTTTTTATGCCTTGGGAAAATTTGGGAAAATTTTCCTGGCGGGCCCGCAACCCAAAAATTGCCATCGAATTTCCCTTAAAAAATTTTGAAAATTTTGGCTCAGGAAAATTTCATCTTTTCCTCCACCAGGCCCGCAGCCAATCAGAGGCTACCACGTGTCCTCACGGGGTAAGTGGTGGAGGTGTGACATCTTTTTCCCTTTGACCTTTTTGAAAATTTTGGAAAAAATTCCTTTTATCCTTGCCCCCTGCGTCAAATCATAGGTTGCCATGTGGTAGCTTTGGGTGCTAGTGGAGGGGTGAACCCTTTTTTTTTTTTTAGTTTTCCCTTGGAAAATTTTGGACAATTTTCCCGTAGCCTCAAAACCCCATCCTCACCTTGGGATTTTCTCCTCCGTGGGCACGTGGACTGTGCATGCCTTTCACCCTTTTTCTTCCTTTTGGTGAAAAGTTCCAAATCGCCCCGCCGCTCCGCCCTTCCCTCACCCTCCTCCGGTTTGAACTAGGACTCGATGCGTGTCCACCGGGACTTGCAGAGGGTGGGAGACATTTTGCATTTGCACCACGCATGGGATTTTTTTTTAAAGCCGCCCCATGACCCGCCAACCCGCCAAAGGGGTTTTCCCCTCCTCTTGACATATGTCCCCTTGGGGAAAATTTGACCCCTAAACTCGCTTGCTCATATCTTGAGTTTCTGGGGAGTTAGGAGGACTTCTTTATATCACCGAAAGGTGAGAAAATTTCCTATCCAATGGAAATGATTTAGGGAAATTTTGGAAGTGTTAATTATGAGAAAATCAAGTTGAAACTTTGAGCTTGTTAGAGAGTGGGTATGGGGTAAATTACTCCTTGAACCTAACTAAAACCTCTAACCCTAAAATTTGAACCTTGTGAACTTGAAAATTTGTTAATTAAGGAAGAATATTTTCTAGTAATTTATATTCTTTCCAAAACCTAATAGGGTCAATTTTCCTTGTAACTTGGTTATGGAAACTTGAAATCTAAAAAAAAATTATTATATAATTTTCTAACTAACCCTAAACATGGGATAACATATCCTAGATAGATTAGGTCCACTAGGTGGGTTGATATGGATCCACTTGTTGGAAGAATAATGAAATGATGGGGGATGGATCATTCCTAAAAAAATTCATTTCATTTTCCATTACTTACATTCATCATTCAATTAAACCATTTAACATACATAACCATATGAGCATATTAGGTGTGTATTAAGCATTCACAAGTACATGAAACAAAGAAGAAGACACATGAACACCATATGTAAGTGGGAAACCATCAAGGGAAAGAAAACCCACTAAAACCTCTACTTATATTACACAAAACAAAGGACTTGCATGAATATTACACATCTTTCAATATTTCTTTAGTGAAACACCCACTTCACAAGGAGTACCAAATCTTAAACCTTTGTTGATATGTATAAAGAAAAAGGAATCTATGAATATTACACATCATAAGAGAATTTATAAATGAATTATTGATGATGATATGTTGATCCCATAACTGATTATGATCTAATTTTAATTCTAAACATAGTAAACACCCTTCACTTTAATCTCTTCTTCAACTTTCTCAAATCCGTCCTCTCATGGGATGATTAGGTCATTTACCCTCACAACACTGATCCTATATCTTTTTAGGTCTTCATCACACTTTTAGGCTATGTCCATAACCCTCTACACTCTTATTCAATCTCCTTTAGGTCTCTCATAACCCCATCAACTCAACTAGTCACAAATGACTAAGCACACTAGCTTATATACACAACTCAACTCTAAAACACTCCTAGGTTAACCATGAGAAAGTAGGCCAATCATTAAAATAAAAATATCAATATCATCATATAAATTAATTACAAGAGACCACAATGGTTGGCATGGGTCAAGAAATATTAAACAAGCTCTAAACACACACACAAGCTCAAAATGCACTCTCCAAGCTCCAACAAATACAAAATCACCTCCAAGGGACTCAAAAAACTTTGAAATGGATCCATAAGATCAAAAATTCATGCATAAGTCCTCAAAGACACCAAAAATCTCATGAATATATAAAACAACTATCTCCATCATGAAACTCAACAAGAACTAAGCAATAACAACTAGGTCTCCATACATCCAAAATTTAGTCCCATAAAAAAATGAGTTCACATATCTAAAATCATAATCATGAATCAAGTCATATATAATTGGAAAGGTCTCTGACTCTAATTTATATAACAACTTAATTTATCTTCCAAATCATAGTGGAATACCTCCAAAAAATCAATCTCTCGACACCTCTCCTAAAATGGCTTCAAGATCCTAAAACTAGGTCTTTAAAAATGAGCTAGTTCACATATCAAAATACTTCCCAAAGGAACGAATTACATATCTATAGAAATATCATGAGTCTACTATCTAATGTAACTCATTATAATCTTAAAATCATGGCATAAGGCCTCCATATAAATCTTCATAACAACTCATTTAGGATCCAAGGGATCAAGAACTAGTCTTGAGGAATCAATGCAAAATGCCTTCAAAACCATTTAAAAGATCAACCCAAGCATGGAACACATCAAGGGATACCTAGAAAACATCATCAAGAACTAACATGCATAGCACATGTGAATAAAAATAACCAAGCACACTTGTTTCTTCAAGCCTTCGTGAGAATCCAACTAGGGATTTCTAGGCCATTAGATCTTCAACTAATTAACACTTCAACATACCATTCTAAAAATTTGAAAAATTATATTAGGTACAAATCAACTATCCATGACCAAAAACAAGCACTACAACATGTGAAGTGATCAAACACAGCTCAAACCACAAGACTAGCATTTTATCCCTTAAGAAAAAATCGGTAGCACAAATTTGAGGACCCGTAACTTCCATTTTCTCCAATAAACCTATATGAATATTTTCATGTATGCATATAAAATCACCCAAGGATTTTAGAAAATTTTGTTTTCATCTTGGAATCTCTATATTACCCTTGAAACTATAAATTTCCACAAATAAGGGATTTTCTCTCTTCCCAAAATAGTTAGAACACTAAATCACCACCAAAATGAGATATGAGGAATTATTTAAAACTATAATTCATCAATTTATCTTTCCAAGTTAAGTTTTGGACCAAAAAATCTACTAAGTCACTCTAGAAGGAGGGTTTTGTTAGGGTTTCAAACCAACTTATCTTCTTAACGATTGTTCATAAAAACATGATGATCAAATCACCTCATTATTTTTGTAAAAAACACTCATCTCATTGTAAAATCAACCCCAAAACCTATAGGTCCCATTAAAAGTGTGTGTGAGTAGGTGAGCATCTAAAGTTCCCAATTTGAGCTAGATTTTTCTTCTTTAAAACTTGGTTTTACCAAAAATGACATATCTTGTAATTCCTTCACAATTTTGACCTAATACTTGTCATTAAGAATCATGACATCATCCTATAACTGTCCTAACTCACATCCATGCTCAAATATGTCTGAAAATATCTAGCCATAGTGTCTTACTTGTGTTATCCTACCTTGTCTTCGCAATATTACTTCCCAAGGACCATGAAACATCATCAAACCACTAAGAACTGACATGAAACTCATAATACATGTAATTTTTAGTGCCATAATGATCATACCATACTTAAAAAGACTAAACTACTTGTAGTCACTTTTCCTAACCCTTTAATTCCCAGGCACGTCGGCATATCACCCAGCCTAAATTGGGCGCTCACCAAAGGCACACGAAGGCAAAAAACCCCTCTTCTATGTGAGATTTGTCAAGAATGTTACCATGAATGACAAAGTAATGCATGATAGTAAATGCATACATCTTATAACAAGAATAAAGAACTAGATCCAAGCATAGATGAATAATATTATGACTATGAACATCAAGAAAATCAAGTAGTAAATAAATCTAAACAAAGAACACAATAAAGAATAAAGATATTTAGATCCATTGAGAAATGATATTTATAAAAACACCATCATATTAATCCACCATTGTTACAGTAGCCAAATACATCACAAGATCCACAAACGGACCATATAAATAAACCGAATGACACTCTAAACCTATAACCATATTGCTTAAGAATCATTCTCATGCATCTATCTCTCTCGAGGTCTCTCTCTCTCTCTCTCTACTTGTCATGCAAATAAATACATAATAAAAAGAATTATGGGAATATTCCCCTCACCATCAATTCATCACCTAAGAGAAAACCGCATGCCAAATGTCATCATGCCCCACCATACTCAAGTACCCTAAACATGTAAATGCCAGCTAAACCATAACTAACTCCAATTTATAGCTCTTAATCCTATCATGATAATCATATCCTAAAGTATTATTTTATTGGGATGAAAGTATCCATTCTTTAACCTTATCCATAATCCAAAGCCTAGCCGCATCTCCATGTATTCCTCATTACAAATATGACTGTGCTTCAAAATGTGTCTAAGTCCCAAGCCTCGTTATACGGGCATGAACCTCGTGATCTTCTCGAACTTACTTAGGTGTGAACCTTTGTGCCTTACTCTGGTGCATGAAAAAACCATTCATGCCTCAGGTACTTAGTCTTCTTAAGGGATCAACATTACCCCACATTAGTTTGATTGTTTTCCTTGAAAATTCTCTGCGTTGTTAAAAAATCCATCAATCCAAAAAATGGATAAGGAAAAAAATGTTGTATGTTTCAATAGCCTAAATCATCAAATGGAGGAGTTTAGGGAACTCCATATCTATCTCCCCCTTTAACTTCTTCCATGCTTCCAGTTCAGCCATTGCTTTTTCTCGCACCTCCTCAAAAATGCTCTGGTACCTAGTCTAGTGTAATCTCTTCAACTTTCCCCTTGATCTCTTCTATTACCACTACTAGATCTACAAAAACTCCCTCAAACTCATCCATACATTATATAATAGAATCTTGAAGTTCGCCCATATGAACTTATATCTTCTCACACTTGGGTTGGATCTTATCCTTTTATGTTGTGGTGTCGATTATCAACTAGGTACACTTAATATTGTTTTTGGGACCTTCTCCTGTAAGGCCTTGAGGATGACCTCTTCATCTGTTACACATGCATCAAAAATGGGCTCAAATTTCTGACAACTGTTGAAGACCCTATCTTCTAATATGTTTTCCTCCTTGAGTTGGGTGAGTAATTTCTCCAACTCAGTAATCTAGGATTCAACAACAATATTCTTGTTCTCCTTCTCCTTCGTGAGATCCTATGCTATGTGGGTCTCATTCCATATTCGATGTTGACCAACAACATCCCCACCCAATCTTCTAAATAATCCATCTCATCGTTATAATTGGTCTGGTTTGGCTCACAAGTACCAAACATTTTCCAAATACCTTTTTAACTAAGGCACTATCTTGATCATATGATTCCTTTGTCTGTTCCTATTTTCCATTCAAACCATTAATTATTCTTTTTATTTACTTTTAATTTCCTTTCTAGTCTATGACCAAGGTATGAATAGTCTCCCTACATCCAAGGTCCATATTACGACTTCTGAGGACATATTTTGTAGCACGTTGTACACTTGCTCATCCGTAAGGTGGCTTGGATCCACCACTTTATAAGTCACCCCTTTATTTTTCTTCAAATGGATGGTCTTGATCACATGATCATTGACCTCAAACTCAGACTCCTCTACATGATAATTCATATTCCAACTTATCATCTTCTTGGTCCTCATTATGCCCCCATCTTGGTCTAAGAGATCCCAAACATGAAACTTCTCTGGGGGAAAGGGGATCTGGAACTCGTGCACAAAAACCTTCATGGGATTATCCATGAAGTCCATATAAGGGGACTTAGACATTCACCTCTTCCTCTCCACCTTGTGATTAGAGCATTGCTTCCTGGGGTGCTTGTTCATGTAGCAAACCCCTTATCCTCCTTGATAAAAAGGAGTCTCTTTTATTCTTCTCTTCTGTTTTGGTGGGCTCAGTAGGTGAAATTTCTCTCACTAGACTCTTCACATGCTCCTCTATAATAGGCATCTTGACCTTTGCGCGTGTGTCTACTAGTTCCTTGTCCTTGGCCTTAGTCCTTCTCTTCTCTTAATCCTTGATCTCGTGCCTCGATTTATTTTCTAAATTACGTGTGGTCGTATTCTCGAGCCTATTTCGTCGCAGAGCTGAAACATCATGTACCTCAAGATTTTTTTCTCTAGATCTTCTTCCTCAAAGCTAATTAAATTATTTGTGCTCTAGTTTTGAATCCTAAGTTCTTCCATTTTGTGATGTACCTACATCCCCACTATTGATTCAATGTAAACAATACTTCCTATTCTTGGAAGTGTCCAATTTTCCTCACTTTTTTTCTTCTTCCTCTCCTTCCTCTTCTTGGACCACTTTCATAGGTGGGATCAAGCCCTCTCTCGCTTTTGAAAAGGTGGAGTCTATAGTCTCCACTTAACTCCCCTTGCATCTTAGGGTGTAGATGCATGAACACTCAATGGATGAAGCCCTTGATAGTGACATTGATTTGTAGATGTAGATCCAGAAGTCTTTCTCCAAGGCTTCGACATACACCATCCTTGCACCATAATTGTAGGTTACACAAAGAGTGTGAACATCAAATTCCACTTTTCAGCATCAATGGTCACCTTATGTGCCTCTTTCAACCGATTGTTGGGAAACTTCAAATAATTTGTGGTGAATGTAAATAGAAAATTTCCCCAAAGACCCATTTCTCCATTGGCCAATTTAAACTTCGACTAGCTGAATTTTTTCATAACTATAAACTTCACTTAGTCCCCTATAACTGTTGAAAACTCATGCCAAATACACAAATTTTCTTGAAAGCCTTAAGAAGTATCTCATATCACTTGTTCATCTAGGACTTATAAACATTTTTCATGGAGCCATCACAAGTGAACTGTAAAAATTACACTAGAAGAGATGAGTTCTTTGGTGGGTAAACCCACATGTTCCCATATGGTCCATCGGGTACGCAAATCTCCCAAAACATGATTAATAGTAGCATGGACCCCACATGATTTTTTCTCTAGATTCATTCTATACCTACGCTTCCTCAATGATACTCTTTGCAATGAATTGCGTGAAGTTATAGTGTGCTCATTTTGATACTTTGTACGCAATGTATATAAATCTTCTGTTTATATCCATCCATTATTATGATGCCCCCAATTTACAGGATGATAAGTCGAGATGTAACCCTTAATGTTGAGTCATCTAGATCTAAGATAACCTGATCCCTTCCCCACTTCTCATAATTTTGTTGCTTCACCAATCATTCAATTTTTGAGTTTAAACATAGGCCAAGTGCCATACTTCACCAAAGTGTTTTGTAGTCCTATTACTCTCCTTATCAACTATCTGTAATTCTCATTCTTCTCCCCATAAAGTAGAAAAATCCTCACGCACCCACAACATTAACCACCTAAAGATAAGGGAGGTTTTCAAAAAGAAGGGAAACTCCTATTTTACTTGAATCATCAACCTTAGGGATTCCGAGCTCTCATATAACCTGGAACGTCTTTGACTAGATCCACCTACATCAACTTTTCATGTTCCTCTATTTTGTGGTTAAACTCACTAATATTTCACCTATATAAATTTGAACTCCACTTCTCTACTTTGATTACACCTAGGGGGTACTTAATTTTGAGTATATCTCAATAGATTCCTCCTCCACCACCGGTCTCTTGGTTCATGTCTTATTTGGTGACATTTTCGTTTCTTCACTGTGTGCCTTAGGTGTTCAACTTCTCATTGTCTTCCCAAGAACTCCAAGGTCTATAGCTTCACTCCTACGCAAACCCCTTCTTACTCACTATCTATTCCACTTGTAACTCCACAAGTTCTCATCATAGTTTGCAAATCGCCACTAGTTTGTAAAGTACTTCACTTCTTTATCACATCCTTGTAGCTCTTCAATAACTCAAGAAAAAAAAAAATTCAAAGGAAATGTGGTTAAAATTACTACCATCACCCCCTATTTATAATTTTTCCATGACCTCACCATCATTTCGACCCATGCATCTTAATGTTACTTTTTAACAACATACCTTTTTGCTTAAGAAAACTTTCGTGACCCTACCTAGCGTGCTGCAGTCACAAACTTCTGGAGTGACAACACTACTTCACTACTACAAACCTCCTTCACATGTCTCACTATGCTAAAGTAATTAACCTCTACATTATCCACTAATCAGTTTCTCATGTCACCACCTACATCATGTTACACTAAGTGATTTGTTTTCTTCTCTGCGTGGTCTTCAATCATGTCAACCTTCATCATCGAACATCTTTCATACAACACAAACCATTTTTATAATTTCACACTAATGTCCTAGAAAGAGTTTTCAACTAATCCAACCTTCCTTAGAAATGTGCCAACCATTTCCTGCATTATAATTCAATCTACCCCACACTAAATGTATGTATGGTCCTCTGCGCATGGAATCACTTAAAATGTAATTAGCTACTAGCGTGTCAATGCACAACATAAAACAAGAATAAAAATGATAAATCATAGCGATGATGAAAGGAAACACATATAAATGAAAATGCATTAAATGAAAACCTAAGCTAAATGACAACACTTCCTTATTACAAACACCAAGAAGACTTATTTATATTAGGGATTTAATCTACCCCTATTAAAGAAACTAGGTAACCGTGTGCCATCCAAAGATTCTAACTTGAAAGTTCCAGATTCAAGTATGTAGGTCACAACATACGGTCCCAACCAATAAACTTGGAACTTTCCAAGATGGTGCAAAAACTTGGATTCATATATAAGAACCATATGTACAAATTCGAGCTTCCTCGTTTTTAATGTGTCGATCATGCCATGAATTTTGTCATGCTTTCTTTGCATTATGGTTCAATCAAGCTATAGTGCACATCTCATCTAACTACATCAGGTTTTCTATGCACTCTTCAAGTACTTTCTCATCAACTAATCCTCCTACACAATATGCAGGATGGTATTATAAACTCAACTCGGTAAAATAGCTCTCTACACCAAACACCAACTGAAAGGGTGTTTCTTTGTTAAGTCTCTTGTAGGTTGTTCTATATGACCAAAGTAAAACAAAATTTTTATCATCCCAATAATTCCTTCCAATATCACCAATATTTGTCAATGTGTTGATCAAAATCTTGTTGAAAGCTTCAATGTTTCCATTAGCTTGTGTGTGATAGGGTTTAGTCTTATGATGTGCTACCATAAATTATACCAATAATATTCTAACTGTCTCATTCAAGAAATGAGTACCCCTATCACTTGTTAAACTTAATGGACATCCATACCTACTTATGATATTCTTTGAAAGGAACCTGCACACAAAGAGTCGTAATGCAATCCTACATAGGTGATGCTTTCGCCTACCTTGTAAGATAGTCTATACAAGTAATGATGTTGTAGAATAAAATATTACACATTAGAAAATATTTAGCCCATCTTATAATACTATTTACAAGGTTCTCAAGTGTACAAATTACTAATTAATCCCACCTTTTGACCACATTTTTATCATCTTTTATTTTTTATTTCCTATGTATTTTTCAATACCTATCAACTCATTTCATGACCATTCCGACATTCTATCTTGAAATAAGTGCTTCCCATCATGTACTAGGGTGCCCCGAGGCACCATGGTCCCTTTCTCTGTGCACCTTGGTCTATGCACAAACTCTTCGATTATTTTTGGGTCACTTCTAGCTATTGGTCATCATTATGTTCTTCTCGGTTGGCCTTGTTGGGATTAATTACGAAATTAAGCTTGAGATCCTCAGTAAATATAAAGCTATAAGACCATAATAAGGGTCCTAGGTCATTACATATTACCAATACTATCACCTCTTCTAGAGCTAAATCCATTACATCACTTTCATCGATATAGTGCCATGCATTCAAGCTAGGAGATCTCGAATCACACACACTACATAGGGGAGGTATTTAATTCTATTCCATGCACACATGATACTTACATTTCTATAGCTACTATTTCTCACTAATTCATAAAGTTTGGGCCGACACAAGAGTACCTAGGGCACATCATGAACACACACACAAAAACTATATCAAGTTCTATAATGTAGTGCATCGCTCTATGATAAGTTCACTAGTTTTGTGGCTAAGGTCGGTTTGACCCATTCATGTGCATATTTTATTTTTATTGGGTTGGATACTTCTCCTTGCATCGTGGGTCATTCCACGTTCATTGATGAATCTAGCGTGATAAAAATGAATCACTCAAAGACACTTAACAAAGATAATAGATTTCGATTCTCGATTATTTAAATGTTTGTGAATGCCTAGAATGTAGACTAGGGCACCTCAAGACAATCCCAAACACCGTGTCATCTCAAAAACCTAGATCTACCCTTTACAGGCCCTTGGAGTGCTCTTCTACACGCCGAGTTCTAGTTCCAGATCTCGTGACAACTGTGATAGTCTCATGTTATCAACTCGAGTCTATTCCTCACTCTTCTCTTGCACATTAGGGTTTTATTTTACCTAGAATAGTTTATTTACTTGTATCTCATAATGATTTAGTTCATTTACAACGTTTTATTACTCTAACTAGATTAACATTAATACCCTAGATATGCTTTAGGTCATCTAGGAACAACAATAATTCCTATTTTTGTTAATCATTTTGGTGAACCTGACCATTATTTCCACCACCTTCTAGTGTTTTGTCCTCACCCATTTTTTTCTACCATGTCACCCCCTTATCAATTCATGGCCCAATCTTCATACCCCACCTATACACCTACCAAGGTCAACAATATAACTACTACCGCAAATGACTTCATGCGTGTCTACACTCATCATCTATCTCACTTTCTCACACCGTCGCCGACTCATCCATCATTGTAGTCACTACCCATCACACTCGTATCACTCCACCGATGACCTGGTCTACCTATTTCCATACCACCACCAGTCACATCCTCTACTCCACCAACTGATCCTAAAGGCTATGATATTATTGACCAACTTAAAAATACACCAGCTAAGATATCCCTTTACGATTTATTACATAATGCACCAAACTTCTAGACTACCCTTGAGGCTACTCTTCATGCCATTCATGTTGAACATGATCACTCTACTAAAGATTTTTCCCATCTCATTCAATATCTTTATAGTTTACCCCATTCAATCTCCTTTACAGATAAGGACATATCACTTTTCTCCCATAATAACCCTTGTGCACCCTTTCTCATTACCATCGTCATTAGTACTACATGTATTAAGCATGTCCTCATTGAAAATGGGTTTTCCATTCATCTCTAAGCCCATTCTCTCTTACAATGATTAGGAATAAATGATAGTCTCATCTCTCGTAACTCCACTCTCATTTGTGGTTATGATTCCTCCACTCATACATGCTTAGGCATAACATCCCTTTGTATTCAAGTAAGACCTAAAATTGTTCTTACTGAATTATACATCCTTGATACTTATTTTCAATTCAATCTCCTTAAACATGCCTTAAATCCACGCCATGCAAGCCATACCATCCATTATACATCAATGTGTCAAATTCCTTTATGATGGTTATGAACATACTGTTACCACTGACTCGGAACCCTTCAAATATTATTGCGTTGACCTTATCACTTTTATGCCTGTCCCACTAACATCAACCCAAAAACTGAGTATGATAATAATGGATCCTAACACACTCAGAAATAGTCGAATACACCAAATATGATAGTGGAGTGTGAAAGGAAGAAGAAAATGAAGAACGTAACCTCACAACTCAAAACTCAACTCAAGAAAAAGCTAAGAAAAACACGTAATCCTATAAGTGAATTTTATGTTTTAGCTTATGCTATTTTAGACTGACTTTTTGAATCAAAACAACATTTTTGGTTGGGAAGGTCCTATGAAGAGGAAAATTCTAAGGGTGGTTTAAGGTTATGTTTTGGTGGTGGTGGTCCTTTCTCTGAGTTAATGAATGGATAGAAAAACTAGTTGGGCCCCCACTTTTAATCCTCGATTGTGTGATGGTTGAAAATTCTTCTAGGTAAGGTGTTGTTTAAGAACATGTGTGAATTTTTTTGTGTAGTTTGGCAAAGAGAGAGTGAAGATGAATTTATTTATGATTCATTTATGTTAACCATCGGTGGGTAATGAATTTCAGTGTATAGGTTGCCCTTAGTTTTAATGTGAGCTAAAAATGCAAGCATAGAAGTATGAAATGCAAGTATTTTAGAACCCAAATCAAAATGTGATATTCGATGTAAACAGAGAGTGAATAAGAAAGAGAATGACTTTCACTAATGTGAATGCAAGAAGAAAAAGAATGATTCTTTTTAGTCTCGAAATACGAATGTCACTTAGAAAAATAGAAGAAAGAGAAGATTCCCAAGGAGAAGATTTAATGTTGACTTCCTTTGAAAAGAAACAAACATACAAAATATTTCCCTAAGAATGAATGAATGCAAGGAACCCCGGATGGGTCCCACTGGGCATGCCAAAATGTTTCACCGGATTCTTGATAAATTAATGAAATAGATAGAGGGTGATAGGCCAAGGAGGAATACCTATTTGTGGTGTTGGTTGAAGGCTATGCGTGTGTTCTGATTTCTTGATCCAATGTTGATTATGAGAGCTCCCTTTTGGCTAGGAGGAACTACCTATAAAATGCAAAATAATACCACTAGATAGAGTTAAATAAAATAATGAGTGGATTGCCTAGTAGAAGCTAGATCCGAGAAGTGTGATGCTCCCTAAACAGTTGTCAATCCACTTTTATATAATAGTATTAATGTTATCTAAAATAAACATGAAATAAAAATCTTATTAGAATTGAAATGATTCAGGTATCTCATACAAAACAAATAAGAAAGGTCAAATAAAAGGTGATTGAGTTTAAAATAGGTTAGATGATGGGCTGGTATTGGGTTACTGGAGTTAGGTACATACTCCGGGTAAGATCTGGTAAATATTAGGAGTGATTCTAGGTTATTAGAAATGGGTATGAGATCGCTAATATGAGGTATGTTCTTAGACATAGTAACCAACGTCGGTTTTTTTACCGATGTTGGTTTGGCGGGATGACCGAAATTAGTATGTTAACTAGTGTTGATAGGGGAAATTAGCAAAAATCTCTTATAAATATTCTTGATTCTCTGTGATTTCACAGAGACTAGAAATGGTGGGGTGAAGTCGTGAAATGGTCTTGGTGACTCGAGAGATGACTAAGGGAGGGTGAAGATAAGTGAAAGGGCTATATGGTAAGGTGATGGGATGGAGGAAGGAAGTAGGTGTATGGATGTATGGAATAATAAATTATGGAAAAGAATGATGATCTTAATGAAAGAAAATAGATAATTGAAGAGATATTTTCTACTTATTGAAGAATGGATGTGGAGAGTGCAGGTGATGAAAACAATGATGGTAGAGATCTGGAGAGAAGGGATGTCATGTATGTGTCACATTATTTCAAGTCTCCATGCTTCTCCATATGAATATGTGATTATGAAGAAGCTAATAGATGTCGATGGTCGTTGGTAGGGCTCGGGGTGCTTTCCTTTGCCTAAATGATTAAGAAATTCAAGTTTTCTAGGTCTCTCTTCGTATGAGATCCTAAATCGAATGACCAACCTCAGAAAAGGCTTTTGGAAATGTATTTGACCTAACTAGTGATGGTTAGGGACCGCATCATTTGAG
Organism: Taxus wallichiana var. yunnanensis; assembly: GCA_018340775.1. NCBI lineage: Eukaryota > Viridiplantae > Streptophyta > Pinopsida > Cupressales > Taxaceae > Taxus > Taxus wallichiana. The sequence continues at coordinate 168,092,197 of CM031243.1, read as the reverse complement.
GTATAACCGGTGTAAGTTAAGGTAGGAATATCTAGGTTGGCCAAAAATAGCCTAATTGTTGCTATTTTTGGCATGGTCTTCAATCTTCATTTGAGTCTCTTGAGTGATAGATCATAGAAGAATGAGTAAGATTCCTCTTAGGTTTGTTAATAGGAGTTAATTCTAGGTTTAGACTAAGTCCTAGTTGGTTAGGATATGCTTAGACTTGGTCTTAGGTCATTAATGGGGTTTGAGTGGGTCATGGAGTGAGGTGGCTAGGTGAGTTGGCTAGGTGAGGTGGTCAAGTGAGGATGTTAATTAAATTAATTAAAGTAATTAATTTAATTAATCATGTGCACTATGGGATATGAATAGGTAAGGTATGGTTAATTTAATTAATGATGTTATAAGGGTAGTATGACCTAATTTTGGTGTCTACCTTAGGTTGTTGTGGTCCTTGAATGCTCATGTGTACATTTGTGTAAATTATCTATGAAAGCAAAGAACAAGCTGATATAAATGATTAAAACTAAACTATGTTTTTGTATTTTCCAATATAGAAGAAATGAAGCAATATAAACAATCTAATCTAATTTAAACTAATATTTTTATATTTTTTAGCTTTCGGGATAAAATAGAAGAAACAAAGCAATGAAGAAATTTCTTCTACAATTTAATTAAAAGATCCTAAACAAATAAACAATCGGATGTAACTATTTATCTATGTAAAAATATATCTAATCTATCCTAACTAAACAAATATTTACCAAAAATAATTGTGGATGTGAATCCTTCATTCTCGCCTTTAGAGGAATGGGAAGAAATAAAAGCTTCTTAGAAGATTTTCTTCCCCTATAACTTCCCCAACAAAATTAAAGAAGGATTCAATGGAGTTTTTACAAATGAAATAATATTACAATTAATTCTAAATTAATGTAGAGGCATTCCTTAGGAAACACCTCCCTTGTAAGCCCACAAGGATAGGAAGGGAAGCTATCTATCAATAGAATCTTATAAAAATAAATGGAAGCTACAATATTTGATCTATCTATTACAATAATTGAAATGGAAAAGATTTTATACTCCAAAGTAAATATTGTGCATATAGATTAAAAATAAATAATTAAAGAAATAAGGAAATCCAATTACAACCCCAACCTAGAATTTGCATTGCTGATGCAAAGCAATTTTTGGCTTAATCTTGTGTCCCCTCGTTATATTTCCCAATCTTCAATGTTACCTTGAGTCCAGAATATAGGAATGCGAAGAAGAAAATAAGAAGGCATTGGAGCAATGGTGGCTTGTAAGTGGTCTAGTAGCAATGCATCTAGAGGAAGAATGACCTAAGAGAATAATTCTTAGTTGTGTAGTCTCTAGAAAGATTTGAAGCATAAAAAAATGTAATCAAAATAAAAAAATTCAACCCTTTGCTTTGTAAGAAGCGTTGGTTTATTAAAAATAGGATGGGAAATGGTCTAAGACATTTGGCAGTAATGGGGTGCCACATCACAACAAGGAGGGGAATTTTAAATCTTAATAAACATTTATAAGTGGAAGAGGAGGTTGATATGAATCAATTAAGATTAAAATAAACCAAATTGACTAATAAATGTGTGCTACAAGTGAACTTAAGTGAGTTAACATGCATCCAAATCATTCCCTGGGATGTCTCACCTAATTCACACTGAGAACTAATGGTCTATATAGGGTAGTGGTTATGAAACTAACACCCAAGTAGGGTGGCGGTCATGCAACCACTACCCACGCAAGGCATACGTTGTGTAGATTAATTCCAAAACTTAAGGAAAAATGATGCAGAAAATCCATAGAAAAGTAGCAAATGGTTAAGGTAATCTAAGCTACAAATATGAACTGTAAAGATGTAAAGGGGATCAAACACCTTTGGAAAAGACATGAATCATCATTCCAAACTTTTGAACCATTTTCGACAATGGATCACGTGAAAATTTATGGGCGTACATATTCCCCCTCGAGAGAATCATTTTATCCATGAAGAGGTGTAAAACATAGAGTTCGAGTATGGTGTTCCCAAAATGGGGAGTTAAAAGTTATACCTGACACACTCGTGTGCCAAAGTGATGCCATGAAGATCACACTACCTACAAAATGTAATCAAGAATCAAGTGTAGATAGATTTAAAATCAACAAAATTTACTAAAAATAAAATGACAAGAGGACTTACCATATTATGAGGATAAAAACATACCTATACAAGTGCTCTAGTAGTGCAAAACAATCACACTCAAAAAAATTAAATCAAGCCATATATATGTATCTAAAACCATAAATTTAAAATTCATTTGTACTTTCCCTCATGGAGAATTTAGAGCTCTAGACTACTTTTAACTTTTTTGAGTGAGGATACAATCAAATCAAAGAGTGCGACATCGTGATCATGGCCCCACGAGTGAGAGATCCAATGGCTAAGAGAAAGGTTAGTATTTTGCATTTATTTATTTTAAACCTAAAATGTGAAAATTTGAAAAATCTACACCTAGGAGGGTTATTTTCGTAAATATTTTAGTTAAAATGTTTCCTATGGGGTCACCTAGGTGGGTTTATCTTTTATTTTGTCTAAAATGATCATTTTTTATTTTCTTTGAGTTTGTGGGTCATGGGGATGACTTGTCCATTCGGACATGACCGTTGCCCTATACAGTCAGTGGTTACATAACCACCACTCTACATAGGGTGGCAGTTGTGCAATCACTATGGAAATTACGTAACCTCCTCTCTGTACATAACAGAGGTTGCATAATTGTCAAGGCATAAGCTTGTTTTGAACAACTTAGACTATTTTATTGGATTTTAAGTTGTTTTGTATTATTTTTGACAAGATTATGTGTTGAATCATGTTGTTAACTTGTTCTTTTCCTTGTTGTAGTAAATGTAGAAGGAATCCCACATTTGGTGGAGCTGGGCCAGAGAGTGCGAGTGGCTTCCAGGGATTATTGACTATTTGTCCCATTTAGAGAGGACTTGTTACATAGAGTGACATATGGATGATTTCACATACAACGTTAACAACACCAGCTAAACTAGTCATTTACTATTTGATTTAATGAGCTACTGGAATTCCAACCGGAACATTTTCTAGTTTCTTAGTGTTAGGGGAGTGGACATCGAGGATTTTTATATGATTTTGGGTGTTCTTGTGACCAACAAGTGATTGACATTAGATAGTATGGTATCGACCACCTTATCTAGGATTTGGGCAGCATATATGGGAGATGATGGGGCACCTAATATGGGTTCCAAGAAGGGCATGCGATTACTTTTTGTTTCATGTACACCTATCCCACCCTATGTAATGCCATCATAGTTATTTTAGCTTTGCATTTGGTGAGAAACAAGGGTGGGGAAAAACTCTTGTAATGTTTGGCTCCCGTAATTCTATTCTTTTAGTAGTATGGGAGGATCTATGCTTGGGGTGTGTACATTCTTAGAGCCACATATCACGATGTATACCATTTTGTTAGGCTATAGGGGAAATCCTTGACTTACCCTACACCGGTTATGAGATAGGTCTACGAGAGGATCATCCCCTACAAGAGGGGAGTTGAGATATTAGATCCGGGGCTATCAGAGCCTCGAGGTGGACATTCGTCATGGCCCCTCTAAGAGGGTTTCATCAGCTTGTTGCTACACCGACCATAGATGACTTCATTGTGAGGCCATACCAAGATATGATTGGGTTATGGGGTGATGACGAGACTATACTGATTGCTTGTGGTAGTGTGACATAGTTAGTAGATATAAAAACTAGGGTGGAGGTCCACACTTTTGATAGAGTCCCTCGAGTAGTTTGGGTTTTCATATGATGATGCACTTCCATCCATTCCCATTATTATTGTGGCATCAAAGGGGCTTGTATTCCTCCATGACTCGATATGGACCCGACCACTTGGGCCTGAATTTCTTTCCTTCATTGGTTTTCTTATCTATCCGGTTTTCAAGTCTCAATACTATATCTCTAACTAATATTTTTCTCTTGTATAAGTTTTTGTTTTACTTTCAGCTCATTGAGTCGGTGTAAACACTATGTCATTGCTTAGCTTTGAGCCAAGCTTCATTAAGGGTTTCTATCTCAATGAGTCATACCTCGCGATATCCTTCTTCACCTAAGATTCCTTGTAATGATATTAGGAGATTAGGTATCTCAAATTTAAGCATTAAAAATGCTTCATATATGAACACTAGGGAATATGGGGTTTCCCCCATAGGCATCCTTACTAAAGTTCTATAGGTCCGCAAGGCCAGAAATATCTTCAAATGCCAATCACATTTATTCTCCTTGACTTTTTTTAGGAGAATAGACTTTAACATCTTATTTTTAGCCTCATCCTATCTATTGGTCTAAGGATAGTATAAAGAGGATTTGTGGTGATTTATCTTTAACTTTGAGCATAAATCACACACCTCTTCATTCCTGAAATATGTTCCATTATCTAAGATAATGACTTGAGGGACCCCGTACCTAGAAATGATCTGATTGAAGATGAACTTTGTGATCACAAACCTAGGTATAGTGGTAAGAGACATGGCCTCGAACCAATTTTTGAAATAGTCTGTGGCCGTAATTATAAAATTGTGGCCATATTTGGATGAGGGAGAAAACTTCCCTATCAAATCTGAACCCCATATGGAAAAGGACCAGGGTGTTACAATAGGTTGTAGATCCTGGGAAGGTATATGAATTTCATGAGAGAATTATTGACATTTTTGGCACATGTGCAAATACTCCATAGCATCGTGCTCTAACTTGGGCTAAAAATATCCCATCTGGTGTATCTTGCAAACACTAGCATGCCATTTGAAGTGACTCCCCCACACTGCTGTGGGCTTCAAGAGAATATTTTCGACTCTTCCTTGTTGACACACCTTAATAGAATTCCATCAAAGGATCTACGATAAAGAACTTATTCTATGATCACATATTTGGTGGCTATGACGCATAGCCATATTTTTTGTTTTGAGGTTTCCCCTCAGGATATGCACTGATCCATAATGAAATTGAAAATTTCGAATACTAAGGACACACAGTAATGAGAGGCTTGATTTCAATGTAGTATACACACTCATTAGGGAAATCCAAGTCTACTAGATATCCACCATCTAATGGGTTGTCTTCCAACCAATCTACAATGATTTGTCCTTTGACAAAATTTTGATTGATAAATTTTATCTTAAATTCACCCAAGGGTGATGAAGCATCTAACTTTCTTGGACAAGGAACCCTATGTTAGAAACATTTGAATATGGTCTATTTTGACAATTATCCTTGTTTCTTGGTTAATCATATAATTCCTTAACCATTTCATTACAAACACTATAGCAAGGTATTACTTTTTGCTAGCTTATAACACATCTCATGGTATAGCATGGTGCGACTAATGAAGTAATCGCACATTCACATTTATCATTATCTTCTTGTGCTAACATGCAAGCTAGAGAGATGTCTATAGCTTGAGAATACAGAATGAGAGGGTGATCCACCTTAGGTGGCATGAGTGTGGGTGGAGATAATAGGAAACACTTGACCAATTCAAATGCCTCGTGACACTCAATCATCCATACATTACAAAAATACTTATTTAACAAATTGTTGATCAAATGAATATCATAGATTAAATAGTGTATGAACATTTTGATTGCTATGAGATTCCACAGAAAGGACCTGATTTCTAAATCATCGGTGGGGATTCATCTCTAACACCACTTGAATTTTTTTTTGGATCTACATTAATCCCTCGTGAAGAGATGATATAACTCAACCACTTCCATCTCATCACTCCAAATACATATTTCTCTAGATTTAATGAGATGAGAGAGAGGATGATGCAAAGCACCTCGGGGTGATTACAACAATTTTTGGATTTATCTATAATATCATCAACATATGATTTCACAATCTTGTGAATAAGATCATGGAATATAAAGGTCATTTCCCATTGATGGGTAGTACTAGCATTCTTTAGACTAAAGGTCATGAATGGGTAGCAAAGTACCCTAAGGACTATTAAAAGTGGTGTTTTTGATCCTCCTCAAAGATCCTAATTTGATTATAACCTGAGAAACCATCCATGAGTGACAACAACTCATATCCAATTGTTGCATCCATGATAACATCGATGGAAGGTAATGGGAAATCATCCTTGGGACATGCCTTGTTTATGTCCAAAAATCAATGCATATTTAAATTTTCCCATTCTTCTTGAGAACGGGGACTATGTTTGATACCCACATTAAATAATCTACATGTTTGATGAATCCCACATGTAGGAGTTTCATAACCTCTTCTTTGACCATTAGAGCCACTTTTGGATTCATAGGTCTTGACTTTTGTTTGATGGGCTTGGCATCAGGTTTGGTTATAATATTTTTAACTAAAACTTTGGGATAAATTCCTTTCATCTCTTTGTAGATAAATGTGAAGGATTTTGAATGCTCCTTGAGAACCTTTGTATGAATTTCCACTTCTTCTAGAGTTAAAGAAGGACAAATTTTCAATATCTTAGTGTCTTCCTTTTCTCAATATTTATATTGATGATCCCTTTCAATTAAATAGACATTCCCTTCTTCAAACTCATGCGGCTGGAGGTATTTATATTCATCCTTCCTCCTCTACTTCATAGATCTCAAGGCCTTCGATGAGGAAGGACCCATCATACGATCTCCAAAATAGGAGGAAGAGTGAGGTATGAGAGTGAAGCCCCTCTTGTGATGTGCGGGATGAAGTTCATTGTACGCATTAAGGTAACCTAGTATAGACTAATCATTCTCTACATAATCTAAAGTGGCAGGCTCATTCTCAATCTCAACGTATGCCAGAATTGGATTGGTAGGCATTTTTTGAACTAGGGGTTCAGCTCAGACTGAAATAATGAATTCAATATCTTCCAAATCTCTACTTGGAAAAAATTAAGAAGTGGAAGTAGCCATGGAATCAGCTAAAAGGTCTTGTTCATGTAGGATATATTCAATGGATATGAATTTAAAACATTTTCTTAGGTTAAGTATGACAGTATTATAGAGTTATAGGTGTTTGTTCTAGTCCCATAATATTCTCGAAACTTTGTTGGTGACTAGTTGAGAACCACCCAAAACTCTAATATTGTAAGCACCAATTCTCTTGGCTACAATGAGACCATGAAGAAGAGCCTCATACTGGTACCAATATTCATGTATTTGAAATTGAGCTTAAAGTAAAAAGGCATAACCTTCCCTTCTAGGGAAGTGAGGATCATGCCTACCCCAACACCAAAATGAAACTTCACTCCATCATAGTTGAGAATCCAATAGTTGCTATAGGGAATATTAATGTTTTATAATTTCTAGTATTTTCTTCCTCCACTTTTGAGACCTCAACCATGCAAATCTCTTCCATTGGAAGAGATCCGAGTCCTAGAGCATGTCCTATTCACAAGGAGTCGAAAGGGAGGAGAATAGGTAATTAATTATCCAAATCAAAAATATTATCCATGGTTTCCATTGATATTGTCTTAACAACAATAGTTTCATCTTTGGTTGCAACAACCCCCTCAATTAAAATGGATGCTTCTAGTTCTTTCGTGGGAATTAGTTTAGACTCTGGTGTTGTATCTTTTGGTTTGTTCACTTTATTAGTAGGGAGTTCAAACTCGATATGGACCTCGAGTTTCTTCTTTATGTTTTCTAACTAAATATTGAAAGGATTTGGGTCACCCTAAGCAACAAATACTTTCCCCAAATGCAAGAATCTGACTTCCTGAAATAGTGTGGAAATAATTTCCTTCATCTAATGGATCCAAGGTCAGCCAAGAATCATATTATAGTTGGTTTCCCTATCTATAATATAAAACTCGGTTAGAACTGTCTTGGTCCCAAGAGTAACCAGGAGTACTATGGTCCCTATGGACATTGCTTTGAGACTTTTATAGCCTCTCAATGTATTTCTAGTTGAGGAATAGTTGGTTTCCCCGTAGCCTAACTTTTAGAGGAATGAAAAGGGGAAAATATTAACAACTTCCCCATCTTAAATAGTTGCACATTAAATGTAATTATTATATATCTAAACCTATAAACACAATGTTGGGTCACCTCTATGTGCCATATCAACATCGATGGGCATCTTATTGATGTTGAAGATGAATCCAATATCTCTTTCGAGCTTCCTGCAGGAAGGATAGACATAACAGTCTATATGGTTTATTTGTACCTCTGGTAGGGGTAACATTAATTAAGTGACCAAGACCCAATGCTTATAACAAAGTGACTCGATGAATAGGAGAGTTCTTCAACAAATCCAAGAAGTAAATGTGAGAAAAGGTCTTGGTTAAATCCATAATCAGATCATATGCCCATGCCAAACCTTGGAAGTATTAGAATGTCATCCGATATAGATGGGTAGATGGAAATATGCTATGTAGAATAATCACGGGTTCTTGTAACTACGTTAATTTGAGGTTCAATATCTAATTTGATGAGACCCATGATCTTAGTTTGTTACCAACCATCCAATGGAGGTGCTACCAATGGGTTTGAAGAAAGGGAAGATTTTAGGTTTTGTTTTGCACTGCGTTGCCCTTGTTTGTGTCGTGGGGTTTAATTTGAATTTTTTAGGATGTGTAGGAAGAGGGATCCTAAAGATCCTAAGAGGAGTGTTTTGAGGGGAAACAAGCCCCATGCTAGCTTTTTGCGTTGGTGTCGTAGGATTTACAAAAAACATCTCGATGAAGAGTTACCTTTGTTCCCCTAGTAGGCATTGTATGAACTTGTTAGAGTTATGAAAATTTCTAGCATCATGCCCTTAGACCCTATGGAGGCCGTAATAAAGTTCAAGATTATGATCCTAAAGTAATTGATTTTCATTCATTCTGTCCAAAATTATGATTGTTGATTAATTTTTGGTTGTTGTAATTAAATTTTGGAGGCATTTTCCCTTTGCTTTGATATTGATTTCAATACTGTTTGGGTATTGATTGAGGGCTTAGTCCTTAACTTGTTATGAAGGTGGAGGGTGGTTAAAATCCCCTTTGTTGATTAAAGGATTTAAATTGTTACTTCTTTTATTATTTCCGTTCATGTTGTTATTGGCATTGTTTACGCTTGAAGTGTTAAGAACATTCAACTTTTTAGCTTGATCAGTTACATCATCTGTTGTAACACCACAGTTCTTATTGATGAACTTAGGTCCTTGATTGTTGTTTAAATTTTTGGGGTAATTTTAATTACCTTGGGAGAGAGTGATCACTCTCTCATTTAAAGCTATAGGTCTTTCAACCACTATTTATTTACACTTGATCAACGTGGAGAACACCCTCTAGTTCCTCCTCGTAGCTCTTAAGGGGGAAATTTTGACTTCTTCTTTTGTTTCCCAATTGATGGAATGAAGGAATATATCGCAAAGCTCTATCTGATCCATATTAAAAGAACTTGCTGAAGAGTAGAGGACTAAAACTACCTCCGAATAAAATTGGAAGAGGATTCATTATGCTCTTGTTTTATGTTAAGGGATTCTCTCGATTATTATTCTTAACAATTTGTTCATGTCAAACGCCTTTATGAACTTGGATAAAAGTTTCTTAAAGGAGTGTATACAAATGTGAGGTATTTTATAATACCAATTGAGAGCTATCCCTTCAAAGGTTTGGGAATATCTTAGCTATAACCACATCCCATGGGAGTAGCTCCTTAACAAAAGTTACATACACTTTAATATGTGCATTTAGGTCTACCTCCCCTTTAAAATTTGGCAAGTCAGAAGTGGTCATGGAAGCATTACACTTCATATAGTAAAGTCAAGGGGATCCTTAAGATATTTAGCATATGTGCCCAACACATAGGACTCTACCATGGAAGACCCTTGATGGGGAGGTGGAGGAGGCATAAGAGGCTGATATGGTGCAACATAAACATTGGTAGGGGCATAAGGCATCCCCTGAGGCTAAGCATATGAGCTAAGAAAATAAAACATGTCCCCTACAGTGATTTAGAATACATGTGCAAATATGGGGAGCATTATTATTATACGAGTTGGAGGTAGAAAACTAGATAACGTCACATTTCTAGTTAGGATTCTATTTAATAATTCACTTCTAATTGGTTCCTATAAAGGGTATCTATATGAGGTATGAGGGGGAATACTTAACGTGCCCGATCCAAAGTGAGGATATCTCTAAAGCTAAGAACTCCTATGTAAACCAGAGGTGACGATGGTGTCGAGGGTACATGGCCAAATTTCTACGCATGATTGGGAACCTTACCTTTCCTTGTGAAATATGTAGCATTAGAATCTTGGGAAATCTCTACCTCCCTAACACTATTCACCAATGTTGAAATTACATCACCCGTAGACGGTGTTACATTCATCTTGGGTACATTTTAAGTCTGGTTGGGAAGAAAAGGTACACGATACTTGATATTTTGGAAGCCACCGCTCTTTGGATGTGTTTCCTATAGGAGGAGGGGTAGTAGACTCATTTTGGAGGAGAACATAGGCGTATTGTTATATCTAATCTAGGGACTAGTCTATGTTATTGAACCATTTCTCACTTTGGGTGTAGCATACTAGATAATCCTCATATAATAATGGGATTGAATCAGATCGCATGCATATTTTTTGTCTAAACAAAAACCCAAGGATCGGGATCTTGCTCTCCGTGAATGTCATGTTGTGGCCCATGTGTAGGTTGATCAATCTCCTCGATCCTGACCAATGAACCATTATTGGTCCCTTGAGGAGGAGGAGTGTGAGGTGAAGGTAGATTAGATGAGTAATTGTTAGCCCACCTAGATAGTGAGGGTGACTGTTGCATACCCATTTGGTAATAATACACCTTGAGACCCAAAATGGGCCAATCTGTATTCCTGACTTGACATATTGTGGGGTATATAAATACCCATAGAATAATGGGAGAGGATAAGGATGGATGAAAAAGTTAGAATAATGGAAATGAAAAGGGACTAGTCCTTCATGTTGGTTTCACCAATTTGTATGACTGAAAATCAATATGTGACCTTTAGCCACACTCGACTCCCGAGGTTGTACCAAGACAACCGATGTAGAATGAATGGATGGCTATATGTAGAGTAATATATGTAAATTGATAATAGGTGAGTATGGTAAATAGGTTATCAAAGAAATCTAATTTCCTCTATGGGAACCAAAGGTATCTACTCGTCTAGGGAAATAAAAGCCTCTATAACCCGTGTGGGTCTAATGGAATGATCAAGAATGATACACACATGTAAGATTCTATCAATGTCTTTGTGTGAAACTCTCTCCATTGGTTGTGAAATGCATGAAAATTCCTCTTCATTGGCCTTGTAGAAATTCCCATACAAGGTCATGGAGATTCTAGAGAAAAGGGATGAATAAGGGAAAATGAGTGGGTTATGGGCACTAGTTCCTCCTAGGCTAGCTCCACCAAAATTTGTAGACGTTTTCAGCTTCTTCGTTAAGGAGGTGCAATATCTAGATGATGACGGGTGGAACTAGTGAGGATCCTAAATACCATAATATGAAGGCTTGTATCAATGTCAGTCTCAAGATAAGTTGTATTGGGCTGAGGGAATCTAGGATCTTAAACATCTTCTCTAGGTTGTTGTGGTCCTTAAATGGTCATGTGTGCATTTGTGCAAATTATTTATGAAAGCAAACAAAAATATAATCTAAATTATTAAAAATAAACTATGTTTTTGTATTTTCTAATATAGAATAAATGAAGAAATATAAACAATATAATCTAATTTAAACTAATCTTTTTGTATTTTTTAGATTTCTGGAATAAAATAGAAGAAATGAAGAAATGAAGAAATTGCTTCTATAATTTAATTAAAAGATCCTAAACAAATAAATAGTTGGATGTAACTATTTATCTGTGCAGCAATATATCTAATCTATCCTAACTAAACAAATATTTTCCAAAATGTAATTGTGGATGTGAATCCTTTGTTTTGCCTTAGAGGCACGAGAAGAAATAAAAGCTTCTTAGAATCTTTTCTTCCCCTGCAACTTCCCGACAAAAAAGTAAAGAAGGATTCAATAGATGTTTTACAAATGAAATGATATTACAGTTGATTCTAAATGAATACAAAATCATTCCTCTAGACACACCTCCCTTACAAACCCACGAGAATAGGAAGCAAACCGATCTATCACCAAAATATTTTCAAAAGATATGGAAGATACATTATTCGATCTATCTATTACAATAATTGAAATGTAAATGATCCGATACTCTAGTAAATATGGTGCGTACAGATTCAAAATAAAGAAATGAAGAAATAAAGAAATCCAATTGTAACCCCAACCTAAAATTTTTAATGCTTTGAGGCAAATCCATTTATGGTTTACTCTTGTGTCCCCTTAGTTATCTTTTCCAATCTTCAATGTTCACATGAGTCCAGGAAGTTGGGAATGTAGAAGAAGCAAAGAAGAATGCACTAGAGAAATGGTGGCATGTAAGTGGTTTTGTAGCAATGCAGATAGAGGAAGAAAAACACAAGAGAACAAGTGCTTGGTATTGTAGTCTCTAGCAAAATTTTAACAACATAACAATGCAATCACAATAAAAAAAATTTTTTTGACCCTTTGCTTTATAAGAATTGTTTATTTTATAGAACATAGGTTGGGAAATGGTCTAATCCATTTGGCAGTAATGGGGTGCCACATCACAAAAAGGAGGGGTATTTTAAATCTTAATAGAAAATAAGAAGTGGAAGAGGAGGTTAATATGAATCAATGAAGCTTAAAATCACCTAAATTTACCAAGAAACCTACACTACATGTGAAAATAAGTCGGTTAATACGTGTCCAAATCACACAGGAAGTCTTGGCCAATTCACATAGAACCACCGGGTCCGCACATGATAGTGGTTATGAAACCGCCACCCAAGTAGGGTAGTGGTTGTGAAACCACCACCCAAGTATGGTGGTAGTTGAGTAATTGCTGCGCGAGTAGGGTAGTGATTACGTAACTTAAGGAAAAACTTATGGAAAAACAAAGTAGAAAGCCACATAAAATTAGAAAATGGCTAAGTAAGATAATATAAGCTACAAATATGAACTAGAAAGAGGTAAACGGGCTTCAACACCTTTTTAAAAGACATGAATAACCATTGGTGACATTTGAACCATTTCCAACAATGTAGCAGTGTAAATTTGGGTGCATACATAAACCAATACAAGTAAGAAGTGATGTGGGAGCATCATTGATTGTTAAGAGATAGGTGTTAGGTTATCATATGGTTTAAGAGTGATCAATGTATGTTTTCCCTCAATTTCTTTCTTGTTTAAATACAAATTTGTAATTGTAAATGTAAAAGTAAATGGTCTTGTAAATGAGTTGTCAAAAGTCAATTTTGACTTGGTAAGAGTGAATGTAGCCTAAATAAGGTCATGAAGACCATTTCATCATGTAATATCTGTTGTGAACTATCTCATAGGGGTGTTAGGATGATATTTATCATATTTACATGTTTAGTGTGTGGTTGAGTCAATTTAGGAGTTGTTGAGCTTCTCTAGGGTTAGTTGAGTGACTTTAGGAGAGGATTTTGATGAGATAAACATAGGAAAACAACCTTTTCTTCATAATTCCATGAGAATTATGCATATACAAAGGAGGTATGTCAAGAATAATTCAATGGTATGAAGTTTCAAGTGAATTCATAAAGTATTTTGCAAGTTTTTGTAAAAACTATATATGGTGACGTTGAAAACCTAGGTAGAGTAGCAAGCATGAAAAGTAAAATTCAATATTAAGGGTCCTATTTCCTTTTCCTGGTAATACTAAAAGTTGGAGGAGGTATAGAAAATCAAAAAAAAATTATTTGGAGTCTTGAAAGTGTGTTTTGAGGTTTTAATAAACAATTTAGTGATTAGGGCACAAATTATGGTTTCACATAAAATATTTCTAACCAACCCAATTGGATCAAATTTAGAACATATTTCTACCATTTTAAAAGGATACAACCTACAAAATTTTAGGTTTATTTCATACGTGACATAGAAAAAATTATTCATGACAAAAATAATTAGATATGGGAAGAGGAAACGTGAACAATGAAAGAGGAGTTGCATAGAAGTTAAGAGGAATCAAAGTTTGGGGACATAAAATCAATGCTAGAGAATATTGAATACATTCATGAGGTTATCCAATAGGTTTCTTGACAATTTTAAATCTTTATACCCACACTGCTATAAAAGTAGCATACTAAAACATGCCTAATTGGGCTAGGACTAGGTACAATTTCTCTTATTTTGTACAAAACAACTATATATCATTTTTATACATGTTTTAAAATGCCCAAATGGGTATCTAGATCAGTTCTCAATTTTTAATATCATGTGTTTAATGAAATTTATGGTCCAAAATGCATCGTGAAGGGTTACAAGGCATTAGGCCTAGTTAAGAGCTAAATATGAGTTGTGAGCATGCTAAGACCTTAGTGATTGTTTTATAAGCTTGATTTGGGTATGAATAGTGTGTTGAAGTGAAAAGACAAGTTATACAACTTCATTTGCATATATTTCATGGTTTAAGCCTATGACTAGCATTCTTGACACAATGCATGCAAGTGTAAATGAGGAAGAATCATAACTCAAAAATGTCATAACTATTATTTGTGGTATTAGAGATAGGATGGGCATATTTTTTTGTATCGTGAGCCTGGATGAGATCTTAGGAGAATTATAATCGTTGTATGATTACAGGTAGTATCAAGGAGGAGATAATAAAGAAAGGAAGATATAGATCAAATATTAGAGATTTGTGGAAGAAAGAGAATTGTGACAAGGAAGCCACGAAGACCATTGGAGGATTGAAGATAGAGAAGGAGAAGAGTGAATATTAGAGATAGATATAAAGTGGCAGAGACAACCATGTGCAAGTTAGAAGGTAAGTATTTAATGTATCTTTTTAGATGTTTTATGTGGAAGTTATTGTAGGTAAAGTCCATTGAGGCATAAAGTACTAGGATTAAGAAACTATGGTGTAATAGACCTAGGTAAATATATGAGATTATTAATAGACTAAGGTAAGTTAGGATTCTTGGGTGAGATAAGTACAAAAACAATAAGAGACTGAAGTTTAGAGAAGATAGCCTAGGTGAGGTGTTTAGTAAAGTAAGAAGAATACATTCTAAGGGAAAGATGAAGGGCTCGATAGGAGAGAGTTGTCACAAAAAGATAATGGTATATTTCTAAAAGAGTAATATGGACATGCAAAGAGAAACACAAGAAATAAGAGAGATATTAGATTACCGATGAATTTGTTACAAAACCAAGGTAATGGTTGGAAGGTGAAAAAGAGAGTCACGTGGCATATATAATAGTTTATTATAAGAAGAATGAGGTATATCATAATTTCCTTAATAAAGGAAGAAGAAAATATACTCATATCTTTGATAAACATTAAAAAGGAAAAGGATAAAGGCAAAAAATAATATTAAAATCAGTTTTTAGAGGAAGAGAATTTTTTTCATTTGTGGACAATAAGAAGGACCAATGCTTCATGAAGAAGAAATGGGTTATAAACAAGATGAGAGTCTTATGAAATATTTATGTAGTGTTAAAAATTATGAAAGAGAAGTTGAAATCCTTAAAACATTAGAAGGGGAAAATGAGCCTCTTGTTTTTCAATCTAATTTTTATTTTGAGTGTGTGTTTGTAGGTATTGAAAATGAAATAATACAGGAAGATGATAAAAAGGAATAAGAACCAAAATTTTCTTATAAAGACACACACAAAGAAATGTGAAGAATATATACTTCAAAAATATAATTAGGACAAGCATAAGAAAGGCTCTAAGATCATGTAAAATAGAGATGATAGGCAACATGAGAATGAGTTCTCAAGAAATATGGTGACAAAAATCAGCCTACAATGTAGAGAAATGAAGAATCCAAGAACAATAAGCATATGGATCATGATAAAACCTCAAAAATCTAAGCTTGAATGTATTAGAGGAGAAGGATTTCAGAGGAAATCCATGCATTCCAAAGAGAGGTATGAAAGCTCAAGAAATTAGTTTTCATTTATAAGAAAGAAAATTGGTAAGCATATGATGGAAGACCAGTATGAAGCATTAATGAAGATGATGAAAGGTTAAATCAAGGGTGAGATAAATGAAGGTATTAGACATAACCCCCGTGGTAAATGATAACATGCAAGTTTTGCAGTTCAGGCCTGCAAGTTCAGGAAAATCACGAAAAATGGCTTAGTCCTAGTCCTAGGAGCAATCGGGACATTTGGGACATCTAGGCATAGACGAAAAAGCCCGGAAGTAAAGGGACATTAGAAAAAATGAAGAAGGAAAAATTTGCCCAAATCCGGACAAATGGGTTAAATATTCTTGATCATTCGAAATGAGAACAAATAGTCCGGAAGCAAAAGAGACATTCGGGCGTGTAAGTACGCGAAATCGGATGGATCGGCGAATCGGAAGAATTTGTCCACGAAGCACCGGGACATTTGGGAGAAATGGACGCCTTGACAACCGCCGGTTCGGCTCTACTAAAAGAGAAAGTTCGTGGGCGAGGGACGCGGATAGCCGAAAAGCCGAGAGCCAATCGATTGCACCATGTGTCATCGGCAAATGAGGGACGAGGAAGCCCATTTCAAAGCGGATCGAGGTTTTTGTCCCAAACATTTGGGACATCCGGGACATAAAGACGTGAAGGGCACAAAAGCCGACAAACCCGCGGACCAATCAAATCACGACATGTGTCACAAGGGAGATAGTCCAAAGTCCAAAAGTCAAAGGGTGAGGTTTGAGCACTCGACTCCAACCAATGAAATAGCGCCACGTGTCCAAGTTTAAGGGGCCCACAAGGAAATTTCAAAAGGAAAGCCCGTGAAAGGTAGAAGAGAGAGAATTTCTCATCCAATCAGCACGTGCCACGTGTCATCTAGGTGGCAGAGCGCAGAAAGATTTCAAAACATGTTTTGGCCTGCTTTTGCCCTAAATCTTCGGGGATCGCTATAACTTTCGATCCAGAGCTCAGATTGACACATTCTTTATATCAAAGGAAAGTGGTAAAATTCTCTACATGGTTCCGGGGTCAATCTTGCATTTTGGTTCTGTTTGAGAGAGAAAATCAAGAAAATGTCTCAAGCGCGTGAAATAACAAGCGTAAGTAATGCTTCAACAAACAACTTTAATGTAGCATATGGGCCGTCGTTTCGCTCGTTGGATTGTTCGCCGTTTTGCCAGGATCCACCGCTTCTGCCATAATGAGATGAATGGAATGCAACCTGGAGGTGGTTGGGGTAGATTTGGATTTCCTCTCTCTCTTCCCTCTCTCATTCTTTCTATATATTGTAAAGAGGAGCTTCTTTTCAGAGGTCGAACATTTTTCTGTTTTGCCTCTCCCTTCTTCTCCTCAGGTGAATTTGTGGAATTCAAACCTCTCATTTGAACTGTAATACTATTCTGCCTCATGGCATTCTGTAGTGTATTGTATCAATCTTTGGATCAAGTAATGCATGTCTGTGGATGATTCTCAGCCCTCTCTGTGTTCATTTTTGCATCCTCCTGGTCTTTTACTGCAGGTTTTGTCATCTCGTGCATAATCTTATATCACATTCAAATGGTCTCGTGTTTCTTGGCAAAATAGGTGTTCTTCATTCCTCGGTGCATCACCTCTATTATCTTAGATTTATTTTATGCATCCTCTTACCTTGTCTCCTTGGCAAATTAGATTAGGTTTTGAGACAACCCTCTCGCATATTTCGTGTGCATCCGAGGCAGAGGAATAGGAACCAGCCTTCTCTCGGAGAATTCTTTCTCATTTTCAAGTCCCACACTTAGAGAAAGGATTCAATGTTATGCAATCACACTGGATGCCAAAGTGATCAACCTAGAAACCTGATCTGCATCCAGGGGTGCTGTGATTTTGCATCAATAGTTTTGGCACGCCCGGTGGGACCTAGAGGTCTCATTTTTATTGCAGCAAAGTTGATATGCATCTGCTGCAATTTTCTTGCTTGAAAAGAGCTATTATTCACATATCTGGCAACTCCAAAAGGAAGATCAACTGGTTTCAGCAGTGCAGGCCTGAGAGCTTATGAGAAGAATCACAAGGTCAAGAGTTGGAGAAGAAGAAGTGCTGTTTGAATACCTGCAATTATCTCCAAGAAGAAGGCAAAGAGGAAGAAGGATTCAAAGGTCTCCATCTCCACCAAATAGAACTCTCTCAACTCCTCCACTGCTCACCTTTCATTCAAGATTCAAGAGTCCTTCGACCAATCGAATGGCACAACCACTAAATCCCTTTGTCAATTTCTTGCAGCAGTGAACCCACTCGCCCTCAATGCATAGAATCCAGCCCAATTGCAGCATTGAAGAACATTCCATTTTTTCTGGAGAAAATCATACCACTCTGGTGATCATGTAAAAGACATTGCTAACATCGTGTAATCCATGAGATAAATGAAATGGATGTAGTCACAAATTGCTTGGCGTCTTCATTCAAAGGAAAAGCATGGCTTTCAAGTGGATGGTAGAAGGCAGAGGAGAGTTTTGAAGCAATCAAAGAAACCATCTCCAAGCACCCACTCTCATCAACCCAAACTTTTCCAAGGATTTCATCCTCTATGCATTTGGAGGTGATGACACTATTTCGCCATTCCTGTACAATGTAACAAAGATAATGATGAATAAATGATCGATTGCCTTCACAATGAGCCTAGATGATGCGAAGTGAGGTACTTTTTATTGAAAAGCATGTGCTTGCAGAATCGAAGCTTGAAGAAATTCAAGCATTTAGTCTCAAACAACAAGGTCCAGCTTGCTAGTCTCACATGTCAAGTTAAGGACTTCCTCCTCAACAAGGATTTGAATGAGAAAGGGCAGGATGGATCACCCATGTCATGGAGTATGACATTGAGATCAAGATCACCAAGCAGTAGGTAAGAGGCAAAGGTTTGTGTGAGTAGCTCGCTTTCAAACAACTAGACAACCCGTAAGATGAAGAAGACGACGCCCTGTCCTGCTATTACAAGATGATCAAAAACAGAAAATGATGATGTGTCCACTCCTGTTGGACTCGAATATGATACATTTCCTATAGATGGGCATGTGCCCTCCAGAAATGAGCAAAGCAAAAAGAAGGTACTTCAGATTACAAGCAGTCCCATATGTGCTTGTTGATGGTGTTTTGTTTAAAAAAGACATCAACGGTGTTCTATTAAGATGCATTGGGATAGGTCAAAGTTGAGAGGATCTTACACGAGTTCCATAATGGGAGGCAAGAGGCCATTTCACCCCATGAGTAACAGCTCTCAAAATCATGAAAGTTGGTTACTATTGGCCTACTGTATTCAATGATTGCTACTCATGGGTTAAGAAATGCAAGAAATGTGCATTCTTCACAGGGAAAGGAAGGTTAGCAGACCGCCCCTTCGTCCATTTCAGTAGATCATCCATTCATGCAATGGGGATTGGACTTCATTGGAGTCATCAATCCCACCCGAGTCAAGGCCACAAGTGGATTCTTACAAACAGACTATTTCACCAAGTGGACCCGGCAAAGAGCGCTCAAAGAGGCAAGTGAGTCTAACATACTAGACTTTTATGAAGAAATAACAACTAGGTTCAGCAGTGTGTGCCGCCACCATCATATCGATAATGCATTAGCATTCATAGATTCAAAATTACAGAATGGGCTGTCAAGAATGGAATCTATTTGAGCACCTCTTCAAATTATTACCCGCAGGTAATGGACATGCAGAGTCCACAAACAAGAATTTGTTAAAAATCATCGAAGGACTCGGATGAAAATCAAAGAACATGGCATACAAGGCTAAAATCAGCATTATAATGACAGGATAACACCAAAGAGGTATACAAGTAATTCTCCCTACAAGTTGGTCTATGGGAAGGAGGCAAAGATGCCTATATCATTAGAATTGCCGGCCTTGGAGATCATGAAGCGATTTGAGTTATCTGAGTTCGAACCAATGGAGGTCAGGTATGCAGAATTGATGGAATTAGAAGAAATCAGAGAACATGCAGTTCGGACAATTGAAAAGGATCAGGCCTTAGTAAAAAGATGGTTTGATAAGAGAGCAAGAGCAAGGACCTTCCAGGAAGGGGACCTAGTTCTGAAATGGGATGCAGATCGGGCAAAACCAGGAAGGCATTCCAAGTTTGATGCCATCTGGAGTGGTCCCTACATGGTCACGGGATGTAAAAATAGTAATGCCTTCCAATTTTCTGCATTGGATGGAGAGGAACTTCCGATTCCGGTTAACGGAATCTATCTTAAACATTGCTACTAAAAAAGAAAAGGTTTGCCCTTGTAAATATTAGTTTAGATTTTTTTAATTCCTCTAAGTGCGTATGCACATTGTCCTATGGTAGTTAGGTTTCTATTTCCCTAAGTGCTTGGCAAAGTTTTTCACTGCTCTCGTGTTGTTTTCTGATTCAGTGTTCTTTGGAGAAGAAGTGCGATATCGAGGCTCGTTTCAGGTTATTGCTTATAACTCCATGCCCAATGGATCGCTAAAAGGCCACTGATCTTCTACCTAGCAGGCAGGTGACCCCGCTGAGTCGTCAAAACTGTTGTCAAAATTTCACCCCCAGGGTAAATTTCGATAACATGCATCAGAGTTTTGTAGTTCCGTGCAAGTAGATCAAAACAGAAAATCACGAAAAATGGCTAAGTCCTAGTCCTAGGAGCATCGGGGACATTTGGGACATCTAGGCACGGATCGGCCGAAAAGCCTCCAGGTGACCCGTGAAGCAAAGGGACATTTGGGCCACAGTGCACGCGGGATGTGAAATTTCTGAATTGGCGAAAGAAGGAAAAATTTGCCCAAGTCTTCATCCGAGACAAACGGACACAAGTACCTGGTAATCGCGAACCACCCGGATCGGCCTTAAATGAGAACAAATGTCCGTGAAAAAAGGGACATCTCGGGGCCGTAATACGCATTGATCGGCTGGATCCTGGCGAATCGGAAGAATTTGTCCCACGAAGCACTAGGACATTTGGGAGAAATGGATATGAACCGGTGGTTCGGCCAAACAGAAAGTTCATACTGGGACATCGGGGCGCAGGATGCGAGGGACGTGGATAGCGTGTAAAAGCCGAGAGCCAATCGATTGCGCCACGTGTCATCGGCAAATGAGAGACGAGGAAGCCCATTTCGGGCGGATCAGAGGTTTTTGTCCCAAATAGTTTGGGACATCCAGACATAAAGACGTGAAGGGCGCAAAATCCGGCAAACCCGCGGACTAATCAAATCATGACACGTGGTCATAAGGGAGATAGTCCAAAAGTCAAAGGCGAGGTTTCGAGCATCGACCCGAACCAATGAAATAGCGCCATGTGTCCAAGTTTAAGGGCCCACAAGGAAATTTCAAAAGGAAAGCCCGCGAAAAGGCGTAAGAGAGAGAATTGCTTGTCAATCAGCACATGCCACGTGTCATCCGGGTGGCGAGCGCGGGAAAGATTTCAAAACACATTTTGGCCCGTTTTTTCCCTAAATCTTCAGATCGCCATAACTTTCGATCCAGAGCTCGGATTGGCACGTTCTTTATATCAATGGAAAGCTGGTAAAATTATCTACATGATTCTGGGGTCAATATTGCATTTTGGTTCAGTTTGGAGAGAGAAAATCAAGAAACACCTCTGGCACGAAATAACAAGCAGAAGTAATGCTTCAACAAACAACTTTAATGTAGCAGATAGTTCACGCTTCTGTTAGACAGCCCGCCGTTTTGCCAGGATCCGCCGCTTCTGCCATAATGAGATGAATGGAATGCAACCTAGAGGTGGTTGGGGTAGATTTGGATTTCCTCTCTCTCTTCCCTCTCTCATTCTTTCTATATATTGTAAAGAGGAGCTTCTTTCGTAGTCGAACATTTTTCCTGCTTTGCCTCTCCCTTCTTCTCCTCAGTGAATTTGAGGAATTCAAACCTCTCATTTGAACCTGTAATACTATTCTACCTCATGGCATTTCGTGGTGTATTGTATCAATCTTTGGATCAAGTAATGCATGTCTCGTGGATGATTCTCAGCCTCTCTCGTGTTCATTTTTTGCATCCTCCTGGTCTTTTATCGCAGGTTTTGTCATCTCGTGCATAATCTTATATCACATTCAAATGGTCTGTTTCTTATGGAAAAATAGGTGTTCTTCATTCCTCAAAGGCATCACCTCTATTAGCTTAGATTTATTTTATGCATCCTCTTACCTTTTCTCCTTGGCAAATTAGATTAGGTTTTGAGAAACCCTCTCGCATATTTCGTGTGCATCCGAATAGAGGAATAGGAACCAGCCCTTCTCTGGAGAATTCTCGCCTCATTTTTCAAGTCCCACACTTAGAGAAAGGATTCAATGTTATGCAATCACACCTGGATGCCAAAGTGATCAACCTAGAAACCTGATCAGATCGTGGGGTGCTGTGATTTTGCATCAACAGTATTAGACATAATATGTTAAGGTTCTTATGGTTGTCAAAACTTACAAGGAGAAACATTAGAAAAAATGAAAAGAATAAGTTAAATATTCTGAAGAAGGACAACATATGGTAGGTTTGTAGGAAAAGATACATAGAGATCCTTTCAAGGATCATTATTCAACATGAATAATATTTTAAGGGCCTTGAAGAAGATGGAAAACATAATAGGAAGGATGAAAAAAATTGGAGTAAGAAAGTAAGAAGCTAGGAGTTTTCCAAACCCAAGTTTTTGTTTTAACATGTCATTAATATGATGAAATTAAAGGTATGGTTCTTAAAGGGAGAGAATGATATTATGAAGATGAGATGAGAACAATGAGAAGATCATTTTAGTTAAAAAGAGAAGAAGGATGGATTATTGAAGAAATCCAAAATAATAAGAAACTTGACACCAATGGTGAAATAGTGATGACAAAGGAGAAATTTTAAGTTCATCTTCATTCCATAACATCCATGAGGAAATGTAGCTCACAAACAGTTTGGGTCAAATGGATAGGGTAAAGGTAAAGAATATCTTCTATGCATTCTCTTATTCAATCCCCATAGGGAGTTAGTATTCTAGAAGGAGAACAGATTCGTAAGTTACTATGCATTCAAAGTAGTTAGAAAAGTAGCAAGTGAGTTGAAGTGAACAAGGATCTTTCAAACTATTTTAAATGTTTTGAAAATAAGGTTCTATGATCAAGGACCTAAGAGGTCATGAAGAGTGGTATAATGAAGGAAGAAGGTTCTTGACACCTTCTCAATGCAAGAAAACTAGTATAATGGTGGAAAATTAATAGAAACTCAACATAGGACAGGTATTTGATGAGTTTTTAGGCATATACCAAAGGCAAATGAGGAAGAGTTATTGATGTGTGATCATCATATCAGTTTTTAATTTGCTAAGAAAATGGGAAAAGACAAGATAAGGTCAATAAATGACAAAAGTGACCCTTAGGTGTATATAAAAAACTTGATGAAGGAAAATGCACCTCAAAATCCTATAGAACTTCATTAAGATCAAGAGAACTATTAAATCACAATAACATACAATGATGAGTACTATATGGGTGAAGTTGGTGTACAATTTATATAGGGTCGGTGAAGAGAATAGAGGATTGTAGGCCCAATTATATTATTGATGACATGGATTTATGAGAGATTTATGATGTACATGCCCATAGGGATGTCATTGTCATAACAATAGATACCCCTAGAATACTTTAGTGGGCATATGGGCTGAAAATGATAGCACTTTGGGCATACCGATCTACATGATAGGTACTTAGAGATGATGTCATATGGGAGTCCTACATAGGGAATGTTGATTAGTGCCCCATTGGAGAAGGGAAGAGGACTTGGATGTAGTTGATGAGGCTCCAAGACATAACTGCATTAGGTAGAGGCCCACCTGATGGATATGGTACCAAGATAATTTTGGCGTCCAAATCCTTCCGTGGTACCATCACATCACCGCTACCCTAACGATGGTGACATACAATGGAGGGTACATGTACAATGGATAGATTACTAGCACTATAGCCCCAAAGTGTATGTGTCATAAGTAGACAAGGCCAAAGGAAGAGACAATGACAAGGTGGGGTAGCTTAGAAACACCCAATATCATTGTAGTTATGAGTTCAAATGAGGGATCCAATGGAGGACCTACCAACATAGACCCATAGGTGGGCGATACAAGCACAAATAATCCTAACACATGAGGGAGATAGGAGGGATAACTAGTACCATGGCTGAGGGAGCATAGGATGTGATGATTGAGAGGTGGTTTCTGATGCCCTTGGGGATAGAAATGGCCTAAAACCGTGAGATAGGAACAAGACCCTTCAAAGAGGAGATATGATTTTGGTTCCTTGAGAGAGATGGGAATAATAAGTTGGATGTATATCCCATTAATGTGACAAGGATGGAATGGTATTGGTCGATGAGGAGATGGCCTAATTATCATAAAGAGAGTGGGTAGATAGGTATGCATGATTGTGATGATTTTATTTATAAATGTAGATGATATCTTTGATAACTATGTCTCAAGTTTGGTATTGATTGATGAATTTTAGTTTTTGTAGAGTGGAACTCCTTGATAGAAATTTCACACCACGATATCCTAAACACATTATTGGATATTAGGATATCTCCATTATGGTGTATCCCATAACATCATCGGTTTGTGAGTTAGTGTGAGCATTTTAGTTGGTGGGGAGGCTTTCAAATCATTGCAGAGATTGATAGATGAATAGGCATTAAAAGAAACCGAAAATATAGATGTCATGGTTTGAGGCTTATTACAGGCATAGGGATCCTTATTTTAGGAGCAGAAGTGCATATTTTGGATTTTAGGAAAGCTACAGAAAGTATTATAAGGCTAGATGAATAACTAGTAAGATAACATGGAGAGTCCTTCATATCTCAATCTATGGTAGAGTCTCTATCTCACACAAGCCAAGAATCCAGTGTAGAACATTTGGTACATGAGATAAACTAGATACCCCCAAGGGAGTGAGGATAATTCAACCACATTATATAAATATTGATAATGGATTATGATGTATTTTTTCAATGTATAAAACTAATTGAGTTATATATACATAATTATTTTTATGATAATGGTACTTATTGTTATTAATGTGAATGATGCTTTAATTATAATTTTCCTCTCTCCTCGTGCATGTATTTCGTAATACTAATGTTACTTAAGAAAATTGATAATGATATTTAGGTAATAAATTTGGTAGGATGGGAAAATGATAGGATATCCCAATCCGTGTGATGAAAAAGGAAAGAGGTAGAAAAGAGGCCAAGATAATAAAAAATAGGGTGTTATGGTGTTATTAGAAGAACATACATCCATGCAAGGTCAAGAACCTATGTGAGGATACATAATACTAAAATATTCACTAAGAAAGGTTAGGGAAAATCTAATCTAAAATAGGTGGGATAAAGACCACAACATTCCAATGATAGGAAATTATAGTGAAAAGAGAGGTGATGATAAACCCAATTGGGGTTAAGATTTTTGGAGATGTGTATAAAACTTAAGGGGGCTAAGATCCCAAGTGGAGGTGATACTGCAGACCATAGAAAATCATTTTGAGGTATTTATAAATAATATATTTGTACACAAGGGTAAATGATCATAATTAGTAATAATATCATCCAAATGATTATAGATAGGGCTTCAAAAAATTCATGAGGTGATTTATGGCGTGTTGTGTGATAATAACTTGTCATTGTACCTTTGATCTCATGGAAACTAAGGTTTCATCTATCTAATCCTCTAGTTAGGTAAGAATTTCATGTCAAATATTTTTCATCATGGGATGAGGATTGGGATGATGTGGTGGTCCATAAGTTTTTTGATATTGATTTGGTATGGGTGAATGATGACAAATCCAAGAATAGTACACTTTACACTTGCTTCTACATGAAGAGGAATTAGGAACTAGTTCTTGTTACGTATGGACCGATAGTTGGTTTCATTTTGCAAGAAGTAGCCATGGTACAAAAATAAAGTGGGGCCAAGGAAGAGGGCTATATAGCCTTATAATATTAATCTATTTTATCCTCATCTTCAACCTTCTTCATGTGTCTATTGTAGACTCTCCAATCAGATACATCATGCCTTGAAATATCATGCCATGTAAAATATGTCTCTACTTCAAATGGATAACGATCCATAAGGGTGAGAGGTAGGGAAACATGTGAATTTTTTATATTGGTCAAAATGGATTGGCACATCTTGTACTTTATCATGCTTAATGTCATTAGATTCATAATAAAAACCAGATATATGCTCCCCTTTGTTTAGATGAGGAGGTAGGTCACATGATCAAGTAGTGGAATCATGAGGAGAGGGCAAGGCCAACGGAGTTGTCTAAGGCTTAGGTGTCTGTCTAATAAGATAATTATTGACCGAGTGTGAGGGGTCTTCTTATATAATAATAACATTCACATAATGAGCAAGCATCATTTCAATGGTGTTTAGGTAATGCCATACTTCCCTATCCTAGATTTGGGAATAACTTTCCAAATGGTGATCATCTAAACTGTAAGCATCATCATAGTCAAAAATAGAGGTATCTATCCAAAAGAGTCAATTTTGGTTGTTAGTTAAACCATTTACTCTAGTAGAGAGCAGGAGGTGTACATGAGCTAGTAGTGGGAATGGATGGCTCCTTCTTACGAGGCCACAAGTTAGGAGGAATTTGGGATATGATGAGATCTAGTAAATTAGAGGTATTGATCCTAACAATGATCTCATTAGCATCGTCTTTTTCAAAATCCAAGATATTGGGAGGCATGCACCCAACCAATTTCGGATGACCTACATTACCATGAACAAATTCAAGAGGATAGTTGAAGTGTTAATATTTGTGAAATGGGATAGGATATGATTCTTTGATGTTCGGTAATTTATATGTCCCTTATTCTAAAGAGTGTTGTAATTGCAATGATTTTGGTGCCCTTAAATCTTATATATATCTAGTTGATGAGAAAATTTGACACATTGACTTGCAGAGTAAGTGACTACATGCATATAATGGGTCTAAGGTCGACCTAGGAGGATATTATAAGTTAAGGGGAAGTTAAATCCTTGAATTATCCACATACGGTCCTAGGAGGAATAAAGATGGTAAACTAAATGTAACCCATGGGTGGAATCTATCGACAATCATTCCCTTATAAAGTAGTATGTGTGGTCTTTAGGTTGTCTATTGAGTAACTGAGAGCCTTGATGAAATCTAATGAGTCCATGCATGTTCTAAAACCTTTGTTGATAAGGACATACTAAACCATGTTTTTTTTCGATTCATACAAAGATGAAAAACATAGGATTGTCTACCCAAAGCAAGAGTTAATCTTGAATCATATTATCCATGGGGTGATAGATACAAGTTTGAGTGTCTCGTGGTATGGTTAATTCAAATGGAAAGCTCCATGCATCGAAAACAAATGATTTCTTCCAAACCATGTAATATAGGAGACTTCCCTAACGTGGGAGGAAAATGGATGTTCATATCAAATAGAGAAGTCATGGGTGATTTTGTTGGTGAGGTGACATGCACAATAGTTCTAAAAAGGGAACCTTACTTAGAAGGCGAGAAATTTCTTCTAGAGGATCGTACTTGTCATGGTTTGAATGAGCAGCATGATTAAAGCATTGATAATCTTTAGAAACTAGCTCGGAAGGAGGAGTAATCAAGGATACTTAGGAAACAATTTTTTTAGTTCAATGCCATTGGCTGATTCAAAGGCATCTTTACTTAGGAAAGGTTTCTGTAGAAACCTTCAAACTTGTAGCAATTATTTCACAATGGCTGATGGAATTTGTAGAAGATGGTATTTTGACTTTGGGTGTATGATTATGAAAGACACCAACGTAGATGAATTTGTAATTCCGAGGCTTAAATTATGGAGTATATTTAGGTTCTATGTATGTTATAACATTCCTCACATCACTAATAACAACTGTGTCCTTGGGAGGATAATTAGGATTAACTACATTTGTTGTAGCATTTTAAGATTTCTTTGAATTTTTTCATGTACTATGGTTAGGAATAGGGTAAGAGAATACTTTGATCTCTTAATTATCTTTACTGATAGCATTATGGTTATCCTTATGTTTTTAGGCATCATGAGCCTTGACTACTTTGATAAAATGCTATCTAGTGATGACATCATGATCAAATTGAGGACCTAGAAATAATTTAATGGTAGTTGTGCAAAAGGCACAAATTTTTCATGAGAATGGCCCCAATTAGTGTGCCACCAACAAAACTTGTTCTCATCATGCCATTGAGGGATAGGTCAAGAAGGATCGAGGATATGACTAAATGGCTTAGGCATGTGTCATCTCAACTCATCCTTGGTCAACGATGGTTAATAAAAAGGATGGTTCTTACTATTATTAACAATTTGATGAATATTAAATACATTTTTATTCAAATAATCCCTAAGATGAAGAGTATTTGAGACTCTGTCATCCATGGTGTTTTTTTTTGTTAACTTTAGAGGATTTTTTTTTTTGTTGTTTGTTTTTAGGAGGCACCTTCTAAAATTCCTTCATTATGTATTCTTTCCTTTTAGCTTGTTCAAAAAATTCATTTAAATAAGTAATAAATAAGTACCTAACCTTATATTGAAGACGAGGTTCTAGGGCTCGAGAGGAAAAGTTGAAATAGGCTATTATTTGGCATTTTTGTTTTTCTTTAGTAGACAAATTTTTCCAATGTTTTATAAATACTTATACTAATTTGTTATCATGTTGTTGAAAATTAATGAAATCATTGATTTTATTCTCGGGAAGATCATGCTATTTGAATTCATTGACTAAAGTTGTTTGAAATTATTATAACTCCTTTATGGAGTTAAGGGATAAAGTATGATACCAATCTAAGACATTCCTAGTAAGAATCTTAGATACAATCTTAGTAGTAGTTAAGGATTTAAATTTAATCTTTTCCTTATAAATATTATCAAAATATTTGATTCATATAATGGGATCAATTCATCCATCATAGAGTGCTAGAGGTTGTTGTAAGACTTCATGAAAAAAACAATTTATAAATAAGAGGCTAGGAAATAGGTGCCCATTAGGTCCATTAGGTAAGGGAGGGGAATTGCATCCACAGATACTTAGTTAGGAAAATTAACAATTTGAACCATGTTAGTTTGTATTTGGAGAATTTAAGTTGTAGTAGTGGTTTGTTGTAGGCTCTTTTGTCATGAGTTGAAGGATGAGAATAGTGGGATTAGTACCAAAGGAATTCTTAGATGATCCCTGTCATAATATCCTTCCCATTATCTATCTTAATATCAATTTTTTCATATACAAAGTTAAGAAGATTTTGTAGATCGGTGATTCGGGTTCCCTTTTTATTGAGAAAAATTTCAAGGAAATTTTGCATCTCAGGTGGAATATTAGTGGTATCAACAATATAATCCTCTTCCTCTTCATAACCTAAGATGATATTATTGTAGGTCTTATAATTATTTCTATTGGCTCCTACCACACAACAATCGAGTAGAAATGAAAACATTATTCTAGATAATTGGTTATTTGAAATGACTACACGTTAGAATTGGAGAGACATCAGCCCAAATACTCCATGATGGAGTGTTGATTTGGCCTAAAATAATATTATAAATATAGGCTACTAACATAATCATCCCTTTAAAAAGGGTTACAAAGAGGTCAAAGGTGTGTGTGATGAAATTTGGATAGAACATATAGGATTAACCCCGCACAAAATTTATATAGGGGCCAATGGTGTCTGGAAAAATTAGATTTTAGGGTTTTTAGTTTTTAAGGGTTGAAACAAGATAAAAATGAAAATGGAGTCTTTTAATGATCTATGCTCGATCATAACATACAAAATAAAATTTCATGTCGGGTTCACCAAGGTTGTATGGTGGTGAAAAATGTGTCTAAATAACATACACTCTTATCATCCATTCAACTAGGGTATCAAGGCAATAAGAAAGAGACACACAAAGATTGGCACAAATCAGGTAGTATTCAAAGGGGTACAATGACTGATAAGATTTCATAACCAAATCTAAGTAACCCTTACATAAGGAAAACTAATTATTTCCGAGGCCCTAGGTCAAAAAGAGGAAGGAAACCTATTACGGTATTGATACTATTGAGGGTGATTAATAACAAGATGAACGTGTGAGAATTATGCTAACCAAAGTAAAACATGCAACATAAGATAAAGAAATGAATACAATATGTTAACCTAGCATGTGCATAAAATACTAAGCTAA
This sequence comes from Taxus wallichiana var. yunnanensis, assembly GCA_018340775.1. Lineage (NCBI taxonomy): Eukaryota > Viridiplantae > Streptophyta > Pinopsida > Cupressales > Taxaceae > Taxus > Taxus wallichiana. The sequence continues at coordinate 168,061,982 of CM031243.1, read as the reverse complement.
CATAAAGTAATAAGAAAAGATAGGAGACTACTCTATACAAAATGACAAGTTGAGTTAGAGAACTTACTTGTTGGGGGTGATTGTTGATGCATATATTTCCAAAAGTACTATATACAAAGAGACAATCTATTTTGGGTAGAGAATGGGAAAGAATCCTTTTAAATAACTATATGTGAATAAAGAGTACAAGAAAACTAATCCAATAGGAAGAAGATACAATCCAAGATCAAGATGCAAGAAATCAAAGAGCGAGAGTAGATGCAATTTAGTGCAAAAGAGTAGAGTAATTTTCTAATTATTGTATGTATTTTTGTTATGCCCTATGTGTAAAAATTTCCATTTTTTATTTATATCGACACTCTTTGCTGGGCTAAGGTGTCTCTGCTAGGAATTTGAAAATGGATCGACATAATCACCAGCAGTGATGGCGTCAACTAGGAAGGGAGATGATAATGGTTGTATGCAATGTGTCATTAAGAACAAAATGAAATCAAATAATAATATGTTCATGGGAAAGTAAGGTGTCGGAAGGATGTGAAGGAAATCAATAAGATAATATTAAAATAAGTGAATAAATTAGACCAAAACCATTCTCTCTCCTTGTATCATCCCTAACCCAATAGTTAGATGAATAACCATACCCCTATCTTGGAATGATCCCTTTTAGGTACTCGTTCTAAGAAATAAATTTAAAACAACCTCTAACGTGGAAGATAAATTATGAGTAATGAATATGAAAATATAAAACATGAAAAATTAGTGTATACACACCTCACATGCCATTTATATTTCAATTATATCCAATTGTACTCCATATTTCCAAAAACATAGTTCTATATGTCTAAGACAATATAAATAAATAGGTCTAAAAAATAAATGGGAGCTAGATAATGTTGCTAACCTCATGTAAGATGCAGTCTTTATTCAAATCTTTGGAGATGAAGGGTGGTTATAAATTTTTGCAAAAGTTATAAGGTTTTGAGAAAGATATTGTGCAAGAATTTGTTTAAAATATGAAAGAGGACATATCCAAAGTGTGAAGATCAAACAATAGTGTAAACATCCTAATTATATGTGAAATTATGACATTAAGAATTTATAGAATAATTTTCTAACTCTAGAGTATCACATAGTAGGATGATTTTAAATTTTCTTGTCCAAGGTGAGGCATATACAAAATTATGTCAAGAGGGCACTGGAAAAGTAAAGGGGATAATTACTGATAGATTTCCTAATAATTGTAAGTCCATATTAGAATGAGTGATGAAATACTTCACCTATAAGGGATAATATTACACAAAGTAGTTGGTTGTTCATGATAATTTAAACCACCTTCCATAGAAAAGATAAAACCAATATTTCATCCAACATCATCCCTATAATGGAAGAAATAGAGTAATCTCTGACAATTCCTCAAATAGATGAAAAGGAAATCTCCTCTACAAAAATTAAGGAGACCCTATGTATATCATTATAGTAGTTAGAGGAACCTCCAAGCTTATATAATGAAGATGAGATGTAGATAATTTAAGTAATGAAATTATCTTGGGTTGAGTTTTCATAATAATTAAAAATAAAAGATTAAAATTTTGATTCAACTTATAAATTAAAAATAGGTAATACTTCAATGTTTGTAAAAAAATCTTGAGGTTGAAAAAAATAAAGTTAAAAACTTTGATAACAAGGTGACACACCGATAAAATAACTAGGGAATTTTACAAACAAATCTCAAGAAAATGTAAGTAGGTTTGATCTTTACAAGATAAACTTAGTGAAAATGAAAATGAGATTAAGGTAATTTCCTAAAACTTTTAGAATTTATAATTTACATTTTCTATGAAATTTTAGAGGTAAGGGAAATCTGAGAATAATTTCTAAGACATTTCCCACAAAAATAATTAATTGATACAGAGATTAAAAATATTTTTCTTTCCCTAAAGTAAATTTTCTTGGATGTCTAGATGTTATAAGATAAAAATGTTGGACCAAATAATAAATAATTAGATATGGAGGTTAAGAAGGTAAAGGATAGTAAAAATATTGTGAAAAGTTAATTACATCTTTCCAACCAAGTGAACCCATACTGAACTTTAGTAACCTTCTAAGTTATATGACATGGTCCTTAGGGAACAATTTATCAAATGGAAACTATTCAAATTATATCACCATATACCACATTATTTATCAAATAAAAAGGTGTTCATGGAAGCATATCAAAACAATAATATAGAATTGAAGAATCTCCTTTGTTAATTATTTATTTATAGGTTTATAACTAGGGCGTGATATAATTTTTTTGATAAAGTTGTGTATAGGAGAGGTTAAACTATCATATTTTGTTTCCAAATTGAATAATAAATAGATATGGGTAGAGAAAGTCAAATTTAATTTAATGATATCCAAGTCATGAATTTCACACACCCAAAATTCTGATTAAAAATTTAAGAGGTCGGGGATCTATCTAACCATGGTATAATGACAGTAGGAGGAGAAATAAGGAAATACTTTATGGAGTAAAAATATTTGTGGCAATCTTGAGTCCACTTAATGGAATTTTTCTTCTTGAGAAAACTTTTAACTAGCTTAACAACATAATTAATATTTGGAACAAATATTCATATAAATCTTAATCTTCTAAGGAATAACTAGATTCTGATTTACTAATCTAGAATAGCTTGAATTTTTGTGAGGTGACATTCATACCATATTTTGATATGATCTATCTATGATTTTTCCACATGTCACCCCAAATACACATTTTTCAAAGTTTAGAGTGATGTTAAATTTAATGCATTGCAAGAGAATGATGCATAATATTAATATGTGATCCCTCTCCTCCTATCCTTTACTAGGAGATCATTAACTAATCAAGAATAGGATTTCCAAAAGATATTTTTAAAAAAACTTAAAAATTTATTTTTAGTAGTTTTTTTAGAAAATTTTAGTATTTTTAATTTTGAGGGTCTCCAGATATATTTTTGAGTTTTAATCACAGTGATAACAAAACAAATTTTAATAATCATTGGAACTTTCCAAAATAATTTCATTCATTCTCTTTCTTCTTCTTTTGGTTCACAAAATGGGTCATTAAGCTAAGAGATATGACCTCGATAAGGGTACTAATAAAATAATAGTAATAAGAGGATAGATTTCATATTTTTCAACTTCAATATTTTCAAATCCATCCTTAAGGTGGATAAAAATAATCTCCATGTGGGGACGACATTTTTGTTCCCATTTGAAACCCTTTATATTCTTTTTAGTATTTATTTTCATATTCTCCTTATATAGATATAAAGTAACTTGTTTTGAATAAAAAGATAGATCTCTAGGCATAAATCTCTCTCATAGAGTTTGCCAATTTTTATTCATTTAGAATTATAATAAATTTTGTTTATGTTTATAGATATTTTGTTGTGAATTTTATTGTTATAGAACTTTAAGCACCATTGTTAGTTTGTTGTCCACTAGGTTACACTTCAATCCAAATAACCAACTTAGGATCATTTTATGGATTAGGTTATGGAATATATGCATCATTTATAATTGATAATTATCCCCTACATTCCTAAGAACAAAAGGAATGACTACATAAAAAATGGTCCCATGGGTGATAAATGTTATTTTTCTCTAATCTTTTTCAGAAATAAGGATTTTGTTCTAACTAAAGAAAGTCATTTATGACTAAAAGGATCTTGTAACTAGTGATATCATTAATAATCATGTCAATAGAAGGAAATTGGGAGTTGTACTTGGTACATACCTTGTTAATGTCAAATAAGTTGATGAAAATTTTAATCTCACCATTCTACTTAAGAGCATGCATAATGTAGGATAACTAGTGTGCATAATCCATTGGTCTAATCAAAATAAATTTTAGCATTTTGATGGCCTCTTTTTCACCATGATTTATTTTGTAGCTTTCATTTTTATTGATTTTATTTAACTAGATTGGATTTAGGTTTCATGACTAGGTTGTGTATAATGACATTTTTAGAATTCCAAACATTTTAGAATAGGAGAAGGTGAAATCCTTTGATAATTTGGTCAAGTTACTATGGTCTTATACTTCTTATGATGAATGTACAGATATAATTTTTAGGATATTGTGATATTACTCTTTCTTAATGTTAAAGTCAACAATATCTTTAATAAGTGAGGCATTACCCTATTGAAACATAGATAGAATACATGGGGAATATCTAAAACCTCCTCTTTGGTTTCAAAAACATCAAGATCTTCTATATTAAAATAATTATCTTCAATCTTGTAGTAAGAATCGTAGTATTAATTTACAAAGGTGGAGGAAGGAGCAAGGGTCATGAAAATTATTCTTTTTGTAACACCCATCTTATAAATCATCCAATTTAATGAAATTTTTAATAAACCCTTAAATGAAAATTATGCCTTCAATGATTCTCAGCATGTATTAATTAAAATTCAGCATACTAAAATGGTTATGATCCATTTTATAACAATTGATAACATTTTGCAGCTATAAGGGTCAATTAGATCTACTCAACCCCTAAATTCACTCTATTTATGTGTGTATAACTAGTATATAATTGGTAAAAAAATTAACAGTTCGATAACTATGTGCATTCCCTATGTGACAACTTCGAAAACATACACCTATAACTCTATCTAGTATCTAACAAAGTAAGATAGGAAAATGATTAACATAAATTTTGATCAACTAGCTACACTACTTAGTCCAAATTTTTAAGCATTACTTTGGAAGGTTAGTTTCATGACCACATAGTAGTCAAAAAAAAAAAAATCTATCATTGTATAACCATGATTCACAGATTATCTAGATATTATATCATTGTTTAATAAAATAAGTTTCTCTTTTGAAGATGCATGGATAATGACTCATCCTTATGTTTGATAGGATCTTATCAATACCATATTAAGATCCCTATGGGAAAGATAGTGGCCACATAATAAATTGTTTCATTATGTTCCCACTACCCTTCTCATATCCATCCTAAGTTGACATGGTTATGAACCCGTAGCAAAGATCAAGGACTCGTGGTACCTAATATTAATTTATTATTCAATTATATTTTAAGATAAATAAATTAATTAAGTTTTGGATAAGTTCTCTTGTGTCGATACACATCATCCCTATCTCAATATTAATTAATAGTTTGTACGAGGTACCATCATTTATAAGGATCTATTATTGAACTATAACATCATACGCTTATCATTAAACACATGTTTATTTAACCATGTTCACATTAAATAATCTATTTAATAATTATTAAAGATAGTACATGATCTTACATGTTTTTCATCATTCATGAATAGTATAATTTATTTCAAAAGTATGATAATATATTTCATTGTTTCATCATATTGTTTTTTGCATCATAACATGTATTTTATAAACATAATTGATCAATCAAACTGAAATCATAAAAAAAATATATAATATCATAAAATAACTTCATTCATATTAAAACTTGCTCTCTTGTAAAATGATAGTATAACCCTTTCATATTTCACAAATATGATGTCAAATCAGAAATTTATTTATGTAATAGATAATAATTATAATTTTCATGTTGTTCCACAACAATAAAATATAAATAATCATAATAGTATATTATGCCAATTCTCTTTGTTCAATAGGAAAAGTTAATACTTTTTGCGTATAAAAAAATGTACAATAATCCAATTTGGATATTAAACAATATTGCATGATGAAATCATGCATCATCAATCCAATCAATCAATTCACAATGTTACTCCATCTTTCATGCTATATGAGAGAGACACATATACAAGGTCAGTTCTACAAAATAACATCAATTGACTAGCTCTTTACTAGTTTTATGTAATGAAATTAGGAAAATTTTAAGATTTACTGAAATAATTATCATCAATCATCAAAATACACAATTTGGTTCATATCTTATTACACGAATGAAATTATATTTTCTTATGATATAACACCCAAAAAAATTAAGTTGACATCTATTTTAAACTAATTAATAACCTTTATTGTTATTCATTGTTACATGATCATACAACAATCAAGTCCCTAACACATCTTATAAGAATAAGGTAAATAACATTGATTTTTAGAATCATTAATTTTTCAATGATTGCCTACGTTGTCAATATATTTTATATAATATTTATAATCAGCTAAAATAGAATTTCATTTTATAAAATAATCATTCCTTTATAACAGTTGTTCATATTTTCTATCTTGCATCAAAATTCATTAATCATTATTTCTATCTTAAGAACATGATATAATGTTATGACAATTCATTCACACATTAAACAATTAGTAATTCCACTAATTTAATCAAGCTACCACCAATCTTTGAGACTAATAGTACTTTAGTTACTCATCCTTAGTTAACACCCTAATGAAATATACCTTCAACTCTATACCTTGTCAAACATTTTTCCATTAAACATCAATTCCAAACATTCTATTTTTAGTAACTTAAAATGAAAACATTAACAAAATCAAGCCTCGATATTTATTAAGTAATTAATAGTGTCAATAGATATTAGAGGAGTCCCCTCTCTTTTCACAAAAATGTAGAGCTAAAAATTAAATATTTTATTACCCAACAATGGCTAGCTCGAGATGAGTAGGAAACTATATAAAGGAAGATAATCATGATAAGGGATGATATCATAAATATTTTATGAGTTCACAAGTCAAAGATCAATTTAAACTTATAATATATAAAGTGGAAAACCATTACCATAGGATTTATTAGAATATCCTCAAATAAAAATTCTGAAAAATTGTATACCCCATTGTATTCTTTGGAAGAAACCATTTTCACATATAAAGAGAACTCATAAAACCAAAAATCAGATCTCCAACATATCTATTCTCAAAGAAGACCCAAAACCAAATACTTTTCAAAAAGGAGAGTAGAGATCTTATAAACAATATTATTTTATAAAAATAATGTTATATCATGTTTTAGAAAATACAATTAATTTAAGAAACAACCCAAATCACACATAATTTGAATCACCTTATCAAAAATCCAAATAGTTCATCAAATGCATATATGACAAGCCGAAATGAGCTATGTTAAATAACACATTGACATGCAAAAGTTTCCATGGTACTAAAATAAGAAAACACATTTCCTTTCCCTTGATCCATTCTCATATTTCATGTTATTCCATTTAATAATATAGAAATTCAAAATAAACACATATTTTCAATAACTAGAGAAACCCATAAAATTTCTAAATTTCAAAACAAACCGTAGGAAAAGAGAATAAAAATCTTGCCTATAAATAAGTTTTCTTCCTTTTAGGCAATAAACAACAATCAAAAATCAACATTTATTCTCCTTGTGGCCTAAAAAAATTCACCAATATACTAAAAAAACATTAATTTATGTAATGGTCTAAACAAACAAGTAATCCATTACCTTTATGATGGTCTAAGACCCTTATCAAGTAGTAGTAATGAAGATTTTAATGCCTTATGGTTTATGACAAAGTTTTCAATGATACTTAGAAAATTTTACTAATAATCATTACATTATTATTACCTTAACACAATTTTCTAAGACAAAATCACCAAAGTGTTAGTGATAAAAAGTACTTTGCACGGAGGTCCAAGAACAATAATACACAATCATTGGTTTCAAATTTTTAAAAATAATGCATAGTTTTGTAAATAGTCTAGATACATTATCAAACATTAAAATTATTAGTAAAAAAACCAACAAAGTGAAGTAAATCTAACCAAGTGAGATACAAAAAGTAAATCAAATGGCGATCATAAACTAAACCAACAAATGTTATCTCGTAAGTGTCATGTACACACCTATGCACATGTATGTATATGTTTCAATTACACACACACACACACACACACATACATACATACATACATACATATATGTATGTATAATAACCGCATATATGCAGTGATCAACTAACCTTCATTAGTCATTTAATAATCCTTAATCGATTTTAACGAAATAACCTAATAAAAATGTGGGGTGTGACATAATTCCCCTTAAAGAATCATCGTATCGATGATTTTACTAATTTCTATTAAATATAATAACAAGAAATAGTCCAAACATCACCTGAAAAAGGAACATTAGTTCATATTTTTACAAAACATGATTTTTTTCATATTTTCTATCATTTATAACTCATAATTTTTTGATGTAGCAACATTTTTAACAATAATAATTGTCAAATAGTCAACAACACAAAACAATTTTCCCTTCGCATTTGATAAATTATAAAATAATATTTAATGTATCAATAACATATAATAAAATGATTATTTTTGTCACTAAAGCAGATAAGGAAAATTCATTTTCATATCATTAAGATTCTCCCACGTTTCACTATCTTTAGAATATTAGTCCCATTGGACCTTGTACTATGCACTATCTCTATTCGGAGATACGACCTATAAGTTTCCAACACTCTAACTAGTTCCACCATGACTTTTCCCGAGTCCTAAACCTATACTGAGTTCCAATTTAAGATGTGTTACATCCGAAACATGCCTTTTAAGAAATGAAATATGAAAAATATCATGCATCTTAGTTAATGTGGGAGGTACTTCTAATCGGTATGCCATTGGATTTATAATTTAAATAATTTCAAAAGGTCCCACATATCTCGGTGACGATTTGGAATAATTTCCAAACACGATTGAGATCTTTTGGGTTTTACCTTCAAGAAAAAAATATCTCCAAGCTCAAATTTTATGTCCACACTTTTCAGATCTATGTATCTTTTCTTCCTATCATAAGCTTCACTTTATTTTCCATTTCTGTTAACATTTCTAGCACTATAACCTTATTTTTCCTCGGTACTATCCCAACCGATAAGAGTTTAACACATTCTCCCATACAATACTTCAAAAGGTGACATTTTTACCAATGAATGATAAGTGTTATTATAATAAAATTCAACCAATGGAAGATATTTTTCCCATTTGTATTATTGATCCATGCAATACATTATGAGCATATCCTCCATAACTTGGTTAACTCTTTCTATTTGACCATATGTTTCTAGATGGTATGTTGAACTAAAGTGCAGATTTATTCCGAAGATAAGTTTAAGGTTTTTCAAAATCAAGATCTCATTTTAGGATCCCTATCCAAAATTATAAATTCTAGAATTCCGTGTAATTTCAAAATTTCATGCACAAACCATTTTACAAGTATGAGTGAGTTATCCTTTAGATTACCCAAAGTATGAAGTGACCTACTTTACCTATTTTGTCAACCAAAACTAAGATCATTTCATGCTTATTTTTATACATTAGCAGTATTTTTATGAAATCCATACTAATTACTTCCCACTTATAATGTGGAATGTTGTCTAGATATATACACCAAGTAGGGTACAAGTTCTCTTCCTTAACCCGTTGACGTTTCAATACAATGATCAATGTTATTTTTCATGTATATATTCATTCATTTCTATAAATATTGTTGTTTTACATTAGGTAAAACTTTTCACTCCTAGATGTCAAGAATAAGGAGCATCATGAAATTAATTCACAAATTTCATTATTAATTCATTTCCCAAAGGTATGTAAACTTTGTTTTCATATTTCAAGACTCCTTTAATATCTAATTTGAAGCCTTTATATGTTTTGTATTTTGGTCTCTACTGCTAAAGTAGCTTTCACATGTTGATAATACAAATAATTTTGTATTTGTTTCATTACTTAATCCTTGAATTGAGTTCTTATAATAGTAGAAACATGCTTCCTATGAGTTAGCAAATCAACTACTTGGTTTTCATTTCCTTTAATGTAACTTATGTTAAAATCAAATTGAGACAAAAATATCAAGCCATATTCTCTGTGTAGCATTGAAACTAAGATATAAAAAGATATATATCAGCCCCAAATGGTTTTTTTCAATTAAAATGGGTTTCAAGTAGATAATTCCTCTAAAATTATAAGGCGTGAACTATGGAAACAAGTTATAAATAATGGGGAGCATATTTCTTCTCATGCAACTACAATTTTCTACTTTCATAAGTAATCACATTATCATTTTATAGAAGTATCCACCTAAACCTTCTCAAGAGGCATAAATTACCATTTTAAGCTTCCGTTGGGATATGGAACCTTAAAAATAGGTGTTGTTGTAAGTTTCTCTTTTAGCAACTTGAATGCAATTTTCAAACTTATAGGTCAAAAAAATTCTTGTCCTTTTTCTATAAAGAACTTATATGACTAGCCCTCTAGAGAAATCTTTTACAAATTTTGGTAATAACTAAAGTCAACCACCACATGAAGCATCTTACTTCATGTACATTCTTTGATGTTTTCCATTATTTTATGGATTTGATTTTAAAAGGGTAAACTAAAACCCCATCTTTAATGATTATGTTCCAAATTTATTACACTTAATTCTAATATAATGAACATTATAAGATCTTACCGTATAGTTTCCTCTTTCTAAGAACATATAACAATATATTCAAGTGTTCATTGTGTTGTTTTGAATTCTTAGAATAAATCATATTGTCATCCTAGAAAACCATTATGAATTGATTTATATATTCTAAAAAAATATTGTTCATTAAGTTTATGAATGCAATCTGGTACATTAGTGAGTCCAAAAGGTGACACTATCAAATCATAATGACCATATATTGTTTTGAACATTGTCTTATGAATGTATTCATCATTTTTTATAAGTTGGTGATAACCTTATCATAATTATATCTTGGAATAGATAAACACATCTCTCATTTGATTGAATAGGTCATATATCATTTGAAATGGATACCTATTCTTTATGGTTTCCTTGTTAAGCATTCAATAATGATGCAAAGTGTTAATGTTTCATATTTCTTCTTAATGAAGATGATCGGTGCTCCTAAGGATATATACTTTCTCTAATTAATCCTTTTGACATAATTTCATGAGGTTGTAATTTTAATTCAACTAACTCAATTGTTGTCATTTGGTATGGTGCCTTAGAGATTGGTTTAGTTCCAAGTTTGATACCAATTATAAAATTAAACTCACATCTTGGAGGAAGTTGTGTAATTCCTCCGAGAATACATACATTTACTCTTCTAAATAGTGGATATTACTCAAGGAAGTATTACCTTCCTCACTAAAATAATATATATTATCGGCATATAGCTTGCATCCCTTGTTTTTAGCCTTTTTAAACCGCATCATTGAAATCTATATAACCTCAAAATTAATTTGTATGCCTTATATACTCATTTTTATAGATCATTTGGGAATTCTATTCATTTTTGAAATAGTAAACATTTGTTTTATGTTTTGATAACCAATTTGCAATTATAATGATGTCATAGGAACCTATAGGATCTACAAATAGGTCCAATTATATGGTAAATTTAGAAAATTTGAATGTTGTATCAGATAGACATTGGTTTAAAGTTTGAACAAAAATGTTCCCGTATTGTATAGTTTATGTATTCTTCATATAACCAACTTTCTTAATCAATTTTCCAACTAATATACTAGAAATAAAGTAATAAGTTAAAACAATATCAAATAAAATAGCAATAGGAAGTCCATATAACTTACCTGACACTTTAATGGGAGTAGCTTATTTTTTAGCCTGGAATTTTTCCACTATGCAACATGGATTCTTTGCTACAGAATATTTTCCTTGTTCGTAAGGAATAGTTATTATTGTAATGTTCCTTTCCTTTCAAATTTATTATAATTACCTTCATTACTATTATGTACATTTCTTTCTATGTTTCTAATAGATTTTGTTGTTGTGTTGTTTGTATGATTTCTATCCTTATTGCTAACCTTTTTCCACCAAGTATTTCTAGGTTCAAACAGAGAAGGTGAGTTATATCTCTTCTTTCACTTTTTATCCCTATGAGTAGATATTACTTTCATCTTCTTCTATTGCCTAACAGATTTCACAAAACCAACTTCTATGGTAGAAGTACCATGCACATCAAATTCACCCCTAATGACTAGGTTAAACCCTATAATAAATATATATTCTAAATTTCTCATCCTTCTAATACTACATAACATAATTCAATATTTTGGTGAAATTTTCCTAATATTCATTAAATTTAGTTCACCTTGAGTTAAAGCTTGGAACTCATACATTTTTATTGAAATAAAACTTTGGTAACAAGTGTTGGTGGAATTATAGTTTAAACCATTCCTATTTGATATTAGTAGAGTCAACTCCTAACTCTACCTTTCAGTTCTCCCATAAGGATGATGCCTCATTGGAGAGCTAAAAATCACCCCAAATAGATTTTTTTCTTATGAGAAGTCTTTATCTCAAAATAATTCTCAATTTTACTCAACAAGTTCTTAGCTCCATCTCCGAAGGTTATTCCATAAAACTTGGGAGGGATGATTCATTTAATATCTCTTCATATCTCAGTTGCCAAGTGGGCTTTTTTTCCTAGATGATTCTGGCTTTGGGATTTCTAACATTAAGATTTCTGCATTAGGATTTTAAATGTTAGGATATTTTATTGAGATTCCCAAAGATTAAGGTTTATGATTAACTATAAATATGAATATCAAGATCTCTATTCTAAGTTAATCTAAGTAGGTAGAAATGTAATAAATGATGTAAATTGAAATACTAATGCTAAATAATTTTAATTTATATTTAAATGAAATGAAATAATGAAAATGAGAGGGATAAGGTACTAACCGATAATAAATCACCTCTTTGTGTGTTGAAATTGAACATGCGATGTGCGGATAAAATAGAATGTGAAGGTGTTACCTAGGAAATTGCAGCATCTAAAGATCCGACTGGAATGGGGCTCTGGGATAGGATCGGGGCCTTGTGAACACTCTAGTGTATAATTTGGGCAATTTGGTTTATAGTAAAGCTCGGGATATGAATATGATAGTGTCATTAGGTTTTCGCAGTTGTCTTTATATTTATTACATAGTTGTCGTAATATGTTTCACTTATGTCTCTATTAATATGATATGAAGATCTTCTTACAAACCCCATATAAAGCACCAAATCCCTAAAAATAAAGATTCATATGAATGGTTTGGAATGACCTTAGCTACCATAATGGTGGAATTACATCTAATCGGTGCACTACATTCCACACCTAATGTAGTTATATGTGCTTGTGTGTGCAATTGTGTGCCTAGGTGCCCTAGCGCCAATGATGCTGAAGTAGGGGTAGTAACTACATGTAAAAATGCAAATTGTGGATGGAATAGAAGGAATGAAACAATTTTCCCCTATGTTTGTGTGATGTAGATGTAAAATGATGCCCAAATGTAGTCCTTTGGCTTAGTAGATAGCTAGATCTTGTCAAGAGATAGTTTACCCAAAACATATAGAGTATGTTATGTTTATAAAGGGATATCTTGCTGAAATTTCAACACTAATGACCCAAAATGTCAACTAGTACCTAGGGGAATGAGAGGGAAAATGACAAAGACTGACCTCGAATAAGTAAATTAGACCCAAGTGTTACAGGGGACTAGGGTACCTATAATTAAGTACCAGGACACCAATGGGTGCCAAAATACTACCCTAGGCGCCCTAGTCAAAGACTAGAGAAGAAAAATGACTAAATAATGACACTCAATACTCCCCGAGAGACCACAAGAACCATGTAAAAAAATTATGACTATGTAAGATAAATGAAAATGACAATTGACTAACTAATAATAGAACTAGAGGATAGGTCATTAATGAATACTTTGATTACGTGAGATCCATATATATATATATATATATATATAATAGCATACTTGGCGGTATAAATTTGAAAGTAAGTGCATGATTTTTTTACTACATTTTCCCCCACTTTATGTTGGTGAGTGGAAAGGTTGGTAACATAAAGTAGATAGAGATGCGTATATAAGAGAAGTAAGAGAATCCCATGTTATAGGAAAATATGGAGATGTGTAGTAGAATCATGTCGAAAGAACCATATAGTGTGTCGAACCATGCATCAATGTGTTTATCCATGCAACGTAGCAAGAACCATAATGTCGTTATGAAATGCACTAAGTGAGAGTGATGATAGAAATGCGATATGATTTACGATTTTGAATTTTGTATGATGATGATGAGATGGGGTAGAAAGTGATTAGTTCCCAACCTGAACACACATACATGGATAATATACTAGAGGATTTGGGCATGCACCGATAGAGGAAGAGTGTAGGAATAAAAATACATTATCCTCTAATCTCTAACTACATCCTCAAGATCTAGCCATTGTAGACAGACTTAGATCAAAATTTTTTTGGTTTCTAGATCATGACAATTTAGATCAAACCGTTGACCCATATATGAGTTTTATAGGAAAGGCACTCTTTCCACTAACCCATGGGTGTCATGTAGTGTGATAGATTCCAAATTAGGTCATCTAGAAGAAAAAATGAAATGTATGATGGATTCCAAGTTAGGTCATCTGGAAGCGAGCACAAAATGAAGAATAACTTCCCAAGTTAGGTCATTTTGGAAAAGTGATGAATATAATCTCCTCATTTATGTCATTTGGGAGGCAATTTATGTTGAACTATATTAATTCATTTGTGTGATTTTGATTGTTAGAGGTTACAACACGTTTATTAATTGATTGATTCACTTAGTTACTCATAGAGAGATTTTACGCTAGTTTCCCAGTTAGGTCATTAGGGGAATCGATATAAGTTGGTGAAATATCACATAAAAATATTTGTAATATTTTCCCCTAGATTGGGTCATTAGGGGAAGTGATAGAACTTTACATATAAAAATTGTATATTTTTGCCCCCAAATTAGGTCATTAGGGGGAATTGATGGTGAAATATCGCATTGAATTAGTAAATGTTTGAAAATGAAATTTTTTTAGTGTTGATTGATTGCATGGTAACATAAGGGGAATTATAGGATGACCCCAATGATATGCCCCCTTTTGGCAAAAAGGGGAAGTGATGATAAGAACAAACCCTAAGCCAAAATTAATCCAGAGATAGATAGAAAGTGGTAAAAAAATCCAACATGTGCATAAATTGAATGGAAGACAATATTGGAGAGAGATAATGTGTGTGAAATGTGTTCAATATGGTGATAGGAAGAATTCTAAAAATAATGCTACAAACAGGTGTAAATCAGAGTAGAAATGCTTAACATATGATAAAAACAATTGTAGTGTGTAATAGTAGTGGTCATAAGCGTGAAATAATGACTATAAAAAGAAGGTGATGAAATATTAACTAGAAGTAGTGAAGTGAAATAGTATTTAGTGAATTCTTTTGTTTTGTACATGATTATGAGAGTGAGCACAAAGTGAGTGAAAATGACACAAGTAAGGGTAGCACGTCCTAGCCGGGGTTTGAGAGGGTGGTGACTACTCGTAGCATCAAGTATGACCACGAGTTGGTGACTCGCATTATTTTTCATAAAAATATGGTATAGTAGTTTTTAAGTTAAAGTTTTTAATTTCAAGATTTTTATGTTTCTTGGCATTTGAGACCTAGACAAGAGCGGTGAGGGTGCTAGTGAGCTCTAGGACAAGAGCACCTAAATATGGGTGCTTTGGTGTCCTACTCCTACACACCCCAATCCCGCATCTAGGTGCCCTAGTCTAGAATGTGTGAATTTGGCATATAATGGTGAAAAATAGGTTTATAGGGAAATAAGTGAATGTAGTTGATCTTAGAATGTGTTCTAACATTGGGTTTTGTTGTGGTTTTGGTGTGTGTAAAGGGATATCCATCAAGGGAGTTTTGCGGTGGGCATCATATGAGTACGTTGCTTAGATTGTGGTTGATGAATGATGATTGGGATGTGATGGACCATGTCACCTAATGCACATAACATGGATGAGGAATGTACCCAATAATATGTCCATGTTGACTAGATTATGCAAGAGATGGTGTTCGATTTACGTACATTTTGGTTTCCTACAAGAGAGATGACTACTGCTCTCAAGGCTGTATATCACATACTTCGATTTACGTTATTGGGGGAGAGTATGAGTTATGCAGTAGAGGATATGGAGCAACATATGTGATCTGTAAGATGGTATTTTGTGGGGAATCGAATACCTATCAAAGCCCATATTATCTTGGATGTTATATTATAGTCCTGGGGTCAATGCTGTGCAGAAGTTCATAGTTGTTTTGATTACTTCATGTATAGTCATAGAGGAAGGAGGTGTAGGCATCTTATATAATATGCATGACATATGCTAGAGGATAGAGGATGAGGGTAATAGATATGCGTGGGCATGGTGTGTGTTGATCCACCTATACAGAGACCTATACTTATTTATGCACGAGGAGCATGGTGGAGTGATACAAGCCACCACACTATTATATGTATGGGTATATGGGCACATAGTTGTGTTGAGACTACTCAAAGGTCCATGAAGAGAGTGGGCTAGGATGAAGATCTATGTGTGGATATGGATCAATATTCATGGTAGGAAGATGGCTACCTATAGGGCACTAATAGATATGATGGGGCCTAATGAAATCATATGGATGCCATATCGTGATTATGGAGGATGGATGAAGGATTCGGTGAGAGTTACGGTGTATTTTGTGGATGATGTGGCTTGAGGATCGATTTCCAAGTGTGGCCTAGTTTTTCAAGTAGAGAGAGTATCACGCTAGTTTGGCATGGCTCGGGATTTTCCCCAAGAGTCATATATATGGTTATGAGCTATTAGAGAACCTAAGAGGGCTAGAGCTAGACTAGGGAACACAATGATTAGTTAGTACCACCAAATCTAGATGACATAGATGCAAAAATAAAGCATGTAGACTTAGATGTTGTGGGTGACACCGAGGAGTACCATGCATGGTGGGAAACTCATCAGTGGGTATTATTGTTCCCAGTGTTTTAGGTCCAATGGGGTTACCACCTGAAGGAGGAGGAGAGGGGGAGGCACAAGCCCCAACCATGTAGCAGAAGCAATAACATAGCACAAGTATTTGTGTAGATGTGTATGTTGTTGTATGCCTATATTTTTGTGTATGTTTTTCTAACACATTGTGTAATTTGTGTTTTTAGGGGATGTGTATTGGTCTTTGATTGTTGATACATCTATCTACACATTGACATAGAATGTGCTAACTAATGTGATTAGTGGAGGTATACTTGAGCATGTGGATGATATTGTGGGTGAGCATTCCCATTTATTTGATTCGGTGTCCATAGTAGAAAGCGACATGTATTGTATTTCTAGGAAAGAGGGACGAGGCATGCAAGGAGACTCGATGAGCTCGAGAGGTGGTAGGTGGTGGTCCCTTGGCACAAGATGTGTTTTCATGATATGTAGATGTGTAGTTTTAGTGTTCTAAGTAGGCTAAAAATATTACCCTACTATGGAGGCAAGTCGAGTGATATCGAGGTCATGAACAATGACATCGCATTGGTGGAGAGGCATCTATTTCTAGGGCTCTTGCAGCACTGAGAGTAATAGCGATGATGATGTTTGACATGTACTATGTCATATGATGTAAGGTAGTTTCCTCTCGGTGATGAGACATGTTATTTTATGATGATTATATTCTTTATATATGTATGGATGCATGTTTTCATATATGATAATGTTACGTTGTTATAGATAAATTTCACAATGCGTTGGATGATGTATGATTCGATGTTTATTGTATGTTTGGTGAATTATTTGATTAATGTAGACTCACATTATAATATTGGTAATGGTAGAAAATATTTTTATGTCGAATGATGGTAAATAATAAATATAATGTGATTGATGAATTTTTTTATTTGTAACGTGTAGTTATTATAGTGATGATAGTAGAATAGAATGTAAAAATGGATGACATATAATCACCAAAGAAAGTAACGTGTTATGTTAAATGATGAGAGGATGTGATCGTAAAATGTTAATATGATGAAATTGTTGAGGGAATGAATGATGCCCTCAAAGATGTGGATGAATAGACTCATTAAGTTAAGACCCCTTAGCAAGTAAGAATGAGCCCTATAAGAAGGAGTATGTCATTAGGAAATGATTGAATATTCTAGATGAGGTGACAAAGTGTGTAATGAGAGGTTTTTAGAAAAATCCTCAATAGTCATGTAAAAACCATAAGAAAACAAGTGTTTCATCGGGGTAAGGTGATAACAATCACTTACTAAGATCAAGGCAACACGAAGTAGTGGAAGCATGTGGGATGGATTAAACATTAGTGTATGCATCAAAGTAAATGTCATATGGATTTGTAGTGGGATGTGTTAAAGAATAGTTTTGTGGAAGAAATGCGAATGAGTAGTGTGATGTGGTGGATAACGTGAATTTGATGGATGAAGTGAATGCAAAGGATTAAATTATGTAGTGGAGTATGGATGCGTTGAATAATGTGTATGAGTAATGAGTGTGGTGGACATACCATATCTTGAGAACCATATGTAGGAGATGACTCATCGGTAGTAGAAAATATTTAACGAGGTAGAGGAGAAATGGATCACTCATGTGAGTAAGATCCAAAGGAGATGATGCCCTTATCCTCTAGTTGTAATCTATCATGAAAGGAAAGACAATCATTTTCCTTATGGAAATTTATGTGATGATAATTACAATAAGGTTGGTCATGTTGACGTTGTAATCGATGTTGTGGATGATGTTGGTTGGAGGGTAGGTGAATTAATCTCTCAGTAAGTAAAACACACAACACATCATGTGGTTGAGCATGATGAGAGAAATGTAAAGGCTCACACGACCTAGGTGGAGTGGTAGAGAAGTATTTTGTCACAAAACATGAGGAGTATGTTTTTATGGTGGAGTGGTTTTTATGTTGTTTGATTTTCTTGTGAGGCAAATGTGGAGATTGCATTGGATGCTCAAATGGAGGCTCTGAGGAGAGAACCGAGATGATGAAATAGTTGTAGAGATGTTTGATAATCTATGATGTGTGATGAGAGAATTTATTTTTCTAGGTTAATGACTTTATACCATAGAAGTATGAATGACTCACATGTATCATATTGTAATCTTTCTTGAGTGGAGGAATGAGGCCACAATAAAAAATGAATTACTTCTCTAAATCAATAGGTTGGAATACTAGTTGATGTATACAAGCATTGAATCATAAGATATAATCCTTGATAGGTTTAGAGGATCCTTGATGTAAAGTAGGTATATGATCATAAGTGAATCTAGGGCCATTTTTGATGATGAAGCTGAGAGGAAAGTGTCCTCCATGTCATAAAAAGTACTAATGGACATAAAGGATGATGAGTGTACCAATGTAATGCCTCATCAACAAGACTATATTGAAAGGCCTTAAGTAATAATATATCATTAGAATGAGAGGCCATAAGCATGTGGTAATGTAGAAGATGAGCATAAGGTCACTAGTACCATCAAAACATGTGAAAGTAGGCATGATAAAATCTTGAGGAAATGTAGAGTTATGAATCTTCTTAAGGACATGGTTACCATGTAATGAATTGTTGTCAATAGAAGAATAATAAGCCTTGATTCATAAAGTGAGGGAGTGAACCGAGATCATATCTGACCTACTACATTCATGAGAGAGATGATATCCGCTGACAGAATGGTGAAAGATGGAAATAATGTATTAAGCGGTTGTAATTCGTCATTATGGGTAATCATAGGAATATCAAGAGGTGACAAGGAATATTATGATGCTAAGGGCACACTGAGATTAGGTTTCAAGGAATCTATAATAGGTTAAATATATGGAATATCCATAGCTATGGTAGGAATAGCATCAGAAACAACCTTAATAGATGAGATGATCGATGGAGACACATTTATATGAGAGGATGGACTAAGAGATGCAGATGATATAAATAATAAAAGAAGAAAAAGTGATAGATGAGAGTGACTCATGCATAGTGGTATATGTGATCTCAAGAGAAGGTAAGAATGGAGTAATATATTCATACTCAAAAGTATAGAAAGAAGGAGAGCTATGACTATCATACATCTCACTAGTATTAGATGGAGACTCAAAATTGAGAATGTCTCTAAGAATAATATCAATAGGATTATCAACATAATGTGAACGAGCATGAAAACTAGTAGGATATCATATAAGGAGAAACAATGTTAGAATTGGTAGAATCATTATAAGGAACTATATCAGTGTCTGGAGTAAAATACAAATCATTATGCACATGTGAATAATTTTCAATACCAAGTAAGTAATCAATAAGAGAATTATCTAAATTTTCCCGTAAAAGATCGTAAAGAGGTTCACAAGTAACCCTATAACATGGCATACAAGGAGTAAAGGATATTCAATCCTAAACAATGCTAATTCCAATATGATAATCTTCAAAATGAGTAGACACATGTTGGCCATGTAAAATTTATTGTTTGATATGATCGGGTGTAGTAACAGGAGTACTATATAGAGCTTTGAGCTCAACTATGGTAGCCTCATCATAGATATGGTTAATGCTAAAATGAGACATGATGGGTGAAGAATATGAGATATATTTAGATATTAGGGTTTAATAGGATCCTAGGGAAAGCTATTTGAAAAGACGGGTTCACTAGAATGATTAAAAAAATATGAATTTCAAGATCTATATTCTAAGTTAATCTAAGTAGGTACAAAAATGTAATAAATGATGTAAACTAAAATATTGATGCTAAATAATTTTAATTGATATTTAAATGAAATGAAATAATGAAAATGAGAGGGATAAGGTACTAACCTAAAAGTATCCTACCTTGTTGTGTGTTGGTCTTGAATATGTTGATGTGTGTATAACACAAAATGTGATGGTGCTACCCAGGAAATTGCAACAACTGAAGATCCGGATGGACTTGGGCACTTGAGAGGAGGACTAGGGTGCCTATGGGCTCCCTAGTCTATAATTTGGGCACTATAGTTTGTAGAATAGCTCAGGATCTAAATCTAACGGTGTCACTAGGTCTTTGCAATGTCTATATCTTTGTTTCATAGTTATCACAATATGTTTCACTTATGTCACCATGAATCTGAAATAAATATTTACCTGCAAAACCCCATACAAAGAATCAAATACCTAAAAAATAAAGATTCATATGAAGGTTTCATAATGACCTTAGCTACCACAATGGTGGACTTATAACTAAGTGTTGTACTAGATTCAAGAACCAATGTAGTTTTGTGTGCTTTTGTATGTAATTATGTGCCTAGGATGCCCTAACGCCAATGATGTAAAACTAGGGGCAAAAGTAACTAGATGTAAAAAAAGTAAATGGAGGATGGAATAGAATGAATACAACCCTTCCCCTTATGCTTATGTGATGTAGATGTAAAATGATTCCCAAATGCAGTTCTTTTGCCTTAGTAGATAACTATCTCTTGATAGATAACATGCGCATAAAATAAGGAGTATGCTATGTTTATATAGGTATCTCTTGCTCAAATTTTGACCCTAAATACCGACATGTTGAATAGTACCTAGGGGAATGATAAGTAAAATGACAAAGACCGACCTTGAATAAGTAAATGATACCCAAGTGTTATGGGGACTAGGGTGCCTAAAATTAAGAATCGGGGCACCTATGGGTGCCCCCCAAGACTACCCTAGGCACCCTAGTCAAAGACTAGAGATGAAAAATGACTAAATAACAACACATGATACTCCCTAAGAGAAAAATAGAACCATTTAAACAACTAACAACTATGCAAGACAAATGATGATAATGAATGAATAATCGACGATAGGACTAGGGGTTAGGTCATTAGTGAATACTTTTATTATGCAAGATCCATATATAAAATAACATACTTGGTAATATAAATATTATATTATGTGCATGATTTTGTGACTACAAGCATTTACAACATTTTTTAATAAAGTTTTTGCACATCACTTTAAATTTCTTCCTCTCCCATTACCTACTTTTCTAGGAAAGCTACTCGGCTTATGAGTATATTGAAGAACAACTAGAATCTCATCTAGTTTTTGGGTTGTTGTATCTTCATCCATGTTATTTGTTATTTTTCAAACTATGATGTCCTTAATAAAAGAATAAAATATTTTATTAGTGTATGAACCCATTGAGTCCAAGATCGACAACCTTCAACTCGACACAAAAGAGTAACACCCATATTCTACTTCATTAAAATTAAGGAGTTATTTTTCATAAAATATTTAAATACAAATTATTTCTTAAATGATAACAATCATAATAAAATGTTTACAATTAGTCTTATAACAATTGATAACCATGTGCAACTATAAAGGTCAATTAGATCTACCCAACCCCCCCTTAATTCACTCTATACGAATGTGTATAACTTTTATATAATTGGTTAAAATAGTTTATCAAGTCCATAATAACCATGTGCATTTCCTATGTGACTGTAGACATTGGGTTCTTTTCATCCACC
This sequence comes from Taxus wallichiana var. yunnanensis, assembly GCA_018340775.1. Taxonomy (NCBI): domain Eukaryota; kingdom Viridiplantae; phylum Streptophyta; class Pinopsida; order Cupressales; family Taxaceae; genus Taxus; species Taxus wallichiana. Next base: position 168,039,655 of record CM031243.1, on the reverse strand, counting down.
TACATCCCCAAGCATACGTTAGTCCACTAGACCTATCACTTTAAACATTATCTAAGTCACCCTACTCACTATGTAGATTTTTTTTTCACCCCGATAAATTATATTTACCTATCAAAACTTACTCTAACCTCCCTAAAACCTCTCAACCATCTTTAACTTATCCTAACCATCTTACCCAAACCTCTCGTAACCTCTCCCTAACCATTTTCCCTTATCTCCATACTCAAAATTCACATTATGGAAGTGGTTGAAACAACTTCCAAATGGATTCCTCCAAATCCCCTTAATCGTTGGTGATTCTAACAAATCATCGTGATTATAAACATGAGCTCAAACTCCTATTTCATTGACATTTTAGACCTTTGGACTTTGGTACATCTTTATTCTATAATTTTTTTGAACCAAAAATTATAATTTGTCACTCCAATTATATCCAAAGAAAACTAACAATATTTTTCACTCTAAGGAATTTTAACATGTTAGTATTGTGCATCTACAAGACCTCAACATCATTTTCACACCGTAAGACAATTAGTAGATCAACACCATAGCTTCACTTAGCCTTTGTGGACATTATTACAATCGTTTCCACATTGCAAGGTAATATTACAATTTATAATCTAATCATGCATCAAAACAAGAGAAAATAATCATTTTAAATCTTGTTTTCCAATCAATTTAATAATTTATAATAAAAAAACAATATTTTTGTAGGAATTGCCTATGATTCCCTTCAATCACTTTGAATTTCTATTAATTTAGCCTTCTTTATCAAGTTATTACATTTTTAGTTTAAAGCAAAATGGAATGAGAAGGGGAATGAATCAGTCCTATTAAATTTTTACTTTAATTACCATTGTTTCAATATCCATAAAACATACATTCAATCACATACATTTCATATTAGCTTATTAAGTGTGCATCAAACTTTTAAATGAACTTCAAACCGGGGTTCATTTTAAGAGACCTCTTGGAAATCGAAGGTGGAAAATACCTGGCGAATATCCCCAGAACCGGTTTGTGGGAAGGCGAATTTTTTGGGGGTTGTATGAAAAAATTTCACCTGATTTTCAAGTGGTGTTGCAACGCGTGATGGGAGATTTGATGTCACCAAAAAAATGCATTGACGCCTGGCCAATGCATTTTTGATGTGAGAAATCTCATTAATGTCTCTGCAGCCCTGATCACATCGAAAAAATCTCCGTGTCACGTGTCAAAAAACTCTTTGTCAAGCTATGTGTCAATATATTCAACTACACATCAAATAACCGCATTGTCGCGCAACAAATTGCTTTTTGGCGCCTATGCGAGTACCTCCTTATCACACCAACTATCCTCAATGTCACACGCCAACAAATAACCCCATTATCCCTCAACAAACTCTTTTTCGTGCATCTACTGTTAATATCTCGTAAACCGTACTTGTCGTGCAACAATAACTTACCCCCTCAGTCGCGTGTCTACAATACAGATATATCATATTCTTGACAAAATTTGAAGTAGAAGTGTTTTACCTAGTGAATAATCTACGATTATATAGGGGATATTTTTCAAGGGTAGGCGAAGCCGACCCCTAAAAAAAATTAAAGTGTAATTTTTAGGCGAATAGGTCACTGACCCGCACCAGAAAATTCACCTTTTCAAAATTTTCAAAAATGGAATATTCGCCATATTACTGAATATTCGCCACTAAAATTTTCCCGCTTAAAACATGAGGGAGAACACATAGAAATAATATGTAATTCGGAAACCCTTAAGGGAAGAAAACCCACTAAAAACTCTATTGATATTACACACAAAAAATACTCAAGTGAATATTACACATCACAAGATATTTCTTTAGTGAGGCACCAACCTCACTAGGAGAACCAACCCCTAAACCCTTGTTTATATTACTCACAACAAAATACTCCTATGTATATGAGTCATCATAAGATATTTAGTATAAGTATGATCATCTGTAAATATTTTTATGCGACAAGGTTATTTTGATCTCAAATTTTAGCTCCAAATTCCTTCAAACCCTAAAGCAATCACACCTTCTTCAATTCGCTCTCTCTAGGTCTTGTTGATGGCGAATCACAACACCCCTGAATGTCTGCAACTCAATGGGTTGAGACTCTTAGTGCAATTTCATAACATGGAGCTTTTCCCAAGTGTGGGACCTTGCGAATCGGGAAAAGCTCTCCGGATGAAGGCCGGTTCCTATTCCTCTGTTCAGATGCACACATAAAAATGCAGAGGGTTTACTCAAAAACCTAATCTAACTTTCCAAGGAGACATGGTAAGAATATGCATAAAAACAAACCTAAACTAACAAAGGTGATGCACCGAGGAATGAAGAACACCTGTCTTGCCAATAAACACAAACCATTAAAATGCAATGCAAGATCATGCACAGATAACTAGATTTGTAGTGAAAGATCAAGGGGATGCAAATGAACATAGAGAGGTTTGACAATCATCCACGGACATGTATTATTTTCTCCAAAGATTGACAAAATACACTATAAAATGCCAAGAGGAAAAGTTGCATTATAGTTTTGAGTGGGAGGTTTGAACTCCACAAATTCACCTGCCAAAGAGAAGAAGGGAGGGGAAAAGAAAGAATTTACAACCTTTAGAAAGAAGCCCCTCCTTAAAATTTATAGGGAGAAAAAGAAAGGGAGAAGAGAGGAATTCAAATCTGCCCTAACCACCTCCGGACTACACTTAACTCATCTCATAATGGTGGTAGGTAAGAACCCTAACAAACCCAAAAAGTGGCGAACTGTATTTTGCATTTTTGAAGAACTTTTTCTCACCCAATTAAAGATATCTAGTTGTAGTTAGACAAAGGACCTTGTAAGCTTTCGAAAAGTCCAACCTTGCATGAATTTGAGCTTCCTGTGAAAATTTATGGCCATCCGAATATTTCCAAAGTGTCGTGGTCTTCTTCTCGTCGGGTTCGGGGTTCTCCTCTGCATTTGCATTGGGTTTGGAGGATGCCTCGACATGTGTTTGATGATTTTGTTTTCCCAAAACCCACTTCCGCTGGTATCTCCAAGATTTCCTTTGTTTCAAGTTCAGAAATATGACTTGCATATGCATCGGGTTTGGAAGGTGGCTCGACATGTTTTCACCCCATGCTTTCCTGACTTGTTTCCCCGACTCCAAGACCCGATTTCCTAGGTAGTGTTTCGGGTTTGCATAACTCTCAAGCATCGGGACATGCCTTGTGATCTGATGTTTCATGTCTCACATTTCGAAACCCGAAAACCGAAATCCTTTGTGTCGGGTTTTTGACCTCTCTCGACATATTTCCTTTGTGTCGGGTTTTTGAACTTCTTCGACGTATATTTTCCTTGTGTCGAGTTTTGAAATTCTCGACATATTTTCCTTATGTCGGGTTTTGAACTTCTCGACATATTTTCCTTATGTCGGGTTTTTGAACTTCTCTGACATATTTCCTTGGGGGAGATATATACAAAAATTTGGCGACTCAACGAGATTACTCGCCTCTAGGTAGAGGATCAGTGGCCTTTTAGCAATCCATTGGGCATGGAGTCATAAGCAATAACTCGAAACCAACCTCGATACCACAAATCCTTCTCCGAGAGCATGTTGAACTGTAGAAATCCAACCTAGGAGCAACAAAACCTATGCCAAAGCACTTAGGGAAATTGAAACCTAACTACAACAAGACAATGTGCATACACACTTAGAGGAATTGAAATCTAGGCTAATATTTACAAGGGTAAACCTTTTCTTTTCAGTAGCAATGTTTAAGATAGATTCCGTTAACCGGAATCGGGAGTTCTTCTCCATCCAATGTAGACAATTGGAAGGCATTGCTATTCTTACATCCCGTGACCATGTAGGGGCCACTCCAAATGGCATCAAACTTGGAATGCCTTCCTGGTTTTTCCCGATCTGCATCCCATTTCAGAACTAGGTCCCCTTCCTGGAAGGTCCTTGCTCTTGCTTTCTTATTAAACCATCTTTTGACTAAGGCTTGATATTTCTCTATCATTTAAACTACATGTTCTCTAATTTCTTCCAATTCCATCAACTCTGCATACCTAGCCTCCATTGGTTTGAACTCAGACAACTCCAACTGCTTCATGAGCTCCAATGTAGGTAGTTCTAATGATATAGGCAACATTGCCTCTTTCCCATAGACCAACTTGTAAGGGGAATTACCTATAGACCTCTTTGGCGTTATCCTGTTAGCCCATAATGCTGATTTTAGCTTGGTATGCCATGTTCTTCGATTTTCATCCGAGTCCTCCCGACTATTCTTATCAAATTTTTGTTCGTGGACTCTCGCCCCTGTCCATTACCTTGTGGGTAATAATTGGAAGAGGTGCTCAAGTAGATTCCATTCTTGACATCCCATTCTATAACCTTGGAACCTACGAATGCCAATGCATTATCTGATATGATAGTGGGGAACGCCAAACCCGGTCACTATTCCTTCATAAAATTCTAGTATATTAGACTCGTTTTCCTCTTTGAGTGCTACTGCTTTAGTCCATTTGGTGAAATAGTCTGTTGCCATGAGAATCCACTTGTGGCCTTGGCTTGAGTTTGGATTGATGACCCCGATGAAATCCAATCCCCATTGCATAAATGGTTGGTCAACCAAAATTAGATGCAATGGAAGTGTTGTTAGTCTTTCTTTACCTGTGAAGAGCACACATTTCTTACACTTTCTTATCCATGTATAGCAGTCATTGAACACCATGGGCCAATAATACACTGCCTTCATTATTTTGAGAGCTATTACCCATGGGGCAAAATGTCCTCTGAATCTCCATCATGAAAATCTCGTAACACCCTCTCAATTTGATCTGTCCCAATGCACCTCAATAAAACTCCATTGATGTCTTTCTTGAACAAAACACCATCAACAAGAATATATGGAATAGCTTGTAATCTAAAGTATCTCCTCTTTGCTTTGCTCATTTCTTGAGGGCATAGGCCTGTCTGTAGGAAGTGTATCATATTCTAAGTCCAACAAGGAGTGGGCATGTCATTATTTTCCTATTCTTGACCATCATGTAGTACCAAGACAATCTCTTTTTCATCACCTACTTCAACTTGTTGACTCAAGGCTAGTTGTTCACATAGTCCCTTTCCACGTACTAGTTTGGTGACCTTGATCTCGATGTCATATTCCATGACACGAGTGATCCATCCTACATGCTTCTCATTTAGATCCTTGTTTAGAAGGAAGTCCTTGACTCCCGCATGAGAGACCAATAATTGGATCTTGTTGTTTGAGACTAGGTGCTTGAATTTCTTTAAGCTCCTGATTACTGCAAGGACATGCTTTTCAATGAAAGAGTACCTAGTTTCATATTCCTCCAAGCCTTGACTGAAGAAAGCAACTGGTTGTTCTAATCCTTCTTTGTTTTGTTGTACCAAGATTGCAGAAATTATGTCTCCACCACCAAAGGCATATAACATGAAATCCTTGGAGAATTTTGGATTGATGAGAGTCGAAGCTTGAGATATAGCATCTTTTATTGCCTCAAAACTTGCCTTGCCTTCAGATGTCCACTTAAATGCCATGCTCTTCTTCAACATCAGTGATATTGGCTTTACGAGGGCTACAAAGTTTGGAACAAACCTATGGAAAAAATTGATCCTTCCCAAGAAGCTTTGAAGAGCCTTCTTATGACTTGGCAATGGCAACGCTTGAATTGCTTCAACTCTTCTCGGGTCAATCATCAACCCTTCCTTTGAAACAATATGGCCTAGAAGTTTTCCTCGTGAGCCAAGAATATGCATTTTTGGGATTCAATGATACCCCAAATCTTCTACATCTCGAAATACTTACCTCAAATGACAGAGGTGATCCGTTGCATTTTTTGAGAATATAGTGATGTCGTTAAGATATATCAGAACTGACATGTTGGCTTCATGTAAATTTATTTTCAAACTCCTTTGGACAATTTTTTTAAACAAGCATTTTCAGTGTGTGGCCCACATAAAGTTACATGCTTTAATATACCTTTCTAACAATATAGATGAGTAATCTACAACATCTAATCATCCCTTTGAAAAAACAAATCAATAAAGGCTCAATATACACATTTTTATCCAAGTCTCTTTGATTTAGGGTTTAACTACGGTTTTAAAGAAACTTATCTTCTTAACGGTCATTCATAAAAACATGACTATCAAAAACCTATAAACCTTCTTAGTTCCATGGAAAAACATCCATTAAATTTTTTTGTCTCCCATGCATAGCATAAAATTCACAAAAACATCATAAGTTCAATGTTCAACTCAAACACATTCTACATCACCCTATTTTACCAAACCTTGACATATCTTGCAAATCCTTGTTTGGAATGACCTAAAACTTGTCATGAAGCATCCCAAAAACATCCTCTAACTATAAATACTCACCACATAGAAAAAATAGGTCTTAAAATCTACATCCATTAATACTTACCTATGCAATTATGGCTATTCTTCACCTATTTTCTTCCCAAGGACCATGAAACACCAAAAACCTTGATAACTGACCTAAAAATCACCATACACCTCATGTATACTATCTCCATGATGTTACCATGTTCCAACAAGATTATTCAGCTCCAAGTCTCATATCTCCATCTCATTTTCATTCTACAAGGCTACAAATAGGTCTGGAATGACTCGACTCAACCATGACACCTCATGAACACTCATATGACTTCATGACACGATTTTCCATCAATGGAATTGACATTAATGAAAACAAAAACACACAATGGCCAATAATATTCCCCTTTGTCATTGATGACAACCACCTTAAAAATGTTGGCAAAAACCAACAAGACCAATACTTACATGAACTTTTTCCATATTCATGATGCTTCTCTCCCCCTTTGACATCTATGACAAAGGCTACAATAATGAAACTACATGGAAAATGACAACAAAAGATTGTACATAATGGAAATAATGTAAAAAAATAACTTACTCAAATATCTCCCCTTAGGACTATACTTGCTCCTCTTTGACTCTTTTATCAACATATGAAGATCCATAGACCTAGTATGTGCCTCAAAAAATATCCCCCTGAACGATATCCTAAAAAATTATCTTAATTCATACTCAAACATTACTTATTATTTCCTTACATGCAAGAAATCCAAAATTCTACCTTAAAACTTAGCATATCCTCTTTTAGGAGCATTGTCCTGAATTCTAATTTCAGTTCAAATTTGAAAAAATTATTCAAGATATAAACTCAAATACATCATGCAAAAAAATCTCCAAAGTATCCCCTATGATATTACTATCAAAATCTAACAAGAAATGCAAAAACTTGGTCTCTTACCTCATTTTCAAGTCAAGAAGATGACTCACGTAATTGACCTAGTCCTAAAACACATTCTCGACTTCTCTATATTTTATCATCATAAAAACCTATTACATGTTTGACAAGATCCCCTAAATGTAATTCATATAAATCATAATTTTCTCTTACAAAATCATCTTTCTTACCTTCTCAATATTTCAACAAAGTTACCCCTACATTGAGGTGCATTATCAAACCTATAACTTGTCTTATCATACATTTATAATACTACAAAGTGGCTTCATGAACGTTCATACCTTAATTTTTATCACTTTCTTGAAAAAAATATTTCTATCCTTTCTTACATGACACATCATACTCCTGAAAGATAATTACTTTTAATTTTGAAGAATTTTCTAAGATAACACAGTCCTTAAGTATCATGCATACTTTGTAGATCCAATTTTAATTATCATAGATCAAGAATAAGATTTAAAGGAATGAAACCATACCTTTACCATTTTGATATAGATCTCATCATACCAAGACCTTCCAATCCTTTGTTTGGATAGAAAAATACATGAATTGAAATGGTAAAGATATCTTGATATAGAAATTTCACATAAAGACTTCCTTCATTTCTCATTACATAGGAAAGTAAACACATACCAAATCCTTATTAGTTAACACACTTGAACTTATTTTTCTTAAACATTCAAGAACACCGAATTCTTGTAAAATGACATACATCAAACATATCATTTCAACCTCATTAGAATTCAAACTCAGTAGCAACCATCATACATCAACTAAAATGTTTGCACTCTTAGTTCATTCTATGTTTTATAAATTTCATCAAGTAGTTATGATATGTGATAACTCTTTAAGACAACTCAATACAAAACACAAGTTTTAATATTGTATAAATACATTATAACCTACTATATTAACTCTATAAATGAATCTAGATAGTGAAAAACATAGTTATACGATCTTTCGCACAAGTTTGACACACCATAATTTTCATATTTCAACTTTATCACATAGTGTACACTCATTTAGTTCTTCAAAATTCTTGTAACTAAGAACATACCAGATGGAGAAAGGCCTCTGCATAGTCATAATTAATTTTACAAGAATATCTACATAGTTTTATGAAGACACCACACAAATTCTAGATCGTAGCTCACCGATTTCAACATCTTATCATAGGTTTTATCTCATATCGTGATCAGTATAAACCATTAATACCATGTTATTAACTCTTAAATATGAAATATGTATATAATTAACATGTAACCATATTCATTAATAATTTTTATGCTCGAGACTAATTTTACCTTATTAAGAACTCATACTTCCATTTTCTTCGAGGTTCAAGAGTACAAGCTTTATAAAACTTATAAATTCTTCCAAGTGGATTATTGTTGGCCCTTAGAATATTGGCTAAGTAAAAGAAGTGTGTGGGCACGCACGACCTATATGAAGAAGGGTGCGCAGGGTGAAGGTGCATAGGAAAATGGTTTTAGGAGAGTTTAGTAAAATCCACGGCCGATCTAGGTAAATAAAAGTGTTTCAAGACTTAGCCATATTTGGAATCCCTAGAGCACACAAGAAAAATGTGACCTGACTGAGCATGCGGAGTGGATAAGGTGCCAGCTTGGAAACTTGATGGTCAAGGAAGGAATATTCCATGCGATGGAAGGATCCAGAAAGACATCATTGCAGAAAGTGGAGAGCTTAGATGGGAAGAAGCATGCTCCATTGAAGGACCACATGGACACTTGGAAACGATCTATTACTTCAGGAAGGCATGACGGTGGATGCTAAAGCTATATATAGAGATGCTCGGGTAGAAGGAAGGGACAACTTTTTGAGAAAAGTGTGTGGTCACTAGCATCACATAGCGATTGAAGAGGTGAAGCTCTATAGAAATAGTAATGGGTTCTATGGATTCTCATTAGGAGGATCTGTAGGAGAGATGGCATATCTAGAGGGATGGGTCTATGATCATTTTTATAATATGGGAAGTATAGTTAGGATTTTTGATGCATGAGTCTTATCTGCATTGATACATTGGTCTGTTATGGCCTTAAGGAATGTAATGTGGTTACTGAACTAAGTTCTAATGAGGAATATATGGTTTTATTCTAAATATACATTTTTCATGGGTGTAAACCCTAGTGCATCTTCTTTATATTATGAATTAAATCTATTATCTATTTGATATTTCTCTTGTTACCTAAATGAATGCATGGTTCTTTTCCTCTTTACATCTAAGTCTCTATCATAAGTAATGTATTCTCACAAGACTCACATAAAGGAGGGGATCGGTGCCCGTGTGTGCCTCGGGTGAGTTCCCAACGCTCACTTTGGGTGATAGGTTGGTGTGCATGGGGTTAGAATGTTGTTCTAAGGGCTTAAAAATGACTACATCTTGGTTCCATTGTCGGGACCTCTTTTTAAATTTGTTGTGAGAAATGGATACATCCACATCTTGGTTCCATTGATGTGTGATGACTGAGCACCTGACCTTGGAGAGTGTTGAAGCATGGTTTAGGAGCATGGAGGATGATTTTACTGAAAGATTCAGTGCGGGACCTGATTTTGATGCACGTAGATGGGTATAAGAGAACCTATACCATGAGATATATGAAACTTTCTTCCGTTGATTTCCAGTAGAATTGTATGAATGGCTTTCAACATATGCATCTAGATTGGGATGGTACTATAGATCATGTGTATGGACCTAATATGATTACCAAAAGCTGTAGGATGCAAATCTAACTTGGACGTATTGTGTCGATCACTAGTGGAAAGGAGTCTTTGACAAGTTATACTCTAGAATACACCATTTCTATGTATCTTTTCAGAGGTTGCTAAATTCGAATTCCTAAGGGAACCCAGAGGATCATTTTTACACGTTGTCCCTTCTGTTATGAATATCTTGATCATTACCTTAAGTTTAGAGGCATTTCCTATGGTCGGCTAAGATTCTCTGAGCGCTGGGAGAGGAAGCTAGGGTGGAGAAAGATGGTAGACATTACAGATGAAAAGGAGAGGGAAGAGAGATGACTCAAGTATAGTGAAGCTTGTGAAAGGGAGATGGCTAGAAAATGTGAGGTTGTAGGTGTGATGGATCTATGGAGGTAGACATTGCAAGGAGTTGAGGTTCATGCATAAGACATGGAACCGAGAAGTCCTGTGCTACCACATATTGGTAAGTGTGGGAGAGAGACTCCTTCAGCTTACCGATGAGGGTTCATCATGTGGAGATAGGATATCCATCGGCATGCATCTGAAACCACTCGGTGACCAACCCCGGCATTTGGTTTTCTATTTCAAGGAGAAGTATTGTTAATATGGTTGGTATCGGTAGAAGTAACCGATCTATTCCTAGGAGATATAATTTCTCATTTGAGACATCTATGGCTGCACAAACCATTCCTTTTTTAGAGGAATTTTTGATAAGGTGCAAATACACAAAGTTTGGGTATCACATCTGGGAGTGGTGTGGGACACATAACTAGTAGTGGGATAATATCACAAACCATTGACACGTAGTTCAGTGGGATGTTGGGGACACTAAGTGTGACCACTTCAGGCCATTTGTTGACTATATGAGGTGGATTTGGTGGTGTAGGGGTTGGAGGACCTGGTGGACCTAGTGGATCTAGAGGATCTGGTGGGTCAAGAGGGACAAGACTGGTGGATCTAGTGGTGGAGGAAACATGAGAGGAAACCAAGGTTCTAGGTCAAGTGGATAGGGGCCTCAACCACCAGTGCAAGTATGTTTTGAGATGTCTTTACACCTACCATACTACATAGGCATTGATGATGCTATAGAGAAAGTGCACAAGTGTGAATTGCTATGGAACATGAAGGGGATCACTACCCCAGAGTGAAAGGAAAGTTAGTTTTAAACAATGTTGCAAGGGCGTGCACATATCTCGGTACCACATGTATGACCCCATCCGATGGTTGTGGATTACACTATGTTGAAGAGTGATTTCCTTACAGAGTTCCATATCCATGAGTTAAAGAAAAAAGCATCAACACCTCGAAGGATATCTAACAAGGAATGGTAGAGTGTGTGAGAGTATGGCACTCGGTTCAAAACTCTCTTATCAAACCTATCCTATGACATACACCCCTCTCAAAGCATGCTCAATGGTTTGTTGGGGATTGATAATACCATTGTCACCATTTAGAAGGGCCTTTGCTTCCCTCACTAAGGATGTTAATACTTTCATAGTATTACACGTGTAAGCAAACTTAACAAATATAATTAACCTATATTCTTGAAAGCTTAATTAAATGAGCCTAATAAGGATCTAAGAAATCAATTTTATGCTTTAAGAGAATGGGATCTCACCATTAATGGCTTCAAGGCCAATGGTTCTTCCCATTTACTCCATGTGTGTGTGAAATGCAAAAGATAAAGAAAAATAGCTCAATAAGATGAAATAAAACTCCTAATCCTAGCAATAATACTATAGTTTATGTTAGAGGGAAGAAGTGTTCTTGAAAATGAGAGGGGGTAGTGGGCTATTTATAGTTTTCCATTTGGGAAATGGGAGGATTTTGGTGCATGTGGGACTAAAAGGGAGTCAACAAGTTAATTAGCAAGTCAAAGTAAGATTTGACTAGGTTTAGAAGAGGTTGATCATGATTTAGGGTAATTAACCTAGGTTAGACTAATTAATCTTGTTTAGAGAGAAATTAGGGTTTTGGGAGGGTTTTGAAAGGCCTAATCAATCCAATGAAATGGATTGATAGTCCAGGAAGCTAATAGAAGTGGTAAAGAAGAGGATTTTAGCCAAGAAGAGGCTATAATAGCCTATTTAATTGACTTATAAGAGGAATAAGACCATAAGAGTGTCGTAAAAGGGGAGTTAGATAGATCTAACTGATGATGTGTCATCAATTTGTGAGGAAGAGAATAGTTAGTGAAATATTAGAGATAATAGTGCTTTGATCAAACTACAGGTGTCTACATTTTCCCCTCTTTGGGGTGATGTAAGCTATGTCACTTTGAAGAAAGTAGACAAGTATAAACGAGTAAAAATTTTTTTGAAGGGGTAGAAGAAAAATTAATAGGATGAAGGTAGGATGAAGGATGCCCCCTCGAGTGTCGATGGGGTGATAGAAGAACTCGATCGATGATCAAAAAAGAGAAAAAGAAGGAAGAAAAAGTGTAAAGAGGAGATGAGAAAAACAACAAGAAAAGGGGATATTGAGCTATCCGTAAACCAGTGCCAACAACTTTTAAATCATCATTTTGCTTAGAATCCTCATCATCGGCCCTTATTAAGATGTAAGCATATGATGGAAGCGTAAAATGACATGAAAAATCCATGATACAAACAATTTCCATTGCTAAAATAACAACTCCATGCAACATACAAACATGTAATGCAATACGAGAAGTAAACAAACTCTTTTAACAAGGAAATGAGTACAATCACACACACTCAAACCAACAACGTTCAAGATAGTTGCACAAATATTTTGTTATCAAGTTGTAATCCCAAATGTTTTGATAAATGAAAAGGGTAAAGGATGATGCCCCAAGCAATGTGTATATGCAAGGGAAATGATGGAGGACACTTGGGTCCGATGAAAAAGCAAATGTGCATGATGAAAATAGTACCAGGAAACTAATAGTGCCCCAGAGTACAGATGAAGTAAGTGTAGCTTTTGTAGATGATTGAAGATTCAGATGATCCATGAGTTGTTTCAAAACAAAAATTTGAAAATGTTCAGCAAGATACGAGATGAGTGCCATGTGAGAGACACAAATTTCAGCTACAAATGAGTTGTTTACCAATTTTAGTTCATTTTCAAAGTTTTATGATTTTTTTGTTTTTTTGAATTTTTGGATGATTTTACAATTTTTAAATTTTTGATCGGTCAGAAGAATTTAAGAGATAAAAATCTCCTAAAAGTATGTGTGAAGTGTGAAGGTGAATGCACAGTCATCAGAGAGTCATAACATGTCCTGACGAGAAGAATTACGGGCCCAAAATAATTATTTAAAAAAATAATCATTACGACGGGTAAAATAGTAGAAAAATAGAAGAAAATGTGAAAGGTGCCTGGAAGATTCGTAAATTATTCCAGTGTAATGAAGAAGTGACCGTGGGGTGGCACTAAGTGCCCCAACATGTGAAAAGGAGTAAAAATAATTATTTTAATAGAAAAATAATCACCTCGGTGGGTAGAAGAAGGGTTAGAATGATCACGATGGAGAAAACATGCCCCAGGGGCATCGCGGTAGCCTAATATACCCACCCACCGGGGGGGTAAATCAATCATGACTAGTTCATTTGTACCAGAGCTCTTGCAAATTTTTACCGTGAGTGAGAGTGATAGCCCTAGAGTGAGATGGTGAGGCTACCGAGTAGGAGGAGATGAGCAGATCACATCTGAGAGTTCATGGGACCCAACGGATGGACCCTACGTGAGTGGTCTATCCTTCCTTGTGAATTATGCATTTAATGTTGTTTTTAGGGCATTTTAGGCTAGATTAGGAGATTTTTGATGTATATGCATATGCGCATGCGTCGGTTTGATGTATATGCATACATGCATGCATCAATTTTGATGCATGTGTGCATACACATATCCATCAAAAAATGGTATGTGCATGCATATCCATCAAAACAGGGAGAAGACATGGATGATGCACACATGTGCAAATCAAGAAGGCATGTGGGTGTCAGAAGAGGATGTGTATGCATCCTGGGTAGGGGAATGGGGGCATGCGTATGTGCATGTGTCAAAGAAGACATGTAGGCAGGTCACACTGGGTGCATATGTATCGTCTGTGTAGACTAGGGGAAATAGGTAGAAAAATAGAGGGACACACGTGTGGATGGGACGTGTATGCATCAGGGGAAGCACGTATGCATGGGGAAGGCTGTATGCATCTGGGGAAAGGGAGAAAGAACACCCTTCGGCCAAATAGCCAAGGAGAAAAGAAAATAGACTAGAAGAAAGTGAAAATTTAGGAAATGAGATGGAAGAATGAAGGATTTTACTAAAAAATTAGATAGAAGTAGATAGAAATGTGCCTAATACATGTGTGTTTTTTTTTTATAGCATATATTACCCATTTTGCATACACGTGAGTGATATGGTCAGCTAGCTAGTGATAGAGGCACAATTTTGATGAGGATGATAGGAAGATATTGGATATCCTCCTATACGTCATGGGATTGGCCTACGTGGTTGATATGCCTCAGATCACCTTGGATCATGGCCTTTTTGATAGCCATAGCTGAGAGATGGCACAATGAGAGTTGCTTTTGGCTTTCGACTAGGGAGATCATGATTACACTAGAGGATGTGTGGCACATTATGTGGGTCCCGATCTAGGGTCAGCTTATCTAGTACACGAGTCACTGGCCTGATATTCAGTGATGTATCTCAGAGTTATTTGGTGTCCTGATGATACCACATCATGGGATGACCATTAGATTGTCGCGGTGCATTGAGGACCCAAAGCTAGATCACGTTGTGGTTTATATGATGGCCTTTTTCAGTGGAGTTCTACTCCCTGACAAGACCAAGTGCTTCATTTCCACTTGGCCTCCTTAGAGTGATACGTGGGTTGATAGACGAGAGAGACTTCTCTGCTTGGGGTCAGTGCATTCTAGCACACTTATACTGGGACCTACATTTGATTACCTACTACCATCAGAAGATGGTAGGACCAGCCTAGACTACTTCAGATTTGGGCATGGGACCATATTGCTATTGGTCACCCCTTAGGTGTTTTGAGAGTTCGGGCTCCCTAGAGGAGCCTTCTTCTATGGGATGGGTCCCGATCGGGGATGATGTGCACCATACATGGGAGATGTGTATCATTATTACCTTTGTGAGCTTGATGAGTTACAATAGGCTGCCATAGTATGGAGGCCCTACAGACATTTCCAGTGGCCTGAGGATGGTTTAGAGCTCAACACTGCTATAGTTGAGCACTTCATGTTGGGAAGCCACAACTATATGTGGGAGATTTACAGAGTAGATGGTGCTAGAGATAGTTTGGCATTACCCAGATGTTCTGGGCTAGATATGTGGTATGCTCATAGGGCCCAAGAGTACATTGATATGGGTCCATAGATTTCCCAGGATAGAGCATAGCCAACTTCCTATAGGTGGTACCTGTTATGTGGGTTCCATTGAGACAGATCAGAGATCCTGGTTGCACACACACAGTATGTACCATGGTACCATGGTGTGATCCCATGCCATTTGACCATTTCTAGGGCAGCTTATGATGTCGGTGTGAGAGCTCCTCTAGTGGGGCCTCCCAGTGGTGATGAGGGTGGAGGTGGGTGATGATGATGATGATGATGATGATGGTGGTGGTGGTCACGACACAACATTATGTTAGGGGTAGGGGACAGGGTCCTCTATTATTACAATAAAGAGACAGGGACCGAGCTCAAGAAGAGATAGGCACCCAGGGCACTAGACATAGATTTGTCTCTAGTAGGCATTCAAGGGGGATATATGCCCCTCTTTGTAGGTATTTCTAGAGAAGGCCCACCACCTCATGCTCCAGGGGTGGTGGTGGATGGGTAGTTGGTTGCTCTTCAAGCAATAGCAATTAGAGGTGGAAGTGATTTCATATAGTTATAGGTGGTAGAGAGAGAGAGATGAGGCAAGGCACAGGTAGGTAGGCCCTTACAATAGAGAGTGGGATTAGCCAATGCTTAGGTATAAGTTTTGATAGTTGAGAGAGATCAAGAGAAAGAGCACAAGCCACTCTAGGGGTGGGGATAGTGTTGCATGGTAGAGCCAGATTAGTCAGATGGCCACACAGGGGGCTCAGATACTGAGTCTTTTACATCAGTCACAGACTCAAGTGTAGATGGTTGTCACAGGAGAGGACCATGCCTAGGCACAGCACAAGGGTTTTATCATTCGAGAGAGGGATCAGGCCGAGCCCAGTGTAGACCATTACCATTACATGTAGATAGAGATCGAGAGGCCCTGCCACCACACTAGACAGGCCCATGCTGATAGAGGGTAGATTGATAGGTGAGTGAGATGTCACCGTTCAGGAAGCCACTTACTTTTGGAGATGTTGATTTGATTTAGGATGTTATGAGGGGCCGGTGGTGAGGCCTTATATAGGACCACCTATTTTAGAGCAGTCCTAGTAGAGTAGTGGGTAGCACCTTTTGAGTAGTTAGGTGTGAGTGATGATAGGTTCCTAGGTCATGGTGGTAGGTCACTGGGTTAGATTAGATCCAATCGGCCCAGTCTAGTAGAGCCGCCATTGGACAACAACCAAGCTGTTGGACAACAACCAACTGGAACAAGGTGGTACCCCTGGTGCCATCCATCACAACCACCACTCTTTCATCCCCAGGACATGGACCGAGAGCCAGAGAGGGTGTGAGTTGTGGTTGAGTTCTTTATTTTACCTTTGTATACAGATGTATTGTATACATGCCTCTTATGAAGGCTGATTTTGATCGATGTATAGATTCATGTACCATTATTTTGATGATGCCTCTTGATGAAGGCTCATTTTTTATGCATGCCCCTTTTAGATGGCATATTGTATCGATGATGTATACTTGAGTTTTGAGATGGACATTTATACATGTATTATATGGACATTGATGATGATTTTGTTATGTCATGTTGTGATTATGCCTTTTATGATTTGTGGTTATTGCTTCTGCAACTATTGTATCATGATGTATGATTTCCCTTTCCTCTATGTATGTGACATACTTTAGATTTAGAGATGTTTATGTTCCATGTTTTCATATTGATGATATATCTGTAGATAGTATCACATGTTTTGGATTTATGGAATGCTTCTGATTTCTATTCTAGCACTTGGGATGATACTAGATGATATTGGTGTGGGGGGATAGATTTGTGATTATGTGCAACCCCTCTTGACCCCCATTGATGATACGATATGTGATGATTAGCTTAACATACATGCATGATGTAATACTTAGCATTTTTGTATATATGATGTAGTAGATGATGTTTATATGTGATGAATGGTAGATGATAGATGTGATAACAAACAACTGTGCAAGAGACAAACACACAAGAAAAAGTTAACAAAGCTAAACAACTGTACCTATACAACACAACACAACTTATGATGTAAAACACATGAATTTATTAAACATACCAATGAGATCAAATTGACATTCAATCTAAGTAAGTAAGATGAATCCTAATAGATGCATATAATAGATGATGTGGTCATACCAATGTTTGTACAAGAAAATGAATTCAATGCAATACACAATTTAAACTAAACAAGATTTAATCTAAAGTAAGCAAAAAACTACTCCTAAAAATATACAATATGAGAAGCTCAACACATCAACACTATACAAACCAACAACCAAAAGCAATCTTTGAATACTACTTTACTTTTTTTTGTGAGACAACATTGATATATGTTTTTCTAATGTTTTTGGGTTTATCTAGAAAGATAAGTTTTCAAGGCTACTATTCACATTGTTTTGAGGCTTCTCTAAGACAACGTTGTGTAGTTGGTGTAGCTTCATCCCTAGAAGGGAGATTTTTTGAATGTTTAGTTTTTTGTGTATCCCTTTTTCGAATGTTTTTGTATTTTCTAAGGTCATGTTCTGAAAGCAATGTACAAGGACAAAGAAGCGTGGATGCCCCCAACGTGATGTGGGAATATACAAAAGGTAGAATGCCACACATGTGTATGTATGAGAAAGTGGAATGTGAAGGTGCCCCCAACGTTAGATGGGAATATACAAAGGAAACATCCTTCATGTAGATATAAGAGAAAATAAATCCAGATCATGACTCGGTGAAAAGATGGATTTGGTAGGGTTCCTAGACCTAGCAAAGGAAGTTACATCTAGAAAGTAGTGAGGGTTACCCATCTTGATGCAAGAGTGACTTGTGACTGGTGAATCCTCTTTGAGCATCGGAGACTAGTTTTCACTCAAAGACCTACCCACTATGCCACAATTGTGTGGTTTTCACATGTGGATGACCTTTTTTCTTTACTATTTTCTCAATTTTTTTCATTTTTTTGCTTTTTTTTCTTTGTTTTTCTATTTTTTAGTTCTTATATGATATTCTCATCATGCTTAAGCATAGAACCACTTGAGGTGCATGGCATTCATAGGCTCTAGAATCTCTTCACCATCCGAGTATGCAAGTTTATAGGCTCTGATCCATATTTAGCAACCACCACATAAGGGCCTAGCTAGTTAGCTTCAAACTTACCTTTCTTTTCTCTATCTTTGATGGTGTTCTTCTGATTTTATTTTAGAACTAGATCTCCTACATCAAATTCTGATGAATGATGCATTTTTGTATCCCTGGATACTCTTTCGATAGACTTTTAGGTGATTGAGTGCTCTGATACTTTTCATCTAATAGTTCCAACTCTTCCAGTCGAGCAACTCTGTAGTCCTCATCTTTATCAAGATAGTCCCTGAGAGATATTCTCGGGGAGGAAGCTCCACTTCCAAAGGTATGATGGCTTTAGTTCCATAGACAAGTGAATATGGGGTTGCACCAGTAGGAGTGTGGATGGAGGTTCGATAGGCCCAGAGGGTGGGATGTATCTGTAAGTGCCAATTATGGCTAGTCTTACTGACCATTTTCTCCATGATTCATACAAGGGTTTTATTAGTAGCCTCTGCTTGTCCATTACCTTGGGGGTAATAGGGGTAGACCACTTGAGTTGAATATGGAAATGTTGACACAATGTCTTAACCATTTTATTTTGAAGGATTTACCATTATCAGTGACAATGGTGAAGGGATACCATAATGGAAAGATGAGATGGTTCATGATGAATTTAGAAATTTGCACACCGGTGACATAAGTAAGAGGCACAACCTCTACCCATTTTGTAAAATACTCGGTGGTAGTGATAATGTGGGTGTGGCCATCTGAAGAAGAAGGATGGAGCTTCCCTATGAGATCTAGACCCCATTTAGAAAATGGCCAAGGTGTTGCGATAGGCTGCAAAAAGCCTGTGTTGGTGCATGTATTAAGTTTCCATACTTCTGGCATAGCTCACATTTCTTTACAAAATTACAGCAATTTGATTCCATGGTAGGCCAATAATAGCCTACTCTTAATAGTTTTTAGCTAAGACCATGCATTGCTAGTGTGTGCTCCACAAATACCACCGTGTACTTCCTTAATAGCGTGTGGATTGAGTCAGTAACATCCAAACAATGAAGCAGATTCCCATCGTAGCCATGATGATAAAGGGTGCCTCCTAGGAGGGTATAATGGGCTATACGGTGGATAAGGGCTTTCTTTTAGAATGGGTAATGTCTGGTGGAAAAGTGCCATCTTGTAGGTATCGAAAGATAGGGTCATACTAGGGGGATAATGGACCAACAACTTCACATGCCAAACATGACTCTGGCATATCATATGCGGGCACTTGTAAATGCTCTACAAAGAAAGGCATTTTACTTTCCTGAGGTGGAATGCATAAGAGAGACCCAATTATAGCCATAACATCCATGGATCTATTGTGTGACCTTGGATTTTTCTCAAATATGATATGTGTAAAGTACTCCTTCAGGGTTTGACCATTTTCTTATATGGAATGAGCTTCTCATCTTTAACTTTATACTCATCATTAACTTGTTTAATGATAAGTTGGGAGTCTCCAATGACTCGTAGTTGTCTAATATTCCAAGTAATAGCTAGCTTGAGGCCAGTGATGAGTGCCTCATACTCTATAATGTTATTAGTGCATGGAAATCCCAACTAGAATGCTCTTGGTATGACCTCCCTGTGGGAGTGATGAGCACCACTCCTGCTCTAGATCCATGGAAGGTGAATGATCCATCAAAATGGACCTTGCCATTCTAGACTCTTCAATGTACATCATAGATGCATCTGGAAGATCTAGGCACAAAGGTTCCATCCCTGGTAGAGGAGCTTCTGCCAATTGATCAGCCAATACTTGTCCTTTCAAGGATTTTTGATTTATGAACTCAATATCAAATTCACTCAGGAGAATGATCCAATTATCCATTCGGCCTGTGAGGGTGGGTTTGGATAAAAGGTATTTGAGAGGGTCAAATTTGGATATGAGTTTGGTTTTATTGTTTAGGAGATAATGGTGAAGATTTTGGAAGGTAAAGACAACTACCAAGCAGGCCTTTTCAATCTGTGGGTAATTCAACTCATAAGAAATCAAGGTGTGACTGAGATAATAAACTACCCTTTCTTTATGGTTTAGATCATATTGGGCAAGCAATGCACCAATAGAAAAAACTGGGTAGTGGAAATGTACAAGAGGAGAGGTTTTCACCTGGGGTAGGTGGCATGAGTACAAGTGGGTTGACCAAGTACTATTTTAGTAGTGCAAAGGCCTTTTGACAATCTGGTCCCAGTTGAATGCAACATCTTTCTTTAGTAGATGGGTAAATGGGTGGCACTTATCCACAAGCTATGAAATAAAATGATGGATCTAAATTTTCCTTGTAAACTTCTCATTTGTTTGAGAGTTGTAGGTGGAGGAATTTTTGTGATAGTTGTAACCTTTGTAGGGTCCACTTCTATCCCTCTCTGTGAAACTATGAAACCTAAGAGATTTCTGATAAAACACCAAAGACACATTTCTTGGGGTTTAAGCACACCTTATAATCCTGAGACATTGAAAGATACATTTTAACACTTCAGGGTGCTCTTCCTGCTCTTGGATTTAGCTAGGATGTCATCAACATAATCTTCCATGATGTCATTCATCATATCATGGAAGATAACAATCATGGCTCATTGATAGTGGCCCCGACATTCTTGAGTCGAAAGGCATGACCTTGTAGAAAAATGTTCCCCAAGGGGTGATGAAGGTTGTTTTATGTTGATCTTCTTGTAATCTGTATCTAGTTATAACTGAAAACCCATCCATTAAAGACAACATTTCATAACCAAGTGGTGGAATCAACTATCATGTCAATGTTAGGCAAAGGGAAGTCATCCTTAGGGCATGCTTTATTGATGTCACATGGAAATCAAGTGTAGATTCTTATGCCAATCGAAAGGCTTCTTCTATATAGGACTATGTTAGAGATCCACTCTGAATAGTTGATGGGTTTAATGAAATCAAGCAACTAGTAGTTTTTCCAATTCTTCTTTGACAAGGAGTGCCACCTTAGGGTGCATCTTTCTCAACTTTTTTCTTGATGGGTTTGGCATCTGGGTGCACAATGAGGTTGTGCACAACTAACTCTGGGTCCAAACCAGGCATATCTGCGTATGTCCATGCAAATATATCCATGTATTCCCTTAAGAGTTCTACAAAGACCTTTTGTTCTGAGTTGAGAGTGAAGCTCCCAACTTTATCATTCTAGGTTGTTCTTCTGAGCCAATGTTGACACTAATTATTTCCTCAACAAGCATCTTAGAAGCATCTTCCATCCATGTAGGATCAGGGGGAAGAGTAAGATCAACCTCTATGGTAGCTCATCATCATCTTTAAATGGATAAACCACTTCATCCATAGACTCTTTTTTGTTTATCTATGAGTGTTTCAAAGAGTTTTCACTGTGAGACTTCCGTTTATCTTTTTGTAAGGTTTCTCTAAAGTGTTTGTACTCTTGTTTACCACCTTCTTATTCAAACATCCACACATCTCTACCTCTTCTCCAAAGTATGCACAAGTGTCTAGTTGAATTGAAAATCCTTTCTTGTGATCCCCAGCTGGAATAGAATCCTGAGTCCCATGAACTCTAAAATGCCTCATCATTTTCAAATAAGTCTAGTGGCATGTGAAGTTGTTGATCCCAATCTATAAGTTTAGGATACACAAGGGTTATTTGATAATTGGTTAGGGGTTGGATCCAGATAAGGTAAGGACAATCTGAATCTAGGAATAGGTTAGTGGAAGAAAGATCCTCGTAGAGGCTACATTGGGAATCTATGTATCACTATAGAATGAGATGAAACATCCTCACATGTTAGAAGAGGTGGCATCAATCTCAAAGGGTAGAGTTATGAGGCCTTATCCCTAGGCCATGCTTATCAAACTTGAAATGGGGGATGGGAATAGGCTCTAACCTGGCCTTGTGCATTGATTCCACATCCAAACCCATTGTAACCCATGACAAACATCATGTGGTGACCTTTGATATATTGGGGTGCTTGATGGCATGAAGCCATGGTACCTTCTGACACTCTGCTAGTGGGATCTTCTAACATCTTCTCCTCAGATAGGAGACCACTAGGGAAAAATTTTCCAATGGTTTAGGACACTGCTCCCAAGTACTCTTGAACTAAAAATAAGGTTTACCCCGTGTTCTGGGAGATACTGATAAATCTGATATTAACAAATCTTGTTCAAGAGTGAATGGCTCACCTAGGCCATATTTTTCCGATGTTTCCTCCCATGAAGAGAATGGGTTGACTAACAAAGGAAAATATTGATTATAAGGTGTGAGTGACTCTAAATCTACCCATTTCTTAATAGCTTCCATTTGTAGGGGATAACAACATCCACCGAAGGACATTCATAAGCCACATGAGAAAAACTGTGTAATGCCCTACAATGTGTGAATGGTTCTGGGTCACCTAGAATGGTAACCACTTGTCCTTCATGACATAGCTTGATACACTGATGGAAATTTGATGGAATGGCCTACATGGCATGGATCCATGGGTGCCCCAAGAGCATGTTATATGGAAGGTCTAAGTCAAGGACATGAAATGTCGTGTCATGACAAGTTGGGCCTACTTCCATGGGAACTACTATAGTACCCATTGATTCTCATTCTTCATTATCATAGGTTGTGATCGTAATAGTCTTGGCCCCTAGATCCATTTCTGAATGGCCTAGCTACTTAACCAGCTTCAAAGTACAAATGTTTAGACCAGATCCACCATCCACAAGTACCCTCTTGATTTTGTGATGGGTAACCACCACTTCTAGGTATAAGGGTAAGTTGTGTTCTGGGTTATTATGGGATTGTGGTGTGATCAAAAGTAATATGATCATTGGAGTTGAGGTGTGCAATCATGGCTTGGAGGTGTGTGGGATCTACATCTCGTAGAGACTCTGAATTTTGTAATGTTTTATATAGTATGTTCTTATGGGAAGTAGATATTTTGAGGAGATCGAGAATGGATATCCTAGTAGGTGTTTTCTCTAACTGGTCTATCAAATTGTACTTGACCTTCCTGAGGGATAGGCAAGGGGATTGGTATGATTAAATGAGCACGTCTCATCCCCTACTGTAAACTCTTTTCTAAGATCTAGATAGTGTTGACCTGTTCATCAGATGAGTGAATACATCCTATGAGAGAATCAAAGGGACTATCATTAGTGGGGTAAATATAAGTGGCAGTCCTATAATCATTGGAGGTTTTTCCGTGATCTAGCTTCCTTTTATTTTTATCTACATGATTAGGAAAAGGCTCTTTGTAGATACCCATTTTCTCATTTGGACCTTGTCCTGAGTCAGGGGGAGAATCTATGGTGATCTTACCCTCTTCAATGAGGTCTTGTATGTAATGACGTAGTCTTAAACACCTATCTGTCTTGTGTCCTTTAACATGGTGGAAGTCATAGTACTCATGGTCTTGAACCAACCAGGTTTTGGAGCATCTTTTGGGTATGGTACTATCATGTAGTTGGATATTCCACCATTTTTACGTTATCTAACTACTTTAGTATGGTAGATAGGGATTTGTTAATGGCGCATAAACATATGTTTAGTGGGTGCCTTGGGATGAGGTCCTTGTGAGAGCTTTAAAAGTGGGCCCATCTGCATGGCTTGGACTCTCTTGGAGTCTGTAATGCCATCACCAACAACATGTTTTTTTTATTGAAGAACTTTGGTTTGTCTACGGATTTGGCTTCATGTTTGTCTTTAATGATGGACTTAAGTGTCCCCTTTGCATGATGAGGGATTTTCTTGATTTGACCTCCTTTCTCTATGACCTCTTCAAAGTTTGAGCCACAGTGCATTTGTAAATGGAAGGCTATTTTTGGGTTTAAGTTAGGAACAAATATGCTCACTATTTTTTCGGTAATGCACAAGGGAAATGACTTGCCAACCCTCGCCATCATTGTAAAAATCCTGCAAAGGTCTCATTGGGTTTTTTCTTTGCATTGCATAGAGGTCATTCATCGTGATATCATTTTCCATGTTGAAGGAATAATGTCATACAAATTTCTCTACTAATGCAGGCCATGTTGTAATAGACCCCTTGGGTATGCTGAAGAACCATTCCAATGGTAGTGCCCCTAGACTGTGAGGAAGAGTCATATTAGGAAATTATCGCTATATGTGACCTCTTGGAAAGCCATATAAAAGTATTTGATGTGATCTCGAGGATCACCTTTACCTTTATATTTGTCAAACTTTGGAATGGTGAAGTGCTTTGGAAAGGGTTTTAACATGTCCTTGTCGAATGGGTAAGGGCACAATTCCTCATATAAGTATTTCCTGTTATGGCCTACATTTCCCTCTTGTAGGGTAGTAAGTGTGTCTTTCATCGATTGTAACTCTTTCTGAATGAGTTGTTCTTTAGTAGGTGACATTGGTCTTTGTGCCTTAGCCACCTTAAAGGTAGTGTCAGTGTATGGATCAAAGTGAAACTCACTAGATTTCATTTTGTCTTTGTCTTTGTATATGTTTCTTCTTGAAGAGCCTAGGTTTGCTAATTTTTGGCTCAGTTTCAAGATCTATTTTTGAAGGATCTCCTCTTCAACTAGAGGGTCCTCTTCTTCATCAAATTTGGGAGGAGGTGAGGCTTTACGCTCAATCTTCACTTTACGTGAAGCTTTGTAGTAAGGCCGTCGTGATGGGTCTCCTTGACATAGTGGCATGATGTTTCCCAAGAAGTAGAAGTGTACCCCATCTCAAAGGGGTTATCTATGTCTAAGAGTGATACTCATTCTTTTATTTTTGTGATTAATGACCTTGGTTTCTACTTCACATTCATGTGGAAGCTTAGCTCCTAATTCTAAGACTCTTGTGAGTACTTGATCTCTATTATAATATAGGAGTTCATCAAATCTGCCTAGGTCTAATCTTGTTCTCTAAAAGAGTCTGACTCTTCTCCATTGTGGTCAATTAATGGCTCCACATCCTTGACTTGAGAAAAGAGAGGCGCTAAGTTGTTTCCACTAAATGGGAAGGTTTTGAAAGGGTTTTCTCCTAAGTCATGTTCATTTGATTTGGTTTCCATCTTTGTGATTTTAGGCATTACTAGACGTTTGTATGAAGCTAGCGTGGATCCTAAATGTATGATTTTGCAAGTCATTCGAGGTGATGTTTGAAATATGCCACAAGTGTGTCCTAGATGTAATGTTATGCAATCATTTTTATCAAAGAACACTCATATGCACACTTAAATGTAATGATCACTCAATTTTTTTGTTACCAAGCCTATACCCTAAAATGAATAGTGACAATATCGTATCAATGTGTAGGTCAAGTTAGAATTCTAACAAGGCCTAAATATCAAAGTGGTATTGATGCGTAGTCTCTGATGAGGTATACTAAAACTAGTTTGAATGCCGATGAAAGCTAAGTCTTTTGAAAAATGGAAGTCATGACTAGATATAGCGTAACAATGCTATCTTGATACATTAACCAAGAAAGCAAGGTGTTAGTATCAAGACAACATTATTGCATGATATATATAAGGTGATATCGACACTTTTTAAAAGACTCAGATGACGTCAAAACTGAAACCAAGTAATGAGTATGACAAGAAGTTTTTAATTGTGTGAGTAGTGTAACCATGCAATAAAGGGACTTATATCACGTTCTCAAAAAATTGAAAAACATGATGTAAGTACCAAGATTGTGTGACTAGAATGTGAGAAAAACTATCAACTCAAGAAGAGACAAATGATGAACCAAACTTGTAGTAGTGAAGATGATCTTGAAATCAAGATTGAAGGACTATCAAAGATATGAAAATGTACCTATGCACTTTAGACATTTAACAACCCAGCCAGTAAACATGGATGGGTGTAAATGGACAAAAAAGTGGTGAGTACCATCTTTGATAAGACATGCGTGAGGTATGCTCCCTTCTCACCCCAAAAGTAGGAAGTGAGAATGCATGGGTATAGATCAAAAAGATGAAAAATAAACTAAGTGCCACTTGGGTAGAGCTTCGCCTCATCGAAGGTGAGAAAGAAGCTAAGCTAAGTGAGACGTCGTCTAATTTTTGTGATGAAAAGACACTTAGCTCAAACTTACATGGGCTCTTTTCCTTGTTTGAGGAACAAGGTTTAAACTCAAGTGAGTTGTCACTTCGTGATGGCTTGACACACAACAATGGACTAGTAAAGTGGGCTCCAAGACAGAATGGCCTCCTTAATAAGTTCTCTCAACTAGGTGTCAGAAGATTGTCTAATGTGAGTGTGATTTTCCCAAAGAGTCAATGATGACTGATTTGGGAGTATCTCGACTTTAGGGTACCCCCTTCTGATATAATGAGAAACTAGTGCATTCATTTGTACCATCACTGGAGCCATGATATGGACAATCTTTGACTCTAACTCACAATGTGTACTAGTCAAGTGGGTAAGCAGAGCACTTCCTATTTCATCCACGAGGTTACTCAGTGGTGGATTACTTTAGGGTTCCTAGAACCACCCCCATTGTTGTAGCTTAAGGTGTTATGCCAAAGGGGTTATGTTCCAGTTGAGCGGATAGGGACGTACCCTTTTGAAACCTACAATACAATGTGAAGGGGAATGGTGTGTTTTTATCTTTTTAACTTAAATGTGGTTTTAAGTAGCACACCATTTGGCAATCTGCATGTAAACATGTGTATTAGAAGTTTGTGTTTTGTTTTGATGCCTTTCTTTAACAAGTGTTAGGTCTGTAGACAACGAGTTTAGTAATTTTCCATTTTGCAAATTGATATCAAGAAAGAGAATTTACACTTTGCTTTTGATTCCTAAGATCGCCAAAGGGTGTGAAGGAAGAGCATACACAATGTGAAAATTACTAAGACAAATCATATGGAAATTATTTTACCCTTTAGAATCATAGAACAAGTGTTTTTAAAGTGTGACATAAAGTTGTACAAGTGATTTTGATCTCCAAGATCACCTAGAAGGTGAGGAGAGAGCATACACACTTTACAAGCCTTGTTCAAGCTAAGAAATGAAGACACTTAAGCTATGCAAGCTGAAATAACAAAAACAAAACCCTGCATCTACCTTGTTAGTCTTAAAAACCTCAGAAAATTTTAGAAAAATGATTTTATAGCCTGGAGAAATTTTTTTCAAATTTTAACACAGATGCTTATGTGCCTAGAATGACACTAGTGACCCCACCAATGGATGGATACACACCCTAACCAATGTAGATGCATGGTAGGAAGAACTGATGAGAGGATATAACACCTACATGGGCCTTTGATGGTATGGTTAGAAATGACATGATACATCTATCTCAATGGATATGCCCTACAACATAAATTAAATAAATCCACAAGTATATCAAAAAATACACACAGAGACATGCAGAGAGTATACGCTAGAATGCAGACGAGAACAACGTAGAATGAGATATGTTGCAATGTAAAAATGAAAGATTTACACAGTGGGGTCATATACACCAGTGTGTCTAGAGAGATGGAGACATGTTGGTAGATGTGTATGGTTCAAATGATTACACCTCTTTGAAAAATGACTTGATAGTGAAAAGTATGACCAGATAGGTGTGTGCTTTTTTTCACAATGGGGATGCTAGGGTTTTGATGGGGACATGCCCCTTTAAGACACCTATACGTACCCCCTGAAAAACCTAAAACTCACAGATTTTGAAAATTTTCAAAAGCAAACAGGTTATTTGTTAGTCAAAGAAGCCTATTTCTAGTTCAAACCCACAAAATATATGTGAACAAGGGTGATTTAACTAGTTTTAGAAATGGAAATAAGAAAATAACAAGTTGTTTCCTCTAAAAAACCTGTAAGTGAACTTTGAAAAACTTAAAAGACCTCCATTAATGGAGGATGGACATAAGTGTCCCCACCAGCATGCCAAATGTGTTCAAAGAAAGGTTGCAAAAGCTATGGAATGGGGTAAGAACACTCAAGAACCCCAAAAGCTTTGTGCAAAACCGATCAATGGACCATCAGTTAAGAAGTAAACAAGGATTCCTACTTTGCATGCATTAGTTTGAAGCAAACAAGCAAACTTAACAAATATAATTACCCTCTATTCTTGAAAGCTTAAGTAAATGAGCCTAATAAGGATCTAAGCAATCAATTTATGCTTAAGAGAATGGGATCTCACCATTAATGGCTTCAAGGCCAATGGTTCTTCCCATTTACTCCATGTGTGTGGTGAAATGCAAAAGATAAAGAAAAATAGCTCAATAAGATGAAATAAAACTCCTAATCCTAGCAATAATACTATAGTTTATGTTAGAGGGAAGAAGTGTTCTTATAAATGAGAGGGGGTAGTGGGCTATTTATAGTTTTCCATTTGGGAAATGGGAGGCTTTTTGGTGCATGTGGGACTAAAAGGGAGTCAACAAGTTAATTAGCAAGTCAAAGTAAGATTTGACTAGGTTTAGAAGAGGTTGATCATGATTTAGGTAATTAACCTAGGTTAGACTAATTAATCTTGTTTAGAGAGAAATTAGGGTTTTGGGAGGGTTTTGAAAGGCCTAATCAATCCAATGAAATGGATTGATAGTCTAGGAAGCTAATAGAAGTGGTAAAGAAGAGGATTTTGATCTTGTGTGTACACCAAAATAGCATTGGAAGAAGATCTAAGGATGATAATTGTTGATCGGTTAAAATATGGCACTTAGTGAAGGACATACGGAAGGTTCACGCAAAAGAGTAGAGAACATTCAAAGGCACGGAAGTATCGGGAAGGAATTACATGCGTGGGATAGAGATAAATTTGGGACTTAGCCATTTTCATGATGAGGATCTATTTTTGGAGATAGCATGCGGAGCACACAAGTTGGTTGGAGACGTGCGTGACATGCATTGGCTATTTTTGGATGGTTGGATATGAAGTGCTTCACATGGATGCTTTGGATAAAGATAGAATTGTGAACCCGATAGTTGATTAGAGAGATCTATTGTTAGCATTCTTGCATGTAAGCCTATTTTTGTAATGGTGCATGGCTAATAATAGCATGAAACCTATTTTGGGATAAGGTAAGTAGTGAAGGGAAGGACCCCACCCTTATAAATATGTAGTGAACTATGTAGCATAATAGAGCATGTGAGAACTAAGTTATTGTGATGTTATGTTGCCAAATATGATGCACACATGAGCATATACTACTGTTATTATAAGGAAGCTTCTGTGTATTACTGAATTTAATATAATGGAGATTATGGAATGAATCAAGGTGTTATTATGGTTATAGTTTAATATTGCATGCTTTATTTCATCATGGTTATCTTTTAAGTTTGTTATTCTCTAGATCTAGATCTGAACATGCACTATAGAATGATATATTAGTCATAGATTTGAATGCTTTAAGTCTTCATCATGCTAATATCCTACAACAATAACCCTAAAGAGAGGCATGTTACCTTTTCATGCTTCAGGTGAGTGCTTAGTCTAGGATGAGTGATGTGCTAGCGTGCAGGATTTTACTAGTGAATTCTAGATGCATCATTGGTTCCATTCTAGGACCTATTTTTTCATTGTTTTCAAGATGGTTCATGATGAAGACATACCAATTGACCCTAGAAAGTGTTGAGGAGTGGATACATGATCTAGAAGAATAATGCACATGGTGGTTCAGCACTAGATCTGAGTTTAACACACATGTATGGGTAGAACAAAATCTATATGATAGTTTATATGAGATATTTTTCACTATCTTTCCAATAGAATTGTACAAGTGGTTGATTGCTTATGCATCTAAATGGAATTAGAGGTATCACACACTTGTCTGGATGCATGAATAATTTCAGGCCCTTTATGATGATGATCATATTTGGACTTACATTGTGGATACGTGGTTCCATGGTGTTTTGAATAGTTATATCTTAGAGTACTCAATTTCCACTTATTTGTTCTAGAGGTAGCTGAATTCTAGTTTTTACAATATCCAAGGGGAACTTACCTACAAGGTATTCCACTAGAAATCAAGATCCTAATGGTAAATTTGAATTTGGAGAGCAAACCAATGGCTAACTAAACCCCACCACATGAGGGGGAAGGAGTAGGTTTGGTGAAATATGTCAAACCTAGTGATATAAAGGAAGAGAGAGGAAATATGGCTTAAGTATAATGAGTGCATGAGAGGGAGGTAGAGAAGTAGCGAGAGTGTGCAGAGTAAATGGCATTGTGGAGAAAGATAGTTTAGGAAGGAGTTGAAGTTCATGCAGAAGACGTGGAACCCAAGCCTCAAGAACTCCCCCATTTGGGAAAGCATGACAGGGAACCCTCCTCATCCTCACAAAGAAAGCACACCGGGAGAGATAACTTTGGTTCATGGGTGCACATCTAAATCCACCTAGAAACCTTGCCTTTCACTTGGATTTCTAACATCTAGTACAAGAAAAGAGTTAGCAAGAAAATTCAAATAGTGGGAGAGTAGGAGTGAGTCTTGTAAGAGGCATAACAATGGCATCGCAAATGAATTTTTTTTATATGGGACTACCTTTTGGGTGTATCATCCGCATAGAATTCAAGTGCATGATTTTTGGACTATCTTATGGGAGTAGTAATATTTCTACAGCATGTGAGGGTATAGTTAGTTATACTATTGGGACATAGGTAAGTACATCTTCCGGTTTGACCCCAACTATAGGTTCGAGATTAGAAGGTAGAGGTAGCTCTAGGTCAAGTGGAATCGACGGTTATAGAGGAGAGGAAACAAAGGAGGTTCTGGATTAGGTGGGCAAGGTTTGCATTAACCCCATAATATTTACATGGAGATGTCTCTTTGTCTTCCAGAGTATAGGGACATAGAAGATGTTGTTGAACATGTACACATGTGTGAAATACTATGGCACGTAAAAGGAATCACTTTGCTTTAAGTGTAGGGAAAGATGATTTGATACTATGTTACAAGGGAGTGTACATAGTAGGTACATAAATTTTGACCCTAATCAGACTTGCATAGACTATACATCTTTAAAATATGTATTCCTTAAAGAGTTTTACATCCTTGAGATTGAGCATAAGAGTATAAGTGCACTAAAGGATATTAAGAAAGGAACTACTAAAAGTGTTAGAGAGTATGATGCCCATTTTAAAACACTTTGTTATCTAAGATTTCTTATAATATGCATGTAAGTCAAGCATTCCCAATGGTTCGTTGGGGGCCTAATTACCCCTTTTAGGAGGGCATTATCACATAAGACATACAATGATCCATGCAAAGCACTTGAAGCAGCCTTATGTGTTGAGGTAGTTAGAAGTATAGACACTAGGGTAAGCCCATTTTTAGAAGAACAAATCATAGATATGGAAAAGCATTTGGAGAAACTATCAGAAAATTCCACACATGAGACACACACAGGATTTGGTGCACAGATTATAAAGTGGAAGGTCACACAAAGGATATTTTTCCTCATAGATTAGTGCACTCATTGCTTTATTGGATTGTGAGATATGTCATTTAAACCATGATGCTAGCCATTGTCCATTACTATAATGTGCGATAAGAAAAAATGTCTCTTATTCTTGTAAAATATGGAGGTCAACAACTCATGACATGGAAGATCTGTCGGCTGATTGGTCGAGATCAGGACACTAGATATTTCATGTACAATAGAAAAGAGTTTTAGATAACTCTAAAGGAAAGAATGAGCATCAGGATTGGGATCATAATTAGGCATGTTATGATCGGAATGAAGGGCATTTTGAAGGCATTCATGGCAGAGGTCGAGGATACTATGGTGGATTTGGAGGACAAGGCCGTGGTGGTGGAAGAAGTGAGTTCCCTCATGGAACATGTTATACATGTGGATCTCCTGACCACTACAAGGCATGAATGTCCCTAGAATATTACATGTTCTTTCTGTGGAAAGAATCATAGTTATGAGGAATGCCTAAACTTGTATGAACATCTCAGCAAGCAACATAAATAAGAAAACAAAGGTGCAGGATGGTTAGGATACAACATGTTGTGGAAAATTAGTGGATGCCTAAGTTGGAAGTAAAGTCTGAGGTATTACAAGTAAAGATCATGACCGCACTGAGGTGACATGCACTAGAGAAGCATTGCAGTAGAATCCTACCATCACTAAGGAGGAGGTTCTTCATGCATGGTACCCAAATCCTACCAATCGAAGGAGGTTTATCAGAAACCATGGAGTTACTCAAAAATATTTAGGGTGTGATATAGTATTTAAAAGAAAAATCATAGAAGATGGAGAAAAATAAAGTATAAGAAATGGTCCAAACTGATATGGATGACTTGAGATAAGTGTGAAATTTTTTGTGCGGGGAGAATATCATTCCACTATTGGGAATTGGTTAAAAGGAAACACTCCACGCACAAGTACTAAGACTAGTAGGAAGATCCTTCATGCAAATCTTCCCCCTCATAGTCTAGATTATGACAAGAAAATTACTCGAATGTTGTTGTGGATGGTTGGCTATTGAGTAATATCTTGATTGATACTTGGCACAAAAGTCAATGTTCTTATTTTAGATACATGTCTACAAATGGGGAGACCCCCATTGCAGCCATCCTCTAATGTATTATTTATGGATAATCAGACTAAGGCCACTCCCGTCGAGTTTTGAAATATGCATCCATTACCATACAAGGAGATAAGTTCACTAGATATTTTGAGGTTCTAGTGCTAGAAAAGTTAGATAGCTTCCCAAATCTATTGGGGCATCCTTAGTGCTATGTAAATAATGTTGATCTTCGGTTTAACAAGGGTTATATCAGCTTTGAAAACAAGGAGGAAAGAGTTATTATCCCTTTAACAGATGGAAAATATGCACCCTATGTTGAGCCCTTGAGTGAAGAAGACCTGAATAGGATTTATGTACGTGCCATCTAGGATCCAGAGATGCTTGAGCCATCTAAAGAAGGAATAATTTAGTGGGAGGATGCACAATCTATTAGTGATACTACAAGTGTTTCTTGTGATAATTGGGCTCATAGAACCTATGAGTTAGTAGGGCATGAAGTAAAGAGCATATTTCCTAAGGGAAGCAAACCGTGTTATGTTAGGAGAATAGGTAATAACTTGGTACCTTGTTACACTGGAGAAGGAGATCCTATGGTGTTCCTGTGCACCATGGAGGAACAATGGATAGACCCACTGGAAAGAAGAAATATGCTAGCATATACACTATGTGGGACAATAGCGTGCTAGTGGGTGGTCCAAAAGGATAATCTTGTAGGATGGAATGAAATTAGGATTTCTCTTACTACTAGGTTCTTTAGGAGAAATGCACCTACTCAAATCTACACTTATCATGGTAATCAACTTGTTCAACACCACGTTCAGAAGTGTGAGAGAATTTGGACAGAGGGGCAGGAAGATTTACCACCTTCACTATGGGTGCACAATTTTTATTCCACTTTACAAGGTGTGCGTGTTCTTGGTATGTATATGTAGAAATCCATAGAGAGATTGGAAATTGGCAAGATTTAATTGTAGGAATGACTCAAATGTTTGACTTCTTCTCTACCAAGCCTCCGGTGGAAGAAGCATTAAAAGTCATAAAGTGCTTAACTATGGGAGATAGTGCAAAGCTAAAGAACTCCTTCAGAGTTATTAGATGAAGGAGACACATGAGCACATTTTGTTGAAGAGACAGAGGTGATGCCACACTACTTCAGTGAGATTTCCTTGAGAAAGAAAAAGGAAAAATGGTCTACTTAGTGGATGATGAAGAAGTAGAAAATATGGATGTAAACCATTCAACAAGTAGGCATGAGGTGTTAAACAGTATAGATAAGACCACACACACCTATCATGAACCTATGAAGACAAAGAAAGTGAATATTGGATTAGATACTGAGCCTAAGGAGGCCATAATTAGAGATTATTGGTAGACTCTAAAGTGGAAAAAATCATAGAGTTACTAAGGGATTATCAGGACTTATTCCCTAGGGGGTAACATGAACTTAAAGGCATACATGAATCATTAGGGGAGATGAAGATAAATATTAAAGAGGGTGTGCACCCAGTTAGAAAGATACCCTACAAGATGAACCCCAACTTGCGTGAAAAGGTCAAAGAAGAGATTGATAAAATGTTGAAGTCTGGGATTATCAAGCCCCTTGAAGAGTAAAAATGGGTCAATCCAATGGTGATCAGTATAAGAAGGATGGCCGGATTAGGATTTGTGTAGACTATAGAGAATTTAATGTTACATGTGTGACTGATCCCTTTCCTATGCCATTCATTGAGGAAATACTAGAAGGCATTGTAGGGCACAAAATCTATTCATTTACATATGGGTTCTCTGGGTATCATTAGGTTAGGATTGCCCAGGAGGATTAGGAAAATAATACTTTTACTACTAAATGGGGTAGCTTCACCTATACTGTAATGCCTTTTGGTCTAAAAAATGTGCCTGTTGTATTTTCGTGCATAGTTGTTCAAGTGTTTAAGGAATTTATTCACAACTTCTTATAGGTTTATTTGGATGATTGGATGGTGTATGGATTAGTTAAGGATCATTGTGACAATCTGTGTTTAATGTTTGAAAGATGTAGATAGTTGAGTATCTCTTTGAAAATTAAGAAGTGCATATTTGCTACACCATTTGGAATACTGTTAGGACATATAATCTGCAAGGAAGGTTTGTTGGTTGATCCAGCCAAGGTTGCAGTTATTATAGGCCTAAGAGAGCCTACTAGTCAGAGTGAGGTACATAGATTTTTTGGTCATACAAGATATTACAAGAAGTTTATTAAAGGATATTCCAAAGTTGCTACACCGTTGGAGGAGTTACTGAAAGGTAAAGGTACGTTCTACTAGGGGAGAACCGCAACAATGCACATTCGAGACATTAAAGGAGAAACTTACTACCGCGCCTATTCTGCATTTTCCTTCATGGGACCAACCATTTCATGTACATGTGGACACCTCTAGCACAATCATTGGTGTAGTATTGGCACAACTTGGGGAAGGTATTATAGATCATCCTATTTGTTTTGCTAGTAGAAAGATGACTCTACATAATAGAATTACACAACTATAAAGCAAAAATATTTTTCAATGATGTATGCACTACATAAATTTAGATAGTACTTGCTAGCTACACCATTTTATTTTATATAGATCACATGGCATTGAAGTATTTGGTAAACAAGCCCATTCTACAAGGGTGCATATGAAGATGGGTACTCTTATTTCAAGAATTTAATTTCACAGTTGTGGTAAAACCAGGAAAAGTAATTCTAGACCAGACCATTTATCCAAAATATAGTCAGGAGAAGAAACAAACCATTGAAGATACCATTCTCGATGCACAGTTATATAGGTTACAATGAGCACCATCGGAATTAGAGGACATTTTTTTCTTTCTATGAACATGTATGGCACCAGAAGGAATGAAACCCTTGGAGAAGAAAAAACTCACTATAGTTCAACCCCCTACATGTTGATTAGCGGTGACCTGTACAAGTTAGGTTGGGATGAAGTATTGCATCATTTTGTATTGGAACATAAATGCAGATATTATGGAAGAATCTCATGGTGGTATTGTAGGTGGCCACTATGTAGGTGATGCCACTACGTGTAAGATTCTACTCACTAGATTATGGTGGGAAACCCTGTATAAAGATTGTAAGGATTATTGCAAAGCTTGTGATCATTTTCAACGTCTTGGAAAACTAGGTCAATGAGATGAAATGCCTCTAAGACCTATTACTAGTGCAGAACCATTTGAGAAATGGGCTATATATTTTGTGGGTCCTATTTCACCAGCCATGCACATAACTAGATCGCGCTATATCATAACTTACATAGACTATCTCGATAAGGTGGGTAGAAAAAACACTTATAAAGGATTTTACAACATCTACAATAGCCAAGTTTCTATGGGAAAATATTATTACGAGGTATGGATGCCTTTTAAGTTTTACCAGGTGATAGAGTCACACATTTTCTTAATGAGAAAATCAAAACTTTATTGGATGAATTCATGATTGCACACCATAATACTACACCATATCATTCTCGGGAAAATGGGATTACCGAGGTATTCAACAATATTTTGAGCTAGACATTGACAAAAATATGTGATGTTGGAAGAAATGATTGGGATGATAAAGTATATGCAGTACTTTAGGCATATCAAACAACATATAAAAGGTTGAACAAAGCCACACCAATTTAATTAGTGTTTGGTGTATAAACAATTCTTCCTATAGAATTCATGCTACCTTCTTTTGTATTATTACGCGTCTTTGGAGATCTAGTTGATGAGAAAGAATTAGAAGAACAAAATGAAAATTTAATCAAGCTAGAAAGTGATGATCCATAACATGTTGGAGTCAAAAAAAGAGAAGGGCCAGGTAGAAAGCATGGCATGATAGGCACATCAGGGATAAAAACTTGAGATAGGACAGATGGTACTCCTTTATGATTCTAAATTTTTGCACCATCTAGGAAAACTCAAGGTACATTGGTTGGGGCCATATGTTATCACTCACATACTTGAAACAGACACTTGTCAATTAGAGGTGATTGATGGAATACGGTTACTTGGTTACTTCAATGGGAGTAGGTTAAAGCCCTACTATAAATAAGTCTTCTTGGTGTTTGTAATAAGGTAGTGTTTCCATTTAGATTAGGTTTTCAATTTTACATTTCCTTAATGTATTTCCTTCTTTGTCGCTATGCTTTATTAATTTAATTTGTGTTTTTGTGTAATAAGCGCATTTACGTGCGTAAGCTAATTCCTATTTGAAGAATTTTCATATGCATAGGACTCGCACATACCCTTAGTGTGGGGTAGGTTATTGATATCCAGGTACATGACTATTAAAAATAATTCCACATGAAAGGAACAAACTGCTACGGGTGCTATTCAAAGTTGGAGAATTGAAAAAGAGATTACTTCTGGAAACAAGGACCATAGATAGAGATGAATGAAGAAACAAGTATAACGTGAGGTAAGTAGAGGCCATGAAGACTACCAGTGGAAGGCACAAGTGATGAGGTACTCAGGTGCATGGAAGTGTGCTGAAGAGAAGTCTACAACCAAAAGGTAGGAGGGCATGCTAGAAGGTTATAGCTTGGGCACAAAGATGTACCGCATGGAAAGAAAAAAATGATCGATTAATGAGAGGATTGTTGGTAGGTGAAGGAGTAATAAATGTACTAAATTTTTGAAATTATATATAAGGATGGGATGTGAGTTAATTTTGACCATTTCAATTAAGAGAATTTTAAAAGGGCTAAGTGTGAACTAGATGAGAAATCTTGTTGAGGTGTGAAGAGTGTGAAACCAATTGTATGTAGAGAAGGTTTGTGTGAAGGAAAATCTTGCATTCCCATAGGTGAAGGGTTTAAGTGAAACAAAAACATTATAAATAAGCTAGGGCACATGATTTCCACTAGGGCATGAATATTTGAACTAGGGTTTGACTTGCTCAATTACGGAGGGAAGGAAAGAGATATTTTTCATATGGCATCAAAGAAAGCACCCATGGTGGGAGTAAAAGGAAAGAAGAAGGTTAAAGTGTAAGAAGAAATTTCTCCGAGAGTAATTTCTCAAAAATGTAGTATCTAGAGGGAATGATCATGGGACAAGAATGGGATTCCCACATCCATCAATGTAAAATCAAGTGATTACAACCATCAAACATTAGATAATAAGAAGGATCTTGATGTGTTGTTGAGCACAAAAATGAACAAGCACACACCAGAAGATATGCCAGTGTACGATGATGCTAGTGAGATGTTACTAAAGCATAATGGAGTGCACCAGTTATACGAGATGACATACTTTGGGAAGTATGAACCATTGTATCAATGGTTGATGAGTAGATTCCATGAGGACTTCTTCTACTTTAGCTAGATGGAGAGTCAAAATCATAGCTTCCTTGATTTCAACAGTGATAGGACTAAGGGCCTTAGGAGTGGATCTGGAGAGTGATTTAACTGATAAGGCTGCAATCCTAGAGACAAAGAAGGCTATGGGGTATACCAAAAGTCCTCTTGGAATGGACATAAAAAAATGAAGAAGTACCTAGTAGTGTAGGTAGCTGCACATCTTGTAACAAAGTTGAATGACCAAGGAAGATGGTCGCAGGTAAATACAATGTGGTTGCACATGACAAAGAAGATGTCTCAAGGAGTGGTCTACAATATTGCAGATCACATAGCAAAGAAAATCATTAAAGAAAGCATGGAAAGGTAAAAAAATAAGTTTTGGCGATTTTATTGTCTTTAGTGTTTATGGAGATTAGAGTGCCCGATGGGCCAAAGGAGAAGATTTGGGAGTACCCCATGGAACACAAGTCACATGCGGAAAGATTTGGCAAGTACTTGTGCAATGGATCAATGAGTGTACCATTAAAATAAATGATGGATATGTGGTATGATAGACTCCACATAGAATTTGAAGAAGAGTGGCGCATACCCAAGGAGTTGCCTTTGGTGGTAGGTAAGATAGTTCAGTTTGCAGTCTACCAACATTTTTGCATCACACGATTTGTGATGAAGGAATGGCTTAGAGCCCATGGTGAAAGTTGCCATGTACCTTCATAGCAAGCTATTTCTAGGCATCAAGTTCACCATTTTTCATATGCGTGCCACCTAACCTTCAATATAGACAAGATAGATTGTGACTACCACACTCTGAGAAAGAAATATTTATATCTAGGGATAAATTCCTACATTGAGAGGCTTATCTTAGATATTATAAGCATGAAGCCTATAAGCTTGGAAGTTGGGGACACCAAAGAAACACTTGTATACCTGTAACTCAAACCTAAGATGGAGAACACTAAGTATGTGGAGAATGATTTCATGCTCCCAGGGCCACCAAAAGGTAAGCATACAATGGATAATGTTCCAATGCCTAAGCCCACAGAGACAATACAAGTAGATGATGAAGACAAAGAGCATGAAGATAGTGGTGGTTTGGAGTACATAGGTAGAAGACAGCCTCTAAATAAGGAAGAAGCTTAGCGTGTGACTAGTCCACATCAGCCACAAGGAGAGATGATGAGGATCTAGACATAGTACAGGAGAGTGTCACTTCAAAAGAGTATTAAAGAGAACAAGGACCCAAGGTTCTACTCCACAATTAGTGCGTAGATCACCTCGAATCTCTCCACAAAAGGAGACAAATGAGAAAATAAGAAGGAAGTTGAAGCTGAATGAGGAGGTGGAAGATTCTGAGGAAAGTGCACCCAATTCCCCTACACCTCTAGAGAATGTGGAAGAACCAAAAGATGAAGATATGAAGGATGGAGAGGAAGGAGAAAAGGAGGCAGATGAGACAATGACTGAAACTGCTTAGGGTACAATAGAACAAGCTCCAAATCTTGAAGCCCAAGTTCCTAAGGGGCCAAGAAAAAAAGAATAAGTGGAGAGTAAGTTTCACCAGTCATGGGCTACACCGAGGACACGGGTAAAATTGTTCGCTCATTTTCAAAGCACAATGAGACAAATGGATTTGTATGGCTGGGAGTTGATGGATGAGGATATAGAAAGCGCGCAAAAGGAAGTAAACTGTTATGGTTGGTACACATACACATGGATGGACCGGATTTTGACGTGTATGAAGATTCATGTGTTTTAAGGAGGTTGAAAAAGACACCTCGGGATAGACACATAAAGTAAAGTTGACTATTATGTTAGATGAGCAAGTGATAAATGCTTTGGTAAAGGTCTCGATTGAGGTGGCACGATGAAATATGGATAAGGCTACAACAATTAGGGTGTTGAGGGAGGAGATCAAGACTAAGGATGCAGAAATAGCTACTTTGAAGCAAGAAAAAGACTTGGCATAGAAGAAAAATGTTGTTTTCATTAGCATGACAAAGGAAGTTGGGGACAATATCATGAAAGAAAGCCACACTTAGAGCCAAAGGTACCCAAGACATTTCCTTTAGCAATGCATTATATAAGTACCTTGGTGGACTTAGTGTTTAAAGATGAACCTTTGTGCATGCGTAACCAAAAGATCCGGCAGGGAAGAAGAGTGGGAAAAGGCTTAATGATGAGAAAGATTGCATCATATGAGGGGCTACTTCAGAGATTACATGAGGAACTGAAGAAATTATATCAAGCACTTAATATTTATACAGCCCCAGAAGCCATTATAAGAACCAAGACCATTTTGGAAGACAGTGAATTCTTGAAGGTGATGAAAGATGAGACATTGGGTCCCACAGAATGATTAGCACTTGTCAAGAAGAATCACGAGGCCCTTACAACAACTTAAGAACCACATAAGGAAAGGTTGGATGAGCTTGGAAAAATCATCACGCAAAATATGAACTTGTTAGAAGGGATAATGACTTCCATGTCTAGCATTGTGTTGGTCTTATAGATTAAGAAAGGAGAGATTTCAAAAGATGAGTTAGAATTAATTGTAGTGGATTTTCCAGAAAAGGTAGAGGTCATTCTCAATGATTTCAAACTCTAGAGGAAGAAATAAAAGAATAATATCTAGAATTGATTCTTCAAGTTGAAGTAGAGGATGTTGTAGGGTAAATACATTGTTTTCTTCATCAAAATTCTTTCTATTCTTCTATTCATATTCTCTTATTCATTTTGTAAAAAACCATTGTTGGTGCGGTAATGCAACTAGTGTGGGGTAATTTTGATTAGTTAAAATATGGCACTTAGAAAAGTACATACGGAAGGTTCACACAAAAAGAATAGCACATTCAAAGGCATGGAAGTATCGGGAAGGAATCATGTGCGTGGGACAAAGAAAATTTAGGACTCAGCCATTTTCACGATGGGGATCTATTTTGGAGATACCATATGGAGAACACAAACCGGTTGGAGACTGTGTGAGACACAATGGATATTTTGGAGGGTCAGCTATGAAGTGCTTCACATGGATGCAGGATAAAGATAGAATTATGAACTGATAGTTGACTAAGAGAGATCTATTGTTAGCATTCTTGCATGTAAGCCTATTTTTGTAATGGCACATGGCTAATAATAGCATGTGACCTATTTTGGGATTAGGTAAGTGGTGAAGGGAAAGAACCCACCCTTATAAATATGTAGTGAATTGTGTAGCATAGTAGAGCATGTGAGAATTGAGTTATTGTGAGGTTATGCTGCCAAATTTGATACACGCATGAGCGTATACTACTATTATTATAAGGAAGCTTCTGTGTATTACTGAATTTAATATAATGGAGATTATGGATTGAATCAAGGTGTTATCATGGTTATAGTTCAATGTTACATGCTTGATTTCATCATGGTTATCTTTTAAGTCTGTTATTCTCTAGATCTAGATCTGAACATGCACTATAGAATGATATATTAGTCATAGATCTGAATGATTTAAGTCTTCATCATGCTAACATCCTATAACAACAACCCTAAAGAGGCCCTTGTAACCTTTGTGCACTTTGGGTGAGAACTTAGTTTAGGTTGATTGATGTGTCAAAGCACACCTAGGATTTTACTGGTGAATTCTAGACTACATCAATGATCTCCACTATGAAGGTCATGTAGAAGGGGGAGCACATGGAAGAGGTTTTCACGAAGGATTTTGTGGTCGCACTAACCATGGTGGGGAAGAAGTGAGTTCCCACATGGAACCTATTATAATTGTGGATCGATGGAGCATTATAAATGTGAGTGTCTTGATCTGTTGCAATGCTCATGGTGTAGAAAAAAACATAAGTATGAGGAGTGTCTTAAGCTATTTGAACACATGAGCCAACAACACCAAAAGGATAAAGGCACTGGGATGGTAAGTATAAATAAGGCTGACCCACAGTGGATGCCAAGAGTGGTGCATGAGTTAGGATTAGAACCTATGTTGGTGACAATGTGAGCAGAGGCAGCGTGCGCAAGGGATATTCCAAGACGAAACTAGTTGTTAGGGAAGAAGTGGTACATGGGAAGTATTTGGACCCTTTTCATCAGAAAGAGGTATATCAAGAGACTATGGATGTGATTCAGGGATTACAAGGAGATATCTAGTGTCTAAAGGAGTAGTCAAGGTAGTTGGAGCAAAGGAATAATGTTGAGGCTCCGCAAAAGGATCTGGATGAGGTCAGGGAAGTGTAAAAAATGTTAAGGTAGGAGAATATCATTATCTTACCAAGATAATGGTTACGAGAGAAGGTACCATGTGTTAAGAGAGAGCACGAAAGGCATGTTCTACAA
Source organism: Taxus wallichiana var. yunnanensis (assembly GCA_018340775.1). Lineage (NCBI taxonomy): Eukaryota > Viridiplantae > Streptophyta > Pinopsida > Cupressales > Taxaceae > Taxus > Taxus wallichiana. The sequence goes on along the minus strand of CM031243.1, from coordinate 167,997,113 downwards.
TCTAACCTTCCTCATTATAACATTGACTATGATAAAGAGATCACATTGAATGTAGTTGTTGATGGGTGGATTCGAGAAATATCCTTATTGACCCGAATTACAACCATATTTGAATGTGTTTTATATGGAAAATAAGACAAATTCAATGCCCGTTGGTGTCTTTAAAGATGTAATTATCATTATTCAAGGGGACAAGTTCACTAGGGAATTTTAAGTCTTGGTGCTCACCAAGGAAGATAATATTCTAGCATTACTTGGGCACCCTTGGTGTTATAAAAATAATTCGACATGTGGTTTAACAAGGGGTATATTAGTTTTGAGAACCAGGAAGAAAGGGTGATCATCCCTTTAATAGATGGGAAGTCAACACCCTATACTGAGCCCTTAGGAGAGGAAGTCCTCAACAAAATCTATGTGCACTCCATTAGAGATCTTGAGATAATTCATCCTCTGTAGGAGTTATCCAATTTGAATATTCTTAGTTGATGAGTGATACAACTAGCATAACATGTGACAATTGGGCACACGGGACTTATGAGTTAATTGGGTGATAATTGAGAGGATCTGTAACAAGGGTGATGAAGGCATGCTCAGTCAAGCACTTGGGAAGGAAGAAGCTACCAAGTTACTCCGAAGGAGAAAGCCTTGATGATTTCTTACGAGAAATGGAGGCTCGGTGGAAAAATGAGGATGAAAGAAAAGTGTGCTCAGTTATAACTTGCTCGGGACTATAGTGTGTTGGTGGGAAACACATTGCGAGAGTCTCCTAGAATGATGTGAGGTAAAATTCACATTTTCTGTAAGGTTCTACAGAATCAACGTGCCCACTGTTATCCAAGACTACCATGGAAAATAACCCTCCTCTTCCCATATCCAAGCATGTGAGAAGGCACGGATGGAAGTCACAAAAGCTTTAACACCTTCATTATGGATGTATAAGTTATATTCCACCTTATAATGTTATGTACATGCATGCTATATTCACTTTGAGACACGTCGTTGGACAAGTAATTGGAAGGAATTAATGGCTGATTTCTTCAAGTGTTTGAGTATCAAAGTACCAAGCTATCATTGGATAAGGAATTGCAAGTTGTCAAATGTATTACAATGGGAGATAGTGCTATGGTAGAAGATAGGTTATTGGAGTTTCTAGGTGAACCTAGTTTGGAGACATGTTTCAATGAAGAAGAATCAGAAGAGATATATCTTGAGCATGCGTGCATTGAAAAGGAAAAAGGAAATATGGTCTATGTAGTATATGGTGAAGAAATGGAAAGTCTAGATGTTAACCATTCTAAAGGTATGCACAAAGTCATAGATAACACTGATGAGAAAGCACGTTCCTACTATGAGCCCTTGAAAACAAATAAGGTTGACATTGGGATAGAGATAAAAACCTAAGGAAGCTATTATTTAGGATTATTGGTCGGAGGAAGAGGTTTCAAAAATCATTGATTTGTTGTGTGAGTTTTAGGATCTATTCCCACATGGGTATCATGAGCTCAAAGGTGTTCACCATTCCTTGGGGGAGATGAGGATCAATTTGAAGGAAGGTGCACACCCAATTTAGAAGAGACCTTATCGGATGAATGCAAACTTACACATAAGAGTCAAGGAGGAGATAGACAAGACGATAACACATGGTATCATTGAGGTTGTGGAAGAATAGAATGGGTAAGCCCAATGGTGATAAGTATTAATAAGGATGAAAGGATAAGGATATTTGTTGACTACATGGAATTGAATGTAGTGTGTGTTATTGACCATTTTCTAACCCCATTCTTGAAGAGATTCGGAAGGAGTAGTCGGGCACAAGGTTTATTATTTCACATATGGGTTCTCAAGTTATCACTAGGTCAGGATTACAAAGGAAGACCAGAGAAAGAAAATTTTCACCACTGAGTGGGGAATATTTTACTATATGGTCATGCCTTTTGGATTGAATAATGTGTCTTCTATGTTCTCGTGCATCATGGTACAATCATTTCAAGACTTTATCCATAAGTTTCTTCAAGTCTACCTAGATTACTGAACGATGTATGGGCTAGTGAAAGACCATTGTGACAATTTGAGACTAATGTTTGAGAGATGTCAGAAATTGAGGATATTCCTCAACATTAAGAAATGTGTCTTTGCTACTCCATTTGGAACCCTGTTGGGACATATTATATGTAAGGAGGGCTTGTTAGTGGATCCCGTACAAGTTGTTATTTTGGGATTGGGAAAGCCTACTAGTCAGAGCGTAGTACGTGGATTTCTTGGGAATATGGGGTACTATAGGAAGTTCATCAAAGGATATGCCAATATCTCGTGCCCTTAGAATAATTTCTAGAGCACAAGAGTGCCTTTCATTGGGGAGAGGTGCAGCAGAAGGAATTTGACACTTTGAAGGATAGACTTGTCACTGCACCCATACTACACTTTCCTTCTTAGGATAAGCCTTTCCATGTGCATGTTGATGCCTCAAGAACAACCATTGGAGCAGTACTAGAAAAATCTGGTGGGGGTATTATTTATCACCCCTTGTGTTTTGTAAGTAGAAGTTAACACCAGGATATCATAATTACATAGCTCACGAGCATGAGGCACTATGAATGATCTATGCATTGCATAAGTTCAAGCGGTATGTGTTGGAGAAACATTTTATATTCTACATAGATCAAATGACACTATAGTATTTTTAAATAAGCCCATTTTTCAAGGGCGCATATATCATTGGGTCTGTTATTTCAAGAGTTTGAGTTCACGGTGGTTGTTAAACCAAGAAAAAGTAATTCAGACATAACTAGTTATCAAGGATTGACTTAGGAGAGTACATATAGAGTATTCGAGGATACAATACCATATGCAAAACTATTTAGGTTAATACACGTGCCCTTGGAATTAGAAGATATTATGGTATTCCTTAAAACAGAGTATGGTGTCAAATGAGATGAAGGCTTTGGAGAGAAAATAGTTAGTAATATGCACCATGCCCTATATGTTAATTAGTGGAGACATGTACAATTTAGGCCTTCATGAGGTTATACGATGATGCATATTAGAACATGAGCATGTAGTGATTATGGAGGAAGAAAATTATGAGATTGTAGGAGGGAACTATGCGGGAAATGAAACCACGTGAAAGATTTTACTTGCAAGGATCGGTGGGAAACCATCTACCAGATTGTATATAATTTTGCAAAGCCTGCGACCATTGTCGAGTGCCTAGAAAAACTGGAAAGAGGGATGAGATTCCATTAAGGTAGATAGTCAACGTAGAGCCATTTGAAAAGTGGGTGATCAAATTTGTAGGACCAATTTTAATAGCCGCACGAAGGACTAGTTCACGATATATCATTACTTGCTGATTACTTGACAAGATGAGAAGAGGAAGCACTTAAAAATGATTACACTACAACAACATGTGTTAGATTCTTATGGGAAAACATAATCAACAAGTATGGATGTCCTTGTTTCACCATTTTCTTTATGGATTTGATGAAATAGATAAGGTGATGGGCCAAGGAGGAATACTTGTTGTGATGGTCATTGGAGGTTGTACGTGTGTTTTGACTTCTTGATCAAATGATGACTGTGGGAGCTTCCTTTTGGCTAGGAGGAACTACCTGAAATACAAAACAAGACCACAAAAGAGAGTTAAAAAATATATGTCAGTGGGCTACCTAGTGTGTGCTAGATCCGGGAAGTATGATACTTCCTTGATGGTTGTCAACCCACTGTTTAATACAACTTAATGCAAGAGATAGTGTAAATAAATAAAATCCTACTATAGTTGATATGATTTAGGTATCTCATTCAAGTACAATAAGAAAATATAATCTAATAAGATAGGTTATAATGAGATGCGGAAGATTGGTAGGTGGTTGAGGTGTTAGAATAGGTCAAGATCAAGTTGGGTGAGTTAGTGAAAGGTATTAGGTCACAGTCATAGGTAGAATTACTAGTCACAAAGACTGATTTTGGTGAGGTATGACCAATGCCGTTAAGAGGGAACCGACGATGGTTAAGGTGGGATGGTAGAAAATCAATAAACTAGGTTTTGGAGAGTCTCTGTGACTACACAAAGAATGGGAGGGGAATGTTTAGGTTAGAAAGGGTGATGGGAATGCTCAGGAGTGTCTAGTGTTGAATATTGAGGAGATAAAAGGGATTATGGGTGGTTGGATAAATGGATTGAAGGAATATGGGGATGGTGGGTTACACAGGAAACCAAAACTAACTCAAAAGAGATAAAGAGATTTATTCTAAATAACTATAGAATGTTGGATCAGTGTGCTTACTTTAGAAAGAATACTAAATGAATGGAGGATGATGATGAATGATTTATGAAAATAGTTGCTTCATGATATGGCGGTGCTTCCCAAAATGTTACCGTGAATGCTTTCCTTTCAGATCAATGCTTGGTTGCTAGTTCAGGGTGTTTGGATGTGCAGGAGTGTTTTGGTGCATGCTTACATGCAGATTTCTCTTCTCTAAGACTTGAATAATTCATCTAACCTCTAAAACAAGGTTACCAAAATGAAGATATGGTAATTGAAGAGGGTTTAGGGTGACCGGCTTTGATTTATGGTTGACCGATGGGCGTCGGTTAAGGTGGGAAATCCTATGTTTACTAAAAATGAAATATCTTAGCAATTGTTTTTGCCATCTCTATCTATTCTCACGGATCAAAATGGAATGTTGTGCTTAGATAAGCGGGAATGTGGTTAGAGGAAGAATAGGCATGTGATTTTAGGGTTGAACTAAGTCTTATTTAATTAAGGTAGGTAGGACTAAGTCTTAGTTAGTTATGGTGAGTGGATATTGAGTCCTAGTAAAAGGGAAACATGCTAAGAATAGGTTTATGATGAGGTGTCTAGGTGAGGTGGAAATTAGTTTAATTAAGGTAATTAAATAATGAATATTGTGATAATGGGCCTTAATTTAATTGTGGGTAATTAAATTAATATATATGTGGGGTAAAGGGGGAGTGTGACCTAAAATTGGTGTCCACAGTCCTTTAATCTTGAGAAGTGTAGGGGTACACATTTCCGGAATGAAATGGTCAGGATTCTATTAGTAAAATTTATGGTGGCCCATCACAAGACTACCCCTTATCACCCTCAATCAAATGGAACTACTAAAGCATTTAATAAGATATTGAGTCACACATTGACCAAGATTTGTGATGTTGGAAGACAATACTAGGATGAAAAAGTATCATCCGTTCTATGGGCATACAAGACAACCTAGAAGAGATTGAATAAGGCAATGTCATTTCAATTGGTGTTTGGCATGGAGCCTATTTTTCCAATTGAATTCATGTTACCATTGTTGCATATAGCACACACAGGAGGATTGGATGATGAATAAGCACTCGAGGAAAGGATCGATAATTTGATGTAGTTAGACAAGAGATGATCACTTTCTAGATGGAGTCAGAAGACTGAAAAGGATAGAAAAAGGCATGGCATGATCATCATATCAAGAAAAATTAGTTTGAGGTTGGGCAGATGGTTCTGTTGTATGATTCCAAGTTTTATGCCATCTTGGGAAGTTAAAAGTCCATTGGTTGGGCCCTTACATCATCTCGTACATCCTTGATTTAGGCACATGTCAGTTACAAGTGCTAGATGGGACGAAGTTACCTAGCCATTTCAATGGGATTAGGTTGAAGCCCTACTATAAATAAGCCTTCCTTGTGTTTTGTAAATAAGCAAGATTGCCAATTAGCTTAGGATTTCCCTTTATACATTTTATTTTCTTATGTTTCCCTTTCTTGTTTTTTTTCTATTATTTTTGTTCTATTTTGTGCCTTATGCACCGGTAACCATTATTACTTCCAAAACATTATGTATGTGTAGAGGACTATGCATTAGATTTAGTGTGGGGTAGAGTAATGCAGAGTAGTGTGAAGTGCGATACAAGATGGTAGTGAAAGTTGTAAGGCCCAGATGAAAGGATTAAAGGTACAAAAAATAGAATAACAAAGATGGAAATGGTGGATAATAATTTTGGTGTCAAGATAAGGATTTACAAAACCATGTATAGAGAAGGAAAAGTGCAAGAACAACATGAGGTAGGTAAGGGAAAAAATCAAGTCAAGGATAGAAGAATTTCCTTCGGTGTTGCAGCCGCACGTGTAAGAGTCTTGATCAGTTAGGATTTTTTACATGCCAGAAGGTTGTAAAAAAATTTCACATAGGTTTGGGTGCATGGGTAAGGGTGCTTAAGGTCGGCTTTAGTGGAAAAGATAAATTTAATGCTAAGTACATTGGTAGGTGGTGTAGCATTTATTGTTAGAAAGGAGGAAAAATCTATAAGTATGAAGTCGAGCACATTATTATTTACCTTGTAATTACGAAATTGAATAGCTCTTGTGAACTACAACATCCGTGAAGAGAGATTTGTGGGAAGAAGAAATCATAAAGATCTGAGTGCGTGACTAGGGTTGATCTATAAACCAGAGTGGAAGGAGTACGAGTGTAGGGATGAAATTTTAGTGGAATACGTTGTCTTGTGGAAGAGTTTTTCCAAGTTAGGGTTTTGCAGCTAGGGCATGAAGATAAAATGATTCTTTCGCAAAGTTGAGCCATAATATTGGGTAGAGTTAGGAAGTAGAGCAATGAAGAAAAGTTTAGGGTTTTTCTAATAAGTAAAAATGGCACCAAAGAAGGTGACTATTTCACCAAAGAAGAAGGGCAAGGGAAATAAAACTACCACAACAAGTTTTAATGAGGAGTGGTATGTAGAGATGCAATACCTAGATGGAGTATTGTTGGGGAAGAATGGGTATCACATGTTAGGAAGATGGTCGTGAGTGACTACAACCATCACACGAGTACCACATAAAGTGAAATGGTGTTGGAACTGGTTCATCTAACTGATACGAGGACACTAGAAGGTATGTTGATATACAACGATGAGGTGAAGGTAAATTTTGGTAAGGCTAGGTTGCTAGAACTATATGAGTTTCCCTATTTTGGAAATCCCGAGTGGTTATACCAGTTATTGATGTCCGATGTGCACGAAGACCACTTATATTTTTAGGCCACAAAATGTGCATAACTCCTCAACTCATATCAAATTTCACTGGCCTAATTTGCAAAGGAGACTCCATAAATGATGACTAGGATGATAAGGAGGCCATCAAGGAAACTATATCACAAATATCCTTGACCCTGTAATGAGGATGGTTGCGCACTTGGTTATAAAGCTGAATGGTCAAGAAAGGTGGACCCATGTGAACAAGGCATGGTTAAACATATGCCACAAGATCTCAGAAGGAACCATTTATAACTAATCTTCCTTCAATGTAGATGAAATCATTAGAAACATGTAGGAGAGAGACAATATAATGTTTGGAAACATTCTCCTCACCATTTTCTTCTCAAATATTGGAGTGCCCGATGGACCGGATAAGTTTGTGCTGGGAATACCCGAGGAAGAGGATTCCTCTCTCGTAAAGAGATTTGAGAAATATACCTATGATACAATGATGCAACCACTCATAAGGCATGCTTGGAGAAATGGTATAAGTGAATGTGCAATGCATTCATGGTAGAGCGGAGGATACCTAAGAAACTACTCAAGCTCATCGATAAAGAGGCTGATTTTATGTGTATATCAACACTTCGCATACGGAAGATTCACTTTGACGGATGGGAATAAGAGTCCATGGTGCAAGTTTCCATTTTCCTTCACCACACAATACTTCCAAGTGGGGTCAACCATTTTAAGGAGGCTAAAAGACTAAGGTTCAACCTTAGTGAGGCAAACCAAGACCACCGTGATTGTGTCAAAAGTTTTGTATATCCAAAGAAGTGCACATATGTGGAGAAGTATGTCTCCCATGAAGTGCAGATGATGAAGCCTTTGACACTACCAATCACTAGGAGGACTGTAGCAAGGGTATACTTGCACATCAGGCCAAAGTTTGAAAAGGGTGCCTATCTAGAAAATGATGTCTCCATTCTGAGGACCCCACAAGAAGGAATAAGGTTGCCGAAGAAAAGGGAGAGAGAAGTGCAGGAGAAGAAAGCACCTAGTGTGCTAGACAACACAATCTATGGGCACACCGGAAGCAAGCGCTAAGCCAAGCACTTATGCATGTAGGAAGAAGTCCCTAGTTAAGGAGAATACCCCAAAAGAAGAGGCACCAAAGAAAGAGGAGCCTCCCACACAAGAAGATTCACCAAGGAAGGAGTCAATTGTTGGAGAGAGAGAGAGAGAGAGAGAGGAAGAGTCTCCTATATTGGTATCACCAGTTAGGAAGAAATAGAAGGTGGTGGAGAGGGTGAACTTAGAGGAAACATAGGGCTTGGAGGACTACGGGGAAAGAAGGACAAAAATGAGGATGAAGAATTTCATAATCATCTTGTGTATGATATACATGATTGAGAAGAAGGATGCAAAGAGAATAATGGCAAGGAAAAAGAAAGTTCTCAAGAAAAAGGGGTGAGAGAAGAAGTGAATACAAGAGATCATAGGACCCTAAGCTCACGAAGGAATAAATATAAGATGTCATGGAGAGAGAAGTGGTAGAATTATAAAATATTTAGTAAAGCAAGAGGTAGAGTGCAAGCATGGATAAAATCCTCAAGGAGATAGAAGAAGAGAGCATTGGAAAAGAGTATGGCAGCATGTTTTGAGACCTCATCCTAGCAGTAAGATTTCCAAAAGATGCGCGATAGGTGGGAAGAGCATAGTGGTAACACAAGGGAAAGTAATGGGTTACATCAATGATCCAAGCAAGGTGTTATATGTGTGCTTCAGAGAACCATGCCAACAAAACAACTCTTGGCCATGCCCTCATTTGATGTAGAAGGTACATACCCATGAACCAGGAAAAAAATTTCATGGGCATTTGAATCCCATGTCAATGAACCTGAGTTTGAGGTAATACAATGGGTCTAATGAAGATTCCGAGAAAAAGGGATAAACCCCTTGGTTAATGCTCAATAGTTGTTAGATGAGAAATTTTTTAATGCACTCAACAAGGTTTCAGTTGAGGTTGAGGCCATAATTTTTGGAAGGAATGATAGGGTGATATTCCTAGAGGTGGAATTGGAGAAGGAGGAGGAGCTTCTCAAGAAAAGTAAGGATCTAAAACAAGAAGAACTAATTAGCACACAACTAAGGTGTGAACTAAAGGAAGAGAAGGAAAGGGTGCGTGAAGTATATAAGAAAATCGAGATGATTACGAGATGTTATTATTTTAAAGAATCCTAACCTAGCACCTCCCGAGAAAAAATATGAATCAATCTTACAATGCCTGGAGGATCTGACTCGCATCCTCATAATGGAGAGGTATCCACTCACCTTAGAATCTGTAGAAGAGGCACTGACATGCCAAGAAAGGGAGTAGAAGCTGAAGGTGGTAGAGATCATTTTAGTATACCAAATTCCTCGCCGATGTAAAGGCCACCACGCAAGTTGTTGAGGCCGCTTATGATAATTGTGTTGATAGGGATAGGGTAACAATAATTTTAGTTACTACACATGAAGTGGATCTCAAGTAATTTCAAGAGAAGAATAAGGAAATAGAGCAAAGAGGAATAAGATCCTAACCAAAGTGGAAAAGAAATCAGAAGCTATTGAGAGATTACAGGCTTGATTAAAAAGCGATGAAGGATTTATATCCCCGAGATCACCCACAGAATGGAAGCACTTGATGAACTTGGAAAAAAATGGAGGGTATTATTGATATAATGAGTGTAAAGGGGAGGAGATACATTTTTGAAGAGGTGATTGCCCTAGTAGGTGACCTATGTCAACAAGCACAGAGTGAGGTAGATTCCTGGGAGAAGCTCGAGGTAGATATTGGAAAGGATTTCCTACTCCTCCTTCAGCAATAAACAAATTCTTTTGTGCTTCCCCATTATTATTTATTTCATTCCTCATTCCAAATATTAAGATTTCTCCATTATTTATTCATTGAAAGAAGGTGTTCCCATGACAAAGAATAATTTTAGTTTGGGGTGATGTTGGGCCTCATAATATTGGCTAAGTACAAGAAGACGCGTGGGCCCGCAGGACCTATATGAAGAAGAGTGCGCATGGTGAAGGTCATGTAGTGCCCACCTCCCTTTGACATATTTGATATCTATTTAGATACTATGATTACATTATAGAAATTATTATGTTTTGATTTAGTATTTTGTTAGACATTGATCATGGATTATTGTTGATCTTGATTTGATTATGATGCTTGATGATTATTAGAGACACCTTATATGTGGATGATGATATATTATTTGACATGGATGTTTTATGGATGTTGTTCAGACATGTGATTTGGATATTATGAGTTGATCTAGAAAATGGACATTATTTGATGATGATATAGTTGTTGATTAAAAATGCAATTGATGTAGTTGTTACTTCGATGTTGCTATGATTCACTTACTTAGATGATTTTGTGATTTTAATTGTATCATATTGGATGTTTTGATATGGCCATGAGGCTGAAGGAGGTATTTGTATTTTTAGGTTAAAAATATCACAATAAAACATCGGGGGATTGAAGACCAACCAAAATGGAATTCTAAGTGAATTCGACAAGGTCACCATGGCAACTTGTTTTATTGTGTTGAGTGTTGTTTTGTTAGGGATTCCCATGGGGATTTCCTTTATATGTGACCATGGGTTTTTGTATTTTAATTAATGTGTTTCTTTTATTATTGTTGTATGTATTTTATTAGTAATGTGTTCCCTTCTTTTAATTAATTAAATTGTGATAGAATTAATGTGAGAATCATATGATTAAAATTTAAATAAATTAAATTGGGATATGGGAAAGTAATTATAAGATTTTTGGTTGTTTGCATTTAATTTGTAAGGGATGTGTAAGTTGTGTAAGAGCTTGTGTAAGTCAGTTTTGGGGTATGAAATACTCCACCTCCATGACAAATTCAAAATTTTCCTTGGGGGCTATATTTGAAGGCTTGTGGGACAAGTAAAACTTGTCCCATACCTCTAAATTTAATTTACCAACCATACTTATGGTTTGAGATGTGAATTGTGATTTGTGATTTTATAATGAATTTTTTTAAGCATGTTACATGTTTTTAATTGCACTTTCTTACATGATATTTATTTTGTCATCCCTTGAGGTGTGGGGTTTTGGAGTGTGCAAGTAACTTGAAAATTTTCACCCACCTCTTTATTGTGCTTGGGAGAATGATTTTGTATTTTGTGTTTGAATTTGGAGGATGTGTGATGTGACATCCTACATGGATCCACATCATCCTCTTCTCTCCCTCTTCTATATAATTCAAACTCCTTGCTTGTTTTGGGTTGTTGAACCTTTTGCATTCTTCTTTGGGGTGCATTTTTGTTATTTTAGAGATCTTGTGGATTTTGAATGAATTTGGAGATATCTTCATACTTGGCATTTTTGTTTGGAAGAAAAGTAACCATGGAGAGGTAGGAATTTAACTCTCCTTTTATCCTATCTTCTTCTTGATTGTGTTGTGTGAATGGTGCATGCTTTGATGTATTTGTTGGCTGATTGGGTAGAGTGCCTTAGGAAGGTATAGGAGTAGGCTATGGGGAATCCATGTTGGGGGCATGAGGAATGCCATTGGCATTATAGTTTTGTGGAGGGAGTTTAGGTTTGGGATCCATCATGGAAAATAAATAGCTTGCATTTCTTATTTTGTGGGGGCATAAGAAAATATATGGGGGTTATAAGGAAGGATTTGTGGATGGCATAAGGATATGTGTGGTAAAATATATTAGTTGTTTGTTTTGTTGGATGCCCAATTCCCAATTGGGAGGCATAAGTAGCTTCCCCCATAGACCTTGCTCCTTTGGCTTTCATGATCAAGCCTGAGTTTTGATTGGAATGTTTTTAATTGCAGTTTTGAACTATTGTTTTGTGTTGAACTATGTTTTATATTGAGATGTGGATTGTTGAAAGAATGTTATGTGTTGTGGAAGCCAATTTTTTCCATGGGTTGAATTACATCTATTATTGTATTTTGGTTGGGGCTCAGGGGCCAATGATGAAGGAAGGCTTCTCCTTTCATTGGATGTCTTGGTTGGGTGGAGAGCGTTGCCTTTCCCCCTCTTTTGTTGTGATTAACTTGGAGAAAGATAAAATGTGCATGTTATGTCCTGGAGCAAAGGAAAAATAAAGTTTGACAATCCCTTATGAAAACACTGTCATTTGTAACCTTTCCCACTTGAAGTGGATGGAATTTTAATATGTATTTTGTGAAGAAATATGTATGTAATTTGATTATGAAGCTAGATATTGGAATTTGAAAGACATGTACATTACGTATTGTTATTGGAAAGAAATAGAACTTTGATAATTACATCCAAGGAATGGAATATGTAAAGATGTTTCCCATTTTGAATTAATAAATAATTTCTAGTTTACTTATCTGTTGCATTGTTGTGTGAATTGGAATGTTAAAATGTGATGGGGATCTCTGTTTAATTTTAATGGAAAGAAATACGTATGAAGGAAGTATATTGTTTTGTATCCTTGGAAATATATTAAAATTTGAAATCGAGTTGGAAATTTAGATTTGAAATGATTTTTATAAACAACTAAATGTATTAGATCATATTGGAAATAAGATATTACAATTAAATGATAAATTCGATACACAAAATTTTCCTTGAAGTGAATCTATGTCATGTGAATTTTTAAAAGCTGGTAAATTTAAATAAAAATGTACAGTTCAGACCTGCACTTAACAATCAACTTGGAATTGATATAATATAGCATGCTAAGATGTTAAGGAACTCAATTTGACAAAGAAAACAATTTAACCATTACAAAATAGAACTCAATCCTTTCCTCACCGTTTTTTCTGTCATTTGTTGGACAAAATTCAAATTTGAAGAAATTAAAAAAATTTACTTCCTAAAACATTCTAAATCCTTCCTAGAGAAATCCTCCATGTTTATTTGACATGTTGAGTAAATGAGGAGATCCAATTTAATCAAATTTAAAATCTGAAATTACCATTGGCATTTAAAAGCCTGCAGATTGTTTTTGTAAAATTGACCCCTTAAACCTTACCAAAAAGTGAAAGTTATGTTTTTCTTGTGCAAAAAGGGCATCGAGAGATTTCCAAAACTTTCTTGTTTTCCCAAAATGAGATTTCTAGCTCAAGTTATGACACTTTGAAGTTTTTATGCGTTGGTGGGAAAATTTGGGAATTTTTTTTCCTAAGCGGGCCCACGGTCCCGAAAATTTCCCATTGAAATCACCCTTGAAAATATTTTGAAAATTTTGGCTCAGAAAATTTTCATCTTTTCCTTGCCAGCCCATTGACCAATCGGAGGCTACCACATGTCCTCACGGGGTAGCAGTGGAGGCATGACACTTTTTCTTCCTTGACACTTTTTGGAAAAAAATTCTTAACTATCCCCCCGGCCTGCTGACCCAATCACAGTAACCATGTGGCCTTTGTGGAGGGGCGGAACCTTTGCGGACTTTATCTTTTGAAGTTTTGTTTTTGGAAAAAATTCTTAAACTTCTCGCGGCCCCGCACCCCCACCCTCGCCTTGGGATTTTCTCCTCTGCGGATGCGCGGACCCGCACGCCTAATTTTTCCATTTCTCCCCTTTGGCATTGTTGCTCCAAAAACCCCACCACCATGCCTATCCCTCTCCCTTCTCCCCACGGTGAATCATGGAGTGCCATATGTCCTTTGAGGACCCATGGAGTGTGGGTGTAACTAGGAAATTTCTCCCGCATAAGGAAAATCCCAAACGCCACCCCGTGACCCGCTGACCTGAAATTTGTCCTTCACCCCTGCTTGACACGTGTCCCCTTGGGGAAAATTTGATCCTAAACTCTGCCAGTCCATATCTTGAGTTTCTGAAGGAGTTAGGAGGAATTCTTTATATCACCGAAAAGGTGAGAAAATTTCCTATCCAATGGGAATGATTTAGGGAAATTTTGGAAGTGTTAAGTATGAGAAAAATCAAGTTAAAACTCTGAGCCTATTAGAGAGTGGGTATGGGGGTAAATTACTCCCTGAACCTAACTGAGACTTCTAACCCCATAAAATGAACCATGTGAACTTGATATTTTTAATGAAGGAAAAATATGTTCTAGTAATTTATATTTATTCCGGAACCTAATAGGGTCAACTATTGTCTTACAACTTGGTTGTGGACACTTCTAATAAAAAAATTCCCATAATTTTCTAACCCACCCTAGGTTGTTTCTTGGGTCTCAAGTGGGTTGTTTTAATGGGCATCACACTTGGTATCAGAGTAGTGGCTCAAAATATTGGACCATTGGGCACACTAGAAAACTTGAGACATGAAAAATTAAACCTAGCACACTTTTAAATCTAGAAAACAAATTAATTTAGAAAGTTTATATTTTAGTAAACATGGAAGTTGTGTAAAACTTAGCAAAATAAACTAACTCTCACTTTGGTCTATGCAGGAGGCTTAGATGGAGCAAGAGGAACCTTCACAGAGACTCAGACTCACCACCACTGGATTAGGGTGTAGCATCTATCCTACCTTAGATTCTACAGACCCTTTAGGATGTTAATGCCACTCTATGCGGAGGATTAGGAGGAGGACATGCAGCTAGTCATGATAGAGCCCCTTCCATCGAGGGCCAGGTATCTCCTCGACCTAGCAAGGAGCATAGAGGAGAGAACTCCCATGCAGAGTCAACCAGAGTAGAGTCACCACCTAGGAGATAGGGTGACAGAGTTCTAGAGCATAGAGAGAGGTCTCGGAGCCCTAGGCTTAGGGATGAGCATGTAGAGAGACCTAGAGGGTGTCGGACCATTAATTTGCAGATCACATCAGGGAGATCTTGAAGCTTCGACCATCGCATTACTCAGGTGACATGGGTGGATTTCAAGTAGAGGCCTGGCTAGTGAGCTTGAGTAGTTACTTCAAGCTTTGTCCTTGTTCTAGCAACACAAAATCTCATGTTGTGATCCATCTACTGAGGGATGGAGGAGTATGGTGGAGGAAAGAGGAGCATAAGCTCCATGTAGATTTAGAGACAGTGACCTGGGAGCTATTTGAGGAGAGATTCAAGAGCAGGTATTTGTCATGGAGGTTTATATAATAGAGGATCAATGACTTCCATGAGCTTCGATAGGCATCTCTTTTTGTAGCAAAGTATAAGAGTAGATTTTTGGATCTACTCTAGTATGTAAGTATATGCAAGATGAGCAGTGTGGATTCACGAGGTTCATCTGAGGCATGAATTTGGATATTAGAGGTATAGTGTAGATCCACTGCCCACAAACATTAGCAGAGGCTATCGAGAAGGCCTATATTACAGAGGAGACTTAGGGAAAGACCTAGCAGACTAGAGATCGAGTCGGGAGCCGCATACATCGGATGTAGGATGGTAGATCGATGGGGTCAATGCCCCTTCCTCATAGTGGCCATGGTACAACACGGTCATCCTTTAGGTCACAATAATAGCAATGATCCTACCCACCTCATAAACCTCCATATAGAGCTGATGCATAGAGAGTTCAGACTATGGGGCCTTCTCCTAGGGGTTCCATCAGGACACAAGGTGGAGCTAGAGCTCGGATTAGTAGGAGCTCACCATCAAATACCTCAAAGCATACCACATCCGGATCATCAGGATCCACACCATAGGATTCTAGGGCACCTACTGGAGGTGTTACTCATTGGGGAGGATCAGGAGGATGTTTTGGATGTGGAGTTACTAGACACTTTTGGAGAGATTGCCCACAATACCTAATAACAAGGGTAAGGCACAAATGTTAGAGATGATGGTTAGTGACATAGGATGCAGCCATAGGTTTTATGTAGTGGTTGAGAACCGCTAGGAAGAGCATCAGAGCACATTCATTGAGACCATAAGTAGCATTGGTGGTATTCCTACCTCTGTATTGTTTGATTCTGGTTCTTCTAATTCTTTCATTGCACCATATTTAGTCAAGCAATGCAGGTTGGTGGTAGTTAGGTAGGGTCTTAGTTAGGATGTCAAAATGACTTATGGTGCCAAGATCTCTGTAGACTCTTGGTCAAGGAGTGTGTAGTGGACATGAGACCTTTCACCACTACCTTAGATCTATGTATCCTTCCTTTGGGCTCGTATGGAGTCATTTTGGGTATGGATTGGTTATATACATATAGGGCTAGGATGGATTGTTATCAAAAGACTATATCTTTTGCAGATGATTTGGGAGTTGAGTCAGTGATATCGGGGGTTAGGAGACCCATTTCTATTCACACCATATCCGTTATGCATCTTAAGCGGTGTGTGCGATGGGGTTGTCGATTTATGCCGTGATAGTTAGTGACATATCGGAGGATGGGTCTAGGGGACCATGCTAGATGATCATCCCATTTTGAGAGAGTTTGTAGATGTATTTCTAGGGGAGCTATCGGTGTTACCACCCCCATGTGAGATTTATTTTCATATAGATCTAGTTCCGGAGTAGCAGATCCTATCTCACAGAACCTTATCGGATGACCACCCCGAGAGCTCGTGAGCTCAAGTTACAGCTTGAGGGCCTTTTGGAGAAGGTCCTTATCCATCCTAGTGTATCCCCTTGGGGTGCACCGGTGATCTTTGTGAAGAAGAAGGATGGATCCTTGCGGTTGTGTATTGATTACCACTAGCTAAACAAGGTAACGATCAAGAATCGTTATCCTCTTCCTCATATTGATGACTTATTTGATCAGATGAAGGGAGCCATGGTATTCTCTAAGATTGATCTTAAGTCAGGCTACCATCAGTTGAGGATTTCGGAGGTGGACATTCATAATACCACCTTTCGCACAAGATATGTGCACTATGAGTTCACAGTGGTGCCTTTTGGTTTGATGAATGCCCCTGCAGTGTTCATGAGTTTGATGAATGGAGTATTCAAAACCTTCTTAGCCCACTTCGTGCTAATCTTCCTAAATGCCATTTTGATATACTCACATACACATGAGGAGCATGAGGGCACCTTCGCGGGTTCTTCAATGTTTTTTGGGATTAGAAACTTTACGGGAACTTGAAGAAGTGTGCTTTCTTTTAGATAGAGGTATAGTATTTGGGTCATATCATTTTTGGGGAAGGTATCACAATTGATCCTTCCAAGATTGGAGCTATTGTGGATTACTCGGTAACCCACTACAGGTGGCGAGGTGCGCAGCTTCATAGGATTAGCAGGTTACTATCGAGAGATTTGTTCGGGACTTCTCTCGATTGGGCACCTATCACTTCCCTTCAGAGAAAAGGGAATAAGTTTGTTTGGTTGGACGAGATGCAAGTAGGACTTTAGGATACTGAAGGAATGCCTCACTATAGTACCTATTCTTGCAGTTCCAGATCCACAGGGTGAGTTCTTTGTTTACACATATGCTTCATTGGTAGGCCTTGGAGGTGTGTTGATGCAAGATGGTAGAGTAGTGGCTTTTGAGTCTCAAAAACTCAAAGATCATGAGCTTAATTATCCAACCCATGATCTTGAGCTTGTGGCATATGTGCATTCTTTCATTAGATGGAGACACTTTCTTCTTGGCGGAGATTCACACTCAAGAAAGATCATCGATTCTTGGCCACCTCTTCATGCAACCCAATCTCAATGCTCATCAGTGGCGTTGGATGGAGTTATTTTTGAGTATGACATGGAGATAGAGCATGTGAAGGGGAAGGAGAATGTGTAGCAGATTCCCTCGGTGAGACAAAGACATGCGGCTATGGCCACTTCGGTGAGCATAGATTTATAGAGTAGGATTCTTGATAGCTTCCTCTTGTGACTTCTTCATTTCAGTTCAAGAAGAGATTAAGTCACAGAGACCCAATGAGGGGAATTTTGATCATTTTTCCTTAGAGACAAGATGGTCTTCCCAAAGAATGAGAGGTAGGATATATGTTCCCGAGAGATGGAGGCTTGAGGCGGGACATCTTGGTAGAGGCACATCATGCACCCTATTTAGCCCATCCTAGGGTGAAGAATATGCACGCCAAATTGAGAGACAGATGTATCATTGGAGAGAACTTCATCGAGATGTGGCCCAATTCATTTCATGATGTTTGGAGTGCCGAGAGGGTTAAGGCCAAGAATCAACATCTAGCAGCCTTATTTATCCTCATGATATCTTGAAATGGAAGTGGGACACCATTTTTATGGATTTCATTGTTGGGCTACGATGTCGAGATATCACCATGACACCATTATGGTCACGGTTGATAAGTTGAAAAAAGTGGCTCATTTTTCTCGGTGAAGACCACTTATACAGCTAGAGAAGTAACACAAGTATATTTGGATGATATTGTCAGGTTGCACGGGATTCCGTGGAAGATCATTTGTGACCACGATCCTTTGTACACTTCACATTTCTAGACTACTATGCAGTATGTCCTCGGGACAAGGATCAACTTTAGCACAACATATCACCCTAAGATAGATGGAAAAAATGAGCTAGTGAATCATATTTTAGAGGATATGCTCAGGATGTATGTGATGGATTAACAGTTTAAATGAGAAGAGTACATGTACTTAGTGGAGTTTTCCTACAATAATAGTTTTCAGAGTTCTATAGGCATGACTCCTTTTCAGGATTTGTATGGTAGAGAGTGTAGGACACCCCTTAGCTAGGACAGGTTAGAGGACAGATTATCTCTTGGACCAACTCTTTTGTAGGACATGGAGTAGTAGGTAGTGTTGATCGGGAAAAGGTTGTAGGAGGCACATGACAATAGAAGAAGTAAGTATGTGAATTAGCATAAGATCGATCGTAGTTTGATGTGGAAATGAAGGTATTCCTTCGTGTCGGCAACACAAGAGCCCTATACATTATAGAAAAGGTTCTAAGTTAGCTCCTAGATTCATTGGTCCTTTTGAGATCTTGGATCATATCAGCCCTTTGGCCTACCATCTAGCATTACCACCCAGCTTGTCTCACATACACGATGTTTTTCATGTTTTCGTTCTCAGGAGATATATTGCGGACCCTTCTCATGTGTTATATTGGACATCATTGCAGTGTAGGATCGGGGAAGGTGATGGTGGAGCCCATCCACATCTTATATCATAGAACCCTAGGCCTTTGAGGTAGATAGGTTGATCGAGTCAGGTACAATGGGACAAATATGATGAGACTATAGCTACATGGGAGGATGCTACTTCATTATGAGTTCAGTTTCCACATTTGTTCCAGTGACTTCTAGGAGGAAGTTGAGTCTAAGGGGAGGGGGATGTAGTGCCCACTTCCCTTTGACATCTTTGATACCTGTTTGGATACTATGATTACATTATAGACATTATTATGTTTTGATTTAGTATGTTGTTAGACATTGATCATGGATTATTGTTGATCTTGATTTGATTATGATGCCTGATGATTATTAGAGACACCTTATATGTGGATGATGATATATTATTTGACATGGATGTTTTATGGATGTTGTTCAGACATGTGATTTGGATATTATGAGTTGATCTAGAAAATGGACATTATTTGATGATGATATAGTTGTTGATTAAAAATGCAATTGATGTAGTTGTTACTTCGATGTTGCTGTGATTCACTTACTTAGATGATTTTTTGATTTTAATTGTATCATATTGGATGTCTTGATATGGCCACGATGCTAAAGGAGGTATTTTTATTTTGTAGGTTAAAAATATCACAACAAAACATCGAGGATCGGAGACCAACCAAAATGGAATTCTAAGTGAATTCGACAAGGTCACCATGGAAACTTGTTTTATTGTGTTGAGTGTTGTTTTGTTAGGGATTCCCATGGGGGATTTCATTTATATGTGACCATGGGTTTGTGTATTTTAATTAATGTGTTTCTTTTATTATTGTTGTATGTATTTTATTAGTAATGTGTCCCCTTCTTTTAATTAATTAAATTGTGATATAATTAATGTGAGAATCATATGATTAAAATTTAAATAAATTACATTGGGATATGGGAAATTAATTATAAGATTTATTGGCTATTTGCATTTAATTTTTAAGGGATGTGTAAGTTGTGTAAGAGATTGTGTATGTCAGTTTTGGAGTATGAAATAATCCACCTCCATGAAGAATTCGAATTTGTTCATTGGGGCTGTTTTTAGAGGCTTGTGGGACAAGTAAAACTTGTCCCATGCCTCTAAATTTAATTTACCAACCATACTTATGGTTGGAGATGTGATTTGTGATTTTTATAATGAATTTTATTAATCATGTTGCATGTTTTTAATTGCACTTTCTTACATGTTATTTATTTTGTTGTCCCTTGAGGTGTGGGATTTTGGAGTGTGCAAGTAACTTGTCATTTTTCACCCACCTCTTTATTGTGCTTGGGAGAATGGATTTTGTCTTTTTGTTTGAATTTGGAGGATGTGTGATGTGGCATCCTACATGGATCCACATCATCCTCTTCTCTCCCTCTTCTATATAATTCAAACTCCTTGCTTGTTTTGGGTTGTTGAACCTTTTTGCATTCTTCTTAGGGCACATTTTTTGTTGTTTTGGAGCTCTTGTGGATTGTGGAGGAATTTGGAGATATATTCATACTTGGAATTTCTATTTAGAAGCAAAGTAGCCATGGAGAGGTAGGAATTTAACTCTCCTTTTATGTTGTCATTTTCTTGATTGTGTTGTGTGAATGGTGCATGCTTTGATGTATTTGTTGGCTGGTTGGGTAGAGTTCCTTAGGGAAAGTATAGGAGTAGGCTATGGGGAATCCATGTGGGGGTCATGAGGAATTCCATTGGCATCACATTTTTTGGAGGAGTTTAGGTTTGGGATACATCATGGAAAATAAATAACTTGCATTTCTTACTTTATAGGGGCATAAGGAAATTTGTGGGGGCATAAGGATGTGTGTGGTAAAGTATATTGGTTGTTTGTTTTGGTGGATGCCCAATTTCCAATTGGGAGGCATAAGTAGCTTCCCCCATAGAAATTTCTCCTTTGGCTTGCATGATCAAGCTTGAGTTTTGATTGGAATGTTTTTAATTGCAGTTGTGAACTATTATTTTGTATTGAACTATGTTTTATATTGAAATGTGCATGTTTGAAATAATGTTGTGTGTTGTGGAAGCCAATTGTTTCCATGGGTTGAATTGCATCTATTATTGTATTTTGGTTGGGGCTTTCGGGGGCCAATGATGAAGGAAGGATTCTCCTTTCATTGGATGTCTTGGTTGGGTGGAGAGCATTTCCTTTCCCCCTCTTTTGTTGTGATCAACTTGGAGAAAGAGAAAATGTGCATGTTGCTATCTTGGAGCAAAGGAAAAATATAGTTTGATAGTCCCTTGTGAAAACATAGTCATTTGTAACCTTTCCCACTTGAAGTGGAAGAAATTTTAATATGTATTTTGTGAAGAAAGATGTATGTAATTTGATTATGAAGCTAGATATTGGAATTTGAAAGCCATGTACATTTTGTATTGTTATTGGAAAGAAATAGAACTCTATCAATTGCATCCAAGGAATGGAATATGTAAATATCTTTCACCTTTTGATTTAATAAAGAATTGCAATTTTACTCCTCAGTTGCATTGTTGTGTGAATTGGAATGTTAAAATGTGATGGGGATCTTTGTTTAAGTGTAAAGGAAAGAAATACGTATGAAGGAAGTATATTATTTTGTATCCTTGGAAATATATTAAAATTGGAAATCAGAGTTGGAAATTTAGCTTTGAAATGATTTTTTATAAAAACTAAATGTATTAGATCATATTGGAAATAAGATATTACACTTAAATGATAAATTGGATATACAAAATTTTCCTTGAAGTGAATCTCTATCTGCAAAATTTTAAAAGCGGTAAATTTAAATAAAAATGTCTAGTAAAAAAACTTGTAATTGATATAATAGAGCATGTTAATATGTTAAGGAACTAAAATTGACAAAGAAAACTTAAGAAAACAATTTAACCATTGCAAAATCGAACTCAATCCTTTCCTCAGCCGTTTTCTGTCATTTGTTGGACAAAATTCAAACTTGAAGAAATTGAACAAATTTACTTCCCTAAAACATTCTAAATCCTTCCTAGAGAAATCCTCCATGTCTTTTTGACATGTTGAGTGAAGGAGGAGATCCAATTTAATCAAATTTAGAAGTTAGAAATTACCAGTTGGCATTTAAAAGCTTGTAATTTTTTTGTAAAATTGACCCATTAAACCTTACCAAAAAGTGAAATTTATGATTTCTATGCAAAGAAGGCATCGAGAGATTTCCAAAAAGTCTTTGTTTTCCCAAAAATGAGATTTCTAACTCAAGTTATGACACTTTGAAGTTTTTACGGCTTGGTGGGAAAATTTAGGAAAATTTGGGAAATTTTTCTGGCAGGCCATTGCCCAAAAATTTCTGTCGAAATTACCCTTAGAAAATATTTTGAAAATTTTGGCTCAGGAAAATTTTCATCTTTTCCTCCACGCCCCCAGCCAATTAGAGGCTGCCACATGTCCTCACAAGGTAGTGACGGAGGCGTGACACTTTTTCTTCCTTGATACTTTTTATAAATTTTGGAAAAAAATTCTTAACTATCCCCCCGCCGGCCTCGTAGCGAATCACAAGCATCCACGTGGCATAGCGGAGGCGGAACCTTTGTGGACTTTATTTTTTGAAGTTTTATTTTTGGAAAAAATTATTAAACTTCCCGTGGCCCCCCCGCAACCCCACCCTTGCCTTGGGATCTTTTCCTCCATGGACGTGACCCGCGTGTGCCTCGATTTTTTCCTTTCTCCCCTTTGGCATTGTTGCTCCAAAAACCCGTTGCCGCACCTGTCCCTTTCCCTTTTCCCCATAGTGAATCGTGGAGTGCCACATGTCCTTGGAGGACCCATGGAGGTGTTGGCAACTGGGAAATTTCTCCGTGTAAGGAAAAATCCCAAACACCACCCCACGACCCATTGACCCGAAATTTTCCCTTCACCCCTGCTTGACACGTCCCCTTGGGGAAAATTTGATCCCTAAACTCCACCAGTCCATATCTTGAGTTTCTAAAGGAGTTAGGAGGACTTCTTTATATCACTAGAAAGGTGAGAAAATTTCCTATCCAATGGAATGATTTAGGAAATTTTGGAATCATTAAGTATGAGAAAAATCAAGTTGAAACTTTGATCCTGTTAGAGAGTGGGTATGGGGGTAAATTACTCCCTGAACCTAACTAAGACTTCTAACCCTATAAAATGAACCATGTGAACTTGATATTTGTTAATGAAGGAAAAATATGTTCTAGTAATTTAGATTTATTCTAGAACCTAATAGGGTTAATTGTTGTCTTGTAACTTGGTTGTGGACACTTCTAATCAAAAAAAATTATCCCATAATTTTCTAACTGACCCTAGGTTGTTTCTTGGGTCTCAAGTGGGTTGTTTTAATGAGCATCACAATACACAAGACAAAGGTTTTAGGATGGTTTAGTAAAACCCATGGTGCACACTAGGCAAAGTAAAGGGTTTTGGGACTTGGCCATATTTGACATCCTAACAACACACAAGAAAAGTGTGACTGGACCGAGCATGCGGAATGGATAAGGTACCATCCTAACAACTCAATGGTCAAGGAAGGAATATTCCTTATGATGGAAGAATCCGAGAAAGACATCATTACAAAATTGTAGAGTTTGGATGGGAAGAATCATGATCCATTGAAGGACTACATGGACACTTGGCAACCGATCTATTACTTCAGGAAGACATGGTGGTGGATGTTAAAGCTATATATATAGATGATTTGGTAGAAGGAAGGGATGATTTTTTGAGAAAAGTGTGTGGTCACTGGAATCACATAGCAATTGAAGAGGTGAAGCTATGAAGAAATAGTAATGGGTTATATGGATTCTCATTAGGATGATTGTAGGAGAGATGGCATATCTAGAGGGATGGGTCTATGATCATTTTTGTAACATGGGAACAAGAGTTATGGTTTCTAATGCATAAGTCTTATCTACATTGATACATTGGTCTGTTACGACCTTAAGGAATGTAATGTGGTAACTAAACTAAGTTCTAATGAGGGATATATGGTTCTGTTCTAAATATGCATTGTTCATGGGTTTAAACCTAGTGCATATTATGAATCAAAACTATTATCTACTTGATATTTCACTTGTTACCTAAATGAATGCATGGTTCTTTTCCTCTTTGCATCTTAGTCTATGTCATAAGTAATGTATTCTCACAATACTCACATAAAGGAGGGGCTGGTGCCTGCTCATGCCTTAGGTGAGTGCCCAACACCCATTGGGTGATAGGATGATGCACATGGGGTTAGACTATTGTTCTAAGGGATTAAAAATGACTACAATTATACAAAAGTCACCAATACAGGAAACATCATCACTAACCTCAAAGAAACTTGAACTCTTTAACTAGTCCCATTTGATCTAAGACACTTCTTGGTATATTATGAGACACCATTGAAGACTTTATATGATCATGTACAAGGTTGACCAACTAAGAGAGTATCCTTGATACTATATCTTCACTGCTCACGATACTTTTTCTTATGTAATAGTTATCTTCAAGTCATAACAATATACCTTGATAAGTTCATAATAAATCAAGCCATAATTTTAAATCATTCTCATATTTAGAGGTATAACCATACTGATTACACAATTTGAGTTCTTTAATATTGTTTGAGAATCAATAGTAGACCTCCAATTCTTACTAGTCATATAGAAACCCTTATTATGATTATAGATCATCAAACACTTTTTCTTAACCAATGAGGACCCTAGGTATTAATAACATAGATATATTATGGCTTGGTATAGATATTCCATCTACTTACCTCATATTTTAATTTGATCATCATAATCATATGTATGCTTAGTCATGCCTCTTTTTCTTGCTTATTATCAAAGATATAACACAAATATTTCAATAATATTCCTTCAAGACCATTCTCATCATATATTTGAAACAATTGAATCACACATGTAGGTTATTATAATAGAATACCTTCTTATTTGGAAGATTTCAACCATCAACTTAAGGAACTTCACACCTTCAAACATGGAGAGGACCTTCATCATAAGTGTCATTCAACAACTTGGATTACCATACAAAGAAAACTCTTACTTTTTTCATTCATAGACTTATGAGATAACAAAATTATAATTTTCCCATATACTGAAATCATCATCATCATTTCATAATGTCAACTCTTAAGCACTTCTAGTAATCTTCAAACTTCCATAGTAATGGACATGAATATTTTTTTCTTGGAAAAAAAAACTCGAGAATAGATGGTATTAACTTAGGAACTCTTTTCAACAACTAATAATGAATGAAAAAGGTATAAATACACCTAATTGATATTATTTAAGAACACTATTTAGGATACTACAATCTTAAAATATCATCTCATGAACTTAGATATTGATTAGACTATACAGACCTAGAAGAGATCTCCTTGTAGGAAAAATACTACCTTGAAACATTATGACAAGGATAAGATATATGACACATACCAGTGACAAAAATTGAGACTACTTATGATGAATGAAACATAGAAAAGCTTTAACATTGCAATACATACTCAGAACACATATTGAGACACTTTGTGATTGACCATTAATCATTTAATTTCCACTATAATTTTCATTGGAATTAACTCTTAGAATTCTCAATATGATGAGGAAAAACTTAAAACTCTTTTCACACCTTGACATAACCTCAAAACACCTTTCATGATAACACTATGAAGGATATAACATATATATAACTTATTATGAGTGATAGAGTAACAACAGATGATGATGAACCTTTAATACTAACTCATGCGTCTTTTAGATGAAGAATTCCTCCTAGAAGCTTAGAGAAGACATTCAAGGATCATTGAGTTATAGACCAATATATAAGCATAAGGTGATGCCAAAGAGTCTATTTTCTCCCTTTCTCAATTTGAGATCTTGGATGATCCTTTTAGAATAGTAATTTCATTTGTAAAACTTTAATATTCTTATTGAAGATTAGATGGTTGTGTTGAACCCTATTGAATTAGTTGGTGTTGTCATTGATGTCACATGGCATTAATGGAAAAAGGAGGAGTGAATTTTCAAGTAAGTTGGTTCCTTCTCTATATTTTTTTATGGTCATAAAGTAGTATCATGGTGGTTTCTTAAATATTCGAGGATGGTTTCGGGGTGATACATTGTGATACAAGATTGGTCATTGTGGTTGGTGCCCATTAGAGGTATGGAAATGGTTGTTGTGATTTTATAAAGTGTCACATAGGTTAGAAATGATTTTTCAAGGATGTGCAAGAGCTTATAAGGTGAGCATCAATTCAAGTGTGTCAAGTCATAGTCAAAACTATCTCAATTAGTCTTACTTTTAAGCCTAATGAGGTGTATGAGCACAAAAAAGCCATGAACAACTTATGTAAGCATGGTAGGATCCTAGGAACACTTCCTAAAGAATTTATGAGAATCTACAAGGCATAATTTAATTCTTCGAGGAAAGATTCTAGATTTCACTAAAACTACCCTAGAGAACTAGTAGGGGAAACTTAAGAAAATGAGATTGGTCTTGACCATATAGGCTTACTTATAAGAAATCATGCCATCAATCATGTAGAGGGATGTTTCATAGTGCTTTGGGTCTAGTTACATCAAATTTTGAAAAGTATTGTTAAATATATTCAAGTTTTACCAAACGCGGGTAAATTAAGAAGGGATAAAACAATGACATGTCTTCTTAGCACTAAAAAAAAATCAAACCTTATTTAGATAAATCATAATAGGATTTTTGAATATCACTACAATACTAAATGTTTGAAATTTTTTTAGGAAGAATGGTTAAGAAATAAAAATTTCTATTCATTTTTCTATCAGTTTTCTTACATTCACCAAAATGTCTTCATGAAGCGATAGCATAAAATGAGTTAATTTTTCTTCAAATAAAGTTTTCAATTTTTATCGACCACTCATGGTTGTAGAAGACTCCTCCTAGGACAAAATGGTGGCTTTGTTTCTTTCAAACTCTTATTGTTTCATAGGAGTTCATCTATGTTTTACAATATTTGATGTATTGTGTCTGTCAAGATAGTTTCAAGTTGTAATCAGTGGTGTAGGAGTTTTTATGATACTTTTAAGTGATATTCATGAAAAATTTCAAGTGAAATTTGGGGTAATATCAAGTTAATCTGGACAAATTTGGTCATTCACAAATTCCCAAAATGGCAAAACACAGTTCTTTTAGAAATGGGATTTTGTTTTATGTTTGAAGAAATATTATTGTGAATAAGCATGTTGTTGAGATGAGAAATGGGTATGAACACTTTATATAGGTAATAAATGATTTGTTTTATCTCACAATTGTGTTGTTGAAGTGATATGTAGTCCTAGTTTTCATTGCTCCACTATTTTCCCAGATAGGCCATGATAAGAGGACTGAACTCGATTTGTGTTTGTAAATTTCTATTTATAAACTATGTATTAAAGTGGTTGTAGGTAGTGTAAATTCTTTTATTGAAGTGATCCTATCATGAATGATCATCAGAGTGAAGATTTGTTAAAGGAAACCTCTAAGTTATGAATTCCTTTTGTTTCCTCAAGAAACAATGCACATAGTCCCATGTTTACATTATTTTCATGGCAATACTCTCTTACTTTGGTGATTGCACCTAGCATGGTGAGTTGCAAAATGTTAGGGATTTTCATAGAAGTACCTATGATGATTTGGAAAAAATTTCAACCAAGTAGAACATCTCTTTTCTAAGACTGGGTCTACCTCTCTTTGTGATAATTAAGAAGATAAACACCATTGTCCTTAAACCATGAAGTTCCCTCATCATTTAATGTAGTAGAAGGATTAAAAGTGTTGAAATAACCTCTCGAGGGTATTACATTTTAACTTTTATTGACATAAAAGTGAATATTAAGCTATTGTAATACTTTAATCATATGACTAGGGTTTGAAAACCAAAACCCTACCCAAGTACAATTTTTGGAGATGAAGCAAGTTGGTTCTCATTAGTATATTACCAGAAAAATTATTTAATTTAGGAAGTTGTGTAGATTCCTCTAAAGTTATGTTTAAGCGAGAATGGTGTGATCTCAACTATATTACTAATGGTACTATTCAATGTGGGGTATATCAATGAATACCCTCTCATGTTGCTTTGGTTATGAAGTTTATTAGTTGTGCCATGTGTCACTGATTGGTGTAGATGATTAAAATCCCTAAAATAATCCTCCTAAGCTATGAATTTAGTTGAAAATGTGCTCTCTAAATCTGGTCATGATGTTTCTAATTTGTGAACTCATTGCCTCATGAATGTACTGATCAAACAATATGGTAAATGGTTGTAGAGGATCTTCAAGCTATGGGTAAGTTGAATTTTAATATCTCCGATGTCCGAAGAGCTTTGATGGTATGTATAAATGTAATATTTAAACTTACAAGTTCTTCTCCTCATCAAGGTTAATTATTGTAAAGAGATTTCTCTTGCACTTAGTGTGCTTCCATACGTTTAAATGAAACTTGAAACCCAAAAAGGAAGTGTATGATGTTTCAAATGTTTATAAAGGATATTTAGTTCTCTTGTAATGTGTATGCATACTAATACCACCTGGTTTGAAGTCTTGAATGTATCATACATAAATGTACTTGCTAAATAATATGTCAAACAAGATGTGTCGATTCAAAAGCAAAATTTTCAAGGGTCAAAGAACTATTTATAGTTTTCAGATGTGTTTAAGTTTCTCATTTGTCATCAATTAAACTAAGGGTATCTTAAGATACCTTAAAAGTCTATGCAAGTAAATAAAACTAAAAATATTCTATAATGAATCCTTGAGGCATTTTTATCAAGACCTTTACATCTCCTTGTACGAGTATCATGTGTGAAAAAGTAAGATTTTTTTAATTTGAATTTGAAACGTCATGTGTAGGATTCCTTGATGTTAACAAAATATTTATTTTGTTCTTGTAGAATGTTATTTTTATGAGAGATGAGTGTAATTTTAAGAGCGTGAAATTTTGGTGAAAGTATTGCAAATTAAGAGATGTTGTAAAAGAGTATATGTGTAAATTTAACATCGCAATTTGTTGTTTTAGAAACTAAATCAAGTGTGTGATAAAAATTATTTTAAAATCTGAGTTGAAGCTAAATAACATTTGAAATTTGGTACTTTATCCAAGTTGTGTCTTACAATCAGTCAAGTAGGTGATTGATTTTTGAAGTTGGTGTTTCATGTTGAGTTGTTGCTCAACTAATTTATAACCTTGTTTAGCATAATAGATTGGTTTAGTGGGTTTTCTCCCAACTTGGTTTTCACACTTAAAACTCTCTCTCTCTCTCTCTCTATGTGGTCTAATTTCTAAATTCTTGTGAATTGTGTTGCTTCTCTTTCATATTAAGTTGAAATTATCTATTTTGTTTTTAATTATACTCCAAAGTTTGAATTAAAACTGATTCAACACCCTCTCATTGTCTAATTTCCAACAATTGGTATCGAGCTTTGTTCTTATGTAGTGAGTTTAAAATCTCAAGAGAGATCCAAACATGGCAAGAAATCAATAACAAAGTGGCTTCTCTACCTCAAAGGTACTGTTGGTAGTCAAACTTGCACCCACATCTCTAATCTAGAAGATCCAAGAAATTTAAGAAAATAATGGAACCGTCTCCAAGTTGTGAAAGCTTGCACGCTTGAGATGGATATCGGAGAAGGCCAGTTCCTCTATATATTTTCTTACTATTATTCTTGCTCCTAGTATTGAAAGGAAAGCTAAGCTAACAATGTCAAGGGAGCAAGGACAAAAGGATAAAATGAAAGGAAACTACACTAAAAGGTGATAGCACCATAAAAAGAGGGATGAACACTATCTCTACATTCTAAGTGAAAATGAAGGAAATTACATGAAAGAAGGGTAGGCATGGGTATCACAACTAAACATATTTACTAGACCAATTTCATGGAACATAACTAGATAAGGAGCTACAAGGGATGTAGAATGGTACAACAAGAACAAAATGTAAAATAAAGGTAAGAAGAAAGAATAGAAACACGCTTAGGATAGAGAATAGTCACAATACGATGGTTCCATTACTTCCAAAATGCACAAAGCTATTACAATGGAAAAATAAGTTTATATCCACATGCAGAGCGGATGTGTGACTCAAAATACATAAAATATGAAGTCCTTAGCTAAAATACTAAGGATCCAAAATTTCAAACATTAATAATGAGCCCAGATATTACATTTATAGATGAATCATGGAAGAAGAAGAGAAAAAGGAGGGAAAACCCAAATTTGAAATATAACTACCAATAAGAAGCATTCAATACCTGTAAATCCACCTGTAAATATATCAAATACATTTCCCCAAGTACATATGTCATATTGGATAAGGAAGGATGGCGAGATCATATAAAATCAAGTGGTTGGAGAAATCAAACCTAGTCATTAATGCTCAAAAAGACATTTTCCCATTTCTCACCTACCAAATCCACCAAGAATTTGAATTTGAATGTCTAACATTGTAGCCTATGTCATCAGTTGTTGGTTGAGATGAGGCGTGTGCTAATCATATATATTTAGAAAAAGATATGGCTTTCAAAACATGTTAGAGCCATCTGGGCATGCAAGACACGTGGCACGTGTAGATTGACTAAAGAAATTGACCAACTATTCATTTGATTTGTCATTTTTGCCATGTGTCATTCATTGGCTAGTTACCAAGATTCAATGCCCTATTAGCATGCTTTGATAGGTTGTGTGTTGCACACTCAAGTCTGAAAATATGATGTGGCACAAAAGGGTACAAAGTAGGGAAAAAAAATATGCGCGTAAAAAGAATGAGGCATGGGAAGGAGGTAGAAGGAAGGCACGTGCAATGCGCAGGGAAATGAGGAAAAGCTGGTGGTGAGTGAGAATACATAGTCAAAGTAAAATTATTACAAGGTAATATGTGATGGCGCAAAGAAGGGCCATGTGGGGAAGATGAAACAAAGAGGAATAGGAAAAGAAAGGCAATAAGGAGAAAGCGTGCAAGGCGTGTGAGGAAAAGAAGGGAGGCACATGGGGAAATGCATCTAAGGTATTGGTGCTCAGTTTTAACCTCGCCCTTTCGGACCAGATTTTTTTCAATCTGCGTGGTTTGAAATAATCTCTATCTTCCTGTGTGGATGCATGAAGTTTTGTATTTATCAGGTAGGTTGTCATTAAACCCTTCTCTATGGGCATGAATCACATTAAGCTCTGTGTCGGTTGTAGTTTCTCCTTCCATGTGTACTTGTTGGTTGTTTGGTTGTAGATGATAGGTTTTTCCCTTATTTTATTTTCCATGATCATGCCTTCTTTGTTATTTTTGTCCCAACATCCATGGACATGTGGTCATCTTTAATTGGATGCGGCATGGTGGGTCTATTTGGTGAACTTGTCACTTTTGTTACATTTGTAAAAAATGCCAAATTGGTCCCATGGCTTTGATAATTTCTAATTAGCTATTCAACAATATGAAGTAGTGAAGCAAATTTCTTAATTTTACCTTGAAGATGTACACTTGTCATAAGATGAGTGGTTGTGGGAAGGCGGGCCCTTTTGGAATTTTTAGGCATTATGGTGAAAGGTGTAAAAGCGTAACAGGATTGGCTAGAGCCCATAAATATACACATGGCCATTTTTAATTGAAAATTGGGGAGGCAGGTCACCGAAGGACTTTAGAACCTTTAGCCTTGTTTTGAAAAAAGGAGTAAGGTATAAAAGTGAAGTGCGAGCTTTGCAAGTGCCCTAGGAAAGCCACATGTTAAACATGTATTGAAAGCGAGTGGGTGGGCTAGAATGTTTAAAAGCACACAATTCCTCTAAGTGGCATAAAATGTAAAAGGGCCCCAGGCCCACCTCAACTAAGATATTTTCAAGTGGATGGCCCAATTTCAAAATTACAAAAAAAGAGTTAACAGTTGTAAAGAAATGCATTTAATTTTACCACCATTAATGCTCTTATTGTAAACAAAGGACCTTGGGGGATGTGAATATATTCATATTTTATTGCTAATTTGATGATATTTCATCATTTTTATCTGTGAAGTGCTTTTGAAATATTGTGGGGCTCAATTTGCGAACTAGAAAAGTGTGAAAGTTGTCGTCTTGAATCGGAATTACTCACACACTGGCATAAAATTGGTAAGAGTTTGAAACTCCTATGTTTTGTGTTTGTTTCCATCGAAAAATTGATTGAAGTAAAGTTATGGGTTTTAAATGAAGACTATACCATTTTCTTCCTTGGGTATGTCGGGGGTCACAAGTGACCTCAACAGGATAACAAATACAAACTTAATGAATGTCAACTTGAATGATTTTTTCAACAATTGAGTAGTGCCCACATGAGTGAATCCTTGAAGGAAATTCATGATAGCCGTATTGCCTTGGTGGGTGCTATTCCACTTTTTGTCCAATTCCCAAAGTTAGTGTGGTATTGCACGATGAATTATGACTCTGAGAAGAGAGAAGTATTAGATGGGAGCGGGGATGCGGTGTTGACATTAACACTGACAACCATAAGGGTAATTCTTAAATTACCTATAATTTCAAACCCCATTACTATTGGTATCAAACTTACCTTAGAGGATTATGAAGTAAAAAATAAGGAATTTGTAAAGATGATAAACACAAAATGGCTCCTTACAGATAGAAAGGCATCTACAAAAATCCCCAAAATACTAGTTAGGGCTCAATTCATTGAAGAGGTTGAAGATATCATTGTGCTCCTGAGTCAGATGGCTGGTTTGGAGACTACAAATGAATTTAAAGAATGGATGTCCACCTACATATGGATTATCTTGGAAAGAAAAGGAGATATTTGTTGGGCTACTTTCATTTCTGATGCAATTCATGGTCATATGGCCACCCTGGCAGCTAAAATTGAAATGGGGGAAACTACAGACTTGGAGTTTTATATGATGACTTATCTGGTATATAATGTTGCAGCACATAGGCATTTCCTAGCATTATCACCACAAGATGATGTTAAATGGTGCCCAATGCATGAAATTTTCCCCCAATTGCAATTAACTAATTTGAGTGGAAATATCATATTAGTAAATGATGCTTTCATTACACCAATTATTTGCTTGTTCAAACCAGAATGGGGGTAGTATAGAATTTTTGAGCATGCAAGGCAAGTAATTATGGAGTATGGATGTTACTTCATTCAATACAAGAAGTTCACTTACATCAGAGTTAGTGGTTTTGAAGGAAAACCTTTCAAGTTTCCAAGGTATGTGGATGAAAAGCTTTGTTTATGCGAATTGGCAAGGTAATTAGTGCCTGTGCACAAGCTAATTGTTGGGAGGCACAAAATGAATGTTAAATTCCCTATTAGAATTGGTAAGTTTTCTTTCCCCTCCATTATAAAAGCTAGATTGATTGGAGAAGAAATGAAGAGCTTGGCCATGGAGACATTTGTAGCTAGGCCTAATTATGACATTCGGTGGGTGGTTAACAATGTGGCTAATACTTTCGAGCATGAGCCTCACTTTGAGGACTATTGGATGAATTGTAGAGATGAAGAAGATGTTAGGTTGAGAGATTTTTCAAGGATGAATTTGTCACAAGTTGTGGATTTCAAGGTTGCCATCATTCTAGAAGGACTTGTTGATGATTTAAATATAGTAAGTAAATTCTATATTGATTAGAAGGTAGAAAGTCAACCCATAGCTCCCCTAAGTTGGGATGAGGAATAATCGATGATCCTTATATAAGGATAATAGATGTCATGAGGAGAATGATGATTTGGTTGACCCAGATAAACATTGACCTATCAATACAGAACACAAAGATTCTAAATCACTTCAGAAGTCTGGGAAACTTGGATGATGATCTCCCACATCTAAGGGAGGGTGTTGATAAGATTGACCCATTAGGAGGAAAATATCCTTTATTTCCCTCTAGAAGGCCTACTATTGGGATTATCAATGAATGGACAACAACCACAAGTGAGACAAGTACTTCCATGTCTCCCTCAGGCAGAAAACTGAAATAATGCTCTTGAAATCCATGGAAAATTCCCCAATTACTCTGTAGTGCCACTCTAGGAAAAGGAAAGGGTTTAGCTTCGCATGTGGTCCTCCCAAATGTTGTGCTAGAGAAACATATTACTAAGAATTTAATGAGTGTAGCTATCACAAGTGGTCATAGTCAACCCAAGCAACACAAAGAGGAAAAAAGGGCACCACTTGAATTGATGAAGTTTGAAAGGGCACACAAGAAGCCCAAAATTGTCCATCAAAAGTCCTAGTGAGGGTAGGTGCCCATACACCAAATAAATTCAAACATAGAGATGGGGTAATTGATCCCCCAAAAGTGGAAAGAATGGATAACAACCAGAAACAACAAGACATACCATTGCAAGTATGGGGAAGTCAAGTCCTCTAATCCCTCATTCATTATTTGTGGAGAAAGAAGTAAAGGACACTCAAAGTTTAGTTCCTCATAGGGATTTTTTCAATACAGTGGAAAACCAATTTTTTACCTCAGGTATGGACATTCCTGAAGCTCTACTTGTTAGAGATATTAATACACCTCCAGTACAAACAATGAATAAATTTGAAAATATGCAAACTGAGGTGATTGATTTAGATACTATTAAGGGATTTTATATGTTGGATAAGCTCAAGTTATCCATGGAGGAACCATTTTTAACACCAATAGGTAGTATTGAAAAGGATAAGGGATCAGAAGGAGATACTCATGTGTTGGCAAGTGAAGAGATGGTTCAAAACACAAGAACTTCTTTCACAGAACAATTATTGTCGGTATCAAGCAAATATGAACTAGTGGTAGAAAAGGATATGGATATTGAATTAATGGTAGAAGATATTGTGCCCACTCTTGTTAAGGTGGTTGAGAGTGATAACGTTCACCAAGAAGAAAAAATGTCTTTTGAAGATAAATTGAAAATGGCACAAGACTTAATTGTTGATGAAGAAATTGTCATTGGTGGAGAATCACAGTTTTCAATGGGGAGTGTGGATCCATTTCCATTAGATCAACCTACCATAACATTTCCTGAGGTGCCACTTGGAAAAGAGGATAGTGATTTGGCAACTCATCCAGTCGTGGGAGAAAAAGAGCCCATTGCCCAAATTTCAATACAAAAGGGCAATGAAGTGAAAGTTCATACCACTATGTTTTCAGCTGAAGAAACAACAAAGGAGGGCCCTTTGAAAATGGAGGCTGATCAGGTTAAGGATGACCAAACTAAAATGCCAAGGTAGGAGGAGAAGCATCTAGAGGAATCAACAGCCCAAATTGAGACAAGTGCTCTAGAGAAGACATAAATATTGACACAAAAGGAGCAAGAAGTATCCATGCAGATGATAGTTGTACCTGACAAAATCTAGCAAGGATTGCAAGAAACAAAGGCTGAAATAGGTTTGAGGAAGGGTTTGATTAGTGAATTAATGTTAAGTGAAGAAACAACCCTTCCTATACAAGTAGTTGACCTCACTACCTTATCTTTTCCGAAGGCAATAAGATCCCCAAAGAAATCCAAGAACCATCACAAGAACCCTTATTGATTCATCCGGGAAAGAACTTTTGAAATAGTAACCCCTTTTGAGGGGAAGACAAGAAAATATATAACTGATGACGATTACAAGTATTCAGGTCATCCCCTTGGGTAAACCATCAAGGGAAAAACTAAATAAGGGAGTGTCTGAAGTTGTAAGTGGTCTTATACAAAAGGTAGATGAGGATGGAATAAAAAAGAAACAACTTAAGGAGCAAGTTAGAGCCTTAAATTCATGTTTTCAACAGCTGATAGGGAAAACTAGTCAGGAGCTAGCAGGTGCCTCTGTGAACACCCTTGAAGGTATGGACAAATTGAATAGTGTTGTTAAAAAGGTCCAAGAAATGTACACTTGGGTTGGGTGATTAAATGAGAAGGGAAAAGAAGTTATCATTGAAGCAAGGACAAGATATGAAGATCTCAAAATTTGCTTAGATGAAATTAATGGATTAATTAAAGATTGTGACAATGATATCTTTTACTTGGAAGGAATTCTCCCCAATCTTGACCGTATAATAAGGCTTAGTGAGGAACTAGTTGAGAAAGAAGACATTGTACCAATAGAACACAAAAGGAGCCAGTATGCTCTTGAAGAGCTGACAAAGATCAGATTGGATATCCTAAAAGAAATCAAGAAAAAACTTGAAGTCAAAAAGGAATGGATTGATGATTTAATTTATGTCATTGATAGAAGGCTAGAAGACATGGTGGTGGATAAATTTAAAAAAGTTTGATTTAAATTAATATCCATTTGAAATTAATATCCCTTGAAGTAGATGACTTCTCCTATGACACTATTGAAAAAATGATGAAAATTGAAAATAGGATTGAGGAGTTGAAAGCAAGGCCATTTGAATACAAGAAGAAAATGGCTCAATGTTTGGATGTAGTATCAAGAAAAACATTGATTTTCCATCACCACCTGGGACCGGATGAAGATGAAATAAATGAATTTTTCAAAAGATATGATGCTTATGTGGCCATATTGCAGAGGAGTTGGATGCAGAGGAAAAGGATGAAGAGAAAGAAGCTACATATACAAAAGAAGAGGAGCATGATTGAACACTCTCTTCCTCATTTTATATTCTCTTTTCATACTTCATTGAAATGATACTATGAATTGATGTTTTTGCTACATTAAATGTAGTTATCTCTTTGAATTTTTAATGTTTCTTTGTTTCAATTGAAATTAAAAATGTAGTAGTTCATGATAGATTTGATTAAAATCTCACATACATTTGGAAAAGATATGTGAACTATTGACATACTTGTATTGATTGCAATTTGAACAAAAAACAAGATATGGTTCTATAGGGGCCCTTTCCCATGACAAAAAGAGATGTACATACATCAGAGGTCAAAATAGTGGAAAGAGAATAGTAATCAAACATCCTTTAATCCTACTTCATAGCTTCCCCTCAACAGGGGAAGTCTATTCAAAATTTTGTTCTTCCTAGGTACAAACTCATCAAAGCCCCGTCTTTATTTGTATAAAGATAATTGACCTGTTAAGTCCCTAGACTTCCCATACCAATTAATGACTCCAAGGTCATCCTAGGGCAACCCATAATATCTTCAATCTTGAATTTATTTTGATGAGATGATACATAGGAAAAGGATGAAGAGAAAGAGGCTACATATACAAAATAAGAGTAGCATGCTTTAACACTCTCTTCCTCATTTTATATTCTCTTTTCATACTTCATTGAACTGATACTATGAATTGATGTTTTTCTACATTAAATGTAGTCATGTCTTTGAATTTTCTTGTTTCTTTGTTTCAATTGAAAGTAAAAAATGTAGTAGTTCATAATAGATTTGATTAAAATATCACATACATTTGGAAAATATATGTGAACTATTGACATACTTGTATTGATTTCAATTTGAACAAAAAAATATAGGGTTCTATAGGGGCCCTTTCCCATGAAAAAAAGAGATGTACATACATCAGAGGTCAAAACAGTGGAAAGAGAATAGTACTCAAACATCCTTTAATCCTACTTCATAGCTTCCCCTTAGTAGGGGAAGTCTATTCAAAAGTTTTTTCTTCCTAGGTACAAACTCATCAGAGCCCCGTGTTATTTGTATAAAGATAATCGACCTTCCAGGTCCCTGGACATCCCCATACCCATTAATGACTCCAAGGTCATCCTAGGGTGACCCATAATATCCTCAATATCAACTTTATTTTGACAAGATGATACCCAATCCAGGATGTCAGACCACACGAAAAGAAATTTTTTTCTCCTTTTTCTTGTGAAGGGTTGGCGTGCTAGGATTGCTCGAAGAGGGTGTTTGAAGTGTTCGGAAGGGAAGATCTTGCCGCAGAGTTGGTGATTGGGTGAAATGTGAGGTTTTGAACTAGTTCTTATTTCCCACTTCCTAGAGAAGGGTAGATTTTCCCTTGGAGAAGGAATTGGTTGAGGACCTCAAAGTTCCCATTTAGAACAAGGGGCATAATACATCAAACGCACGATAGCTGAGTTATAAACCACCCTCTTCTATCCCGAGCTAAAGAAAGTGCTACCCTCGAATGGTGAGTAGAGATAGATTGGTCCTCTTCTCCATCCGAGATGATGACAAGAGAATGAGTGTGTGTTTCACCCTTCCTCTTACTCGAGGATGGTGTTGATAATGGACATGATGGCAAGGGCACATTTTCTTCTTGTTTCTTTTCCAGGAATTGAACCCTCTTCTCCAATTTGCTCACTTTGTTGGAGATGGTAGGCACTATATCAATGGAGGTTTTTTCATACAATATGTATGACTCCTTAGGGATTTATTTTGAAACAAAATCTTCATTGCATAAAAAGGGACATTAAAAACTGGTCTACCTAGAGACCTGAGGCCTCCTTTCAAACCAAGTATCTTTTCAAATCCTCAGGTGTTTTCATGTGCTCCCATCTAAAAAGATGGAAATACATGACTTGGAAGGAGGTAAACATAGGATTGATTCTGATCAACCTGGTTAAAAGTGCTATACGAACCCATTGATATGTCAATGGTCCTTTGGTGTCTCTTGCACATTCCACTTCAAACAAGGCTCTAACAAAAGCTTCATCTAGGCCACTCAGGTTGAAAATATGATTCAAATATTCTGAGGAAATCTCCTTCAGGATGTGTGCCACGAGTGTCTTTGCCATTTCTCCTGGTAGAATATTCTATACTCAGAGTTATGAAAGAAATACATAACTACAAAGGAACAGAACTGAGTTTTATAGCCCAAAGGAGACACATATTTCAATTTGGAAAAATATTTCCCCTGAGGTAAGAGGGATCTTGCTCAGTTTGCACAAGGGAAATTTAAATACTAAAGGAAAGTATAAATGAGTAGAACTGGTAAATCATGGCAATTTGACAGACATCCTGTATAACATTTAAGCCAGTAAGATGAGAAGTGAAGTGCACTGAGCCCGAGAAGGATTTCAAGAGATGAGAGTAGGTGTGTGTCATGTCAAAAATATTTGGAAATGCTCGGTGATTGATTTGAGATGATTTGCTAAATCAAGATCTCGAGGGGATGGTTCAAGTAACTTGTTAAAAGCAATAACTTGAGACATCCCTATCAGATACAAGTGGAGCCCGTCAAAATGACTCATGTTTGAACACTTGGCAGTATAAGATGAAGTGCATGAATACCATTTTTAGAATGAACGTGTAACAAAGAAGTATTCCCTCGAATATTCTTGTTTTGGGGGAAAGAGATTTGAATTGAAAAAGGTCATATAAAAGCATGTAAAAGTGATGAGAAAAAAGCGGGGGTTAATTTTTATGATTTTTTTGAGAAAACCATCTTCTTGAGAAACCGTTTAAGAAACCCATTTATTTCATGTGCCTTTAAATTTAATCATGTCAAGCTGGTTGTAAGTGTACAGACCATTGACAAGCTCGATATTGTTATGAAACTTTCCCTAGTTGATGAATTTAATAAGTCTTGAATTAATCTATGTTGATCATGGACATTATTGTGTTTTCTTCATTTCAGAATGTTTTCAAATATTTTTTCTTGTTCTTGTTACAATCTTATGTTAAAATCTCTATAAGTCACATAATATCTCATCCATGTGTTAGTATTGTGGCATTTGCAATTTC
Organism: Taxus wallichiana var. yunnanensis; assembly: GCA_018340775.1. NCBI lineage: Eukaryota > Viridiplantae > Streptophyta > Pinopsida > Cupressales > Taxaceae > Taxus > Taxus wallichiana. The sequence continues at coordinate 167,957,578 of CM031243.1, read as the reverse complement.
ATTATGAGAAGATCTTTCATCTTGTAATGCAAATAAACAATTTAAAATCACTTTACTTTCATTATGTTGATAAATATTATTTGTTAGTCTATGAGTGTATCTTAGACGTGATGAACCAGGGATTTCTAATGTTTAATTGAGTCTTTAACATGAGCCTTTATGTTGAATTCTTGAAGAATGTATGAAATCGTGCACCTCTAGGCTTCCATTGTTACACACCTTCTAGTTGAAGGAATATTTTGGTTATCTCGAAGCATTCTATTTTGTGAATTTTCCAATATTTGTTAAAGGTTCTCAAATATTTGATATAATCAACTTTATCCTGCTTAACTTCCCACCAAAAACATCTTAAACAATGAATTCTACAAGAACTACCCCTGTTTGTACTGTGTATCCATAAATGAACAAATTCCAATGCCAAAATATGTAGAAACAATCAGGTTTTAATTAATGTCTCTAGTAACCTAAACCTTATCCAGAAAATATCTCCATTCTCTAGAAGTGACAACTCGTGAGAGTTAGATTGTGGTGTATTGATCATATTTTCTCAAGGTCATCCTGAAAACTGTGCAAAGAAATATTTATTGATATTCTTTCATCAATATAGGTTACAAAATGGGTCCTCTCACCCTGGTTGAAGGCACAACCTAAAGTAGTGAGGGTAGATCAAACCCTTAATACGGTGTTATCCATTTTTTCCAATGTCTGAGTGACAAAGAGTCAGTTGAATTTCATCCGGCTACAAAATGACTTATATTATGATTCGTTTGTCTCTAAGCATCCTTCTTGATCCGTGATGCTTCTCAACACCTAAGGGAGAATCAATTTGGGTACCAACATCGATTTGGTGCCATTGTCGGAGAACTTATTTGCATAAATTCATACACAAACCGACCCTGGTAATGCTTCTTACATGATTTAAGTGAAAATACGTTGTTTAAATGTCATTCTTTGTTAAGATTTGTAAGAATTGTGTGAGATCACAACTTCATTGTGTAATATTTCTAGTTTCTAGTGGTTATTGCACTAATTTTGTATCGTCAAGTGATAAATATGGGTAAAGGAAGGTTGGATCTACTAAGCTTTGTAGGAATTAAGTATTGATAGACATTTGACAAGTTTCTTATAGTGCATTTACACAAATAAGGTGAGAATCCTTAGTGGTGACTCCGTTTTGGTTTGAAATTTGATAATTACCAGTGTCTTAACCCATGTTAAGTGAAATTTGTCATTAATCTTTGCAAAGCTAGAGGGAAGAAGATATTTCTTCACTAGGGACCCTACTAGGAAGTTATTTCCAGAGCTAGGAAAGGAAAATTCAGAAGGAAGACGAATCTAGAAAGTAGTAGGAGATCACGAGTCAGGAAAGGAGATTCCAATTGTGGAAAGTGAACAACATGTAGTTGAAAATTACCATACATCTTCAAGTGACTTTGAACCAAGTAGTCCTCATGTAACTTTGAATTCTCCAACTAGAGAGGGCCCATCATTTGCATCTGAAAAGTGTGCCTCTCAGTTTTTTCCTGTGTCCTCCAAAGTTGATAGGGCTTTCCACAAAGTTGAGTCATTAGAGAATATCTATTTTGAAAGCTATACTCTTGTGCTCTAAAGACCCCTTGTTCCCTATCATTTTGATTCTCCTGTAAATTCACCACCTCAAGGAAATATGGCCCAACCTCCACCTAGACCTCCTTTTGTTGTCAACACTTTTGGACCTATAAATTTCAAAGGTATGGATGGATATCCTAATATGGTGCCACAAGATGTCAGAAATAGGTTACCAAAATTTCAAGGGAATAATTCCATCACTGGTGACCAACATTTAAAAATATTTGTCAAAATGATGGAAGATTTTGAAATTGAGTTTGAAGATGTGTATGTAAAGTTTTTTTCATAATGTTGAGGAGGATGCACGTGACTAGTACAAGTCCTTCAAGATAATTCAATAGATTCATGGATTGAGATGAAAAATGCCTTTAGATTGCAATATGGGGACAAGACAGACCCCAGGTTCCTTTTATCTAAGTTTGAAAATATAAAGAAGAATCCAAATGAATTTTCCATGATTTCAATACTAGGTTCAATAAAACCTTGAAAAGGTTACCTATAATATTAAGGCCAAGTGATGAATCTGTTTGATTAAGTATTTTGATGCTTTTGATAAAAAGCTTCTTATTACTTAAGAGATAAAAACCCATGAACATTGAGGCAAGCCTTCACTATGGCTTTACAAATTGAGAATAATATCAAGGTAGTTAGAAAGCCTCCTAAGAGGGAAGGTGTTAAGTTGATCAATCCTAAAAAGCCTCATTTAAGCAAGGTTGTGGATCTGGAAGAGGTTGTAAAAACTTTGGCTAGAGAAGTTAAAGAAATATCTTATAAACTGGCCAGAGAAAAAAGGGGATAGGACAGAACTCCCAAGGTCAACATAAGCCACAAGGTCAGGAGATATTTTGAAATCACCTCAAAGGTGATCATAGACCAGATGATAGAGGAAAAGGGCCCATGGGGTCAGGAAATAGACAACCTCAACCCCAGGAAAATAGATTGGTTCTTGATCCTTTAACTACTAGGATTGCTACCATGGAAGAGGCCCATGTTATGGAATGGTGCGATAGGTGTTTCTTACCACATTCCCCATGTGATGTAAAACAAGGAAATTGAGGAAGTAGATGATGACGATGAAGCATATGGTGATGTGTGCATGATGGAGTGCCCTGTAAGCTCACAGTAGGGGCAACCTCAACTGAACTGATAAGTGCAAGAATTGTTGAAGACTTCTGGGATTGTGTCCACCGGGTATTACCTCTTCCCCCATTAATACTTTTGAAATTGATATGGTACAAGAATTTTATTTTCCCAATCATGATTTTGAATACTTGAGGGCATTGATGATTAAAAAATATGATGGGGGAATTCCTTCAAGAAGAAGAGCAGAAAGCTGGCTAATGAATACAATAGTTTCTCAAGAGAAGGAATATAATACTAGAAGTAAAGCGTCAAAGGGGTAGGGCCACAAGCCAAGCCAAAGATTCCAATCCTTACCAATATCCGAAGGAGACCCCTAAAAAGGATACATCTGGAAAAGGCCTAATTTCCCCAAATAGAACTTGTACTCCTCCTCATGCCTAGACTTTCAAAAACCCCATACTGTCAGATGAAATTGTAAACCTTCCTCCTAATACTACCCTACCCAAATATATTCCTTGTGACATAGCTCAAATCTTAAGCCATATTAAGGTTTCTTTGTCCCATTTTTGAATTACTCGGGATCCCGAGCATAGGAAAAGGGCATTTGAATATTTGGGATTTAAGGAAGAAAAGATTACCTAGGGAAAAAGTGTTAATAATGTGGAGGCCCCTCCTATTATTACAGAATTGGAAATACCTCAAGCATTGGAAGAATTGGGTGAATCACCTGAGGTGTATCTAGGAACTTCTTTGGTTGAATCTCAACTAGATGTGGATCCATTTTATACCACTTTTATCATTAAAAAAAGATAGGTGTACATAACAAATAGCTCTCCTAGTGATTTGGACAACTTACATACACATTCTCGCCCTAAGATATCTATTCAAAGTATGTGCACATGCTCAAAATAATTTGGCACATTCTTTTGGTCAGAGTTTTACCTACGCGCCCCTTTTCCTTTTCTCCTTCCACTTCTCTCTTGCCCTACCTTCCACACATCCACCTTCTTTCGAGTTTCTTTCCACCCATCCACCTAATTCTTTGACCCTTCGCATGCCACACCCATTACTTTGTAATAGTTGTGCCTTAACCATACGTTCTCTACTCACCAGTTTGATTCATCTCCCCATGTACATCATGTGTGCTCCCTCCGTGCTTTCCTCTATTTTCTCCATATGCCCTTCTATGCCAGATCATATTTTGACATGCTTAAGTGTGTGCATGTAACCTAACTAGACATGGTGTTGAATCCTCGCAACAAATGAATGATTGACATGTGGTAGAAATGACAAATAGTTGTACATTTGACCATCATCTCAGCCAATCAAGCATGTGCCATGTATTTTCACATACGCCAAAAACTTTGACATCTTCTGATAGCCATATCATCAGCTATAGATCTTAGATCGGCACGTGCCTAGACTTATTAGAGATATGTTGACATCAACTATAGTGTTAGAAATTCAAAATTCAAATTCTAGTAGATCTGGTAGGTGAGAAATGGGAAAATGTCTCTCTGAACATTGATGAGTAGATCTGATTGCTCCAACCACCCAATTTGGTATGATCCACCCTATTTTGTCTTCAACATGTCAAACAAGCATGGGGAAGCATATTTCATAGATTTCAAGTGGATTTACAGACATTGAATGCTTCTTGTTGGTGGTTGTGTTTCAAATTGGGTTTTCCTCCTTTTCCTTCTTCCTCCATGGATTCATCTATAAATGTAAGAGCAAGGCTCATTTGTTATGTTGGATACTCTGGATCCTTACGCATGTTGCTAAGGACTCCATATTTTTGTATTTTGAGTTGCAGACCTCCATGTTTGGCTCTTGCATGTGGATATCGGCCTCCTTATCATTGTAATAGTTCTGTGCATTTTGGAAGTAATAGAAGCATCATTTTGTGACTATTCTCTATCCTAGCATGTTTTTGCATTCTTCTTCTTGCCTTTTCTCTTGCATTGTGTATTGTTGTGCTATTTTAGGTCCCCATAGCTCCATATTTGGTTGTGTTCCATAAGGATGATTTGGTGAATGTGTGTTTTGTTGTGCTACTCATGCCTAGCCTCCTTTCACACATTCCCTGTCATTCTTTCTCAGAACAGATAGTGTTCATCCCTCTTTTCTAGTGCTATCACCTTTTAGTGTAGTTTACTTCATGTTATCCTTCTTTCCCTGGTCCCTTGGCATTCTTAGCTTAGTTTCCCTTTTCAACACTAGGAGTAGCAGTAGTAAAGAGAGATAGATAGAGGAACCAACCTTCTCCGGAGATCCGTCCCAAGCTCGCAAGGTCCCACAACTTGGGGATGGTTCCATTGTGGTCTCAAACACCTCAGCCCTCTTCAGAGATCTGAGACATGGGTGCATGTTTGAGAAACCAACAGTTTCTGGCACACCCAGTGGGACCAACATTGAAAGCTCAAATTTCATATCTCTAAGTTTTGGTGTGTGGACTTAGTGTTTCAGCCTTTTAAGAGGCTCCTTTCAAACACATCTAGTGACTCCCAATATTTTAAAATCTCTATGTTTTAGCAGTCTTGAGTGCCTTTCATGAGAAAAGTGCACACAAGAAGAAGTGCAAAGCAATAAAGACTCTTTGAGTACCTCCATCTATCCCCGAGAAAAGTTCATTCTAGAAAGCCCCACACACATCTCTATCTCCAACGCATCCGCACCCATTCAACTCCTCCTCAAATAGACAACCTATGTGCCCTGTAATGGCACATCACCACCCTCCTCCATTAAGAAGCTTTGCAAACTTTGATGGAGGGAGTCCCTTACTCTGGCCATATACAACATGATATGCCCAATGGCAGTGCTCAAAAGTATTCCTTACTTTACTGGTGAGAATCAAGTCACCCTCAGAGCATATCCAAGATGTAGAAAATGTGTGTTCATTCTATCTGATCACACATAATGATGTAGCAGTCAGGTTGCTTGCAACCTCTTTCAAAGGTAAAGCACTTCAATGGTACCGAGGCTTGAGACTTGGATCTATCACCAATTGGGATGAGCTGGGAACAACTCTATGTAGTTATTTTGAAGACAAGTCAGATCACCTATCTTTGGTGGAGCAACTGACAACAACAAGGAGGGCACCCAATGAGCAGATGACTGATTTCAACATCAGATTTAGAAGACTTGGGATAGAATTCCTCTTGTGGTAAGACCTACAACCCAACATGCTTTCCTTTATTATCTGAAGGCACTCAACAATGACATATTTTAGTTATGATCCAATCTATGGGAGGTAGGACTCTACCAACTACTTATAACATTGTAGTAAGGGAAGAAAATAGTCTCATTCAGGTGGGAAAGTTGGCTCCTAGACCACCCATGCCCTTATTCCCAAAATGTCACAAGCACCCCAACCTTCTATGGCCCCTATTCCTATCCCGATCAAAGCACGCAACCGGTTGCCTCAACATCCTATTCTCCATCAAAAAAGGAAGATGAAGAATTGAAGGCCTTGATCATAAATTTATCAAACAAGGTCATATCACTAGAAAAGCAACAAGCACAAGCATATAGAGGCATTTCAATCAGCTCATGGCAAAGGAATCAGCCTTGGTGGAATCAATATGGAAATCAAAGATACATGCCCAACCAACAAAATGATAGGTGGTAACCTAATGCACATCTACCCTTGCAAGTTGTCCCTCCCACCTTCTCTCCCAACACCAGTGTGAGCCGAGCACTTGTTCTAGTTCAAAACAACTTGGCACAAGAGTCAGAATGGTGCTTCCCTTGCAAAATGCCTCATAGTCAATACCATTGTGCTAATGTTGCATGCCCAAGCCTTCATGATCTAGAATGCTTCATCTTGTGAGCCCTCAACAAGCGCCCATGAAGTAGATAATCCTAGAAGGACCAGAAGTTTCCTCGGAAACCAATTTGATGTTCTTTGGTGTGAAGGACTTCTATGTGTAATCAACCAAGCTGCAGAAGATACAAATAGACCACGTGCCCAAGTTACGGACAACACAAGATATAAGAAAAGAATATTAGAGTCTAGGCATGCATAGGTCATAGTCCCAACAACACAAACAAGATCTTTAGAAGAAAAAAGAATCAGACAAGACCTCTTGTAGCAAAAAAATGTTCAAACCCCTATGCAGGAGGTCCCACATAAAGCTCCTTCTGAAGCAAACACATGCCCATCCTTTGGTAGGCCAAGCCTCTGCTCCAGCTAAAATTTAGGCTTCCACACCTGAACACTCAAGAAGGGATGTTGTTCCCCAAATTCACAAAGATGGGGGGTTTCATTCAAGCATTGTTGACTAGATGAAGAAAACAAACATAAATGTCACAATGTGGGATGCCCTGACCATTCCATCTCAACGGGATCTATTGCATGAAGCTCTAGCGCAACTTTCATGCACTGACCGGTTATACAGAAGCCACGTGCTTCTATCAAAATCTGCCAAGAAGAGGAGAAACAAGTAAGTAAATTTGCTAAAACCCCACCCTTATATATGTCCTTGATTATAGGAAAACACCTAGTGCATAACTACTTGATTGACTCAGGTGCTAGTACTTTTGTTATGCCTAAGAAGATAGCTGATGTCTTAGGTCTGAAATATAGCCCTTTGTCTAAAGGAGTCCTACAACTTGATGGCTCAATTATAACCACCTTAGGAGTCATCAAGGATCTTGAGTTAACCCTCCATGCATGTCCAAGCCTGACAATTACTCAAGATGTGTCAATTATTGACCTGCCTCCTTTGTTTTCCCTATGTCTATCAAGAGAATTTACTACTAAAGTGGGTGGTTACTTGTCTTTTGATTGGTCTCATATGTTACTCAAGACAAGGTATGGTACCTAGTTTACCATACAAGTTGAGCCTATATTTTCTTATCATGTAGAGCCATATGTCCCATCCCCTCTCCAAGCCAATTGTCTTATCCAAGAAGAACAAGTTTTAGTTCCTGAAGAGTAGTCTCTTCCACCCTCTATTCCAGACCTAGTACTTGATGAATGGGTGGAGAGGCATCACAAATTTGATCCCTATGCTGAAGAACTAGAAGCCTATGAAACTGGGCTTGGTACTTATTGCATTCTAGAAGAAGATGCTTACGCTTCCACGTGTGCTCATAGGAGACAAAGTTCAAACTGGTCTATGGAAGTTATACTTTGATGGATCCAGAAGTAAAATGCATGCAGAGTAGGAGTGGTTCTCATTTCCCCTAGGGATGAGAAATTATTCTTCATGCATAGGCTGCAGTTTGCATGTTCTAACAATGTGGCAGAATATGAAGTTGGTGCATGGCTTGCTTATTGCTGAAAAGAAGAAAATTAAAGCATTGTAGATCTTTGGGGACACAGAATTGGTCATCCACCAGGTCACCAAAAATTCCAGACAAAGAATAAGCTTCTTAAAGCTTATAAACATAGATTTTGGGACCTACTTGAGAGCTTTGATGCTCTTAATCTGTAGGTAGTCCCATGCAGAATGAACAAAGAAGCTGACCAAATGGCCACGCTTGGTTCAAATTTTTCCTACTGAGGACTTTGTCAAAGGAACACTTAGCACATTAAGATGGTAATCAGACCATCCATTCCAAATAATAACACCAGCTGGAAAGTGTTTGACAGTGATGCGTAGATCATCCAATTTATCTAGAATGAAGCTGAATTTTCATCAAGTATGCAAGTTGACTTGCATGATAGCTATGGTGACCAAGTAATACAAGCTAAAGACAAATAAGTTTGCCTAAAGGGCTGGTCACCTTAGAGAAAATTTTCATCCCTGATGATGAGTTCAAGGGTGAAGAAAGATACATGCATGCCACGCAAGAGGATTTCTCTCCCATTACTATTGTGTGTGGAAAGGAGCTGCTGCTCAGCAAGACTTGTGTGCATGAAGAAAAACAAGCCTTCATCTCTCTCTACCAAAAATACAAAGTGACATTTTCTCATGGGAGTATGAAGACCTCAAAGGTTTTGATCCAAGTGTTGCTCAACACTCCATTGACCTTGATCCTAGCATAAAGCCCATCAGACAAAAACAATGACCAATCAATCCAAAGATAGAGCCCCTCATGAGAAAGGAACTATCAAAACTCATTGAGGAAAAAAATTATTTTCCTATCAAATACTCTACTTGGGTCACAAATCTGGTTCCAATATGCAAGAAGAATGGTGAAATCAGACTTTGTGTTGATTTCAAGAGATTTGAATAAGGCATCTCTAAAGGATCATTATCCTTTTGCCTTCAATGGAGTAGATTCTGTAGACTGTGGCTAGCACGCAAAGGTTCTCCATGCTAGATGGGTATTCGGGTTTCAACTAGATCCTGGTCAAGGAAGAGGATCAATTCAAAACAACATTTACAACCAAGTGGGGAACATATGCATATCAGAAAATGCCCTTTGGTCTATCAAATGCAAGTGCAACATTTTCAGCATGCCATGGATATTGCCTTCAAAGGTTACATCAATGAGTTCATCTTGGTTTACCTTGATGATATAACTATCTTCTCAAAGCAGAGTGTGGATCACATAGCGCACACCTAGAAAAGGTCTTTGAGAGATGCAGAGAATTTGGGGTATCTCTTAACCCCAAGAAGTGTAATTTTGTGGTGGCTCAGGGAAGGCTCTTGGGCCATGTGGTTTCAAAGGATGGCATCATGATTGATCCTGAGTGCATTTCAGCCATCCTAGCCCTTTCCTACCAAACATTAAAAAAATCCTTATAGTCCTTCCTTGGCAAGATTAACTTTGTTAGGCATTTTATCCCTAACTTTACAGGACTGGTTCGGCCCATCACCCTTATGCTCAAGAAGGACATAGCCTTCAAATGGATAGCAGAAGGAAGAGAAAGCTTCAACAAGATCAAGAAAGAAATTTCTTGTGTGCCAACACTCCTCAATCCAGATTACTCAAAGGATTTCATCCTTTATGCTTATGGTGCTGATGTAAGCATTATTGTTTTCCTGACATAAGAAAATGAACAAGGACTAGAATAACCAATGGCCTTCTTCAGCTAGATGCTGAAGGATTATGAATTGAAATATAGTCACATGGAGAAGTAGGTCTTCACCATCATGCACGTGCTCAAGAAATTCAAAAGTATGCTCACCACAAATCATATCAAGGTGTTAGTCTCTCACTCATTTGTCAGAGACTTCATCATGGGAGTAGAAATTAGTGAGAAGAGAGCGATGGGTGACCAAAATCATGGAATATGATGTGACTATTAAGGCCACAAAGCTGGTAAGAGGTAGTGCACTCTACAAGTAGATTGTTGAGGATGCAGAGTGAACCTGAGGCTTCATTATTTCTAGATGAAGACCTCCCGCACGTAGAACATGAACAGAATATAGACCCAGCACGTGTGACTGGATGAAGGACATGATCACATTCCTTTCCGAGGGTGCATACCCTCCCGGTTTGAATAAAGAAAAGAGAAGGCATCTGAGGTTGCAATCTATTCCTTATGTTTTGATTGATGGAATTCTCTTCAAAAGAAATCTAGATGGCATGTTGTTAAGATGTATCAATGGCACACAAACTAAAAAAGTGTTAGCATAATTTCATGATGGATTCTCTGGTGGACACTTCTCTGCCAAAACTACAACAATGAAGATCATAATGGTAGGTATCTTTTGGCCTACCCTGTTTGTAGATGCACATAGGTGGGTCACAAAATGCAGGAATGCACTTTCTTTGTAGGAAAGAAAATATTGGCAGCACTTCCCCTCCGACCAATCCAAGTGGATCAGCCTTTTGCGCAATGGGGTCTCGACTTCATAGGCATGATCAATCCACCTTCAAGCACTGGACATAAATGGGTGTTGACAGCTACAGATTACTTCACCAGATGGACAAAATCTTCACGCTTAAGGAATCAATTGAGGTAGTCATCCTTGACTTTCTCGAAGGTTTAGTCACAAGGTTTGGCATTCCTCAAACCATTATCTCTGATAATGCAAAGGCCTTCCTTGGTGCTAAAATCACTGATTGGGCTCTAAGTTTGGGCATTTACCTAAAAACCTCTTCCAACTATTACCCTTGGGAAATGGTCTAGAGAATCAACAAACAAGAACCTGATCAGAATCATGAAGCGCACAATGAACATCAGCCAAAGACAGTGGCATACAAAGGTTCCATGTGCATGCTCTGGGTAGATAGAATCACAGTAAAAAAGGCAATAGGAACTTCACCTTACAAGCTTTTCTATGGAAAGGAGGCTACCCTTCCTTTGACACTAGAACTAAATTCATTAGCGCTTTCCAACAGCTAGAATTTGAGGGTGTGGATCAAAGAGAAATCAGGATGGCAAGAGCTGGTTCATCTTGAAGAGCTCAGAAACTCTACCATGATCAAGCTAGAACAACATCAACAAGCAACAAAGAAATGGTTTGATAGAAAGGCTAGGCCTCAAGCTTTCAAAGTTGGGGACTGGTTCTAAAATGGGATGTTGATAGAGCTAAACCAGGGCACCATTCAAAGTTTGATGCACTTTGGAGTGGCCCATACATCATCAAGTCCTATCAAAGAAGCTAACTCTTTCGAGTTAACTCATCCAGATGGAAGCACGCTGCAAATCCCAAGTAAATGGGATCTATCTCAAACCCTTCCATTAGGTTTGCTACATCATATTGTATATATTAAAGTAGTTTCAATTCCTCCAAGTGTGCTCCATGCACATTGTTTGTTTGTACATAGTTCTTTCCTCTCGCGTGTGCTTCCTACATGCGCTCTTTTTTGTTTACTTCCAGTGTGCAGAACTTCTCTCAATAGTTGTGAGATTCAGAACAAAGTGTAGAAATGATGCTCAAAGTGACAACAGGGCATTTTCATGATTGAACAAGCAGACTCCATGCCCAATGGATGCTTCAAAGCTACTAGTCTCTTTCATCTAAGCAGAAGATGGCCCCGAAAGTCACCAAAACTGTTATCCAAATAGCTCTCCTAGTGATTTGGATAACTTACATACACATTCTGGCCCTAAGTTATCTATTGAAGAATTGTGCATGCTCAAAATCATTTGGCACATTCTTTGGTCACAGTTTTACCTATGCCGCCCCTTTTCCTTTTCTCCTTCCACTTCTCTCTTGTGCCCACCTTCCACGCATTCACCTTCTTCCAAGTCAGTTTCTTTCCACCCCGCATGCCTAAGTCCTTTGACCCTTTCACGCATGCCACACCCATTACTTTGTAATAGTTGCACCTTAACCATACGTTCTCTGCTCACCAGTTTGATTCATCTCCCCACATGCATCACACATGCGCCCTCCTCTGCACCTTCCTCTATTTTCTCCTGCATGCCCTTCTATGCCAGATCATCTTTTGACATGCTTAAGTGCAGCACACACACGCAATGAGATAGGGGTTGAATCCTTGCAACAAATGAATGATTGACACATGGCAAAAAATGACAAAAATAGTTGTACATTTGGCCACCATCATCTCAGCCCAATCAAGCATGTGCCACATTTCATATATGCCGATGACTCTAACATCTTCTAACAACCATATCATCAGCTATAGAGCTTAGATCTACACGTGTGCCTAGACTTGTTAGAGAGTTGTTGACATCAGCTATAGTAAAGAAATTCAAAATTCAAATTCTAGTGGATCTGGTAGGTGAGAAATGGGAAAATGTCTCTCTGAACATTGATGAGTAGATCTGATTGCTCCAACCACCCAATTTGGTATGATCCACCTCTTTTGTCTTCAACACATCAAACAAGCATGGGGAAGCATATTTCATATATTTCCAAGTGGATTTATAGACATTGAATGCTTCTTGTTGGTGGTTGTGTTTCAAATTCAGGTTTTCCCTCCTTTTCCTTCTTCCTCCATGGATTCATCTATAAATGTAAGAGCAAGGCTCATTTGTTATGTTGGATACTCTGGATCCTTACGCATGTTGCTAAGGACTCCATATTTTCTATATTTTGAGTTGCAGACCTCCATGTTTGGCTCTTGCATGTGGATATCGGCCTCCTTATCATTGTAATAGTTTTGTGCATTTTTGGAAGTAATAGAAGCATCATTTTGTGACTATTCTGTCCTAAGCATGTTTTCATTCCTTCTTCTTTCCTTTTCTCTTGCATTGTGTATTGTTGTGCTACTTCAGGTCCCCTGCAGTTCCATATTTGGTTGTGTTCCATAAGGATGATTTGGTGAATGTGTGTTTTGTTGTGCTACTCATGCCTAGCCTCCTCTCACACATTCCCTATCATTCTTGCTCAGAACAGATAGTGTTCATCCCTCTTTTCTGGTGCTATCACCTTTTAGTGTAGTTTACTTCATGTTATCCTTCTTTCCTTAGTCCCTTGGCATTCTTAGCAAATTTTGAGTTTAAGTGTTTTCTCTAATGTACCAAGTCATGAAATTGAGAAAAGTCTGCAGTTTTGGGTCATTTTGTATGTATTTCGGGCCTGTCGGACATTTTTGTCCCGCGTGTCCCAAGTTCCGAAGTATGCTCTGTTCCCCGATCGGCCGAAATCCTCGAAGTTGTTCCATTTTCGAGCCTCGCCGAGCTTTTCGCCCCAACTGCCCCAAGTTCAAAATTGCGCTCTGTTCTCCGATCGGTCGAAATCACCGAACCGCATACTTCGCTCTTTCATGTTCCAAGTGTCCCAAACTTTTCATGCGAGTTGTTCCATTTTCACCCGAACCGCTCGAGTCACGTACTTCGGAACTTTTTGTCCCAAATGTCCCAAGTCAAAAAGTGCAATTTGTTCCATTTTCGGCCGAAACACCCGAACCGCGTACTTCACTCTTTCATGTCCCAAATGTCCCAAGTTCAAACGGGCCTTTTGTTCCATTTTTGGTCGAAACACCCGAACCGCGTACTTCACTCTTTCATGTCCCAAATGTCCCAAAATGCATTTGTGCGTTTTCTCCCTATTTCACCCGACCGCCCGAGTCCAGAGCGCGTGTTTCGCGCATTCGCGTCTCACATGTCCCAAGTGAACCAAGTGTCATTCGTACCAGTTTTTGCCGCTCTACCCGAATATCCTGCTTATTCAAATTGGTGGGTATGCATTAAATGCGCATTGATCACCCTTCTCTCTCCTCAACGGCTATGTAACGAGCAAGCCACCTTTGCAATTCTTACATTGTTTCCATGCTACCCTTGCTCGAACCCTTGCAATTTGAAAACCTGCGCGTGTCCCCTCCCTCTGAAATTCCTTTCCGAGCCTGGTTTGCGGTTCTGTCCTCCTAGTTGCTATCAATATGGAAGATCAAAGTTTTGGAGTAGGCTTTGGGAGAACTAAAGAACAGTTGGCAGAAAGGCGAAGCTTTCAAGATGCTGGTTATATCAGTTTTCAAGGATATTCATTGTCATCTTCAAGATGAAACTTCTGTGTGTCTCGTTCTTCGTAAGAAATGAAATCTCAATTGAGCTTATGTCAAAGATAATCTATTCAAGGAAAGCTCAATCTCCAAAGAGAAAATGAAGGAAATCTGCTCTCTTCAATCTACCGTTGGAGAAGCAAATAAAGATTATCATACTCATGTCGAGTTTGATAAAGAGATGGAGAAATGTCTTGGATTCTGGACTCAGTCAATGGCCAACACGTCAGTCCCTCATGGCAGAGACATAGCTGAGGCGTTAAAGAAATTCAGGCAGTGGATTCTGAAGTCGGTGGGTCCCTCTCAGTGACTGGCCACCTGTCTTCTTCTCCTTGTTCTTTTCTCTTCTTCCCTTTCTTTTTTTGTTTTCTTTGTAATAGGTTGAGGTACTGCGATTGGTGGTCCTTAACTATTCTTTAGTTAAAAGAAACGGTTACGAAGAGTAACTGATTTGTAAGCTATATAATGGCCTTCCTTACGCCATTCTAAGGAGGAGGAAGAATTTGGCATATTTTCTAAAAGTGTAAATAGATCATAAAGAAATCAATACAGAAGGACTTTCCATTCTTTGTCTATCGATCTCTCTGTTACTCCTAAGCTTCCATTTATTTTCTTTTTGAAGATCATTTGTCTCAAGTTCATTAGTCTTGCTGATTGCATACTCTTCGACTTTGCAAGCACGGTGATCTTGTATAACCAAGAAGGAACTTTGTGTCCTTGATTAATGAGTCTGTGTTATGTTAAGAAACTTTGTGTCTTTGAATTCCATCTTATTTATCCGATACAAATGATCTTGCTTCAATTTATTGTGACTTCACATACATAAAGAATTACTCTGATATCTATAATTCTGCATGTTGCCTTTCTGCTCGTTCTCATCTTCTCATTCCTCTGTCCTTTTGTACTTGAACATCCTCATTGAAAACACTTTCGTAATATCCAAGTTTAACCAGAAAATAATGTTTTGTACATTTGTAAATAAGTTCGTTTCTGAATAAGGGAACCTCTCCCATTAAAGAGGAGGGACTTCTTGTCCCCTGACTGTTGCTCTTCTTAAAAGTCCTATTTGACGACCAACAGTTTTTGGCGACTCCGCTGGGGAAAATCATATTCCAGTTCTGTAATTTTTGATCATCTTTTGATCTGGCGACTCCGCATTTTACTCAAGGGAGAAGGACCCTTGGTATTGAAGATTCTCAGTTCCAGATTTTGGAGCAGCAGGGTTTTCCTTTTCCTTCAACAAGAAATAGAAGAACTCGTTCGACAAGCACTCCACCTGCTCAAAATAGAATTCCTACGGGCGGTACTCCTTCAGAGCCAGCTAGCCCTAATCTTCAAGCTTTGATTCTTGCTGGTGTTGCAGTCCCTCTCCAAGCCGTTTTTCCAAGAATGGCGGCACCATTACCATGGGGTCATCGTGTCGGGCCCCTAGCCCTCACTCAGCCTTTGCATGAGTTACCCAGAGGTAACCGGAAGAACTTTCCTAAATTCAAAGGCGATGGCAAAGTGCATCCTGATGAACACATCGCAGCCTTCATTGTTGCATGTGGAGTTCTGGGAGTCGAATATGAAGATGTCTCCATAAGGCTGTTCGTTGAGACGTTACAAGATAATGCTGCTGATTGGTTCTACCACCTTCCGGCTGGTGCTATCACCGACTGGGACACAATGAGAACTCAGTTTGAAAACCATTTCAAGCCGGCAGAAGATGTACATGCCTTACTAGCTCAAATATCTCAGATAAAGAAAGATTCACAAGAGCCCATGAGAGAATTTGTGGCTCGGTTCAACAAATTGATCAATAAAATTCCGTAGCCTACCCGACCTGTTGATCAAATTCAAAAATGTTTCTTCCTAAATGCTCAATCACCCAAAGTTAGTTATGCACTAAGAAGGGCTAATCTCGCAACATTGGTCGAGGATCAAACTCTCGCTGTTAGTATCGAGGATGACTTGATCATGTCAGGGAAGTTGAGAAGAGACCCTCCCAAATCTAAGTCTGCTGCTTCTTCCTCTTCCACCCCTGGACCTAATACTGATCCATTAGTTCAGAAACTTGCAAATGATCTTATTGCTATAAAGAAACAATTGGCTCAGCACGCTCCTTATGCAGACGTTCCAAGGAGAAATTTTCAGCCCAGAAATCATTTGCCTGCTTCTCAAACAAGATTAGCACTTGAAGGACCTCCTGTTAAAGTCCCTGTCAATGCGACCTGCGAGGTGGAAGAACCAGATGACGATGAAGATAATGAAGCTTGCGAAGAGTTTGCGAGAGAAGTTGATGATGAAGCAGATGAACTTGAGGGATCTCGAGTAAATTTCTTCACCACTGAGGGCATTGATGATGGAGATGATTATGATGAAGTGGTAGCAGACATGAATAGTGAATCATTCGCTGTCATGACTCGAGAACAGACAAATCAGAGGGAGAAAGTGACACAGCCTATCAAGAAATCTAAGGAGCAGTCGACAACTATTCCCATGATTGCAAAAAGAGGATCTCCTATCCCTACTTCGTCTACACCAAAGGTGAGTCCTATCAATCCTGCTACCAAAGTTGCTTCTTCTTTTTCTCCTAAAGTTGATAAGCCTAGAGTACCGAATGATGATGGCCCGTCCACTTCTGGATCCTTTGATATTGTTGATCACCTGAAAAAGACCAAGGTCCAAATCTCAGAAGCTGAGTACTATCAAACCCATCCCAAAGCTTTTTCCAAAATGATCCACTTTGTCAATTCCCACTCTAAGACCACCTCTAAAGGCCTTTTGCCCACTCCTCCTTCTACACCACAGCCTAGTCTGGTAGCTGCTGTCACCTCACCTAGTGACAAAATCAAGCCTTTTTATGTAACACTTCTTATAGCTGGTCATAGGCTCAGTAATTGTGTCATAGATTCCGGAGCCTCAGATAATGTGATGCCTGCTAAAGTAGCTCATGCTTTAGGCCTGACCCTCACACGCACTTATGGATCTTGTTACTCCATGGAGAGTAAAGAAGTGCCCCTGGTCGGGAGAATTAAAGATGCACAAGTAGCTTTTGCTGCTTTTCCCGAAAAGAAAGTGTTGGCTACCATCTTAGTAGCAGATATCCCTCCTTCATACGGGATGTTGCTAAGTAGGAACTTCTGCAAAGATGTGGGTGGGGAAATCCAAATGGACTGGTCACATGCACTCGTGCCTGTCAATGGACAAATGAAGAAGTTGCTGCCCGAGAAGCAGTCTGAGTATATTGTGCAGAAAACGGATGATCCTAGAGCACAAATACTCTACGAGGATATGGGTCATGGCAATTACATGATTATGTCCCCTGATGAAATCCAACTTCCCAGAATGTCACCTAAAGATCCTAATGGTATTTGGATTTTAGAATTTGATGGAAGTTGTTCCTCAGCTGGTTCTGGAGCTGGTGTCCTACTGGTGTCACCGGAAGGTGGCCTTCATCCTTTTTCATTTAAGTTGTAGTTTGAGAATACTAATAACACAGCAGAATACGAGGCTCTCATTCTCGGATTGCAAGTGGCCAAAGAACAAGGTGTAAAGAATCTTCTGGCTCGTGGTGATGCAGAATTGATTGTAAAGCAGGTCAGAAACCTTTTTCAAGTAAAAAATGGAAGGCTGAAACATTACCAGAATCAGGTTTGGGATTCCATTGAATTCCTTGATGCTTTCTCTATCGAAGCAGTACCTAGGGAAAAGAACAAACAGGCTAATTCACTAGCCTCTGTGGTCGCCATCGATTCCTCATCCTGATTTCTCTCAAGACAAGTTCACCATTGAGATGATCCATCGACCCAGTGTACCTGATAACACCAATAACTGGCAGGTTTTCAATGATGATCAACATTTGCTTTCCTTCCTGGAACTCAAGGGTAATTTGAACAAGCTGTATTTTGAGGGAAGTGACAACCTACCTCATGAGAGTGTGCCCTTTGACAAAGCAGTCACCCAAGGGGAAGAAACAGGTCAGGAAGGGTGCATTAAACTCAAGGGGAATAAGATTCCTAAAGGATTGGTAAGCTTAGAGGAACTGTTTGATAAACATGACAGGTATGTGAAGTCTAGAGCTTCTACTGGACCTCAGCAATCAGCTGAGTATGACAAAATCAATATTGGGAGTTCTAATGACCCTAAGCTAGTGAATATTGGAAAATGTTGCACAGCAGATGAGAGGAGAAAAGCAATTGATCTTCTAAGGAGGTATAAGGATGTTCTTGCTTATTCTTATGAAGATTTGAAAGCTTTCAAACCAAAAGATATGCAGCACTCGATTCCTCTCAAACCAGGAATTAAACCTTTTAAGCAGAAACAGAGGCAGTATAATCCCAAAATAGCTGACACCATCTTTCAGGAAATTCAGAAGTTGTTGAAGGCTAAAATCATTTTTCCCATTCACCATTCAACATGGATTGCAAATATTGTGCCTGTTAGGAAGAAAAATGGTGAGATCCGCATCTGTGTTGATTTCAGGAACCTGAATCAGGCGTCTTTGAAAGATAATTATCCTTTGCCTATGATGGATCAGGTCTTGCAAGCAGTTACAGGGTCTGAAATGTTATCCATGCTCGATGGATTCTCGGGATACAATCAGGTAGAGGTTGATACTGCAGATCAACACAAGACAGCTTTCACTACTCCTTGGGGTACCTTTGCCTACAAGAGAATGCCTTTTGGGCTTATTAATGCTGGTGCCACTTTCCAGAGAGCTATGGATCTGGCTTTTGGAAGCTTAAAAGGGAAGTGTATTGTCATATATCTTGATGACCTGATAGTATTTTCCAAGACAAGGGCGGATCATTTTGATCACCTGGAAACAGTTCTGCTAAGATGCAGAGAGCATGGAATTTCTTTGAATCCTAAAAAGTCTGTTTTCTGTGTCACAGAGGGAAAATTATTAGGGCACATCATTTCCAAAGATGGTATTAAGATTGATCCTGAACGAGTACAAGCTATCCAGCAAATTCCCTCCCAACTAGTAAAAAGGGCGTACACTCCTTCTTCGGTAAGATCAATTTTTTAAGAAGGTTCATCCCTGATTTTGCAGAGTTAACCTTGAATATTTCTCAGATGATGAAAGGGAAACAAACATTTGGTTGGTCTTCTGAAGGAAAGGAATCCTTTGAAGGTATTAAGAGAGCTATCGCTAAAACTCCAGTTTTGGCCTGTCCTGATTTCAGCAAAGATTTCATCATCTATTGCTATGCTACAGATAATACCTTGGCTGCTGTCTTAACTCAAGAAGACTCTAATGAGCATGAGCTACCAATCGCGTTCATGAGCTATATTCTGAAAGATCACGAGTTGAAATACACCATGATGGAGAAACATGCTTTTGCAGTGGTTAAAGTTGTCAAGCAGTTTCGCTTTTACATCCTCAACTCTCATTCCATGGTATTGGTCCCGGATACAACTGTTAAGTCAATTCTCACACAACAAGAATTTGGATCCAAGAGAGGGAACTGGGTTGCTAAGGTCCAAGAGTATGACATTGACATTAAGCCGACCAAGCTGGTTCGTGGAAAAGGTCTTTGTGAGCTCATTGCTGAAGGAGCTAAGCATGAATTATTGGAGAACAAAGTTGGCCTTCCTACCGTTCTGTTCCTTAGTTCAGTTGACGAATGGTATGCTGACATCACCCATTTTCTCACCTATGGGGAATGCCCCTCTCATTTAACTGCCAAAGAAAAGAGGACTGTTAAATTGAGGTCAGTGCAATATGTATTGTGGGAAAATGCTTTGTTCAAGCGTGGGTTAGATGGGAGATTTTTGAAGTGTGTGGACAAGGAACAACAGAGAAAGTTGCTCTCAGCTTTTCATGATCAGGCATGTGGAGGGCACTATTCATCAATGGTTACAGCTCATAAGATACTCCGTGGAGGATACTACTGGCCTTCCTTGTTCAGAGATGCATCCAAGTGGGTTGATAAATGTGAGGCTTGTCAGACTTTTGTGGGAAGACCTAAATTGGCTTCTTTGCCTCTCAAGCCAGTTGTGATTGAGGAACCATTTCAACAGTGGGGTTTGGACTTCATTGGTACACTTAATCCTACTTCTAGTGCTGGTCACACTCATGTGCTAACTGCCACTGACTATTTCACCAAATGGGTGGAAGCTATTCCAGTTAAGAGTACTACTTCTGAAGTGGTGTGCAACTTCATTAAAGAGAACATCTTGGTAAGGTATGGTGTACCTAATAAGATTGTAACAGATAATGCTTCGAATTTCTCTTCAACTGAGATAATGGATTTCTGCTATGGGTATGGCATCTCCCTGGCTCATTCTTCAGATTATTACCCCCAGGGAAATGGGCAAGCAGAATCCACTAACAAAAATCTGGTGACTATTATAAGGAAGTTGGTCAATGAGTCTCAAACTTAAAGCGGCACAAGAAGCTCTATGATACTCTTTGGGCAGACAGGATTACACCAAAGAGAGCTATTGGAATGTCTCCTTTTCAAGTGGTATATGGAGTAGAATCTCAATTACCAGTGATAGTGGAACTGCCAGCCTTGCACCTAATGAAGGCCATTGAAGATACTAGTTTCAGAGATGCTTTGGACAAGAGAATTATGTACCTGCACAAACTGAATGAGGACAGATTGATGGTTGCTGATAGGATATCTATTCACCAGCAGAAGGTAAAGGTCCTGTTTGACAAGAAAGCTAGGTTCAGAGATTTCCAAGTTGGAGACACCGTGCTGTTATGGGACAAAAGACATGAACCTCGTGGCAGCCATGGAAAGTTTGATTCCCTGTGGCTCGGACCTTTCAAGATCAGACACTTTGCTGGTGAGAATTCCTTTTATCTTGATTACATGGATGGTTCTTCTCTCCCACTTCCTTATAGTGGGCAGTATCTCAAGTTGTTCAAGTCCTAGGTGATTAGGGAGTCCCTTGTATATTCTCGTGCATGTGTTTTTGTTTTTCTTTCCTTTTTTGTTACGGTGTGTTGTCCCTCTGTATTGATCTACTTTTGACTCTGTTGCCCAATGGCTAAGGTACTGGTCTACTTCCCGAGTTTTTCTAAGTTCTTGCCTTGTCTCATTCCTTTAATTTATGCCAAGTCATCCCCTGTAAGGAGCCGGCTCTTGTCCACTCAAAATTCCACCTTTCGATGAAAGTAAAAATTTCAAAATTTTGAGTTTAAGTGTTTTCTCTAATGTACCGAAGTCGTGAAATTGAGAAAAGTCTGCAGTTTTGGGTCATTTTGTATGTATTTCGGGCCTGTCGGACATTTTTGTCCCACGTGTCCCAAGTTCCGAAGTACGCTCTGTTCCCCGATCGGCCGAAATCCCCGAAGTTGTTCCATTTTCGGGCCCGTCGGAGCTTTTCGTCCCAACTGTCCCAAGTTCAAAATTGCGCTCTGTTCCCCGATCGGCCGAAATCCCCGAACCGCGTACTTCGCTCTTTCATGTTCCAAGTGTCCCAAACTTTTCGTGTGAGTTGTTCCATTTTCGCCCGAACCGCCTGAGTCGCGTACTTCAGAACTTTTTGTCCCAAATGTCCCAAGTCAAAAAGTGCAAGTTGTTCCATTTTCGGCCGAAACACCCGAACCGCGTACTTCGCTCTTTCATGTCCCAAATGTCCCAAGTTCAAACGGGCCTTTTGTTCCATTTTCGGCCGAAACACCCGAACCGCGTACTTCGCTCTTTCATGTCCCAAATGTCCCAAAATGCATTTGTGCGTTTTCTCCTGTTTAGCCCAAATCGGCCGAGCCGCGTGTTTTGCGCATTCGCGTCTCATGTCCCAAGTGAACTAAGTGTCATTTGTGCAGCTTTTTTCCACTCTACCCGAATATCCTGCTTATTCAAATTGGTGGGTATGCATTAAATGCGCATTGATCACCCTTCTCTCTCCTCAACGGCTATGTAACGAGCAAGCCACCTTTGCAATTCTTACATTGTTTCCATGCTACCCTTGCTCGAACCCTTGCAATTTGAAAACCTACGCGTGTCCCCTCCCTCTGAAATTCCTTTCCGAGCCTGGTTTGCAGTTCTGTCCTCCTAGTTGCTATCAATATGGAAGATCAAAGTTTTGGAGTAGGCTTTGGGAGAACTAAAGAACAGTTGGCAGAAAGGTGAAGCTTTCAAGACGCTGGTTATATCAGTTTTCAAGGATATTCATTGTCATCTTCAAGATGAAACTTCTGGTGTGTCCCGTTCCTTGCAAGAAATTAAAGCTCAATTCAGAGCTTATGTCAAAGATAATCTGTTCAAGGAAAGCTCAATCTCCAAAGAGAAAATGAAGGAAATCTGCTCTCTTCAATCTGCCGTTGGAGAAGCAAATAAAGATTATCATACTCATGTCGAGTTTGATAAAGAGATGGAGAAATGTCTTGGATTCTGGACTCAGTCGATGGCTAACATGTCAATCCCTCATGGTAGAGACCTAGCTGAGCGTTAAAGAAATTCAGTGTGGATTCTCAAGTCGGTGGGTCCCTCTCGGTGGTGATCGCCATCCTGTCTTCTTCTCCTTGTTCTTTTCTCTTCTTCCCTTTCTTTTCCGTTTTCTTTGTAATAGGTTGAGGTACTGCGATTGGTGGTCCTTAACTATTCTTTAGTTAAAAGAAATGGTTACGAAGAGTAACTGATTTGTAAGCTATATAATGGCCTTCCTTACGCCATTCTGGAGGAGGAAGAATTTGGCATATTTTCTGAAAGTGTAAATAGATCATAAAGAAATCAATACAGAAGGACTTTCCATTCTTTGTCTATCTGATCTCTGTTACTCCTAAGCTTCCATTTATTTTCTTTGTGAAGATCATTTGTCTCAAGTTCATTAGTCTTGCCGATTGCATACTCTTCGACTTTGCAAGCACGGTGATCTTGTATAACCAAGAAGGAACTTTGTGTCCTTGATTAATGAGTCTGTGTTATGTTAAGAAACTTTGTGTTCTAGCAGATGTTATTTACAGAACTTTGTGTCTTTGAATTCCATCTTATTTATCCGATACAAATGATCTTGCTTCAATTTACTGTGACTTCGCATACATAAAGAATTACTCTGATATCTATAATTCTGCATGTTGCCTTTCTGCTCGTTCTCGTCTTCTCATTCCTCTGTCCTTTTGTACTTGAACATCCTCATTGAAAACACTTTCGTAATATCCAAGTTTAACCAGAAAATAATGTTTTGTACATTTGTAAATAAGTTCGTTTCTAAATAAGGGAACCTCTCCCATTAAAGAGGAGGGAATTCTTGTCCCGATTTGTTGCTCTTCTTAAAAGTCCTATTTGATGTCCAACAAGATGCAAGTGTAAATTTGACAAACCAAAATTTATATGGTGAGAAGAAAATACTACTTCGATTGAGGATCTTAACAATGATTCTTATGAAGTATTGTCACCACAGATGTTGATGTCAATAACTTTGTGGGCTATGCTAATTGTAAGGAGCATAGAATTGAGGAGTGCAAGTATCTTGAGCAGGTAGGTTCTCCTTGGAATTTGATGTTTGATGGGGCATGTTCTAGATTTGGTAATGGCACCAGTGTTGTTTTGATATCTCTAAGCCAAGAGGAGTTTAAATTTTCTTTTAAACTCAATTTTGAGTGTACAAACAATATTACAGAGTATGAAGCACTATTGTTGGGTTTAAGGATTGCTTGGAAATATGGTGTCAAGGATATTATTGTTAAAGGGGATTCAGAGCTGATAGTCAAGCAAGTTAGAAAGTTGTATACAACAAAGAATCAAAGAATGAAGCTATAAGCATGCTAGTTTGGGAATTCATTGAAATGTTTGATTCTTTCAATATAATACATCATGATAGGAAGTATAATACTGTAGCAGACAAATTGGAAGTATTGGGATCTAGGTTTGAAAATTGTACAATGTATCCCTATTGTGAATATGATATTGAAAGATAGACCGGGCCATCTATCCCTAACAATATCAAGAATTGATAGGTGTTTGAAGATGATGCCAAGGTCCAAAGGTTTCTAAAAAATAAAGGAGAATTTTCCAATAAAATTATAGACTGAAACCAATGGTTTTGCAAGTGAAGGAAAAGAGACCTTGTTTGGTAAGGACACTATCCAATTGAAAACTAATATTATTCCAAGAGGTTTGGTTTCAATGGAATCAAATTTTGATAATGTTGACTACATTATTAATAGACACATGTCAGCTTCGAGGGATGTTAAGGAACATAACCTAGGCACAAAAGATAAACCTCAGAAAATATGGTTAGGTAGCAATTTGAGTAAAGAAGAAAAGCAATCATATATCCAATTATTAAAAAGTACCAGGATTTCTTGGCATGGTCATATTCAAAATTGAAGGCATATAGGGAAGACCTCTTTCAGCATGAAATACCCTTGGAAGCCAATGCCAAGCCGTTTAGGTAGAAACAAAGACCAATTAATCCCCTCCTTTCCTCAAAAATGCAAGAGGAGTTGAAAAAGTTAAGGGATGGAGGAATTATACAACCTACAAGATACTCCTCATGGGTAATAAACCTATTACCTATTTGAAATAAAAATGGGGATATAAGATTGTGTGTTGACTTTAGAAATTTAAATAAGGAATCAATCAAGGACAATTATCCCTTACCAAATATGGATAACATGTTGCAATTAGTTACTGGTTCTGAGTTGTTATCCACTTTGGATGGTTTCTCTGGGTATAACCAAGTGGTTGTGAAGTAGTCAGAGAGAATCAAAACCACTTTCACCACTCCATGGGGAACCTATGTGTATGTCAGAATGCCATTTGTCTGATGAATGCCGGAGCCACATTTCAAAGAGAAATGGATGTAGCATTCTCTGGATATATAAATGACTTCATTTCCATGTATCAGGATGATGTGACAATTTTTTCAAGGAAAATAAGTGATCACCTACAACATTTAGAAAAGATGTTGTTAAGATGCAGGGAATATGGTATATCACTGAATCCTAAGAAGTGCCATTTTGGGGTTCAAAAGGCAAAGCTGCTTGGACATATTGTATCAAAAGAAGGGGTCACGATTGATCCCAAGAGAGTGAAAGCCATTAGTAAAGTTCCTTTTCCCGAGAACTAAAAAGGAATTCAGTCTTTTTCGGGAAAATAAATTTTATTAGGATATTTATTTCAACTTTTCCAAATTGACTATCCCAATCACCAAGTATGTTGAAGAAAGATCGATTAGTATCAAATGGGAAGAAACAATTATTCAAGACTTTCTTGAGATTAAGGAAGCATTGAAGGATGACCCTTTTTAGTAGCTCCTGATTATAAAAAGGCTTTCCAAATGTTTTCCTTTGCTTCAGAGAATACTATTGCATATGTGTTGTTACAAAAGGATGATGAAGGAGCTGAAAGACCAATTGCTTTCTTTAGTAAAGAATTACAAGGAGAAGAATTGAAGTATATTATCATGGAGAAACATGCCTTTGCTTTGGTCAGGGACAAAAAAATATTTAGGCCATATATTTTGAGCTCTAAAGTCATAGCTTATGTTCCCCATACCATGGTTAAGGATATCCTATCAGAGATGGAAATTTCAAGTAAAAGATACCGATGGGAAAAAAATTGCAAGAATATGATATGGACATCCAAACTACAAAATTGGTTGGTCGAGGATTGGGCCTAGCAAAGCTAATGGTAGAAAGCAACCTGCAAACAGTTGATACAAATGAGGTTGAAGAAGAAAGATTGAATATTCTTAAGAAATCAACAAATTCATAATGGTACAAGGATATTATTTTTTATCTCAAACATCTACTGAGGTACCCAAGTATTTAAGTAAGAATCAAAAGAGAGCACTTAAGTTAGCCTCCCAGAAGTACATCATCATTGATTATGGGTTAGCTTGGAAGAACCCTGAGGGAGTTCTCTTAAGATGTATCACTGAGGATGAAGCCCTGAAAATAATTGATGATTTCCATGGAGGATTTTGTGGAGGGAATTTTGTTGGAAGAGTCACAACCCATAAGATCTTAAGGGCTAGTTACTGGTGGCCAACTCTTTTTAAAGATATAACTTTCTTTGGTAAGAAAGTGTGAGAGTTGCCAATGTTTTTCAAGAATATTGAAAGCTTTAGGCTCCCTCCCTTTACATTTTGTATCAATTAAAGCCCCATTTAAGCAGTGGGAATGGAATTCATTGGTGAGATTTTAGATTCTTCAAGTGCAGGCCACAAGTGGATATTAGTGGCCATTGATTACTTCACCAAGTGGGTGGAGGCAATCCCTACCAAGAAATATACCCACCAAATTGTTATGGACTTCATTCTGAATCATATAATTTATAGGTTTGGAGTGCCTACTAAGATAGTTGTTGACAATGCTATGAGTTTTCGAGCCAAACCTTTGGTAGCCATGTGTCATGAGTATGGGATCAATTTAGCATATGCTTCAAATTATAATCCCTAAGGTAATGGATAAGCAGAATCAAACAACAAGAATTTTTTGAAGATAATTAGAAGGACCTTGGAATTAAACAACAAAAGTGGGGTGAGTAGCTGAAGTGTTTTGTTTGGGATGACAGACTTCTTGTCAAAAAAGCTAATGGAAAAAGTCCATTTGAGTTGGTGTATAGAACTCAAGCTCTACTTCCCTTGCATATGTACTTATCTTCTTACCAATTTATCCAACAATTGGTGGACCGGGAGGTCGAGTCTCTATGATGCTTGTATTAATCAAATTATTGAATTAGATGAAGAGAGAAGAGAATCCCACTAAAGACATATGAAGTTTAGAGAGAAATTGAAGAAATTATTTGATAAAAAGGTAACTCTAAGAGCTTTCACTATGTGAGATCTTTTTCTGTTGTGGGATAGTTGACATGAGGATAAGGGAAAAAATGGAAAGTTTGATGCATTATGAATGGGCACTTATTCTATTGATATTAGGATTAGAGAGCACACTTTTTCCTAAAAGAATCAGATGGGGAATTGCTTGAGTTACCTATTAATGGAAAGCACTTGAAACATTTCCTTAACTAATTTCTTAGAATCAAGGTATACATCATTGTATAATGTATAGTCTTTTGTTTTGTTTTGTTTTCACATTTTTCTTTTGGTTTCTCCTGGTCCCTAGTGACTAATTTTTGTTGGTTTCTCAGTTCAATCTTGAGAGGTTAGTTTTTGACTTTGTGGTCCAATTTATTTTTGGCACATGGTCTGATGTCTTTGTATTATGTTGTTCTTGTGGCACTCATTGGGAGTGCCCATCCCTGAGTCGGATCTGGTGTTGGTGCTTGGTTTTAACCTCACCCCTTTCAAAGCAGATTTTTTTCATCTGTGTGTTATGAAATAATATTTGTCTTCTTATGTGTATGAATGAAGTTTTTATTTATCGGGTTGTTGTCATTAAACCATTTTCTATGGGTGCAAATCATGTTGAGTTGTTTGGTTGCGGTTTCTCTTTCTGTGCATACCTGTTGGTTGTTTGGTTGTAGATGATGGGTTTTCCCCTTCTTTTATTTTCCATGATCATGCCTTCTTTGTTATTTTTTTCCTAGCATCCGCGAACATGTTGTCATATTTAATTGGACGCAACACGATGGGTCTCTTTTGTGAACTTGTCACTTTTGTTAAATTTGTAAAAAATGCCAAATTGGTCTCGTGGCTCTCGATAATTTATGATTGGATATTCAACAATATGAAGTGGTGAAGAAAATTTCTTACTTTGACCCCAAAGATGTATACGTTTCATAAGACGAGCGATTGCGGGAAGGTGGGCCCTTTTGGAATTTTGAGGCATTATGGTGAAAGGCATAAAAGTGTAAAAGGACTTCCTAGAGCCCGCAAATGGACACATGGTCATTTTTAAGTTAAAAGTGGGAAGGCAAGTCGTTAGAGGACTTTCAAACTTTTATCCTTGTTTTCAAAAAAGGAGTAAGGTATAAAAGTAAAGCGTGACCCCACAAGTGCCCTAGGAAAGCCATGTGTTAAACCTATATTGAAAATGGGTGGGCAGGCCAGAATGTTTAAAAGCACACAATTCCTCTGAGTGGCATAAAATGCAAAAGGCCTCCCTAGGCCCACCTCAACTAAGATATTTTCCACGTGGACAACCCAATTTCAAAATTACAAAAAATAGAGTTAACGGCTATAAAGCAATGCATTTAATTCTACCACCATTAATGCTCTTATTGTAAATAAAGGACCTTAGGGGATGTGAATATATTCATCTTTTATTGCTAATTTGATGATCTTTCATCATTTTTATCTATGAAGTGCTTTTGAAATATTGTGGGGCTCAATTTACAAACCAAAAAAGTGTGAAAGTTTCCATCTTGAATCAAAATTGCTCAAGCACCTGCAGTAAAAACCAATTAATAGTTTGAAACTCCCGAGTTTTGTGTTTGTTTCCATCGAGAAAATCGATTGAAGTAAAGTTAGGGTTTTTAAATGAATACTATGTCATTTTCTTCCTTGGGTATGTTAGGGGTCACAAGTGACCTTGACAGGATAACAGATACAAACTTGATGAATCGACTTGAATGATTTTCATCAATGATTGAGTAGTGCCCACATGAGTGAATCCTTGAAGGTAATTCATGATAGTTGTATTTCCTTAGCGGGTGTTATTCCACTTTTTGTCCAATTCCCGAGTTAGTGTGGTATTATGTGATGATTCACACTAATCTAACCATTGGGGTTGGGATAGAATCCCGAAATCCACATCCACGCGATGCGAAGATGTTATTTTGTAAATGGACTGGGTAGGAAATTATTACAATGAAAGAAACACAATGGAAAGGAAATGAGAGAAACGTATTTTCTTTCGAGTAAACACAGAGCACGAAATAATCATATGAGCTTTAGATCATAAATATAATGTCTGAAATGATTAGAAACACTAAGATGCTAAACAAAGAATAGCTTAAGATTATGAACGTAAGAACAATGTCTTAAGAAAGATATATCCCACAACACAAAGTTTGCAAAATAATATCAACTCCTATTCTTCAAAATGATTAAAAGAAAACACAGTTTTTTTCTTCTTTCCAATAGCTCCCAATATTTCAAAAATCTCGACCCTTTGGAATACATAAGCATCCCTTATTTATAATAAAAGGAGTAGAGAGAAAATAGGATAAATCCTAGAAAATAGTGTTCTTTAAAAAGAGTTCTATTTTGCTTGACTCTCACGCAGGAGACCAAGTCAAAATATGATTCAAAAATGTGATGAAACAGAAATGAAAAAGACATGTCAATTTCAAAATTGAAATGACATGAAACATCAAGACTTAATCTGAATCGTCATCTTTCGCTCCTTCATCTTTCTCTTCCTCCAGCTGAGCCTGTTTGTTCGAAATTCTTGGAACTTTGAATTATGCCTTGCATTTCATTTTCATAGGCGTAGTGGAATGATCATTCAAAACTTGCATAGGTTTCATGGGTATCACTAGCACTTTGCAGGAAGCTTTTTCAATCTTTTCTTGAGCCTTCTCAAGGCCTCAAAGAATGTTCAATTCTTACAAACCAGTCGATGATCTCAATACCAAATCCGTGCGTTGGTTCATCTTTGAGCAGAGACTCTTGGACTTGTTTGAAAAGATCATCGGTGATAGGATGCTGAGTTTCAACTGACACCTTTGGACAAATCTTGAGCAACTCTTCCGAGATCACTTTTGCCATCAATCAATTTATCCCTTGATTCTCTCAACTTACCATGAGGAGCTTCGTTAAGAATCTTGGCTTTGAACACGATGGCTTTGGTCAGCTGGAAATGCTTATCCGCATGTGGGATGATGCCTTCTTCTACCAAGAGTTGTGATGGTATTTGCTTTAATGCCTGGAGAGCTTTGAAAGTCAAATCAAGATGTCAATTTCTTGAGAGAAATCATCATCCATCTTCTCTCCATCACTCTGAATGTCCCCCAAAGATTGATAGATTTTCACAACGTCTTGAATCACTTCCTTCCCCTATTGGAGCAGCCTTTGGATCCATTCATCGACCACCCTTCCTTTTTTATTAATCCTCTCAATCATAGGCACTGATGAGAAATCGAATCCGACAGGGACAGAAGAAGATGGTATGGATTCAAGGGGTTTTGAGAGCTTAAGCAAAACCTCTGTCAACTGCTCCACCTTTCCCTTAAGCTCATCTCTGTTGTCTTTTGTTTCTTTCAACTTCTGGCACAACACGTTTATAGCATCCCGTGCATCTGTTGTGCCCCTTTCTACTTGTCACTTTTCCTAGAGCCACCTGGTTATCGATAATCGAGAGGCTATTACGTCCTCTTTAGTTTTGTCGAGTCGTGGGAGTGGCGATCTCTGTGAACTTATGCCTGAAGCGTCCACAAAACCCTTGAAACTGTTTTGGGTTTCTTGGCGATTTAGCGTGTAGGAGCCTTGAGTGAGCTAAAATCAAAGGCGGTATGGGTACAATCACCTTCCTCTTCCTCGAGTTTTCTCGAGTAGCCATTTGCGGCGTATCGGAGGGAGTTGCCTTATTGTATTGTAGAAGTTGGTATCATACTCTCGAGGGAGAAGGTTCTACTAGCGGAGGGGGAATAGTTACCAATGTGGTAGTAGATTCAATAAAAGAGGCACGGGAGGGGGCGTGTTGGTGATTACTTGGGTCCCAGTGAGAGAGGGTGAGAGTCAGGAGAAAATAATGGCCATGGTGAAGAAGTTGATGGAGAATGAGGAGGTAGGAGTGGTTGTGAGGGGGAGGGCAGATTCGGACTCCAAAGCTTTGGGATGCAAGAGATAAGGTCTCTTGGTTGGGCAATCAACAAATGATGAAACCGAGAGGTTGGCTTCCTTCTCCTTCCAAAGAAATTTCTCCTATTTCTGGTGGTGTTGGTGATTACGGCACATCCACCATTTCAATTTGGAGAAACAATTGAAGAGATTTCTCTTTCTTTTCTCTTTTTGACAAACTTGACCTTTATAGGCCCCTTAGAAGATCTTTTGTCCTTTCCCTTTTTGGAGGGCCCCCCT
Source organism: Taxus wallichiana var. yunnanensis (assembly GCA_018340775.1). Lineage (NCBI taxonomy): Eukaryota > Viridiplantae > Streptophyta > Pinopsida > Cupressales > Taxaceae > Taxus > Taxus wallichiana. The sequence goes on along the minus strand of CM031243.1, from coordinate 167,926,693 downwards.
CTAAAAGCAACCAACTTTGAAAAATTATCATCTTTAAAATTCATCCCCAAGAGGCGAGCCATGCTTTGTGTGTGCGAGAATCGGAGGCTGATCTATCTATCTGTAATGGAGGCTTTTTCAGCGATTGACCAATCAATAGGTGGGAAAACATATTGATCTTCATTCAGTCCATCATAGGAAAGGATCCAGAACACTTTCATTATCGCTAGTACCTTCTGGTAAGTTAGCAAGCTCAAGTGTTTGAATCTCAGCAAGTGTCAATCTACTATGATCTTTCTTGGACAACAACCTCATCACGTAAATCAATCAGGATGTCTTCTATGTTTGGCTTTGTGCGGTGCGAGTTCCATACGCCATGAGGACTCCTCGAATATCAAACCCATCTCGGGGCTTCATGTGCTTCTTCAACTTATCTTGAAGCTCATGGACAACATTCTTGGCTTTTACCACTGTCGAACAAGTATACCTTCCAATAGAAATTGGGAAGGATACAGCGGCTTTATGTTTACTTTGTTGGAACTTGTGAAAATCCAACAATTGCCTAACCAACTCCATCAAGATCAGTTTGTCCCTGGATACTGGGGGAAAATGGAAAGGATCCCACAGGTACATGACTACCCGAAGATATGTGAACTTCTTAAATTGCAAGAAGACACAACCCCATTTGGAAACTTCAGCCCATGCTTCATCAGATACTCTTGTTTTCCTCAGTTCAGGATTTAACCTGCAGATGTTCTCATAAAAGAAGGCATCGTTTACCCCCTTACGAATTGGTCTTGAGACCCTTTTCTTGTCGGTGAGGGAAATACTTGATAAATATGTTCTCTTGTCTTGTTTCCCTTGGTGTCAATCCGGGATAGTTCCTCATCGGCCATTTGCATAGGTGACATACGAGGACATGTAAAATTTTCTGTAGAGAAGGACCGTTGTCATTTGAGAGTCTATCTCATTACTAATGAAGTACCCCAATCAATTCTGGTTGATTCTTCCTAATAGTGATCATGGTGATACATCCACCCTTGGAAAACATTTGATTGGGAAAACCAAAACCCGACTCAATAGAGTGATGATATCATTGATTTCTGAATGAAATCACTTACGGGAACAAGTCTTGGGAACACAGAAACAACCGGTTTGGCTTTGATCGGGAACCTCTTATTCACATGCTTGATGTAATTCTCTTGATCACTATCCCAAGCTCTTTGGGCTGACTTGAGATCTATATCTCCATATTCTTCAAAATTAGGTAGCTTAAGAAGGTCATCAATGTAACCTCCGTCTAATTTGATCACAACTTCTCTGCACTGGTTTTTCTGAATGAGAAGCGAGTCATAATTTGAAGCACGAGGCCAAAATAAACTCGGGGCCTTTGAGCGGACATAGGGAAGCCTGCCGCAAGAGGTAGGCCACTTTCATCGGCTATCGATTTCATCCATGGAGTTTGAGAGGGCTCTTGACCCTATTCCAGAAATCCTCCATGTCTACATTCCCGAGCTCTGTATCTCGGATGTCGAAATTACAATCAATATAGGATGGAGATTCTACCTTTCTGAATTTGTATTTCATCTTCCCTGTCTTTTCCATCTTTTCTTGTGATAGACCAGGGTCCTGACATGAGGGTTTTCGAAGGAAGAGCAGTGTCGGAGATCGGGAGATGTTGAACAACTGAGAACCCGACCCACTTTGGAAATCTTTGGAAAGGTGGAAAGACCGGCACTGCTTGAGAAGGATGTCGGGGAGTTCGAGAAACCCGACACTTGAGAAGATCCGGAGAGTTGAGAAACACGACACACTTTAAATTTTCAATACACACTTTGAGAAGGCGGAGAGGAGAAACCCGGCACTTTAAATTTTTCAATAGCGGGTTTTGATCTGAAAGCACCCTGTGAAACCGAGAAGAGGGAATAGGGTTTTTGTTGAGTTTAAAACATGCAAGTTTTTCCTTCATCATTTATATCCAAAACATATTTTTAATTAAAACAATATTAGGGAATAACACGAAGTGATAATTCGAAAAGGGGTAAAAAGTAAAACATAAACTGATTTAGAAAACAAACCCTAAAATGGAAAAGATAAAATCCCAAAACAACCCTGATGAGAAACTTGGAAGAATTCCTCACATAATTAATCCATAAAAACCACAAAGAAAGACTGAAGAAAAATACCTTCAACTGGGACAACGAATGATCAAAAATGAGCAATGCAATCGGGTACAGAGGTGAATTTCGGGTTTCAGGGTTGAAGGCGCATACGTGAAAATCCACAAGGTAAAAGTACATCTGGTAAAAATGACGTGGAAATCCAGATATTTATAGGAAAATTTGCATTTAAGACACTTCAGCTGGCGCGTGCCAATCCACCCGACAACTCGGCATTAATGCCATGTCAGCATGCTCAGGATATCCGGAAACCCGACACAAAGGTGTTTAGAGTAATTCGGGTTTCGGGTTGCGGGAAACAATCGACATGAAGCATGATGCTTGATGGCCCCGAAACCCGACACAAAGGAGTAAATCGGGCTTTGGGTATCGGAAGACAGGCGACATGGAACATGTTTCGGATAAGGCATGTTCCGATGCGACGAAGGTCCACAAACCTGACTTACCTTACTTGATGTGGGTTTCAGATTTGGGAACACATGACATGAGACACCCAAAACACATGTTGTCTTGCTTATGAAACCCGAAAACCCGATTATCTCTCTCTGAGAGGTGATCCTTAGAAAATTATCTCCAAAAATTTCTTAGGGTTATCTCATTTTTGGTGAAAACTCAAAAATGGGATAACAACTGGCTCTAGTTGGGGACTTCTTTTGTGATATCAAAGGAAGAGAACTCAGAATCTCTGGCTATATCCATTGGGCTACGGAGTCAGAAAAGAAAGAAAACCGAAACAAAACAAAAAGAAGAAAGAAAGAAGACTAAAAGCAAACACACAATAGAAAGTAAAGTATGTACAATGCAAGAGAACATCTTGCATTAGTGATGGAACAACTTTAGATGTTGTCCACTGAAAGGAAAAGGGAGTAACCCTCCATCCAGATATGATAGAAGGAAACTATTTTCACCATTCAGCTCATGGATCTTAAAAGGTCCTTTCCTGAAAAGAGTGAACTTCCCGTGCATTCCTTTACTGCTCCCTCCTCTTATCCCAAAGCAACACCGGGTCTCAATCTGGAAATTACATTGCCTTGATTTCTTATCAAAAAAATTTCTTTACTTTGCTTTGATGATCTGCAATGCGATCAACCACCTTGCTTCATTCCTCCTCTAGCTTGGCTAGATACATAACCCTTTTCTCAATAGAATTTTGAAAAGTCATGTCTTATTTGCTTTGGCCAAGCTGTAAAATTTGGCAACTCCTTGAGATAGGTATCTCGGCATCAATCCATCTGAGCACTTGGAAAGGAGACATTCCTATAGCTCGCTTTGGGGTAATTCGATCAGCCCACAACACGTCATACAATGCTTTGTGCCATGCCCTCTAGTTTTCATCTACTAGTTTTCTAATTATGGTAACCAGGTTCTTGTTGCTGGACTCAGCTTGCCCATTGCCTTGGGGATAATAATCAGATGAGTGAGCTAGGGTGATGCCGAATCCATAGAAAAATTCTGTCAACTCATGCGATGAGAAATTAGAGGCATTATCAGCTACAATCTTGTGGGGTACACCGAATCTGACAATTATATTTTCTTTAAGGAACTTGCACACAGCTTTCGAGGTTGCTTGCTTGATTGGTGCGGCTTCCACCCACTTGGTAAAATAGTCGTGCTGTAGCGATCAAAGCACGTAATTATGTCTAGCCTTTGGAGGTAGGATTTAATGTTCCAATGAAGTCAATTCCCCATTGGCGAAAAGGTTCTTCAATCACTATGGGCTTCAAGGGGAGAGCTGCTAGCTTGGGATGACCAACGAAATGTTGACAAGCTTCACACTTGGACACCCACTCGGCTGAATCCCGGAAAAGAGTAGGCCAATAGTACCTAGCCCGTCAGGATCTTATAAGCTATTACAGAGGATGAGAAATGTCCTCCGCATGCTAGGCTATGAAAGGATTCTAATAACTTTAACTGTTGTGATTTATCAACACAGCGCAGGAATACACCATCAATACCTTTCTTATATATCCCATTATCCCACAGGAGGTATCTCGCAGATCTTAACTTGACCGTCCTCTTCTCTTTTTGGCTTAAATGCGGAGGGCATTCACCATAAGTTAGAAAGAAAGCAATATCCATGTACCATTCATCAGTTGTACTCACGAAAAGCACCATGGGCAACTCTGAAGAAGTATCTTGAGTCTTTTCACATTCTGCTTCAGCATGATTTTCTGCAATCAATTGGCACAGGCCCCTTCCTCATACTAATTTGGTAGGTCTGATGTCCAAGTCGTATTCTGAACTTTAGCTATCCAGGTACCTCGTTGGCTCCCCAGCTCTTGTTGAGTCAAAATGGATTTAACGGCAGTGTCGGGAATGAGAACGAGGGTATGGGAATTCAGCACATAGTACCTGAAATGTTTCCACTCGTACCCTTTGCATAAGCATGCTTTTCAATTTGTGACATCTTCAATTCATGTTCCTTGATGGGCAGCTCATAAATGCGATGGGAGCTTGATGCCTTCCCGTTCTCCTGCATCGGGATGGGTGACCTTTGTGTGAGCAGAGGCGTAGTTGTACATGATGAAATCTTTTTGAAATCCGGACATACTAGGATAGGAGCGCAAGCAACTGCCCTTTTGATTTCATCGAATGCAAGCTTCCCTTCAGTACTCCATCGAAATGGAATTTTTCCTTTCATCATCCGAGGATATCCTTGGTTTTATCAGCAAAATCAGGTACGAACCTTCTCAGGAAATTGACCTTTCCGAAGAATGAATGAACCCCAGTTTTACTTGTGGGTAGGGAAAGGCTTTGAATGGCTTTTACTCTCTCTGGGTCGATTTTGGTTCCTTCTTTAGTCACGATATGACCAGTGACTTTCCCTGGTCACTCAAACATGGACTTCTTGGGATTTAATGAAATCCGTGATGCTGCATCTCAAAAGTACTTGCTCTAAATGATCATAGTGATCACTCCATTTTTTTAGAAAATGGTCAAGTCATCTAAATATACAACTATGACCTTGCCCATCGGGTCTCACGAATGCCAAGTCCATAGCTCTACGAAAGGTGGCTCCGGCATTGATCAAGCGAAAGGCATCCTCTGTAAGAAAAGGTACCCCATGGGGTTGTGAAGGCCGTCTTGTGTTGATCCTCCGTAGTTACCTCAACTTGATTATATCACGAAAATCCATCGAGCATGGATAGCATTTTCTGATCGATGTGATTTGTAATACCTGATCCATGATAGGCAAGGGATAGTTGTCCTTCAACGAAGACTGATTCAGGTTCTGGAAGTCAACACAAATTCAGATTTCACCATTCTTCTTCCTGACAGGAACGATGTTAGCAATCTAGGTGGAGTGATGGATTGGAAAAATAATTCTAGCATCTAACATCTTCTGGATTTCCGCAAGGATAGTTCCTGAGATCTTGGGATTGTAATGTCTTTGTTTTTACTATACGGTTTCACATCAGGCTTCAAAGGGATATTGTGTTGTACGTCTTTGGGCTTGAAGGATTTTAAATCTGCATAAGACCAGGCTAACACATCCATGTATCTCTTCAGAAGTGAAGTGAATCTTGCTTTCTCTTCAGGGGAACAACATTTCCCAATATTCACCATCCGAGGTTGATCAGACGAACCTAGATTGATTTGATCTACTTCGAGGAAGAAGCTCCTTCAACTTGTCTCTTGTTTTGAATAAAACGATCATGCTTGTCGAACAAACCCTCCAGAGAAACCAGACCTTTGGGTATCTTGTTTCCTTTAAGCTGGATAAACTCACCATCAACCTCTTGATATGAATTTGAGATAGATTCACGGAAAGCTGATTCCGAACCTTCAAAGTACAGCTCACTGAAATTGTCAGCCTTTTCTAGAAAAGCCAACACCTGATGATCATCATTGAACACTTGCCAGTGAGTCGCATTATCTGGGATACTGGGGCGGTACACAATCTCGATAGAGTACGTATCTTGTTTGAACTGAGGATGAGGAAGAAGGAGGGATGTAGACATGGCCAAAGAATCAGCCTTGTCGTTATAATCTCTCAAAACTGCCTTAATAGAGAATGCATCAAAGCATTCTATACTATCCCAAACTTTGTTCCTGTAATGTCTCAAGCGATCATTTTTTACCTGATAGATTCCCTTGACCTGGTTGACAATCAGCTCGCATCCCCCTGAACCTTGAGATTTTGAATTCCCTTTTGTCTGGCCATTTCTAATCCTAATAACAGGGCTTCATATTCAGCCGTGTTGTTAGTATTATCAAATTGCAACTTATAAGCTGATGGGAAAATCTCGGAATTAGGAGATATAAGAACTACACGGTGCCGATCCGGTGGTTGAGTAGCTACCATCGAATTCGAGGGTCCAAATAGCATTGGGATCCTTTTCCTTGACATCCACAGTCGGTATCTCTGAAGTCATGAAATAATTTCCAAAGCTAGCATCTTCGAAAAGAATTTGAGCTTTAGGATCATCAGATTTAGTTACCAAATACCTCGCCTGAGGTTCGGGATGGAGAACACTGATAAACCCCATTGACTGGAATCCTGGCCTTGGTCCAATCCATATTAATCTCACCTCGACATCCTTACAAAAACCTCTACCCAAGAGGATACCGTAAGCTGCAGGGATGTCAGCAACTAGAATGGTCATTTTCACTCTCTTCTCTGGGAAGGCAACGAATGCAAACTGTGCATCTTTGATTTGACCAATCAAAGGAACTTGTTTAGTTTCCATGGAGTAACACCATCCATATGACTTAGTCAAAGTAAGCCCAAGGGCATGAGCTACTTTCGCGGGCATAACATTGTCGGAGGCCCCTGAGTCGATGATGCAATTACTGAGTTTAAACCCATTTATAAGTAAAGACAAATAAAATGGTTCAATCTTTCTGAAGAAGAAGTAGAGGTCAGATTGTTCTGAGGTGGGAGTTGAGTAGGATTTGGAAGGAGACCTTTTGAAGATGGGGGAACAACAACTTTACTTCTAATGAATTTGGCAAGTTTTTCAAACTATTCAGGATTTGACTGAAGGTATTCTGCTTCCGACATTTGGATTTTGGTTCTCTTTGCATGATCAATAATGTCAAAAGTAGTATAAGAAGGGGTGATGGTAGGCTCAGTTCTAATCACATGAGCTTGAGCTGGGGCATTGACCTTAGGAGAAAGAGAATGAGGAGAAGTTACTTTTTTGGTGACTTCTCTTTCAGTTTGTGCTGAAATAGGAGTACCTCTCTTAACTATGGCTATGGGAGATTCCTTATTCTTCTCCTTGGGGTTTTCAAGAGGTTTTCTTGGATTCTGAGATTGGGATCGAGTGAAGACAGCAAATGACTGACCATCGGTGCACATTCATCTTCATCGTATTCCAAATACCCAATGCTGGAGTCAGCCAGCCGAATCATCGTAAGACTCATCGGCATATCCTGAAGCTTCAAAAGCCTCGGGAGAATCTTGTTCTTCTGGTTCTTCCTCTTCTTCAACTATTTCTACTACCGCATTAATAGGAGGAGCTTCGATTGCTAGCCTCGGTTGAGCAGGAGTTAATCATGGCCTATCCCTTGCAGGTGCGCCATTGTTGTTATTGAAATTCCATCTAGGGATATCCCGATACGGAACATTGCTCACCTGCTGGGACATTTGCTTTTTAAAGTGATCAAATCATTAGCCATTTTTTGAAACATAGGATCAGTATTACCTTGGGAAGAACCTTGATTTTTAGCCTTGGGTACATCTTTCCTGATCCTTCCGGCCAAAATGAGATCATCCTCTATTTCAATAGTTGTTGGTGAGCGATGACCAAATGCAGGATAACTTGACCTTCTTAATAAAAAGCTCACATCGGGAGGCTGAGCATTAATGAAGAAGCATTTCTGGTTTTCGGAGTGGAGTACAACTTTTCTCGGAATCTTCGGATCAACTTGTTAAACTTTGCCACAAAGTCCGCATGGGTTCATGCGATTCCTTCTTCATATGAGTAAGTTGAGCTAACAAGGCATGAGAATCTTTGGCTGGTTTGAAACGTGCTTCGAACTTGGTCGCATGGTAGCCCAGTTTGTGATGCATGCATTCGGAAGGTGATAAAACCATTCAAATTTCTTTGCACCGTGCAGCGTTTCAACGAAGAGTCAAAGCAGAGACATCTTCGTGAGCTACTCCAAGGACACACGCATGCTACGAAGAAAGATGCAATATGTTCATCAGGATGTTGCTTCCCATCCCCATTGAACTTGGGAATGTTTTTACGTGATCCATGTGGTAACTCGTGCAATGGTGGAGTTAAAGAAAGAGGACCAATAGCTGCGCCCCAAGGCACGGGTTTGTCTTGCCATCCTTACTAAAAAAGAGTGCGTATAGGGATCGAGTATCGAGACAAGAGTAGTGCACGACAAGTTACGAGCGCTTCCTTCCATGGGGATCGGTTTCTCGAAGCAGGTGAAGAACTTTGGTTCGGTTAGAAACAATGTTGTTGGGGACGAGGCTGAAATTGTCTTTGTTGTAGCAACTCAAAGAGTGGGTCAATTTCACCTTGGGCTCGGTGGGACCAGTGAAGATCTTTGGCCAGCAGGCTAGGAAAGAGACCTTGTTAAAAATAAGGCAAATACGGAGTCACCAGACACCAAGAGGATAAGCTTTATACTATAAATCCATACTTCCCAGTGGAGTCACCAAAAACTGTTGGTTGGATATTTTGTCAATCCAAAATATGAGGTTCAACCATAGTATATGGGATTAAATCCCTCCTCAAAGACAGGTGAGGCTGCCTGCTTATTACTAATCTAAAACACAACAAAAACAATATATACAGTATTCACACTAATCTAACCATTGGGGTTGGGATAGAATCCCGAAATCCACATCCACGCGATGCGAAGATGTTATTTTTGTAAATGGACTGGGTAGGAAATTATTATGATGAAAGAAACACAATGGAAAGGAAATGAGAGAAACGTATTTTCTTTCGAGTAAACACAGAGCACGAAATAATCATACGAGCTTTAGATCATAAATATAATGTCTGAAATGATTAGAAACACTAAGATGCTAAACAAAGAATAGCTTAAGATTATGAACGTAAGAACAATGTCTTAAGAAAGATATATCCCACAACACAAAGTTTGCAAAATAATATCAACTCCTATTCTTCAAAATGATTAAAAGAAAACACAAAGTTTTTCTTCTTTCCAATAGCTCCCAATATTTCAAAAATCTCGACCCTTTGGAATACATAAGCATCCCTTATTTATAATAAAAGGAGTAGAGAGAAAATAGGATAAATCCTAGAAAATAGTGTTCTTTAAAAAGAGTTCTATTTTGCTTGACTCTCATGCAGGAGACCAAGTCAAAATATGATTCAAAAATGTGTGAAACAGAAATGAAAAAGACATGTCAATTTCAAAATTGAAATGACAGAAACATCAAGACTTAATCTGAATCGTCATCTTTGCTCCTTCATCTTTCTCTTCCTCCATTGAGCACTGTTTGTTCGAAATTCTTGGAACTTTTGAATTATGCCTTGCATTTCATTTTAAATCGAGCGCGAGTGGAATGATCATTCAAAACTTTGCGAGGTTTCATGGGTATCACTAACTGCCTGGGAAGCTTTTTCAATCTTTTCTTTGAGCCTTCTCAAGGCCTCAAAGAATGTTCAATTCTTACAAACCGGTCGATGATCTCAATACCAAATCCATGCGTTGGTTCATCTTTGAGCAGACTCTTGGACTTGTTTGAAAAGATCATCAGCTGATAGGATGCCTGAGTTTCCAACTGACACCTTTGGACAAATCTTCAGCAACTCTTCTTCCAGATCACTTTTGCCATCAATCAATTTATCCCTTGATTCTCTCAACTTACCGCAGGCTTCGTTAAGAATCTTCAGCCTGAACCTGATGGCTTTGGTCAGCTGGAAATGCTTATCCGCATGTGGGATGATGCCTTCTTCTACCAAGAGATGTGATGGTATTTGCTTTAATGCCTGGAGAGCTTCGAAAGTCAAATCAAGATGTCCAATTTCTTGAGAGAAATCATCGTCCATCTTCTCTCCATCACTCTGAATGTCCCCCAAAGATTGATAGATTTTCACAACGTCTTGAATCACTTCCTTCCCCTGTTGGAGCAGCCTTTGGATCCATTCATCGACCACCCTTCCTTTTTTATTAATCCTCTCAATCGTAGGCACTGATGAGAAATCGAATCCGACAGGGACAGAAGAAGATGGTATGGATTGAGGGTTTTGAGAGCTTAAGCAAAACCTCATGTCATTGCTCCACCTTTCCCTTAAGCTCATCTCTGTTGTCTTTTGTTTCTTTCAACTTCGGCAGCACCACACGTTTATAGCATCCCGTGCATCCTGTTGTGCCCCTTCTACTGTCACTTTTCCTAGAGCCACCCTGGTTATCTGATAATCAGAGGTTGTTACGTCCTCTTTAGTTTTTTCAGTCGCGGGAGTGGCGATCTCTGTGAACTTATGCCCTGAAGCGTCCACCAAAACCCTTGAAACTGTTTTGGGTTTCTTGGCGATTTAGTAGTAGGAGCCTTGAGTGAGCTAAAATCAAAGGCCGGTATGGGTACAATCACCTTCCTCTTCCTCGGAGTTTTCTCGAGTAGCCATTGCGGCGTATCAGAGGGAGTTGCCACTGTTGTAGAAGCTGGTATCATACTCTCAAGGGGAGAAGGTTCTACTAGCGGAGGGGAATAGTTACCAATGTGGTAGTAGATTCAATAAAAAGAGGAGGCACAGGAGGGCGTGTTGGTGATTACTTGGGTCCCAGCAGAGAGGGGTGAGAGTCCAGAGAAAATACTGGCCATGATTGAAGAAGTTGATGGAGAATGAGGAGGTAGGAGTGGTTGTGAGGGGGGAGGCGCAGATTCAGACTCCAAAGCCTGGGATGCAAGAGATAAGGTCTCTTCAGTTGGGCAATCAACAAATGATGAAACTAGAGGCTGGCTTCCTTCTCCTTCCAAAGAAATTTCTCCTATTTCTGGTGGTGTTGGTGATTCTGGCACATCCACCGTTTCAACTGGAGAAACAATTGAAGAGATTTCTCTTTCTTTTCTCTTTTTGACAAACTTGACCTTTATAGGCCCCTTAGAAGATCTTTTGTCCTTTCCCTTTTTGGAGGGCCCCGCCTCTGAAGCAACCAACTTTGAAAAATTATCATCTTTAAAACTCATTCCCCAAGAGGCGAGCCATGCTTTGGTGCGTGCAAGAATCAGGGCTGATCTATCTGTAATGGAGGCTTTTTCACTGATAGACCAATCAATAGGTGGGAAAACATATTGATCTTCATTCAATCCATCATAAGAAGGATCAGAACACTTTCATTATCACTAGTACCTTCTGGTAAGTTAGCGAGCTCAAGTGTTTGAATCTCAGCAAGTGTCAATCTACTATGATCTTTTCTTCAGACAGCAACCTCATCACGTAAATCAATCCAGATGTCTTCTATGCTTGGCATGTGCGAGTGTAGAGTTCCATACGCCCTGAGGACTCCTCGAATATCAAACCCATCTCGGGGCTTCATGTGCTTCTTCAACTTATCTTGAAGCTCATGGACAACATTCTTGGCTTTTACCCTTTGTAGAACAAGTATACCTTCAATAGAAATTGGGAAGGATACAGCGGCTTTATGTTTACTTTGTTGGAACTTGTGAAAATCCAACAATTGCCTAACCAACTCCATCAAGATCAGTTTGTCCCTGGATACCTCGGGGAAAATGGAAAGGATCCCCAGGTACATGACTACCGAAGATATGTGAACTTCTTAAATTACAAGAAGACACAACCCCATTTGGAAACTTCAGCCCATGCTTCATCAGATACTCTTGTTTTCCTCAGTTCAGGATTTAACCTGTAGATGTTCTCATAAAAGAAGGCATCGTTTACCCTTCTGAATTGGTCTTGAGACCCTTTTCTTGTCAGTGAGAAAATCTTGATAAATATGTTCTATTGTCTTGTTTCCCTTGGTGTCCAATCCGGGATAGTTCCTCATACCAGCCGCTGCATAGGTGACATACGAGGACATGTAAAATTTTCTGTAGACAGGACCGTTGTCATTTGAGAGTCTATCTCATTACTAATGAGAGTACCCCAATCAATTCCTGGTTGATTCTTCCTAATAGTGATCATGAACTGATACATCCACCCTTGGAAAACATTTGATTTGGGAAAACCAAAAACCCGACTCAACAGAGTGATGATATCATTGATTTCCTGAATGAAATCACTTCTGGGAACAAGTCTTGGGAACCTGGAAACTAGCCGGTTTGGCTTTGATCAGGAACCTCTTATTCACATGCTTGATGCAATTCTCTTGATCACTATCCCAAGCTCTTTGGGCTGACTTGAGATCTATATCTCCATATTCTTCAAAATTAGGTAGCTTAAGAAGGTCATCAATGTAACCTCCATCCGATTTGATCACAACTTCTCTGCTGGTTTTTTAGAATGAGAAGCGAGTCATAATTTGAAGCACAGGCCAAAATAAACTCGGGGGCACTGAGCAGACATAGGGAAGCCTACCACAAGAGGTAGGCCACTGTCACTATCGATTTCATCCATGGAGTTTGAGAGGGGCTCTTGACCCTATTCCAGAAATCCTCCATGTCTACATTCCCGAGCTCTGTATCTCGGATGTCAAAATTACTGATCAATATAGGATGGAGATTCTACCTTTCTGAATTTGTATTTCATCTTCCCTGTCTTTTCCATCTTTTCTTGTGATAGACCGAGGGTCCGACATGAGGGTTTTCGAAGGAAGAGCGTGTCGGAGATCAGGAGATGTTGAACAACTGTGAGAACCCGACCCACTTTGGAAAATGCGGAAGGTGGAAAGACCCGACACTTGAGAAGGATGTCGGGAGAGAAACCGACACACTTGAGAAAGATGTCGGAGAGTTTGAGAAAGCACTTTGAGAATGTCGGAGAGAGAAAGGACAGAGAAGATGTCGGAGAGTTTGAGAAACCGACACTTTAAATTTTCAATACACTGTGGGTTTGGATCTGCAAAGCACCTACTGAAACCGAGAAGAGGGAATAGGGTTTTTGTTGAGTTTAAAACATGCAAGTTTTTCCTTCATCATTTATATCCAAAACATATTTTTAATTAAAACAATATTAGGGAATAACACGAAGTGATAATTCAAAGGGTAAACCGTAAAACATAAACTGATTTAGAAAACAAACCCTAAAATGGAAAAGATAAAATCCCAAAACAACCACGATGAGAAACTTGGAAGAATTCCTCACATAATTAATCCATAAAAACCACAAAGAAAGAATGAAGAAAAATACCTTCAACTGGGACAACGAATGATAAAAAACGAGCAATGCAATCGGGTACAGAGGTGAATTTTAGGTTTCAGGGTCGAAGGCGCATACGTGAAAATCCACAAGGTAAAAGTACGTCTGGTAAAAATGACGTGGAAATCTAGATATTTATAGGAAAATTTGCATTTAAGACACTTCAGCTGGCGCATGCCAATCCACCCGACAACTCGGCATTAATGCCATGTCAGCATGCTCAGGATATCGGAAACCCGACACAAAGGTGTTTAGAGTAATTCGGGTTTCGGGTTGCGGGAAACAATCGACATGAAGCATGATGCTTGATGGCCCCGAAACCCGACACAAAGGAGTAAATCGGGCTTCGGGTATCGGAAGACAGGTGACATGGAACATGTTTCGGATAAGGCATGTTCCGATGCGATGAAGGTCCGCAAACCCGACTTACCTTACTTGATGCGGGTTTGATTTGGGGAACACACGACATGAGACACCCAAAACACATGTTGTCTTGCTTATGAAACCGAAAACCCGATTATCTCTCTCTGAGAGGTGATCCTTAGAAAATTATCTCCAAAAATTTCTTAGGGTTATCACTTATCCGGTATATAATGTTGTAGCACATAGGCATTTCCCAACATTATCACCACAATATGATGTTAAATGGTGCCCAATGCATGAAATTTTCCCTAATTGTAATTAACTAATTTGAGTGGAAATATCATATTAGTAAATGATGCTTTCATTACACTAATTATTTTCTTGTTCAAACTAGAATGGGGGCAGTATAGAATTTCTGAGCATGTAAGGAAAGTAATTATGGAGTATGGATGTTACTTCATTCAATACAAGAAGTTCACTTACATCAGAGTTAGTGGTTTTAAAGGAAAACCTTTCAAGTTGCCAAGGTATGTGGATGACAAGCTTTGTTTATGCAAATTGGCAAGGCAATTAGTGCCTGTGCATAAGCTAATTGTTGGGAGGCACAAAACGAATGTTAAATTCCCTATTAGAATTGGTAAGTTTTCTTGCCCCTCCATTATAAAATCTAGATTGATTGGAGAAGAAATGAAGAGCTTGGCCATGGAGACATTTGTAGCTAGGCCTAATTATGACATTTGGTGAGTGGTTAACAATGTGGGTAATACTTTCGAGCATGAGCCTCACTTTGAGGACTATTGGATAAATTACAGAGATGAGGAAGATTTTAGGTTAAGATATTTTTCAAGGATGACTTTGTCATAAGTTGTGGATTTCAAGGTTTCGTCATTCCGAAGGACTTGTGGATTTAAATATAAAAAGTAAATTATATATTTCTCGGAAGGTAGAAAATCAACCCATAGCTCCCCCAAGTTGGGATGAGGAATAATCTAATGATCCTCATATAAGGATAACAGATTTCATGAGGAGAACGGTGATTTGGTTGACCCAGATAAACATTTACCTATTAATACAGAACACAAAGATTCTAAATCACTTCAGAAGTATAGGAAACTTGGATGATGATCTCCCACATCTAAGGGAGGGTGCTGATAAGATTGACCCATTAGGAGGAAAATATCCTTTATTTCCCTCTAGAAGGCCTACTACTAGGATTATCGATGAATGGATAGCAGCCACAAGTGAGACATGTACTTCCATGTCTTCCCTCGTAAAGAAAACTAAAAGAATGCTCTTGAAATCCATGGAAAATCCCCAATTACTCCTGTAGTGCCACTCTAGGCAAAGGGAAAGGGTTTAGATTCACATGTGGTCCTCCCAAATGTTATTCTAGAGAAACATAGTATTGAGAAGTTAATGAGTGCAGCTATCACAAGTGGTCATAGTCAGCCCAAGCAAAGAAAAAGAGGAAAAAAGGGAACCACCTAAATTGATGAAGTTTGAAAGGGAACACAAGAAGCCAAAAATTGTCCATCAACAAGTCCTAGTGAGGGTAGGTGCCCATACACCAAAGAAATTCAAACATATAGATTGGGTAATTGATCCCCAAAAGTGGAAAGAACGGATAACGACGAGAAACAACAAGACATACCATTTTCGAGTATGGGGCAGTCAAGTCCTCTAATCCCTCATTCATTATTTATGGAGAAAGAAGTAAATGACACTCAAAGTTTAGTTCCTCAAGGGGATGTTGTAGTCAATACAATGGACAACCAATTTTTTACCTCAGGTATGGACATTCTGAAGCTCTACTTGTTAGAGATATGAATATAGCTCCAAAGACAAATAATGAATAAATTTGAAAATATGTAAACTGAGGTGATTGATTTAGATCTTTGTTAAGGGATTTTTATATGTTGGATAAGCTCGAGTTATCCATGGAGGAACCATTTTCAACACCAATAGGTAGTATTGAAAATGATAAGGGATTAGAAGTAGATACTCATGTGTTGGCAAGTGAAGAGATGGTTCAAAACATAGAACTTCTTCCATAGAATAATTATTTTTGGTATCAAGAAGATTTGAACTAGTGGTAGAAAAGGATATGGATATTGAATTAATGGTCGAAGATATTTTTCCCACTACTATTGTGTCCAATGAAAAGTTGTAAAAACCATGGATATGGGATAAGAATTTCTAAAGAAAGCCCAAAGGATTTTAACAATCTGATCAATCTGACCATGTGATAAGAAATGAGCAAGGTTTCCTTCTTTGCATACATTAATTTGAAATAAACATGCAAACTAAGAAAATGAAGTTAATCTATATTCTTTGAAATCTTGAAATAATGAACCTAAGAGGATCTAATCATTCAGTTTATGTGTTAAGAGAAAGAGATCTCCCCATTAATGGATTTAAGGCCAATGGATATTCCCTTTTACTCTATGTTAATGCTATGAAATATAAGATTTGATGCTTTTAGCTCAAATGAAAGAAGATGAAATACAAACTAAAGCCTAATCAAATTGCTATAATTTGTGCTAGGAAGAAGAGAGAATTCTTGGGAAATGAGGGAGGGGGTATAGCCCTATTTATAGTTTTTGGTTTGGAAGAAAATGGAGATTTGGGTGCATGTGGGACAAAGGATAAAGTCCAAAAAGCACTTTAGCAAGTCAAAGTGTGATTTGACTATGTTAGAGGGTAATTAACCTAGGTTAGACTAATTAATCTCTCTTAAAGAGTAATTAGGGTTCTGGAAGGGTTCTGAAGGGCTTAATCAATCCAACAAAGTGGATTGATCTTCCAGGAGCTAATAGAAGTGAGATAGAAGAGAATAAGAAGCTAATGTAGTTAGAACGAGGCTATAACTGCCTGTTTAAATGGTTTATAAGAGGAAAAATGACCAAAAGGGTGTCGTAGGAAGGGAGTTAGATAGGCCTAACTAGCGGTGTGCCATCAATTTGTGAAAGGAAGAAGCATTAGTGCACCATTAGAAATAATAGTGTATTGATCAAACTACAAGTGTCTACATTTTCCTTCTTTGAGGTGACATAAGCGACATCACTTCAAAGAAAGTAGACAAACACAAGCAAGTAGAAAAAAATTGAAGGGGTAGAAGAAAAATTAATAGGGTGAAGGATGACGAATGCCCCCTCAAGTGTCGATGGGGTGATGAATAAACTTGATCAATGATCGAAAAATAAACAAATAGAAAGAAAAGTGCTCAGAGAAGATGAGAAACGAGAAGAAAAAGGGATATTGAGCTATCTGAAAATCAATTGCTAATAATATTTTAATCATCATAATGCTTAGAATCCTCCTCATGGGTCCTTATTAAAATGTGAGCATGTGATGCGAAGTGTAAAGTGACATGAAAAGCCAAGATAAAATAACCGACATGTGAAAATGACAACTCCATGCAACATACACGAATGCAATGCAATACGAGAAATAAATAGAATCACCTGACAGGGAAATAAGTACAATCACACACACTTAAACCAACAACGTTCAAGATAGTTGCACAAATATTTTGTTATCGAGATGAAGTCCCAAATGTTTTGATAAACGACTAGGGTGAAGAATGATGCCCCAAGCAAGGTGTATTATGCAAGGGGGAAGATGGAGGACACTTCCGTCCTATGAAAAAGCAATGTGCATGATGAAAACAATACCAAGTAATTGATAGTGCCCCAGAGTACAGACGAAGTAAGCAACATAGCTTGTTTAGGTGATTGAAGATTTTGGTGATGCACGAGTCATTGTTTCAAATGATTTTGAGAATGTCAACAAGATCTGGGATGAGTGCCATGCAATAGACATAGATTTCAGCCGTAGATGATCGGTTTAATCAATTTTAAGCCATTTTGATATTTTTGTGGTTTTTTAATTTTAATTTTAATTTTTTTCATTTTCTAGGTTTTTGGTCGATCAGAAGAATCTTAAAAGATCAAAGATCTTCCAAAAATACATGCATAGGTGGTAGTGGGAAGGCAAAGCTTTCAAAAATCTTAGAATATGTGCCCACAAGAAGAAAGATGGGTCGAGAATAATTTATTTAAAATGAATTAGTAAATAATCATCACGACGAGGGAAAATAAATTAAAAATAGAGGAGGTGGGAAAATGTGCCTAAAATATTCGTGAATTATCTCAGTGTGATGAAGAAGTGACCATTGGATGACACGAAATGCTCCAATGTGTGAAAATTAGTAAAAATAATTATTTTAATACAAAAATAATTATCACAGTGGATAGAAGAAGGTTAGAATGATCATGGTGGGGAAAACATGCCCCAGGGGCATCGCGATGGATTAATATACTCACCCGGGATCGGTAAAACAATATAGACCAATTCATTTTGAAAAGATCCTCTGTGAATTTTACCGTGAGTGAAAGCAAGAGCCCTGGAGTGAGATGGTGAGGATACCGAGGAGGACGAGGTGTGCAGATCACATCCAGGAGTACATGTGGGACCCAGTGGATGGACCATTCATGAGTGCCCTAAGCCCCCATTAATTACACATTAATTATGATTTTTAGGGTTTCTTAGGGTAGGAGGAAATTTTTACGCATGTGCGTAGGCGTATGCATCAGATTGATGGGTACGGACATGAGCATGTGTCAAAATAGACACGGACATACACGTGCATCCATTAATGGGGGACAGGGGACGTGTATGCGTACTTTTCGGTAGAAGTGGGACACACACATGTAATCATTAGGAAAGGAAGTTACACACACGCATACCCATAGAAAAAAAAACTAGAGGGGCGCGCATGCATCAAATATGGTTTGAACAGACATGTGCATGTGTGTGTGTCGAAAAAGGTGCATAGGCATCATGGAGAGCGCATAAGTGTCCTGCATCAGCTTGTGCCAAAAAGAGTAGAAATATTAGTGTGTGTATGCATCCCGAGTGCGTACATACATGTCGGTTAGGGTGCGCAGTTCCAAAGGAGGTGCATATGCACTAGAAGCATGTGAGAAAAGACAACTAGCTAGAAAATAGCCAAGTATAGAAGAACAAAGGTGAGATTACTTTAGAAGAAAAGAATAGTTAGTAAATTAGATGCATTAAAAGAATTATTTTTCCTTAGAAAAATATTATAGAAATGTTAGATGCCTAACACTTGCATTGATTTTACAACGTATGTTACTGTTCTTCAGACTCACAAGTGCTACTGACCATTTACCTATGATAGAGTGCGGTTTGATGAGGAGGATAGAGCAACCACCGACGAGCCTCTTACACATGACGGACTATCTTATGTGGCCAAGATGCCCCAGATTACTTTAGATCATAGCCTTTTGATGGCCATAGCAGAGCGGTGGCACAACGAGAGCCAGTGCTTTCACCTCCCATCAGGGAGATGACCATTACATTAGAGGATGTATGGCACATCATGTGGGTCCCGATCAGGGACAACTTATCGAGATGATGAGCCACTAGAGTGACATTCAACGTCACATCAAACATTTATTCGGTGTTCCTACCATACCATAGCACAAGATGTCTATCAGACTATCCCGATGCAAAGATGATCTAGAGTTAGACCTCGTAGTGGTCTGATGATGGCTCTTGTCAATAGAGTTATACTCCCGACAAGACTGGTGCTTCATTTCCATTGGGACTCCTAGGAGTGATTCGATCACCTACTACCATCAGAAGATGGTAGGACCTGCTCGTTTATTATAGATTTGGGCATGGGACCACATTGCTATTGGTTTCCCTAGGTGTGCTGAGAGGTCGGGCTCCCAACGAGCCTTCTACTATGGGTTGGGTCCTGGTAGGGGACGATGTGTGACCCTTCATGGGGGTTACATACCATTATAGGCGTGAGCTAGATGAGCTGCTCTAGGCTTCCATTGCCTAGAGACCTTATAGACATTTTCAGTGGCCAGAGGATGGTCTAGAGCTCAAGCACCGCCACAGTTGAGCATTTTATCTTGGGCAGCTGCAACTATATGCGGGAGTTATACAAAGTGGATCAATGTTAGTGATAGTTCGGCCTTACCCAGGATGTTCCTGGGCCAGATAGATGGTACGCTCATAGAGCCAAAGAGCACTTTGATATGGGTCATAGATTACCCGTGACAAAGCACTAGCTAGCTTTCGACAGGTGGTACCTACTATTTGGGTGCCACTTAGACAGATCAGAGATGTGGGTACTACGCTAGAGTATGGGCAATGGTAGCATGGTGTACTCCCATGCCGTTTGAGAATTCTCGGAGTGGCATATGATGTCGGCTTGAGGCCTCCTCTAGTGGGGCCTCCTAGCAGTGGCAAGGAAGAGATGATAGTGATGATGATGATGATGATGAGGTGGGCCCAATGCACCCCAACATGTTAGAGGTAGGGGACAGGGTCCCATTCCATAGCAGCCACAGGGACAGGGCTCCAGGCCCAGGCCAAGATAGATATATAGGGCCATGGACATAGAGTTTCCCCAGTGGGCATTCTAGTGGGATTTATACCCCTCTTCAGTAGGTATTACCAAAGCAGGGCCACCTTTTGATACCCCAAAGAGTAGTAGCATGGGTGGGCAGGTTATAGGTAGCCATCGATGTTTAGTTATAGGTGGCTAGTGAGAGAGATATAGTGAGGACTAGGTACATGCCCTCACATTAGAGTGAGACCAGGCTTAGGCATAGATACAAATTTTTACAGAAAGAGAGATCAGGCCTAGGCAATGGGCACCTCAGGGTAGTGATAGTATTGCATGGTAGAGTCAGGTGTGAGAGATGGCCACACAGGGGGCTTAGATATTGAGCCTCCTACACCAGTCCCAGACTCAGGTACGGATGGTTGTGGCCCAGAGGGACCATGTATATAGATGGTCACAGGGTCTCCTAGCATAGAGGGATGAGGCACGAGCCCAGGTGTAGACTGTTACTATAGAGCGAGATCGAGAGGCTGCCTCCTCGAGACAGGATGAGGTTGATTTAGGCAGAGTGACAGGTGAGCGAGATATTTCCTTTAGGAAACCCTCATTTTGGATATCTTGACTTGATCCATAATGCCATGAGGCTTGGTGGTGAGGCATTATTTTATAGGACTACCTACTTTAGGGTAGTTCCCCTAGGGCAGTGAGTGGTACTCCTCGATCGGGGATGAGCATGACAGGTCCAGTCACGAGAGATCGAGCTTAGGTATCCCATGCTAGAGCATCGGCTAGATAGGGACCATCTAGTCAGCCTGGTGGTCCATCTAGTGTAGGTCCTCCCCAGCCACCATTGTTCCATTGACTAGGTGATAAACCTGGGAGCCCTAGTGAGGGTGAGAGCTATGGTTGAGCTCTACCTTATTGTTGTACATAAATATTCTTTATACATGCCTCTGATGAAGGCTGATTTTGTTGTATAGCTTTGTATATTATTCATTTTGATGATGCCTCATGATGAAGGCCCGATTATTTTTGATGCATGCCCCTTTTTGATGGCATATTGTATCGATGATGTATTATTTTGATCACTGACTAGATAGTTATACATGTATATATGGAAATTTTTGATGTATCGTTTATATGATGGATTCATGATGTATGTTTGTTCTTTCTTTCATGTATGTGGCATATCTTAGATTCAGAAATGTGTATACTTCTTGCTTTCATATTTGATGATGTATCTGCAGATGGCACCACATGGTTTTAGATTCATGATTTAGTTCTAAGTTTTTATGCTAGCACTTGGGATGATACTAGATGATATTGGTGTGGGGGATAGATTAGTGATTATGCACAACCCCTCTTGCCCCCATTGATGATATGATATTTGATGATTAGATTATCATACATACATGATGTAATACTTACATTTATATATTTATATATATATATATGATGTAGTGGATGATGTTATAAATGTGATGAGATGATAGATGATAGATGTGATAACAAACAACTGTGCAAAAACACACAAGCAAAAAGTTAACAAAACTAAACAAATATACACATACTACTACTAAACAAACACATGCACAAACCTCTAACAAGAGATAAAATGAGATCTAATCTAAGCAAGAAAAAATGAACCCTAAAAGGAAGCACACTAACAAACAAAGAAACCTACAACAACTATTTACAAGCATGATAGCCTTCAAATGTATGTAATGCAATGCTCAATTTAAATCAAACAAGATTCAACTTTCGATAAGCAAATGATCCATTTTAAAGAACTAACAATTAACGGACTAAGTACACCAAAACTATACAAACCAACAACTAAAAGTAATTAAAGCACTACTTTGTTTTTATGGACAACATTGACATATTTTCTAATGTTTTTGGGTTTATCTAAGAAGATAAGTTTTCACGGCTACGTTTGTCACTGTTTTGTCTAGGTTTCCCAAAGATAGTGTTGTGAGACGAATGTAGCTTTATCCCTGGAAAGGGGTTTTTTCTAAATGTTTATATTTTTTGTGTATTTTTTCCTCATGTTTTTGTATTTTCCAAGGTCATGTTGAAAGCAATGTACAAGAACGATGAAGCGTGGATGCCCCCAGCGTGATGTGGGAATATACAAAGGGCAGAATGCCACACATGTATGTGCAGGAAGATGGCAATGAGATTTTCATGCTCAACATTAGATGGGCTTATACAAAGGTAATTTCCTTCATGCAGATATAAGAGCAAACAAACCAGATCATGGCAAGGCAAAGGTGATCCTAGTAGGGTTCCTAGACCTAGCAGAAAAAGTTATATCTAAAAAGTGGTAATGATTACCTATCCTTCCATAAGAGTAACTTGTGTCAGAGAATCCTCCTTGAGCACCAAAAATTGGTTTTCACTCAAAGACCTTCCCCCTACGCCATAATTGCATGGTTTTCACATGAGGATGACCTGCTTTTTCTTTACTATTTTCTCATTTTTTCCATTTTTTTGCTTGTTTTTTTAGTTCATAGTTTATATTCTCATCATACCTAAGCATAGAACCACTTTAAGTGCATGGAATTCATGGGTTTCGATAAGCTCTTCACCATCTGAATATGCAAGTTTGTAGGCCCCTAATCCATATTTTGCAATTACAACATAAGGACCTAACCAGTTAGCCTCGAACTTTCCTTTCTTTTCTCTATCTTTAATGGTGTTCTTCTGATTTTCTTTGAGAACTAGATCCCCTACATCAAATTCCTGATGAATGATGCATTTATTATATCCTCTAGACACTCTGTTCTGATAAAATTTAGGTGATTAAGCGCTTTGATACGCCTTTCATCTAATAGTTCTAACTCGCTAGGTGAGAAACTCGTAGTCTTCATCTTTGTCAAGATAATCTCTAAGAGATATTCTCAGGGAAGGAAGCTCCACTTCCAAAGGTATGATGGCTTCAGTGCCATAGAAAAGTGAATAAGGGGTCATAATAATAGGAGTGCGGATGGAAGTGCGATAGGCCCAAAGGGTGGGATATTTCGCAAATGCCAATTACAAACTGATTTTACTCGACCATTTTCTCCATAATCCACATAAGGGTTTTATTGGTGTCTTTTGCCTATCCATTACCTTGAGGGTAATAAGGGGTAGACCACTTAATTTGGATATGGAAGTGTTGACACAATGTTTTAACCATTTTATTTTTAAAGGATTTACCATTATCAGTGACAATGGCAAGGGGATCCCGTAACGACATATGAGATGGTTCATGATGAATTTTGAAATCTACACACCAGTGACATAGGTAAGAGGGACAACCTCTACCCATTTGGTAAAGTATTTGGTGGCGGTGATGATATGAGTATGACTATCTGATGAAGAAGGATGGAGCTTCCCTATGAGATCCAGCCCCATTTAGAGAATGGCCAAGGTGTTGCAATAGGTTGTAAGGCTTGCGCCGGTGCATGTATTAAATTCCCATATTTTTGGCATAGTTCACACTTCTTTATGAAGTTACAACAATTAGATTCCATGGTAGGCCAATAATAGCCTACTCTCAATAGCTTTTTAGCTAAGACCATGCCACTAGTATGTGCTCCACAAATACCACTATGTACTTCCTTAATTGTGTGGATAGAATCAATGACATCCAAATAGTGAAGCAGATTCCCATCGTAGCCACGATGATAAAGGGTGCCTCCTAGGAGGGTATAATGGGCTATGCGGTGAATAAGGGATTTCTTTTCAAAATGGGTGATGTCAGGGGGAAGGGTGCCATCTTATAGGTATTGGAAGATAGGGTCATACCAAGGGGATAAAGGACCAACAACTTCACATGCTAAACATGACTCGACATATATCATATCAGAGTACCTATAGATGTTCCACGAAGAAATGCATCTTGCTCTCTTGAAGTGTTATGCACAAGAGAGATCCAATAGTAGCCATAGCATCCATGCAGATCTATTATGCGACCTTGGCCTTTGTTCAATTATGACTTGTGTGAAATATTCCTTCAAAGTTTCAACCATTTTCTTATATGGAATAAGTTTCTCATATTTAACCTTATACTCATCATCAATCTATTTTATGATAAGTTGAGAGTCCCCAATGACTTGTAGTTGTCGATATTCCATGTAATAGCTAGCCTAAGGCCGGCGATGAGTGCTTCATACTCTATAATGTTATTTGTACACGAGAATCCCAACCAAAATGCTCATGGTATGACATTGCCATTTGGAGTGATGAGGACCACTCCTGCTCCAGATCCATGGAAGGTAAAAGATCCATCAAAATGAACTTGCCATTCTATGGACTCTTCAATATACATGATGGATGCATCTGGTAAATCTAAGCACAAAGGTTCCATTCCTGGGAGAGGAGCTTTTGCCAACTGATTAGCTAGTACCTGTCCTTTTAAAGACTTCTAATTTACAAACTCAATGTCAAACTCACTCAAGAGAATGATCCAATTATCCATTCATCCTGTGAGGCGGATTTGGATAAAAGGTACTTAAGAGGGTCGACTTTGGATATGAGCTTGGTCTTATTATTCAAGAGATAATGGTGAAGCTTTTGAAATGTGAATACAACCACCAAGCTAGGCCTTTTCTATTTGGGGATAATTTAGCTCGTATGCGATCAAGGTGTGGCTAAGATAGTAAATTGCTCTCTCTTTATGGGCTAAGTCATATTGGGCAAGTAATGCACCAATGGAAAACTGGGTAGTGGAAATGTATAAGAGGAGAGGTTCACCGGGGGTAGGTGGCATTAGTACAGGTGGGTTGGACAAGTACTATTTGAGTAGTGCAAAGGATTTTTGACAATCAGGTCCCCAATTGAATGTGACATCTTTCTTGAGAAAATGAGTAAAGGGGTGGCACTTATCCACAAGTTGTGAGATAAAGTGACAGATTGCCTGAATCTTTCCTTGTAGACTCCTTAGCTGCTTGAGAGTGGTAGGTGGTGGCATTTCTGTGATAGTCATAACCTTTACAGGATCCACTTCAATCCCTCTTTGTGAGACAATGAACCCTAGGAGTTTTCCTGATAAGACACCGAAGACACATTTCTTAGGGTTCAAGTGAACCTTATAGTCTCTTAGACGTTGAAAGATATGCCTCAACACTTCAGGGTGTTCTTTTCTACTCTTGGATTTTTCTAGGATATCATCAACATAATCCTCCATGATGTCACTTATCATATCATGGAAGATAACTATCATGGCCCATTGATAAGTAGCCCCAAAGCATTTTTAAGCCCGAAGGGCATGACTTTGTAGTAGAATGTTCCCCAAGGGGTGATGAATGTTGTCTTATGCTGATCTTCCTCTGTAATTTGTATCTGGTTATAACCTAAAAAACCATCCATTAAGGACAACATTTCATAGCTAGTTGTTGAATCAACTATCATGTCAATGTTAGGTAGGGGAAAATCATCTTTTGGACATGCTTTGTTGATGTCATGGAAATCTATGCAGATCCTTATTCCAATAGGTTTTTTCTACTGGGACTATGTTAGAGATCCATTCTGAATAGTCAATAGGTTTTATGAAATCAACAGCTAACAAATTTTCTAATTCTTCTTTGACCAAGAGTGCCACTTTAGGATGCATCTTTCTTAACTTCTGTTTGATTGGTTTGGCCTCTGGGTGCACAACGAGGTTGTGCACAACTAGCTCAGGGTCTAAACTGAGCACATATCTACATATGTCCACGTGAATATGTCCATGTATTATTTTAAGATTTCTGCAAAGGTCTTTTGTTCTTGAGCTGAGAGCAAAGCTCCCAACTTGACTATTCTAGGTTGCTCCTCTGAGCCAATGTTGACATTGATTTTTTCCTCAATAAGAATTTTAGAAGCGTCTTCCATCCATGTAGGATCAGGGGGAAGAGTAAGATCGACCTCCTATGGTAGTTCATGATCATCTTTGAATGGATAAATCACTTCATCTTTAGACTCTTCATTTTGTTTGTCTATGAGCTCACCAAATATTTTGTCACTATGGGATTTCCATTGAGCCTTCTTGCTCGAGTTTTTAGAGGTAGGTATACCTTTAGTTACAACCTTTTATTCAACCATCCACACATCTCTGCTTCCTCCCCAAAATAGGCACAAGTGTCTAGTTGAATCTTAAATCCTTTCTTGTGGTCTCTAGCTGGAATAAAGTCCTTGAGTCCCATGAACTCTGTGAATGCCTCATCATTTTCAAAGAAATCCAATGGCACATGAAGTTGTTGATCCCAATCTATAAGCTTAGGATATATAAGGGCTATTGGATATTTATCTAGGGGATGGATTTGGATAAGGTAAGGACCAGATGAATGGGAATAGGTTCATGGAGGCAAGATCTTTGTAAAGGCTACATTGGGAATCTGCATCACTATTGGAATGAGGTAAAATGTCCTCACTTTCAGAAGAAGTGGCATTGTTCTTAGAAGGTAGAGCATCATGGGGCCTTATTCCAAGGCCATGTTTATCAGTTTTGAAATGAGGGATAGGGATAGGCTCCAACTGGCCTTGTGCATTAACGCCACATCCAAACCCATCATAGCCCATGACAAACATCATGCGAGGACCTTTGACATACTGAGGCACTTGATTGCATGAAGCCATGGTGCCTTCTAGTACTCTACTAGTAGGGTCTTCTAACATTTTCTCCTCAGACAAGAGGCCACTATGGAAAAACTTCTCCAAAGGTTTAGGACATTGCTTACGGGTGCTCTTGAACTAAAAATAAGGTTTACCCTTGTCCTAGGGGATATTGATAGGTCTGATATCAACAGAGCCTACTCAAGAGTGAATGGCCTACTTGGGCCATATTTTAATGATGTTGACTCCCATGAAGCAAATGGATTGACTAGCGAGGAAAATCCTGATTGAAAGGTGTGAGGGATTTCGAATCAACTTGGTTCTTCATGGCCTTTGTTTGTAAAGGGATAACAACATCCGCAGAAGGAAATTCATAAGCTGCTCGGGAAAAGCTGCAAAGCCCTACAATGTGTGAAAGGTTCTAGGTCACACAAAATGGTAACCATCTACCCTTCATGATATAACTTGATGCATTGATGAAACATTGATGGAATAGCTTGCATGACATGGATCCATGGGCATCCTAAGAGCATGTTATCTGGAAGGTCCAAGTCAAGGAAATGGAATGTTGTGTCATGACATGTTGGTCCTACCTCCATGGGACCAATATAGTCCCCGCCGACTATCTTTATTCATTATCATATGCTTTGTGATTGTGATAGTTTTAGCACCCGACTCACTGCTTTACATTGGACCAACTACTTTACCCGGCTTCAAGGTGTAAATATTCAAACCAGATCCCCATCTACAAGTACTCTTTTGATCTTGCAACAGGTAACCACCACTTCGAGATATAATGGCAAGTTATGCTTTGGGTTATTATGTAGGATTATAGTATGATCAAAAGTAATATGATCATTGGTGTCTAAGCATGCAATCATGGCTTGAAGGTTTGTGGGATCTATTTCTGTGGAAACCCCTGAATTTTGCAAAGTTTTGAACAGTATGTTTTTATGGGCATTGGAGATCTTTAGGAGATCGAGGATAGATATCTTAGCAAACATTTTTTCTAATTGGTCTATCAAGTTATACTAACTTTCCTCAGGGGTAGGCATAGGATCTGGTATGATTAAGTGGGCACGTCTTGTCCCATTGCAGCTCTTTTCTAAGATCCGAATGGTGTTAATCTATTCGTTAGATGAGTTAATACATCCAATGAGGGAATCATAAGGAATATCATTTGAAGGGTACACAAGCGGTAGTCCTATAGTTAGTGGAAGTTTTCCCTTGATTTATTTTCTTTTTCTTTTTATCCGCATGGTCGGAAAAGGTTCCTTGTAAATACCCATTTTTTCATTTGAACTTCTACCAACCTCCAGGGGAAACTATACAGAAATCTTCCCTTCCTCTATGAGGTCTTGGATATAATGGTGTAATCTCAAACATCTATCCATTTTGTGTCCTTTGACATGGTGAAAGTCATAATAATTCATTGTCTTTGAACCAAACCAGTTTGAGCATCTTCCGGGTAGGGCATTATTGTAGTTGGATATTCTACCATCTTTGCACCATCTAATTGCTTTAGGATGGTAGATAAGGATTTTGTCAAAGATGTGAACATATGCTTTGTAGGTGCTTTGGGATGAGGCCCTTGTGAAAGTTTCAAGAGTGGACCTATTTGTATGGCTTGGACTCTCTTGGAGTCTATAATGCCATCACCAACAACATGTTTATTCTTATTAAATAATTTAGGTTTTTTGTGGATTTGGCTTTGTGTTTGTTTTTAATAACCAGTTTAAGTGTGCCCTTGGCAATGAGCACTTTCTCAATTTGACTACCTTTCTCTATGACTTCTTTAAAGTTTGAGCCACAATGCATTTGCAAGTGAAAGGCTATTTCTAGGTTCAAGTTAGGAACGAATATACTCACTAACTATTTTTGGGTAAGGCACAAGGAAAGTGACTAGCTAATCCATGCCATCGTTGTAAAAATCCTGCAAATGTCTCATTGGGTTTTTGTTTTGTGTTGCATAGATCATTCATCGTGATGTCACTCTCCATATTATAGGAGTAATGCCTTAAAAATTTCTCTACTAGGGTGGGCTATGTTTTAATGGTGCCCTTAGGTATGCTATAAAACCATTCTAATCCCATGGCTCTTAGGCTACAAGGAAAAAGTCGTATCGTGAAATTATCGCTATATACGTGACCTCTTAGCAAGCTAGGTAAAATTCTTTTATATGATCGTGAGGATCACTTTTACACTTATACTTATCAAACTTGGGAATAGTGAAATGTTTCAGAAAGGTTGTTGTAGCATGTCCTTATCGAAGGGGTAAGGACATAGTTCTTCATACGAATATTTTCTGTTTTGGCCTACATTTCCCTGTTGTAATGTCGTGAGCATATCTTTCATAGATTTTAATTCATCCTGAATGAGTTTCTCCTTAGTAGGTGATATTGAACTTTGAGCCTGAGTTGCTTTAAAGGTATAGTCCATATGCGGATTAGATTGAAAATCGTTAAGTTTTTTTTTTCTTTGTCTTTACCTATGTTTCTTTTTGAAGTGCCTAGGTTCACTAATTTCGACTCAACTTGAAGATCTATTTTGGAGGATCTCCTCCTCAACTAGGGGATCTTATTCTTCATCAAATTTTAGAGGAGGATGCCTTATGCTTAGTTTTCACTTTACATGAAGCCTTAAAGTGAGGTTTATGTGATGTTTCACCTTTGACATCGGCCTTATGTTGCCTAGAAGTGGATGCATATCCCACATCAAAAGGATTATCTGTGTCTAAGATGAATATTCACTCTCCTAAGTTAGGGTCAATAACCTTTGTTTCTTCTTTACATTCATGTAGAATTTTATCTCCTAATGCTTAGACTCTTGCGAGTACTTGATTTTTGTTATAATATAAGAGCTCATCAAATCTGTTTAGGTCTAACCTTTGTTGTTCTCCGAAGAGTTTGACTCTTCTCCACTATGATCGATTAATGTCTTTGTATCTTTGACTTGAGAGAAGAGCGGTCCTAAATTATGACCACTAAATGGGAATGTGTCAAAAGGGTTTTCTCCCATGTGTTGCTCATTTGATTTGGCTACCATTTTTATGATTTAGGCATCACTAGCAGACATCTTTATGTAGCTAGCATAACCCCTAAGTGTATGGTTTTCTACAATCCGTTTAAGGGGATGTTGGAATTATATCACAGTGTATCGTAGATGTAATTTTATGCAATCATTTTTACCAAGAAACATTCATATGCACATCTAATGTTATGATTCACTCAATTTGTTATTGCCAAACCTATACCCTAAGATAGCGACAAAGATGTACCAATATGTAAGTCAAGTTAGAACCCCAACAAGGTCTAAGCACTAACGTGATGTTGTCATAGTCCCTTGACAAGGTATACTTAAAACTAGTTTGAATACTGATGAAAGCCAAACCTTCTAAAAAATGGAAGTCGTGAATAGATATAGCATAATAATGTCACCGTGATACATTAACCAAGCAAGCAAGGTGTTAGTACCATGGTAAATTTATTATGATATATGTAAGGTGTTATCAACACTCTTCAAGAAGACTAAGATGATGTCAAGAGTGAAACCAAGTAATAAGTATAACAAGGAGTTTTTAATCGTGTGAGCAGCGTAACCATGCAATAAGGGGACTTATACCATTTCCTCAAAAAAATAAGAATATGATGTAAGTATCGAGATTGTACGTCTAAGATGTGAACAAGACTATTAACTCAAGAAGAGAAAAAAGATGAACTAAATACACAACGTTGAAGATGATCTTGAAATCAATATGAAAGGACTTTTATTAATGATGCGAAAAGCATACCCGTGCACTTTAGACGTTTAACAACCCAGCCACAAACATGGATGGGCATAAATGGAAAAAAAAGTGACGAGTACTATCCCTGATAAAAATGTGTGATGTATGCACCTTTCTCACCCCGAATAATGGGTGATGAGAATTTAAGGGTACTGATCAAAATATGGACACAAGCTAAACAACACTTAGGTAGAACTTCACCTCATCCAAAGACGAGAATAAAACTAAGTGAAAGTGGGACGTAGTTTAGGTCTCGTGATGAAAAGACACTTAGTTCAAACTCACAAGGGTTCTTTGCCTTGTTTCAACAAACAAGGTTTAGATTCCAAATGATCCATCACTTTGTGATGGCTTGACATAACAAGGACTAGTAAAGTGGGCAACTTGACAAAATGGATTCCTTAAAAGTTATCTCAACTAGGTGTTTCCTAGGTTGTCTAAGAGTGAGGCACGATTTACCCAAAAAGTCACAATGACTAGTTTGGGAGTATCTCAGCTTTATCCCCTTTCAAGTACAATGGGAAATGAATGCATCCATCATGTACTTCTACTAAGGTCGTGATATAGACAACTTGTAACTCTAACTCACAAGGCATACTAGTCAAGTGGGTAAGCGGAGTGCTTCCTATTTCATCCATGAGGTTACATAGCGGTGGACTACTTTAGGGTTCCTGGTACCACCCCCATTGTTATAGCTTAAGGTGTTATGCCAAAGGGGTTATGTTCTAGTTGAGCGGATAGGGATGTACCCTTTTCTGAAACCTACAATATAATGTTTTGAATATGGTGTGTTTTTTTTCTTTCTTAGCTTAATGTGGTTTTAAGTAGCACACTGTTTGGTAACCTGTAAGAACACATGTATTAGAAGGTTTTGTATTTTTCTTAGCTCCTCCTTTCTTTGACAATCGATAGGTCCTGTAGATAACAAGTTTTAGTAATTTTCCAATACGTAGGTTGGTGTTTAAGAAAGATATTTTTTCACTTTGCTTTTGATTCCTAAGATCACCAAAAGGCATGAAGGAAGAGCATACACAACGTGAAAAATTCCACTGAAATCACATGAAAGTTTTACTCCAACCTTTTATAAAACAAGTGTTTTTTGCACAATTTATATGAGTTTTGTATTGGTGTTTTTGATCTCCAAGATCACCTTGGAAGACATGAGGAGAGAGCATACACACTTCTACAAAAACTACTTCTAAGTCAAAAAAAAAAACACTTTTAATATATGCAAACTGAAACATTTAAGAAAGAACCCTGTTTTTCCAATTGTTAGTCCTAAAAACCTGTAGTGATGGATTAGAATAATTTTTTTGTAGACTGTAAAATTTTTCAATTTTTAACATAGACACCTACATGCCTATACTGACACCAGCACTCCCCAACCGATGGATATGTGCCCTACCTAATGAGTATGCCTGCAGTCAAAAAATATTAATAAAACCCAATGAAGTAAACACAAACACTCACAATATGATAGAGATGCACCTATATTGACATGGACACTCAAGTTACGATATGTATACATCTAAGCCTAAACAGAGAACTATAAAATTTTCACATAGATATTTTACATTTGCATGGCTAGAGAGATGGCTACGTACCTCAGATGATGGAGATGTGTGCACATCCTTGTATGGGTTATTTCTATTTTTTATAGTCGAGCATTTACACTTGCACAGAAAAAGAGACGTATACGTGCCCCAGATGACGAAGACACATGCACATCTATGTAAAGGTTTAGTTTGCAAATGATGGGCACCTTCCGACAGGTATGCACCTGATATGATGGGTACATTGTGGTTCCGTCGTGTACGTGCCCCTTGTTGGATACCTACACGCACCCTATGAAAAACTTGTAAAAAACATGAATTTTCAAGAGCAAACAGGTTAGTTGTTAGTCAAAGTGTCCTATGTTTAGATCAAACCCACAAAATGTATATAAATTATGGTCATTTATCTAGGTTTAGAAATAAAAATGAGGAAATAACAAGTGATTTGAACACTTAAAAATAAGCTTTGAAAAACCTAAAAGACCTCCATTAATGGAGGGTGGACATAAGTGTCCCCCAGGCGTGCCAAATGTGTCCAATGAAAAGTTGTAAAACCATGGATATGGGGTAAGAATCTCTAAAGAAACCCCAATTTCTTTTAACAATCTGATCAATGGACCATGTGATAAGAAATGGGCAAGGTTTCCTTCTTTGCATACATTAATTTGAAATAAAATGCAAACTAAGAAAATAAAGTTAATCTCTATTATTTGAAAGCTTGAAATAATGAACGTAAGAGGATCTAAGAATTCATTTTATGTGTTAAGAGAAAAATATCTCCCCATCAATGGCTTCAAGGCCAATGGATCTTCCCTTTTACTCTATGTTAATGTTATGAAATACAAGATTGGATGCTTTTAGCTCAAATGAAAGAAGATGAAATACAAAATAAAGCCTAATAAAATTACTATAATTTGTGCTTAGGAAGAAGAGAGAATTCTTGGGAAATGAAGGAGGGGTATATCCCTATTTATATTTTTTGGTTTGGAAGAAAAGGGAGATTTGGGTGCATGTGGGACAAAGGATAAAGTCCAAAAATCACTTTAGCAAGTCAAATTTTGATTTGACTATGTTAGAGGGTAATTAACCTAGGTTAGACTAATTAATCTCTCTTAGAGAGTAATTAGGTTTTTAGAAGGGTTATGAAGGGCTTAATCAATCCAACGAAGTGGATTGATCTTCTGGGGAGCTAATATAAGTGAGCTAGAAGAGAATAAGAAGCTAATGTAGTTAGAACGAGGCTATAACTACCTATTTAAATGGTTTACAAGAAGAAAAATGACCAAAAGGGTGTCGTAGGAAGGGAGTTGGATATGCCTAAATGGCGGTGTGTCGTTAATTTTTGAAAGGAAGAGGCATTAGTGCACCATTAGAAATAATAGTGTATTGATAAAACTACAGGTGTCTACACCTATCAAGGTGGTTGAGAGTGATAACCTTCACCAAGAAGAAAAATTGTCTTTAGAAGATAAACGAAAAATGGCACAAGATTTAATTTGATGAAGAAATTGTCATTGGTGGAGAATCATAGTTTTCAAAGGGGAGTGTGGATCTATTTCCATTAGATCAACCTACCATAACATTTCCCAAGGTGCCACTTGGAAAAGAGGATAGTGATTTGGAAACTTAGCCAGTTGTTGGAGAAAAAATGCCATTGCCCAAATTTCAATACAAAAGAGAAATGAAGTGAAAGTTCATACCACTATGTTTTAAGCCAAAGAAACAACAAAGGAGGGCCCTTTGAAAATGGAGGTTGATCAAGTTAAGGATGACCAAACTGAAATGCCAAGGCAGGAGGAGAAGCATCTAGAGGAATCAACATCCTAGATTGAGACAAGTGCTCCAGAGAAGACATAAATATTGACACAAAAGGAGCAAGAAGTATCCATGTAGATGATAGTTTTACCTGACAAAATCCAGCAAGGATTGCAAGAAACAAAGGTTGAAACAGGTTTGAGGAAGGGTTTGATTAGTGAATTAATGTTAAGTGAAGAAACAACCCTTCCTATACAAGCAATTGACCTCACTACCTTATCTTTTCCAAAGGTAATAAGAGCCCTAAAGAAATCTAGAACCATCACAAGAACCCTTATCTATTCATCTACTGGGACAAGAACTTTGGAAATAGTAACTCCTTTTGAGGGGAAGACAAGAAAAGATATAACTAATGACGATTACAGTATTCATGTCATCCCCTTGGGTAAACCATCAAGGGAACAACTAAAGTAGGGAGTGTCTGAAGCTATAAGCAGTCTTCTACAAAAGGTAGATGAGGATGGAATAACAAATAAACAACTTAAGGAGCAAGTTAGAGCCTTAAATTCATGTTTTCAACAGCTGACAGGGAAAATCAATTAGAGATAGTAGGTGTCTCTGTGAACACCCTTGAAGGTATGGAAAATTTAATAGTGTTGTTAAAAAGGTCCAAGCAGTGGACACTTGGGTTGGGTGATTAACTGAGAAGGGAAAGGAAGTTATCACTGAAGCAAGGACAAGATATGAAGATCTCAAAAGTCACTTAGATGAAATTGATGGAGTAATTGAAGACTGTGACAATGAGATCTTTTACTTGGAAGGAATTCTCCCCAAGCTTGACCATATAACAAGGCTCAGTGAGGAACTGGTTGAGAAAGAAGACATTGTACCAATAAACACAAAAGGAGCCAATATGCTCTTGAAGAGCTGACAAAGATCAGATTGGATACCCTAAAAGAAATCAAGAAAAAACTTGAAGTCAAGAAGGACTGGGTTGATGATTTACTTTATGCCATTAATAGAAGGCTAGAAGACATGGTGGTGGATAAATTTAAAAAGAGTTATGGGGATTTAAAATTGGATTTCTTACTTAGTTCATTTGAAAGTAATATCTAGGCAGATGACTTCTCCTATGACACTATTGAAAAAATGATGAAAATTGAAAATAGGATTGAGGATTTGAAAACAAGGCCATTTGAATACAAGAATAAAATGGCTTAATGTTTGTACGTAGTATTAAGACAAAAAATGATTTTCCATCACCACCTAGGACCGAATGAAGATGAAATGAATGAAATGTTCAAAAGATACAAAATAAGAGTAGTTGGATGAGTGAATGATTTTCAGAGGAGTTGGATGTAGAGGAAAAGGATGAAGAGAAGGAGGCTACAGATACAAAATAATAGCATGCTTGAACACTCTCTTCCTCATTTTATATTCTCTTTTCATACTTCATTGAACTGATACTATGAATTGATGTTTTTGCTACATTAAATGTAGTTATCTCTTTGAATTTTTATTGTTTCTTTGTTTCAATTGAAAGTAAAAATGTAGTAGTTCATAATAGATTTGATTAAAATCTCACATACATTTGGAAAAGATATGTGAACTATTGACATACTTGTATTGATTGCAATTTGAACAAAAAACAAGACAAGGTTCTATAGGGGCCCTTTCCCATGACAAAAAGAGATGTACATACATCAGAGGTAAAAATAGTGGAAAGAGAATAGTACTCAAACATCCTTTAATCCTACTTCATAGCTTCCCCTCAATAGGGGAAGTCTATTCAAAAGTTTGTTCTTCCTAGGTACAAACTCATCAAGTCTTGTACTGTTTGTATAAATATAATAAACCCTGCCAAGTCCCTAAACATCCCCATACCCATTAATGACTCCAAGGTCATCCTAGGGTGACCCATAATCTCCTCAAGCTCGACTTTCTTTTGATGAGATAATACCCAATCCAGGAGGTCCAAACCACCTGAAAAGAAATTGTTTTCCCCTTTCCCTTGTGAAGGGTCAACGTGCCAATATTTCTCTGAAGAAGGGTGTTTGAAGTGTTGAGAGGGGTAGATGCTATAGGTTGGTGATTGGGTGAAATGTGAGGTTTTGAACTAGTTCCTATTTTGCACTTCTTGGAAAAGGGCAAATCTTCCCTTGGAGAATAAATTGGTTGAGAACCTCAAAGTTTCTAATCAAAGCAAGGGTCATAATGCATCAAACACGTGGATAGAAAAATTACAAACCGCTCTCTATTATCCCAAGATGAAGAAAGTGCTTCCCTCAAATGATGAGCAAAGATAGATTGGTCCTCTTCTCCATCCGAGATGATGACAGGAGAATGAGTGTGTGTTTCACCCTTCCTCTTGCTCGAGGATGGTGTTGATAATGGACATGATGGCAAGGGAAAATTTTCTTCCTATTTCTTTTATAATAATATAATCTTCTTCTCCAATTCACTCACTTTGTTGGAGATGTCAAGAATGTATCAATGGAGGTTTTGTCATACAATATGTATGAATGCTTAGGGATTTATTTTAAAACAAACTCTTCATTGCATAAAAAGGGACATTGAAAAATGGTCTGCCTAGAGACCTGAGGCCTCCTTTCAAACCAGTATCTTTTCAAATCCTCAAGAATTTTCATGTGCTCCCATCTAAAAAGATGGAAATTGATGACTTGGAAGGAGGTGAACATAGGATTGATTTTGATCAACCTGGTTAAAAGTGTTATATGGACCCGTTGATATGTCAATGGTCCTTTGGTGTCTCCTGCACATTCCAATTCAAACAAGTCTCTAAAAAATATTCATCCAGAGCCACTCAAGTCAAAAATATGATTCAAATATTCCAAGGAAATATCCTTCAGGTTGTGTGCCATGAGTGTCTTTTCCATTTCTCCTAGTAGAATCTTCTATACTCAAAGTTATGAAATAAATACATAACTACAAAGGAACATAACTGAGTTTTATAGCCCAAAGGAGACACATATTTCAATTTGGAAAAATCTTTCCCCGAGGTAAGAGGGATCTTGCTCAGTTTGCATAAGGGAAATTTAAAGACTAAAGGAAAATATAAATGAGAAGAACTGGTAAATCATGGCGATTTGATAGACATCCTATATAGCATTTAAGCCAGTAAGATGAGAAGTGAAGTGCACTGAGCCCGAGAAGGATTTCAAGAGATGAGCATAGGTGTGTGTCATGTCAACAAACATCTAGAAATGCTCAGTGATCATTTGAGATGATTGCTTAATCAAGATCTAAGGGGGATGGTTCAAGTAACCTGTTAAAAGCAATAACTAGACATCCCAGTCAAATACAAGTGGAGCCCGTCAAAATGACTCATGTTTGAACACCTGGCAGTATAAGATGAAGTGCATGAATACCATTTTTAGAATGAACGTGTAACAAAGAAGTATTCCCTCAAATATTCTTGTTTTTGGGGGGAAAAGAGATTTGAATTGAAAAAGGTCATATAAAAGCATGTAAAAGTGATGAGAAAAGGGGGTTTTAATTTTTATGATTTTTTTTGAGAAAACCATCTTCTTGAGAAACCCATTTATTTCCTGTGCCTTTAAATTTAATCATGTCAAGCTGGTTGCAAGTGTACACCATTGACAAGCTCTGAGATTGTTATGAAACTTTCCCCAATTGATGAATTTAATAAGTCTTGAATTAATCTTGTGTTGATCATGGGAATTATTGTGTTTGCTTCATTTTAGAATGTTTTCAAATAGTTTTTCTTGTTCCTATTGCAATCTTATGTTAGAATCTCTATAATTCACACAAGATCTCATCCGTGTGTTAGTATTGTGGCATTTGCAATTTCATTATGAGAAGAGATTTCATCTTGTAATGCAAATAAACAATTTAAAATCACTTTACTTTCATTATGTTGACAAAGATTGTTTGTTAGTCTATGAGTGTATCTTAGACGTGATGAACTAGGG
Source organism: Taxus wallichiana var. yunnanensis (assembly GCA_018340775.1). Taxonomy (NCBI): domain Eukaryota; kingdom Viridiplantae; phylum Streptophyta; class Pinopsida; order Cupressales; family Taxaceae; genus Taxus; species Taxus wallichiana. The sequence continues at coordinate 167,888,910 of CM031243.1, read as the reverse complement.
ATTTCTAATGTTTAATTGAGTCTTTAACATGAGCCTTTATGTTGAATTATTGAAGAATGTATGAAATTTTCACCTCTGGGATTCCATTGTTACACACCTTCTAGTTGAAGGAATATTTTGGCTATCTCAAAGCATTCTTTTGTGAATTTCTAGTATTTGTTAAAGGTTCTCAAAGATCTAATATAATCAACTTTATCCTTCTTAACTTCCCACCAAAAAACATCTTAAATGATGAATTCTACAAGAACTACCCCTGTTTGTACTGTGTATCCATAAATGAACAAATTCCAATGCCAAAATATGTAGAAACAATCAGGTTTCAATTAATGTCTCTAGTAACCTAAACCTTGTCTAGAAAATATCTCCATTCTCTAGAAGTGACAACTCGTGAGAGTTAGATTGTGGTGTATTGATCATATTTTCTCAAGGTTGTCCTAAAAATGTGCAAAGAAAGATTTATTGATATTCCTTCATCAATATAGGTTACAGAATGGGTCCTCTCACCCTGGTTGAAGGCACAACCTAAAGTAGTGAGGGTAGATCAAACCCTTAATATGGTGCTATCCATTTTTCCAACGTTTGAGTGACAAAGAGTCAGCGAAATTTCATCCTGGCTATAAAATGACTTATATTACAATTCATCTGTCTCTAAGCATCCTCGCTTGATCTTCGTGATGTTTCTCAAAGCATCTAAGGGAGAATCAATTTGGGTACCAAAATAAGGGAATGTGTCAAGTGATCCGAATGTGTAGAACCTTGCAATGAAGATCTCAAAGAGCGAAGGTGTATACAAGATACCCAAATAACTAGGAGAGTTATTTGGATAACACTTTGGTGACTTTTGGGGCCATCTTCTGCTAAATGAAGAACATCAAGTACCCTTAAGCATCCACTAGGCATGGAGTCAGTTATGTAATAATGAAATTTTAATCTGCAGCTTTGAATAACTTCCTGAAGTCACTTGAAGGATCATTTCTTGACTCTATTCCAAATCCTAAAACTAATGAAAACTATCAGCATCCTAGAAGAAAAAGAAGAGATTCCACAGGAGAATGCGAGAAGAAAGTACTATGTATAAATAAATAAATGTGTGTGTGACACACTTGGAGGAATGAAACTACTCTAATATATACAAAATGATGCAGCAAACTTAATGGGAAGGTTTGAGATAAATTTCTTTTATTGGGATTTGTAGCATTCCTCCATCAAGATGAGTTAACTCAAAAGAGTTAGCCTCTTTGCACGAACTAATGATGCATGGGTGACTCCAAAGTGCATCAAACTTTGAATAATGCCCTGGTTTAGCTCACATCAACATCCCATTTCAAAACTAAATCCCCAACTTTGAAATTTTTAGGTGTGTCCTTTTTGTCAAATCATTTCTTTAATGTTTTTGATGTTTTCTAGCTTGATCATGGTAGAATTCCTTAATTCTTTAAGATTAACTAGTTCGCCATTCTAATTTCTCTCTTGTCCATGCCTTCTAGCTTCAAACACTTTGGGAAAGAGGAAATGAGTTCAACTCTAGCTTTAAAGGAAGGGTAGCCTCATTTCCATAGACAAGCTTGTAAGGTGAAGTTCTACTACCTTTTAATTGTAATTCTATCTACCCATCTCATGCTTGAGACCCTTTTATGCCACTATCTTTGGTTGATGTTCATTGTGCGTTTCATGATCCTGATTAGGTTCTTGTTTGTTGATTATACAGACCATTTCCTTGAGGGTAATAGTTGGAAGAAGTATTTAGATAGATGCCCATATTTAGAGCCCAATCAATGATTTTGGTCCTAAGGAAGGATTTTTCATTATTGGAGATAATGGTTTGAGGAACACCAAACCTTATTACTATACCTTTAAGAAATTCAAGGATGATTGATTTGGTTGATTCCTTGAGCACAACAGCTTCTTTTATTTGTTGAAGTAATTTGTAGTTGTCAACACCCACTTGTTGCAAGTGCTTGAAGGTGGATTGATCATTCTTATGAGGTTGAGACCCCATTACACAAAAGGTTGATCTGCTTGGATTAGTTAGAGGGAAGTGGTGCCAATATTTTCTTTCCTACAAAATAAATCGCATTCCTTTCATTTTGTAACCCACTTGTGTGCATCTAAAAATAGGGTAGGCATAAATATTCCTATCATTATGATCTTCATCGATGTAGTTTTGGCAAAAAAATGTCTACTAGAAAAACCATCATGTAATTCTACCAACACATTTTTAGTTTTTGTACCATTGATATATCTTAACAACATGCCATCAAGATTCTTATTGAAGAGAAGTCCATCAATCAAAACATAAGGGATAGATTCTAACCTCAGATGTCTTCTCTCTGCATTGTTTAATCTAGGAGCATATGTGCCCTCGGAAAGGAATATGATCATGTCCTTCATCTAATCGCACACGCCAGGATCCATATTCTTCTCAAGTTCTACATGCAAGAGACCCTCATCTAGAAATAATGAATTCTTAGGCTCATTCTACACATCTTCAACAATTCTTGCAGAGTGTGCTTCCTCTTACCATATTTTTGGCTTTGATAGTCACATCATATTCCATGATTTTTGTCACCCATCTTGCTCTTTTTTCACTGATTTCTGCTCCTATGATGAATTCTTTGACAGAAGAGTGTGAGACTAGCACCTTAATATGATTTTTAGTGAGCATACTCTTAAATTTATTGAGCACATACATGATGGTGAATACCTTCTTCTCCATGTGACTATATTTTAATTCATAATCCTTCAACATCTCGGCTAAAGAAAGCCACATGTTATTCCTTCTCTTGTTCATTTTCTTGTGTTAGGACAACAACCACACACGCATAAGCTCCATAAGCATAAAGGATAAAATCCTTTGAGTAGTTTAGGTTGATGAGTGCTAGCATGCAAGTAATTTCTTGCTTGATTTTGTTGAAGCTTTCCTTTCCTTCTACCCTCCATCCGAAATCTATGTCATTTTTTATCATCATTGTGATTGGCCTTACCAGTCTTGCAAATCTAGGAATAAAATGCCTAATAAAATTGATCTTACTAGGAAGGACTACAAGGCCCTTTTGTGTCTTTGGAAGGGAAAGAGATAAGATGGATTAAATGCATTCAGGATCAATTGTGATGCCATCCTTCAAAACCACATGGCCCTAAAATCTTTCCCTCCACCACCGAAAATTTTCACTTCTTGGGGTTAAGAGACACCCTAGACTTTTACACCTCTCAAATACTTTCCCTAGGTGTGTCATATGATCCTCACTCTCGCTTTGAGAAGATTGTTATGTCATAAAGGTGAACCAATATGAACTCATTGATGTAACCTTTGAAGGAGATTTCTATAGCGTGTTGAAATGTTACACCTACATTTAACAGATCAATCGACATCTTATGATATGCATATGTTCCCCAATTGTTTTATACTCTATTTTGAATTGATCTCTTCCTTGAATAGGATCTGATTGAAACCTTAATACCCATCTAACATTGAGAATATTTTCACACTGGCCATAGTCTACAGAACCTACTCCATTGAAGGCAAAGGATAATGATCCTTTAGAGATGCCTTTTTCAAATCTCTAAAATCAACACAGAGTTTGATTTCACCATTATTCTTGTGCACCGGAACTAAATTTGTGACCCATGTAGAGTACTTTATGGGAAAAATAATCTTCACCTCAATGAGTTTGGATAATACCTTTCTCATGAGGGGCTCTATCTTTGGATTGAATGGTCGTTTATTTTGTCTAATGGGATTGATGTTAGGATCAAGGTCAATAGAGTGTTGAGTAACACTTGGATCAAAATCATGAGTTCTTCATACTCCCATTATAATATATCAGTTTATTTTTATAGAGAGAGATGAAGGCCTATTTTCCATCATGCACACAAGATTTACTGAGTAGTAATTCTTTTCTACATGCAATAGAACTTGGGAGAAATATTGTTGCATGGTGAACATATACTTTTCTTCACCCTTGAACTCATCATCAAGGATAAACATTTGATCTAAGGTGACCATCCCTTTAGGAAGCTTATTTTACTTCAATTGAATCACTTGGTCACCATAGCTATCATGCAAGTCAACTTGCATACTTGATGAGAATTTTGCTTCATTTTAAATGAATTGGACAATTTGTGTGTCACTATCATACAATTATCAGTTGGTGTTGTTGTATGGAATGGATGGTCGATCACCATTTTGATGTGTTGAGTATTTTGTTTGATAAATTCCTTAGCATGAGATAATTGTGAACCAAGTGTTTCCATTTGATCATCTTCCTTATTGATTTTGTGTGGCACCACCTGTATATTTAGAGAATCAAAGATCTCAAGGAGGTCCCAAACTCTATGTTCATAATCTCTAAGAAGCTTAATATTTTCCTATCACTTGTTGGTGACTTGGTGGATAACTAATTTATATCTCCAAAGATCTACAATGCCTTAATATTCTTATTTTCAGCAATAAGTAGACCATGCACAATTTCTCATACTCTTCCACATTGTTTTAACATGTAAACTAAAATATTTGAGAGAAGTATAATTTCTCATCCTTAGGGAAATGAAAATGACTCTACTCATGTGCCATTTCTACTTCTGGATCCATTAAATTATAAATTCCATAGACCAGGGTTCTCTTCCCTTTTCTTTAGCATGTTTGGCAACATAGATTATTCTTCAAGAATGTAGTAGGTACCAAGCCCAGTTTCAAAAGCTTTCGGTTCTTAAGCATATGGGTCAAATTTATGGTGCTTCTCTCCCACTCATCAATTATTAGATTAGGAATGGAAGGTGGAAGAGGCTAATCTTTAGGAACTGAAGCTTGTTCCTCTTGGATCAAGTAGTTGGCTTGGAGAGGAGAAGGGACATATGACTCTAAATGATAGGAAAATATTGGCTCGGTTTGTATGGTAAACTAAGTACCATACCTTATCTTGAGTAAAATATGGGTCTAATTAAAAGACAAGTAACCACCTAATTTAGTAGTAAAGTCTCTTGACAAACATAAGGCAAAAAAGGGGGTAAGTCAATGATTGAAACATCTTGAGTTATTCTTAGATTTGGACATGCATGGAGGGTTAGCTCAATATCCTTGATGATTCCTAGGGTAGTGACAGTTAAACCATCAAGTTACAGGACTCCTTTGTCGTGGGGCTATACTTAAGACCTAAGACATCAAAAATCCTTTTAGGCATGATAGAAGTACTAACACCTGACTCAATCATACATTTATGGACAAGATGTTTTCCTACGATCAAAGACATATAGAAGGGTGGGGTTTTAATAATTTTTCTTACTTTCTTCTCCTCTTCTTAACAAATGTTAATAGAAGCATGTGAATTTTACATAGTTGGATCGGTGCGTGAAATATGCACCAAATCTTCATGTAAAATGTCACGCTGGGATGGAATGGTTAGGGCATCCCACATTATAACATTTATCTTTGTCTTTTTCATCTAGTCCATAATACTTGAATGGAAAACCCATAACTTGAGCATTTGAGGAACAATAACATCCTTTCTTAATGACTCTGGTATAGAGGCATGAACCTTAGCTAGTGCAAAGGTTTTACCTACGAAATGAGGGGTGCACATCACTTTTGGAGGGTCTTTGCATGGAGCCTCGGGTATGGGTACTTGAGTGATTTTACCACCGGATGACTTAGCCACTTCCCTTTACTTTTGAGGGTTTACTTTTGTTGCTAGAATTGTGACTTGCACACAGAATTGAGAATTATTTTTTTATATCTTGTGTTGTTCACAACTTGGGTACGTGGTCTACTTATATCCTCTAACTTGGTTGATTACGAAGTCTTCGGTGCTTAAAGAACATCAAATTTACCTCTAAAGGAAATTTGTACTTTCTTAGTTATCTTCTTCGATGCACTTTTTGAAGGCTGATAGTTGGAAGCATTTTGAATCATGTAGGCTTGCACATGTGCAACATTAGCACAATGATACTTTCTATGAGGCATATTGCAAGGAAAGAACCATTCATATTCCTACGCCATATTTTTCTAGACTAGGACAAGTTCTGACTTGATCTTGAGTCTTTGGAAGAGGTTGTGCAGGAGGAATAACTTATAAAGGCAAGTGTACATTAGTATGTCACCTATCATTCTTCTATTTTTTTCCATGCCCTTGTTTCCCATACTAGTTCCACCAAGTTTGATTTCTATGGCCTTGCGCTTGATTGGAATTTCCTCTACAAGATTACTCCCATTGCTTCTCCAATGATATGACCTTTTTATACAAGTTTCTAATTAGAGCATTCAATTCATCATCTTATTTTTGTTGTGCATGAGAGTAGGATGTATATGCAACTGGTTACATGATCTGCACTGGAACTAGAGCAATAGAAGTCTGGAGCGATGGAGACATCTCTAGGAACAAGGGAATAAGAGGCCTAGGTTCCAACTTACTAGCCTGAATGAGACTATTTTCTACCCTTATTGCAATATTGTATGTAGCAGTGTAAGGTTCTACCTCCCATGGATATAATCATAACTAAAATTTCACTATTCAAATCCCTTAAATAGTACAAGAAAGTGTGTTGGGCTATAGGTCTTACCACTTGATGAATTATGTCTCAATTCTTTTGGAACCTGATGTTGAAATTTCTCATTTGTTCATTGGGCACGTGCTTTGTTGTAGTCAATCTGTTGCTCTACCAAAGTGATAAATGATCTGATTTATATTCAAATTAATTGTAAATAGATGTTCCAAGCTCATCCTAGGTAGTAATAGACATAGGTCTTAGGCCATGGTACCATTGAAGTGCTTTACCCTTAAAAGAGGCTAAAAAAACTTGACAACATCATCATGTTCAATCAAATAGACAGAGCATACATTGGCCACATCTTGAATGTGTTCAATAGGGGTGACTTGATTTTCTCCCATGAAGTATGGAATAATTTTGAGTGTGGCCACTGGCATATCATGCTGAGCATTAAGATTGAGTGGGCTTCCACTAGTGAAGTTGGTGAAGTTCCTTGGAAAATGAGGATGTTGAAGTGTCATGACATGGCGCTTGTCTATTTTGAGAAAAATTAGAGTGCACGCGTCATGCTAGATATGGGGATGTGTGCACCGTAGATCTGCTGTGTGTGTGTTTCTTGACAAAATCTAGAGGTATACAAAAGGTCCTTGGCTACATCACTCACTGTCAAGTGTGCACTCTTCTCATAAAATGTGCTCAGGACTACAAAACAAGAGCTCTAGAAATGTTAGGAGTCATCATATGAGTTGAAATAAGCCTCCAAAGGATGGAAATGCTAAGTTAACACACTAGAACTTAAAAATTTGAAATTTGAGCTTTCACTTCCTCTCTTACCAAGCATGCCAAAAACTATTGGTAGTCAAACTTGCACCCGCATCTTGGATCCGGAAGAGTTGAGCTATTTGAGACAACAATGGAACTGTCTCCAAGTTTTGGTACCTTGCATGCTTGAAACGGATCTCAGAGAAGGTTGGTTCCTCTATCTATTTATACTGCTACTGCTACTCCTAGTGCTTAAAGGGAAAGCTAAGCTAGCAATGCCAAGGGACTAAGGATAGAAGGATAAAATGAAAGGAAACTACACTAAAAGGTGATAGCAATAGAAAAAAAGGGATGGACACTATCTGTTCTAAGTGAAAATGAAGGGAAATGCATGAAATAAGGCTAGGCATGGGTAGTACAACTAAAACATATTTACTTGATTAGTTTCATATAACACAACTAGATAAGGAGCTGTAAGGGACGTAGAATGGCACAACGATCATGCAATGTAAAATAAATCCAATAAGAAAGAATAAAAACACACTTAGTATATATAATAGTCACAAAATTATGCTTCCATTAATTCTAGAAATGCATAGAATCGTTACAATGGTGAAAGAATCGATATCCGCATGCACGAGCCATATCTATAGTCTGCGACTCAAAATATAGAAAATATGAAGTCCTTAGCTAAAATCTTAAGGATCCAAAATGTCCAACATCAATAATGAGCCCAACTCTTATGTTTATATATGAATCTATGGAAGAAGAAGAGAAAAAGGAAGGAAAACCGGATTTGAAATATAACCACCAACAAGAAGCATTCAATACCTATAAATCTACCTACAAATATGTCAAATACATTTCCCCAAGTATATTTGGCATGTTGGGTAAGGAAGTAGGGTAGATCATATAAAATTGGGTGGTTGGAGAAATAGACCTTCTTGTTAATGCCTAGAAAGACATTTTCCCATTTCTCACCTACTAGATCCACCAAAAATTTGAATTTGAATGTCTAGCTCTATAGCCTATGTCAACAGCTGTCGATTGATACTAGCACGCACCAATAAGAGCTCTATAGCAAAATATATGGCTTTCATAAGATGTTAGATCCTTCTATGCATGCAAGACACATGGCACATGTGGATTGACTAAAGAAATCGACCAATTGTTCATCTAATTTTTCATTTATGCCACGTGTCATTCATTGGCTAGTTTCTAGGATTTAATGCCCTGTTGGTGTACTTTGATAGGTTGCATGTTACACACTCAAGTTTGAAAAATTACATGGTGTGAAAGGGAACAAAGGAGGGTGCAAAAATATGTGCGTGGAAGAATGAGGCATAACGAAGGTGCACACAACGCGCATGGGGAAATGAGGAAAACTAGTGAGTTGAGAACACATAGTCAAGGTGTAATTATTACAAGGTAATGTGTAATGGAACGAGGAAGGGGCGTGCAGGGAATATGGAACAAAGAGGAAAATGAAAAGAAAGGGAAGAAGGAGAATCACGCAAGGGCATGTGAGGAGAAGAAGGGAGGCACGTGAGGAAATGAAACCAAGGGAATGTGCTAGGTGAACTTGAGCACACACAACCTTGCAATGAAGAGATTAGAGCCAAAAGGTGTATACAATTTACCCAAATAACTAGGAGAGTTATTTGGATAACAATACTTCTTTTCAATGGATCAAATTATGCCTTATAGAGTGTCGAATGAAATCCTACTTCATGTATCTTAGTTTTGACATATTGAAATTGATTGATAATAGACACACTATTCCATAAACACCTCCAACTAATTCATTAGGAAAGAAAGAGAGTGAAAATAATTCCAAATCTATGAATTTAATTATTTTGGAATGGATAAGGCTAAAGTTATAAAGGTCATGCATTATACCACAAGTTGAAGATATTTAGGACAAATGGAAGAATATCTATAAAGGATACAATAAATTTAAATCATCTAAGCTATAGACCTACAAGAGCCAATTTGAGAGCCTCAAAATGAAGGAAAGTGAAATTATTTCCTCCTACTTGCAAAGGGTAGATGAAGTAGTAAACCGTATTATAGGTTTAAAAGAGAAGATAGAGGAGATGGTGATTATTAAAAAGGTATTGAGATCTTTTTCTACTAAATACAATTCCAAGTTTTTATCGTGGAAGAATACAAATACTTAAGTACTCTTAAAATGGATGAACTGCATGGTATACTTATTGCCTATGAGATGAGAACTATTGAATTGAAATCAGTCAAGAAAGAACCAGACTTTCAAGGCTCATAAGGAGTCCTAAGCCAAGACAAACAAATATGAATCTGATTATAGACATCGGATTTTTCTTTACCCCACTACTACATCTTATATATGCATTATTCAATGTAAAACCTATCATTATATCACTATCCTAAGTCAACCTCTTCCCATTTCATAAAATCAATTTTTACACCCTCATAAATTATTATTTACCCACCCTAAATTACTCACCTCTTTAGAATAACTTAAACATATCAAAACCACTTAAAACCTATTTTATCTTAACATCCTAACCTCCCCAACTTGACCATAACCTCCTCCCAACCATTTTCCCTCATCATTTACCTAAAATCTTGTTTAGGAAGTGGTTTCAACCATTTCTAAATGTTTTCCCCAAAAACCCAAATCCCTAGTGATTATAAATACTAGCTTTCACTCTTCCCTTAGGGATCTTGATAAAAAAATTCATATCCTTACACTCTTGTTTTCCTCAAGCAATGAAACTTGGCCATTCTAGATATCTTCAAGACAACTAGCATCATCCATAATATCAATAGCGTATTCAATAAAGTCCTCATACATCAAATTTGGTGGCTTGCGATTAATAATCAATGTCACCAACATCCTCCAATTTCTAGACACATCATCCAACCTCCTTCAACATCACAAGGTATTCCTTTATCATCATTTTAATGTTCTTGTCATATAAAACATAAATTTTTTTATCAACTTAGCTCTCTTTTAGATCAAATCTTGGTTCTTAGAAATACAAATTATTTTTATAGTAATTGCACAATTAATAGAATCACCCCACGATTTTTTTGGATAGCACGCGATTCCTCTAAATCACTAACAATATATATTTTTAAGATTTTTTCAATTGATCATATATTTATATTTTTTTATAAAAATTTTGGATTTAACTTATATCATGGAAATATGGCCTATTTTAGATGACACTTCCACATCACGGTCACATCATAGACAAGCATTTGTGATCTCCTAGTTGTTAACATCCTTTCTTTTTTAGGAATAGTACGACATCCTCCATGATTTTACATTGTGTGAAATTCAATTTTCAACTAACATTGATAACATTTAGGATCAGATCGAGTTCCTCCATGAGATCAAACAAGAAACAAACAATTTTTGGTATGATTAGTTTGAATCTATCCAGATCACATATACTCTACTTGAGATACCTACAAATCTACACAATACTTACCCTTTGACCTTGAGTTCTAAATATTCTTGTTTATTATCTATCTATCTTTTTCATTTACATATCCTTATCATTATATTTTTCAATCTACTTAATTGTATCAAAGAGATTTGGCATCCTCCAAATAAGTCCCTTTATATTCCTAGAATCATCCTTTTCCAAGTAGCTCGTTTACCCATCTATCTAATATATTTTTTATAGTTTTCTTTGATCTACATGTTTCTTCATTGATGAAATAAGAAGGGGATTTATCACATGACATTTATATTCATCATCACAGTATCGATAATACCCACCATCCTCCAAGGTCAATTTGTTTTTTTAATATCTTTTTAATAAGTTAAAGATGGAAAGAAAAAATTAAACAGTAGGTGGGATCCGTGCCCCATTTATTTCATTTTAAAATTAATTAATTTCCACCTTTAGGTTCTCTACTTTGTAATCACTAACAATCGAGTCTAATCGGCAATGATTTTAGTGAATCGTCAGTGATTCCTATAAATCACCGGTGATCTTCGTAGATTATTTTGTATTTCTTAGTTAGTTAGCCTCAACTATTATTTATTTTTCCAGTTATTTGTTTCCATATAATCCTTGTAGCTTCCGTCTTAGGAGATTTAGTTTTCTACATTGTAGCTATGCTTTTAAAATTAAAGAAAAAATAAAAAATCTAAAAAAAGTAAAATGGAGCTTTTATAGGTATGTCTTTTCATTTATTTTTATTTCCAAGCATTTAATTTTTTCATATTCCTTCATCGAACTCACATTTATTTTCGGTATTAAAAAAATCTCTCATTATATTTAATCACACAAATTAATTAGAAGGTTAATACATTTCATTCACTTAATCACCCCCACTGACAACCAAATTACTTTAAACCGAGTTTGCACTAAAAATTTCTACCTGTGTGGACCCACTTAGATTTCATGAAAAAGGGGATAAGCCAAATTGGTGTTCTAGATAAGTATATAAAATTTAGTGGGAACTCTATTAGCTAAGAACCTAAATCCCTTATTGTTGTGGGACTATGATGTAAAGGGGTAGGCCCTATATCGACACCAACATAAATTCGGCCTCATGTACAATCAGGTATATCAAGGACTAATGCCTTTAACATCACCTAAAACCATCCATAGACTACCATTTCCTAGGACCCTACTATCTATTTTTAAGATTTCACTCATCTTTTAATTAATCAAGATAATTAAAATTTCTACTACCTAATTTATATGTTGTGTTTTATTAACAATATAGATTCCTTTTTCATTTTAGGTTATTTTTATTTTCATGGTTCTTAGAAGAAAAGAATCCCATCTCCAAAATCCTAACAATTTGATCTGAAAACTTCCAACAAACTATTAAAAATATTCAAACCCTCATTGACAATGCTTTATATCTAATTGATCAACAATGAGCATCCCTATTTCCTCAACCAAAAGATCGAGAACCTCCACATTCCCCTAGCAAGTAAATCTACCTCATGTAAAATATCAGATCCTCTCGGTCCTCGTTTCTTTGATATTGGGATCCGGTATTTTCTGAAATCTTGGATTCAAATCTCGTTGCCCTTAACACATGACTTACTTCTTTAGGTGTTCATATTAACCCATTCAAAACTTGAACCAAAAATTCCTATATCCAAAACCTCATATGACTTCTCCTAGCTTATTGATCCTAACCTTGAGATGATCATATGGAAGATACATCCTAATCCCACTAGAATCCAATCAGAAATATTCTAATATTGCGTCTTCAGCTTCTATAATCATCTTTTTATCTTAATGTGGTATATTCCTAGGAAACTAACAATAAACAATCAACATCCTTATCCGAGCCTTCACATGGTTACACATCATCCCAAAATAACACAAATATATCCTCATCCACATTAACCCCTTTGGTCTCTTATACCATCCAAACTCCTCTTGTGAATTCAATATACATCCCGATAATCATATCTTAACATACCATATCCAAACAACCACAATCAATGGTCCAAAATATAGTTTTGTCTATTCCAACATCAACACTACCCATTAAGACAGTTGTATTTATATTATACATCCCTCCTCACTACAACCATCAATTGTCCCTTCTTCCTCTCAATCCATTCCTCAACATTGGAAAACTCTCATTTGCATTTCCATTCCTTTCCAACACGTACATCAACCATACTAACCTATTATTCATAACATACCATAGAAATCTCAACCAATTATCTACTCCTCTACCCTTTCGCAACACATACAAAAATTTCACAACAATATGAACTAATCCTTGCCCTTTTAATACCATTATATCCAACCTTCACAACCCATCTATAACATTCTCGTATGTACCCTTATCTAATATAATATCTTATAGCTATATCAACAGAAAATCCATTCTCATATAATCAAACCTGGTCCTTCATCTTCTAGCATCCAACAACAACAACAAATAGACTCACTACAATATTTAATGAACAAAAAATCTAGCCTTTAAGCCACTTCTATAGGTCCTAAAAACACATTATCATACAAACAAATATGTAATGAACCCATTCATCCATCCATATTATCTAAATTATATCCTTCACACTGGGAAATTCCTAAGTTCCACAAATTCTACAGTAATGAAGACTCTCAAAAATACATCTAGGCTTTCTGACATGCATGTTACCTCATAGCACATGACAAGGACCTCGTGCTATCAAAATTCCCCATTCCTTAGTCGGACCTACTTTATATTGGTATAACAACATTCTTGAACACTCACTTTTTCATTTTCTTAGCTTTCTCAACTCTTCCTTGAACCATTTTTTATTAATATCACATGAAAAATCACTATCACGTACCTATATACAATTAAATAATTCAAAGACAAGTTCATTGCATACTTATTTTCCCATTAGAGGGGCATTATCAATCAACTATAATTGTTTTCTCCCAAAATTAAGCTAACTGAGTTATTCTCTCGCTCTTGTGCTAAGCATATCTCATCTACATTACAAATCCAATCCTTCAATATGTTTGATGAATCCTTCACTATGGCCAATAAACTTGAATTGCATGCTCTTGAAGATGGTAGAGTTAAACTTAGGTCAAAGAAACCAAAACCTGATTTTTCATCCAAACCATAATTTAGTCACGATAAACCTAAATCATCATCTAAACGAGTCATCATCAATACCACTCCTAAAGAACGTTCATTTTCTAAATTTTATCATCCTCAATGTAACTACACTCCTATTAGTGAATCATATAGTACAGTCTTTGAAAAACTCTTGGTAGCCAACATGATCACTCTTCCTCCTATCTTCCTCATCGATACATCCATCTCAAATCAATATTGGAATGGAGATAAAGATTACTATAAATACCACAAGACCAAGGGAAACAAAATCAAAAGGTGTTATTCATTATAAAATTCCCTTTAATATATTATCGACATGGTGTGCTACAATTAGATAACCCAAATGCACCTCAAAATCAAAATCTATATATATTCAAACAAACTTTTCCAAATCAATCCCCATCCACAATTAAACCATAATCAAATACCATTCAGTCCCATCACACTATTAAAATAGTCATAGAATTCACATCCCAACCATCTACCAAGTAGCTCTATCTCTCGAAACAACAAACCAAGCATCCATAGAAGTAGGCACATGTGTTATTCCTCTCACGAAAGATAAAATACCTTCGTCTATATCTACTCTATCCACGTCTAATCCATCTACAAGATCTTCACAAAAATTATAAAAGGAACCCACCAAACAAATTGTGAAAATCTCATATGATGATCATGTTTCCCGTTATCACTTGCATACATTTTGAAAACTTTTCATACAACCATTCATCACTTCATCTAAAAAAACAAAAATCTTAACACATCACCCTATCACCCTTTAAGGAAAACATTATACCCCTTTCCCTCGATTCTAGGGAAAAATCCTTCATCTAAATTACTAATCATTATTACACAATCAAATACCATTCCTTAGTCCACATCTAAATAAACTACATAGAAATTGATGTCGTCGATACCGTACAAAAAAAGGATCACCACCTCCTTAGAATCCACCACAAAAAGGTATATACATCAACCCTTGAAAGGATCCTTCAAAAACCCATCATAAGATTACCCCCTCTTAATCCATCTAGTTGTCGAGGATGGAAGCCTTCCTGGTATGAATTGAAGCCTTTTGTGATTATCATCACACACTAGGAAATCATACAAAATATTATAAGGCCCTTATTGTTGTTATCAAAATCCTTACGATTATGGACCTTATCCCTCCACACATACCAACATTAAAAAAACCTTGTAAAACATATTCAATCACCACATCTAAATCATCCATAACCAATGAAAGTGGGGGTTCTTTAAAGAAAACCCATTTACATCAAATTGAGGCAATACGTATAACCACCAGAGCACGTACCCACAAACCTAACCCTTCATATCAAAACAAGTCCAAAATTTTTTCCACTCACACGAAGTCATCTAACCAAACACCACCTTCCAAAGATAAATTTTCCATCCTTTCTACTCCTTATACATAATCCACCACCATAATACAAAACATCATCATCGCAAAAAAACTTCACTAACCTCCGTTAATATGTAGCTTTATGAGTGGTGCAAACCATACCTTCATAATGAAAACCAAGATTGAAGCTCTCGAATCCATATTATTTGCCTAAAACAATCCACAACTCTTTGAAAATATAGTAGGCACTCTTAAAACATCATTGCCATCTCCTATAACGGTTCCAAAATACCATCATTAAAGCTAAAGGACCACGATCTTCCCCTCTTCATCTCTCGCACAAATCAATGATATCCTCCTAAAAGGATTCATGATTGATAATGGCACCAGATATTAATATCATATAATTATATCAATTTAATCAAAATTGAATACCTAACACCATTATCACCTAGACACCCGGCTATGCTCGAGCCTTCAATGACACCATCGCCCCCACATTGGGTACAAGTCATCTTACCATTAAATCCGGAGTTAAAAATCTCCATGAAGTCTTCTATCTACTAGAAGGAGAGTTCCAATACAACATACTTTGAGATGAACCTAGATATATGTTATGTACTATATCCCATCATTTCTCTATCAATGTCTTAAATAAGAACACGAAGGTAAAAATTTACTAGTTCCATGGATCTAACCATTTTAGATCTTATAATATGACGTGTCATCCGGATGACATACATGTTACCAAATAAATCCCACGATCCCATGATAAATCATCTACTAGTTCATGTATTCCATCATATAAACTACTAGATGATGCTTCCTTTGATAACATTATGCAATGTCTTTCACTAGAGGAGTATCGTCCCCTTACTCTCAATTCACTTCCCATGCCTACGAATTATGGTAGACCCAAAAATAACCCATGTATGAAACCAATCTCGAATATTTCATCTCCTATAATCCCCTACATCTAAAAAAATATCATCTATAAAGATATTGACTTCCCTCTACACAGCCTACCTATCGGTGTCATGGAAAACATTTCATATCACAATACAAATTTGTATATGATAAATTCTTCGCACATATATATCTCCACCATTATGCTTGGAAAGGTTTTGTATTCAAAAATTATGAACGGGGTATCGATGATTTTATCATCCAACATTACCTTAAATTGCATGAAAATTATGTGTTACGCTATGAGAAATCAACTTCTAAATCCTCCACACATGTCATGTCCATATCTATCCTAGAACTGAACCATCATCATCATCCACACATGGTGATCCCATGGATGGATCGATGATATGGTTTCCATTCCCTTTAAATTTTTCACTCAATAATATTACATTAAGGCCACTAACTTATCAAATTAATCATGATACCGAAACAATTCGTCTCATCGTGCTTGAAATGATAGAAGAAGATTCACCCAAAGTGTTAATATTCACTAATGCCAAAATGATCAAGCTATCCTCTCTCATGTGGGGGTAGAGGATAATTTCATTTAGAAGGCCTTACCACCTAGCACTTTGACACTCAATGAATCCACTATCGTCATTAATATAGGGACTCCACATGATCCCTATATAGCTAAATTCGGTCAATATTTAGATCCACAGGAGTTAAAATACTACACCAACTTCCTATCGAATTATACTCAAGACATTTTTGGTCATATAGTCATATGTCGATATTGATCCCAACATCCTCATTCATAATATATTCATGTATCCCAATGTAAAACTAGTCAAAAAAATCTATGTAGGATGTACCCTTCCTTATCTTTTCTCATGAAATAAGAGTTACAACATATGTTATGCACTAATTTCATCGTACCTATTGACTATTTATAATGGATATCTAATATTATAGCCATAACCAAATCCTTGGGGAATTTATGTATCTGTTCTAATTTTTGAGACTTCAATCTCACTTTTCCTAAACATGAATTCCCTCTTCCAAACATTCGCCAACTTGTTGACCTAACTTCCGGCCACAATATTTTATCCCTTATGGATGGATTCTCTAGTTACAACCAAATCCTCATCATTACTGATGATCAAAACAAAACATCCTTCATCACTCCTTGGGAGACTTTACGATACCATTTATTTTGCTTCATATTTAAGCACTTGGGGGCTACCTATCAATGCACTATGACATATTTTTTTAATGATCTTATAACTATAGAATACTACATAGATGATATTTTAGGAAATATAAACAATGTAAGGATCATCTCGCCATCGTTGACACTATCTTCACTCTTCTAATTCATATTTCCTTCACCTTAATCCCAATAAGTTTGTGTTCATTTTCTCACCAAGTAAAAATTTAGGTTTCATTGTATCTATTTGGGGAATTGAAGTAGACCCCAATAAAATCAAATCTATCATTGAAATGCCTCCTCCATCAATCCTTAAACAACTTCATTGTCTTCAAGATAAAATTTAGTCTATCCATAGATTTATATCAAAATTTCACATTGATGTCATCCCTTTCACCATATTCTTTGAAAATATGTAGACTTTAGATGGTACCAAAATTATAAAAGGCCTTAGATTACCTCAAAAATACCTTTTGTTACCACATGTGCTCACACTTCCATGCAAGGGGGAGCCATTATACATTTATATATCTTCTACTAATCATGCCTTGGGTGTTATTCTCACTCACTAAGAAAATAAGGTTCATGAATAGGTTTATTAATTTATAATTCACACTCTCCATGAATATGAAAATCACTATACTGAATTCAAGAAGTGGTGTTATGACATATACTTTGCAACTCCCAAGCAATGCCATTATCTTCTTAACTACAAGACTTAGGTTGTTACTAGATTTAATCCACTTAAAACCATGCATTCTAAACCATATCATAGTGATCAGTATCACTTTGTAGCATATGCTTATTGTATGTTTGCTAAACTAACTAAGATAATTAACTGAAACTAACACCTAGTAGTTACAAATAGCTAAGTTTATCTAACAATAATATCATGATACTATATTTAAAGGAAATAACTATTCTAATGCATAAACATGAATGAAAATATAATGCTAAATTATCCCTACTCTTTTAATGTATGATTTCTATAAAAACTATGAAGCTATGAAGATCATAAAAAATAATTTGTGTGTTATCTCAAGATGATGAAAGGATCTCACTAAAATGGCTACAAATCCATGTTTAGATATTACTTTACTACTCAAATATGATAGAATGGATGCAAAGATGAAGTAGCTATTCCAACAATGGAGAAGGCTCTTATCATATGTTTGTAGAATGAGAAAGATGGTAAAAGTGTAATACCAAGGTGTAAGGTGTGAAGTTAAGTTGAGGATCCTTTATATAGATTTACAATTTGGGAGTAGTTTGAATTCAAATTAATGTGGAATAAAGAATAAATTAGATTTAGAAGAAATAAGCTTGATTAGAAGAATTAACAAGTGATTAACAACTCATGGGAGTTAAAGATGATTTTATTAATCAACTAGGATTAATTAATAGGATAGAATAATATTTTTAGGCTATTTATAGTTGATTTAGGAGGAATTCGATATGATTTGGAGGATTTGAAAGAGGGATTTAGCCAATAAAAAGTTTTATTGATTAAATACAACATTAAAAAGGATTAATTAACTAATAATAGTTAATTATTCAATTGGAAGAGGATTATAGGTAACAAAGTGTTATTCATTAGCATCCGGAATGGGATTAAGACTAGTTAATTAACAAAGTGTCATTAATCGACCAAAATAGAGTGAAACATTAGTTAATTAGATGGAATTCACTCATTATAATGGAAATGATGGGAAAGAGGACGGTTAGTACAATTTTAGTAATAAAAATGTGTAGGCTAATTTTAGATGTCTACATTTTCCCCTCTTTGGGGTGGTGTAAAGCGACACCACTTCATAAATAGTAGAGAATTATAGGAATGTAAATTTTTAAGGGATAGAATAAAATTAGTATAATGAAGGATGCCCCCTCAAGTGTCGATTTTGTGATGAAAAAGGTCGATCGATGATAAAAAAATATGAAGGAAATGGATAGAAGAAACAAGGTAGGGAGGGGGATAACTATGATCCCTATTACCCCATGTGTTGTTGAAGAAAAAATTATAAAAGGAAATGATAATGAAGAAGAGAAGAGATGAATAAAATGGAAAGATCTTGCATCTAGGTCATTAAATGAGTAACTTTGATTCATCATTTTTCATACATGATATATGTCATTGGTCCTTTATTATAATATAAGCATACAACAAAAGTGTACAATAACATGAAAAGCTATAATACTAAAAAAATCATTGATAAAACACTAAATCAATGCAAAATACATAACATAATGCAATATGAGCAAGTAAACAAGCTAACCTAATAGGAAATAAGTACAAACATAAATACTCAAACAAACAATGTTCAAGAAAGTCACACCAATGTTTTTTTTATCAAGCTTCAATTCCCAAATGTTTGAGTTAATGAAAAGGGTTAAAAATGGTACCCCAAGAAAGGATACATGCGAGGTCAACATGTGGATGACACATGGGTCTTATGAAAAGTAGTCATTCACTATGAAATAGTACAAAACAACTCGTTGTGTAAGGGAGCATAAACATAGCAAGCAAACCAACTTTGTTAATGGAGGTAAATCAAAATGATCTCCGAGTCATTTTGGTGAGAAGAAGAGAGGAAGAAAGAAATATTTTTATAGGAAAAATTTCAATGTTTGATGATGATGTGTTCAATAAATGATTGAACTGGGTGAATGATTTTTACCAATTTTTGAAATTTTACAAAAAAATTGATATTTTTAACTATACCAATTTTTGGATTTTTTTAATTTTACCAAAAATTGTTTTTTTGAAATTTTAGGAAGAATATGATGTATAAGAATGATGATGTTGTGCTATATTGCCAAAAATCACTTGGAAACAAAAATATTCCTAGGTAGAAGACAAGGTCGCTATGAAGAAAAAATATGCCCCAAAGTAGTGAAAATGCTAGAAAAATGACCATTTAATAAAAATAATCATCATGGTGGAATGTCAACACATGGTGGGAAGAATAGATTAGAATCACGTTAGTTATCTAGCCCCTAAGAGGCGAGAAAAATGAATAATTAGGTCAAAATGGGTATAAATAGTAGGTCATGAGAAGTAAAATCCATCACGACCAGTTATTGTTACTAGACCCTTTTGAGATTTGGTGAAAAAATTTCTCCGACCTCGAGAGAGATGGATCGAGTTAGAAAAGTGAACACCACCCCAATCGAAGTTTGAGAGTAAAACAAAACAATCATTTTTGAGTGTATTTAATGTTATTTTTTGTTAGGGGAATTTGGGTGGATGATACTAGCACAAGTATTTGGTTGTACTAGCATGAACCATCCCGCTAGTGCACAGGTCATGTACTTAGTGTAAAAATGATTGTGCTAGTGTTGAACTAGGTTTGTATGTTACGTAGGCTTGTGTTAGTATCAAAATGAGAGATTTATCATGAAATTGAGTGTACCAAGTACAAGATTACGCTAGCGTAGACTTACACCAATGTAAAAATGACATCATTAGT
Source organism: Taxus wallichiana var. yunnanensis (assembly GCA_018340775.1). Taxonomy (NCBI): domain Eukaryota; kingdom Viridiplantae; phylum Streptophyta; class Pinopsida; order Cupressales; family Taxaceae; genus Taxus; species Taxus wallichiana. Next base: position 167,868,125 of record CM031243.1, on the reverse strand, counting down.
GTTAAAAGGCACGTGCTAGTGTAATATTGCACTAGTGCCAAAATGGGTGCACTAGTGCAAAACTCGCTTGTGCTAGTGCAAGACTTAGGCTTTAGAAAAAATTTAGAGGAAATTTGAAGATTTTTAGAAGAAATTAGGAATGAATAAAAGAATGTAGAATCAATTAGAACACCTTAGGAATATGTTTATGAGAATAAATGATGTTAATCATATTTTTTGTAATCTTGCAAGTGAGATTATAAAATTTGGATGTGTGCAAGTGGCATGGATTCCTTCGAGCATAAAAGAATATGTTTATTTGATGAGAGTAGAAAGGATTGATTGTCATTCAGTAAATTACCATTCTTACCTATATTACATATATGTCATGGATTACGCTTGATCATGCCCTCCTAATTAGCTTAGTAGATGATAGTGGAGTGAGAGTCATACTTTTAGATTTCGACATGTGAGATGATTGTGACTTTAGAGGATGTGTACCAAATCCTCGAGTTCCAATCCAAGGAAGCTTGGTGACCTATAATGGGTATCAAGTCTAGATCCTAGATTGCATTTGGGAGATGTTTCTACAACGGGATATACCCCTTAGGGTAGGTATGGCATTGCTTCTATACATATGTTTAGTCGATTGAAATATTTCCCATATACCCATATATCTCGATAGCTCTTATCGTGGTTACTTGTTGCCTAACAAGACTAGTACCCACTTCCCACTCGGTTTGATAGTAATGGTCCTGTAGATTGATGGATTAAGAGTTCTTTACCGGGGTCAGCTGCATACTGGACCACATGTGTTGGGACTTACATTTGATTGCATATAGATTCATGAGGAGCTTAGGGCCAGCCACACTACTTCAGATATGAGCATGGCACCATATTGCGATTGGGAACCCATTAGCATTTCTATGAGTGAGGGATTCAAATGAGCCATCCTTTATGGGATGGGATTCGGTGGGTGAGGATGTAAGATCCCAAATGGGAGATACTATATACTATAGATGTATGTTTGATGATCTACAGATCCATATGATTACTTAGCGACCATATGTATTATATTACTAGTGAGATGATATAGTTGATCTTGGAATTCTAGAGGTGGATTATTTCATTATTAGAAGTTGTAGGAACATTACATAGTGGTACTATGTTGATCGTGTGAAGCGATAGCTAGGATTTGTCTAAGATATTCTAGGAGATGATATGTGGTATGCATTTAGAGTGTGTGAGACATTTTATTTTTGTCCACACATTAGACATCTCGTAGGCGTAAGAAATTTATAGAAATTTTATCCCACAACGATGTGTGGTGAAGCCATAGGTGGTAGACCCCATAACTAAACAAAATTATGGTCTATGGTATGCTTGATTTCTACCGAGATAGATTACTATCCCACAAACATTGATAGATGTTGAAATAGCCACTACAAAGTGTATGGATTACAGTGGATACTTTTGAGATACAGTCTAGACTAGGACAACTCGAGGTTGAGGCTAAGTTAGAGGCTCAAGGTCCATAGGAATAGGGAATAGTTTAGTATGCTCCTCCATTGGTAGAGAAACCACAACTTGGTTCTCCTCGAAAACATCCTCTGAAACCACAACAATAAACACATCCACATTCGTGGCCATAGCCACAACTATAGGTGTAAATACCTTTATTACATCAGTTGTCTAGAAATGAGTGATACAAGTTCCACCCTCATCACTTCAAGTAATGATTCCACATATGGAAGCATGTGGGGATGGATGGGATGAATGGGGATCACCCCGAGATAGATTAAAGTAGGTGGAGTTTGGGTATCGCCACCTAGGTCACCACAAAGGTTACCATAGACAAAGATTTCTAGGGATTAGGTTTCCTTGAGGTAGTAATTACAACAAGTTACTTTAGAGAGAGATCATAATACAACTAAGAGAGCACATTAAATAGCCTGAGATTCCTCAACTATATGTGAATGTGACTAGATGGATAGTAGATATGGACTATCTTGCAATTGATCAAGCATAGTGGGTAGTGAGAGTTGACTCAACTATAAGTTGATGTGACCCAATTTTCAGGAGAGCATGATGTAATACATCATGCGGCCTTACAAGCAAGAGCTCGTGGATTTGGCATATGATTTTGTAGCAACCACAGGTAAGGCTTCTTACTATAGAGCATTATACTATAGGTTCATACCAGAGGGATAGTGGGTGATACTCTATAGTCGATAGTCGAAGTATCTCAATATCTAGATCACACAAATCATCTAGGTCTGTTAGATCACTATAGATGTCATCACCTCAACACAATAGATGTCACCACCACAAGCTCCACCTCAAAGTAGATGCTTCGCCACAAGTCCCACCTTAATATATTCTATGTGGTCTAATTCATAGGCTAGGAATTCTTGGTGTTGGGGAGAGTTAGGGTTGACTCTCTTATTATACTCATTATATTATTTTTGATGTTTGCCTCATGATGAAGGAACAATTTTGTATTGGATGTATATGTATTATTTTTACTATGCGTTGAGATGAAGGTACATTTTTTATCCATACCCATGATGGCTGATTTTGTATCTCGAGGTACATTGATACACATTTTGTATATGTGGACATTGACATTTTATACGATATATGATGATGGACTGATTATCACATTTTTTGTTTATGTGATAACATGTTTTTCCCATGTTTTTATTATGATCATGACAAGGGGGATAAAGATAATCCATATTACCCCAATTAATGATATTATATGATGTTATCTTATCACAAACATTTAATTTCATTTGTATGATGATGTAGTTTAGCATTTATTGATAATTTATGATGTTCATATGTGATGATAGATTATATTGATGATTAAATGATGATAAACTATTCAAGCAAACAAACAAGCACAAGTAAAAGTTAATCCAATGGAACAACACTAAGAATGTACAATCATGCAAGATAAAATGAATCCAATCAGCTTAACAATAGATTAAAGTAAAACTTAATCTAAGAAATCAAAAACAAATGAATCCAATCAAATCACCCAAAATGAAAAAGAAAGCCAATAAAACTAGTACAAACAAATAAATAAACAAACACTACTTTGTTTTTGCGGGACAATTTTGACACATTTTGCATATGTTTTGGTATTACCTAGAAACAATGGTATATTGTTTTTAAGTTTTCTATGAGATCTATTTGAATTTTTAATATTTTCAACTAAACATTTTTTTAATTTTTTGTATTTTCTTGAAAAGTGATACAAATGTTTTTGTGATTTTCTAAATTTTTTCCAAATCTATGTGTAATAAAATAAAGAAATTTGGATACCCCTAGTGATAGATGGGAATGTACAAGGAAAACGTCATGTGCATGTGCTAGAAAGTGAAGATGAAAAAATTCCCATAACATGAGATAAAAATATACAAATTCAAACTCATCACATACATAAGTAAGATCAGCTAGATTAAGGGCAAGAGGGATATGCTCAAAAGTATCTCGACATAGAAAAAGACTAACTTAGGATAAAACAATTGTATTCCTATATATGAGATGTTTGAGAACAACATACCTCCAACAGCTCAGGAAACTAGTTTTCACCAATGACATGTCCAAAGTACCACAATTGTGTTTATTTAACACTTGGATGATTGATTTCTATTTACTTCTTCTAATTTTTTAGATATATATTTTATTTTATTATATTTGAAGGACCCCGTGCTTAGGCATAGAAACACTTGAGATGTATGGAATTGATGGGGTTTCTAATTTCATCACCATTAGATTCAGTAAGTTTATGTGCACTTGAACCAAAATTAGCAACCACAACATATGGTCCAAACCAGTTAGGATCAAACTTGCCTTTATTTTCATGATATTTGGTGGTATTGAACTGATTTTACTTTAGGAAAAGATCTCCTACCTTGAACTAGAAATGTATGATTATTTTTTATAATCTAGACACACTCTATTCGATACAAATTTAGGTGGTCTAGTGCATGAAGGCATTTCTCATCTATTAGTTATAGATCTAGTAGTCAATCTAGTATATAGCCCTCCTCTTTCTCCAAGTAATCTCTTAACTCTATGTGCAAAGAGGGGAGATCAATCTCAAGAGGTAAAGTGAATTCTAAGCTATGGAAGTGTCAAACAAGTCTTAATGAGTAATAGGATTCATTTAGGATTCATGAGAATCCTCAAAAAATTGAAATTGTCTCATACTATATTTTCCATCCAAAGGGGGATTTGAATTATTAATGTTTGTAAAAGTGGGAAAGTACCTTGTAAATTTATTTTTAAGTTTTTTCAGAAGTGAAAGAAGTCCGAAAGATCTCTAAACATAGATAACAAGTGTTTATTGTCATCAAGTGAGTCTTAGAATGATTATGAGAAAATAAATGTCTTAAATTGATGAAATATGCATGTATTGGCCTTGTATACTCATATAGGCCTAAGAGAGTTAGTTAGGGTTGGTCATGAGAAGGAAAAAATGTGATAAAGGCTCGAATGGGAGGCCTTTAAAGGCCATACCTCAAGGAATGGAGAGGAAGAAGAGTAAGAAATATGAAATTTTATATGGGAATCCATGTCCAAGATGATAACTCTATTTTGGCTTAAGAATCTCTTGTTAGGAATATGAGAGAATATGAGATTGAGTAATCATGTTAAGTGAAATGGTGACTCTTCTTTACACTTGCGGTAGGCATAGGGTGAAAAAATGAACTAGTGAGTGCGATTAATAAATATTTGAAGAAATCTATGTTTTATGCTATTTTTCTTATGAATTCATAATTTGACTTAGATCGCATCGAGTATATGAAAGGTTTTACTCATAATATTAGGATTGTTGAATGTGTATGAATATTTAGGAGAAATTATCCTTTTTAATTATTAACGCCTTGGTTATGAAGGAATTAGGTTTACAACTTATTATTTAAGTTCAAGGAAACTTTGTTCCTTTAAGGTTTACTAAGTTTTCAAACACACGAAGGGTATAAAATGCAATTTCTATGGTTTTCAAATCCATTTCCAATCTTACCTATTAATGTTAATGACATTAACCTACGGGAAGAGGATGTGATCACATAATTTTCTATTGGCATGATTTGACAAGGTAGCCTTATAAATTGTCTCAGTAATTTGTCTTAGTTAGATTGATGAGTTTTCTTGAAATGGTTTATTGATAACCACTACTTGTAAAAGGGTATTGAAGGAAAACGTAATTATATTGAGTGGGTCAAATGTTACAAGATAAAATTGTGTGCAAAGAGAAATATTTGAATTTATTGCTTCTCGGGCTTCACCGAGTGGTAGTCGATCACAACTAGGCAAGCTATTTGATGCCCCAAATCTAAGAAATAAGTTATGAAATTTTGTAGAAATATTCTTGGGGAAGTCCTTGAAGAGATTTAGGAATAATTTTATAGTTTCATCAGTGAAAGAGGAATATTTCCTTATCGGGTTCCTCGAGGACTATAGACATAGTTTATAAACCTAGCATGAGGACCCTTTTTACAAAGAGACCAAGCTTCATTCTTGGAGCTAAGCCATGAAATTTATAGGAAAGAACTAAAAGCTTAAATGGTTATTAAAAACATCTATTTTTTTCCTTTAAATCTTTAACAAATTCAGATATAGTTGATAGTTGCCTCTGCAATGTGCCTAGAGAGGGTTTGAAGGAAAAAAATTATAAAAAGTGAAGGAGAGGGAGTGGAAGGAGTTGGGTAATAACATTTAACATTCACCTTGGGGATTTTGAGAGATACCTAAGGGAGCTGAAAATATCTTTTGGGTTTCCCTAGTTTACCCTGGGCATACTCATACTAGAAGCATTGAACTTAAGGTTAGTCTTGGAAGGATTTGTAAGGAAAATGATAAATTACTCTAGTATAACCATTGAAAGGATTGTTAATGCATGGTTTGAGTCATAAATAGGAGAAGGATATTTACAAGGATTCATCAGATCCCAAGAGATCAAATTTTCTTTAGCTTTGACTAGATGGTAAGAAGCTAAAGGTTGAACAATGGAGGTAAAATAGGGTAAAGAAGTATTATAAGAGTAAAGAAGTATAATAAAGTTAAAATGGGCACAAATACATGTATTGAAGATAAGGCATGGTGTTTGGTATTTAAGTAATTAAATTAATATAAATGTGGGGTAAGGGGTCATGGTTAGGTGAATGTGTTATGTTAATTAATTAAAGGGCATCAAGGGAAGTGTGACCCAAATTAGGTGTCTACATTTTCCCCTTTTTTCGCATAGCTTGTATTGGTAAGTGATGCTAGCAAAAATAGGAATTGGCTGCCCCAAATGTAGGTGAGAGTGGGTTTTACCCATGTAGGGCTGAAGGTGAGGTTACCCCAAGTGTGGGTAGAGGTGACCCCCCTCAAACCAGGAGTTGATGTGGTGTTAGAAAAAGTCGGTGAGTGGTTTGATAAATGGGTAAGTGATGAAAGTGAGGGTAGGTGAGATGTATTTAAGGGATGGCCACTTTAGGTAAAGGGTAAGGGCCGATTAGGTAATAGGTAATGACAATCGAATGCACACACACGTATAGATTATGAAAGGGTACCGGATGAAAGATATTGAAAACTCTACGTCGTCCAAAGTCAATAGGTTTATCCAAACAAGGTTGAGGTGTTTTAGGTATCTAGGGTATAGGATTTGTTCCGAAACATAACTTTGGTTAGGTGTAGTAATTTTTAGGCATGATCTAGTACACCAAAGGTTTGGTCGGGGATAAACAATATGAAAATAGGATACGTAAGGTCATTAGGCTTAATAACAGGTAATAACTTTGTAAGGTATAATGAGTACACAAATTCCAATGTCACAAAAGGTGGTTTAAGTCAAGGTATTGTAGGTCATGGCATGGGTAAGGCTGGGGTATAGGTAAATAACATGTCCCTAAACACAAATAATAAAATTTATAAGTAATTTAGGCTTATGGGTAAGATGTAATAGGTGTTGGTAAGGTCAAAAGTGGTTGGAGAAATATTATTTCTAGGAAAAATGGGCATTAGGTGGGTCAAAAGGTAAGGGGAGGTGACCAATGTTGGTCATGGTATAACCGACATTAGTTGGATAGGAAAAGACATGAGCGATGTTCATCATGTCGATTTGGGTCTAAAAAATAAAAATCCATGCTTTATAGATTCATTTCAACTTTTCCACTTGTAGAAAATGAGAAGAGCAAGTGAGGAGTGAAAAAGTGACAATATGAGGCATTGACCTGATTTAGTGAGCCACATAGTGGGTGATTGGCATTCAACTCGACGTGTCCACAAGATCAATTTGATTGATTTGATTTCTTAGAGATGAGGCATTTATTTGGTCATGATAGAAGTAGGAGAGGAACTAGGAGGTCCACCGACATAGATACTATAGGTGCCACCACGCAGAAGCCATCGAGTAGAGGTAGGGGTTATTATTTTACTTGTTATTTGATTAAATTATGGTTTAAATGAATAAATTTGGGTGGGAATATGGATTTTGAAATGGGGGTGAAAATGGGTGAAATCAAGGTGGGGAATGGAAATTTAGGTTAAATAGGGTGGTAAATGAATGTAAGGTGAATTTGGTTGGGGTGGGTGAGGGTTTTAGGTAGGATTTAGGTGCATTTTAGGTGAAATGGGATATGGGGGATGATTTTTCCATATTTAGTTTATGCAATGAGACCAACGTTTGTCAAGGATTGGTCGACATCAGTTGGATTTGGCCAAAGCATCAATTAAATATTAGATGATCGACACCTAGTTTAATGGAACCGATGACAAAAATTAAAACCGTTGATGGTCAAGGTGACTAGTGTCGGTTAAGGTTAAGTAAAAATAGGGGTAAGAAGGGCTAGGTAGGAAAAAGGAAAATAGGTGAAGATGAATGTAGGTATAAGAGGGTAAAATGTGATAAGGGTTAGTAGGATTGTATGTGAATTAGGTAAAGGGGGTAAACATGATTGATGTGGTTGGGTATGGTTTGGTGGGTAATATGTGATTTGAGGTAGTCAAGTCTTGAAATGGTTGTGTTTGGTGGATGCAAGCTTGAGATCAGCTTAGGATGCATGACAAAGTACCACCTCTATTGGTACGAATGTGGTCCAATGTGACCACAGAGGAGTGGGAGCATATGACTGAGGTCATAATTATTGAGGTCCGACACTATAGATTGCATTGTTTGAGATCCTAGCATGATGGTCACTCTCATTGACATTTTGATTCCGTAAGCAATACCTTCCACCTACTAATGGGTGAGATGATTTGTCACCTTGGAGGATGTGTACTGATCCTAAGGTTTCCCATTATAGGGGAGCCAGTTTATTTCATCTCATTTGAGGCCTCAGTGGAGCCGATAGTGGCAGTGTTTGGTGAGGTGATGGGCCTATTGACCTATCACAAAGTGTGAGTCTCACATATGGGGACATGTATGTAGCCTACCCATAGGAGATGAGGCCTGGATGTACTAATGATGGAGGTGGTAGGTTGTTTCATTTTGTGAGATTCGAGGGTGAGATATTCCCATGAGAACTGATGGGAGTGCTCTAGGATATGATAGAGGAGTGGATCTCGGCTCACTTGGGAACCAACTTTCCTATTTTAGTTATATAGGAAGTTATGGGCCTATGGGAGATGAGGAGGTTTGGGATGTGTTGTACCTTTTACTACATTGTTGGGCATACGTGCACATTGTATGTGTGTTCCTAGTTGGTTTTCCATGACATGATTAGTTTGGGGTGGCTTGTTTCAAGTTGGATATAGATGTTGGTCATCAAATGGTGGGTAGCCGAGGGTGGCTAGGGCCACATATGATGTTTCATACTATAGTAAGTTGTTGGAGGGGCTTTCAAGAGTTGATATTATGTGGAGGCCATATATTGGCTATCCTTCATACATGGGCATGGTAGAGTAGCAGAGGAGCTTCAAATATTGAGGTGGATACATGGGCATCGTGTCGGCGAGCACGAGATGATACATGTAGATAGAGTTAGATGATAATTTAGGATGCCACATGATGTACCCCCACCTTTTCCACAGTCACCGAGATCTCGTGGAGAGGCCTATGTCTCCACCATGTCTAAGTGTGTTGACATTATAGGAGGAGGAGGTGGTAGATAGACAAATTGAGGATGCGGGAGTCATGGATGGATATAGGAAGTGGTAGGCATAGCACTACTACAAGCAAGTACCACCAAGGCTAGGGAAGCCAGATCTTGCTTTGGTCACAGTGAAAAGAGCTACATTACAAAGGCGGTGGCCACCCTATGACACAAGTCCCATGTTTACAAGGTCAGTTGACATGGGCACATACACAATTAGACACCCCGCAGCTCGAGTGACGGCCTTACAGCCCAGGTGGCAAAGGTACAAGCTCTCGGACAGGGTGGAGATGGTGATGGAGTTTAAGTGTCCACCTTAAAGGCATATGTGGCTAGTTTATAGCGCTATTTGGAAAATGCATAGGCATAGGTAGTGGCCTTACAAGCCCATCTTGTAGCATGGTTACCTCCACAGCCCATGGACAAAGTCCCATACTTTAGCAAGCAGTATGGACAGGTCCCACTTTACAAGGAGGACAAGGATCATAGGTATACGAATCGAGGCCATTATTAGTAGGGAAGAGTTCATAGGTTGCAATGAGACCCATGGCACCACCTTAGACAATGTTAATGGTGAGGTTCAAAGATGCCCTAAATGAGGCTCATTACTATCGGGATCACCGACAACTTCTCGGGATTGATTTCCCTTCATATGCCGAGTACAGAGCCCAACAAGAAGCTAGTGAGTAGATGATATCCAAGACTCACACGATTCAAGGAGCACAAGGACCATCGAGCCCATAGATAGGGATAGGAGAGGTTATAAATTCTCACAGCCGAGACTCAAGTGAGGGCAAGGAGGAGATTAGACCAAGACCCATGGAGGGTGTAGAGATGCTAGTAAGGCAAGTAGACAAGTAGGGAGGAGGAGACATGTGAGACTATCCTGGAGGATATCAAGTGGGGTGATGAGTAGTCACTTGATATGATCACTTCACACAACACTTGACATAGTCACAAAAATCATGGTTTAGGTTTCATCTAGTAATAGCGTAGGCTTATAATGCATTTACCGATAGCCAAACCAATGAAGTGACCCCCACAAATTTTTTTGTGAACTTCCATTATGGTATATGGGATTTCAAAGATTGTAAGGCATTGTAAGAGGATACCATCAAAGCCATGTTTATGAAGAATACAACCCATGATGAAATAGTGATAGACACTTTTAAGAAAGGCTCATTTTCCATCATGAGTAAGATTTGGAGGAAGAATTAAGAGGGAAAGGTAGTCAACGAACTACTTATACCAAAGGTCACATGGGTTAGTTTCAATGGTTCCTACAAGGTTGATGTATCGAAATAGATAAGAAGGTGATTGCAACCTTTGTACTATGAAAAATATTTTTGAGTCAAAGGGCTAAGCGGGATTTGAGAAGTAAGACAAGACACAAAGTGTCCACAAATTTATTAGTGGAACGTGGTGTGGTTTGAAGTTCATAATGGTCAAATGTAGTCAAAAGTATGTCAACATGATGCTTATACTTTTGAATTATCTCGTTACGACATCTGGTGTATACCGTTAACTTGATTTACAACCAGTTGAGAGTAACTACAGATATTAATTGATTTAACATCTAAGATGATGGTGGCTTGGAGAACTAATACCAAGTACCTCATATTCAATGATATTGTTAATATAATCAAACTATAGTTTGAAAGATAATAGCATAGGTTCAAAGTTAAGAGGTATGAGGATAACACTAGCACCACCCCCATGCTAACATTTGGAACCATCGAAGAATAAGTTCATCTAGTAAATGGTATCATCCAAAGAGAGGGTATCGATGGATTCATCAGGGAAATTGTAGTTAGAGGGTTGATTTCTAGAGATTAGTGTGTCTCGTGATTTGGTCAGCGATGTTTTTCCCTTGATAGATTATTGATGGGTGAATTCGAGGTCTAGGTCTACAAGAAACATGAGCCCATGTGTATCATTTTGATGTTGGTAGGGTTTAGTGTACATGTAATGTAAGGGGTCATTTTTAGTGACAATGAAGGTTTTGTGGTTGAGTAGGTAATGGCGATGTTTAGTGGTGAAAAAAACTAAGGATAATTAGAATTTTTCAACGTGAGTGTATCTAGTTTCATATTAGAGAATCATACATCTTATATAGTAAAACACTTGTTCCATTTGTTTCTCATCATGATGAGGAGCATGGCACCCAAAGAATGATTAGTAGCATAAATGTAAAGGTAAAGTGGTTGGTCATCCTTAGGAGAAATGAGCACAAGTGGTTGGAGGAGGTATTGTTTTAAGGCATCAAAGGCGTTATGGCATTCATCATCCCATTTAAAGGAGACATATTTTTGAGGAGATGATGAAATGGGTGGCATGTGGTCGAAAAGTTGCGTAATAAAGTGATGAATAGATTGTAACTTGCTTTGTAAACTACTAAGTTGAATAAGGGTAGTTGGTTGAGGCATTTCGAGAATAGCCTTGATTTTTGTGGGATCAACTTCAATGATACGCAAAGAACCAATAAATCCAAGGAAATTCTGGAGAGAACAACAAAGACACTTTCTAGGTTGAATATGAATGCAATACTTGATGAGGCAATTGACTATGACCTTAAGTACCGTAAGGTGTTCATCCTGATTTTTGGATTTGGCAAGAAGATCATCAACTTAATCTTCTAACATGCAATGCATAATGTCATGAAAAATATTATTCATAGCTTACTAATATATAGCACCAACATTTTTAAGGCCAAAGGGCATCACACGATAGCAGAAGGTCCCCGTACACCGGAAAAGTGACAAGCGAGCGTGGGAATCTACAAGTGACTCTTCCGCGTACCCGACCTCCCGAGGTCGTGCCGAGACAGCCGGTGGGGATGGAATATGGGTGGTATATGGACAGACTAGTTAGGCAGTCTAATGTCTTCGACGCGCACTAATGGAATCTATGAATCTAAGGCAAAGAAGGCCCTTCTAACCTGGACTGGCATGATAGATCGATCGGCAAGGATGACTGCTCGAAGGCTCCAATCAATATTGAGCTCTGGCGTGATTCGATCTATGGGTTGTGGAATACATGGAAAATGACCCAGTATAGTTTCGTATCTTTCTCTGGATAGGGTCATATGGTGAATGGTAAATATAGTCAACTCTATGGACGGTTCTCTGGCCTAGTCCAGAATTCTCTAGCTTTGTTAGCTGTTGTGTCTAGCAAGGATAGTTGTTCAATGATAATAGGTGGAAGTGGAGTGGACTGAAATACTAGTGTGCGTAGGCCAGTGTCTATATCTAATTCTCTTATGGATTCGTTGGGTTGCAGGATTTGTGGATCACAACCATAGGTTTGTGTTTGTTGTGGGCCAGCTATGGTCATACGTAGAATCAAGTCCTGATTCCTAGTATCCAATAATCATACGCTTTCTCAGCTTCTATGTTTAGAACCAACAGTTGTGCAATCTTCTCAGAATACCTCACAGGCGTTCTCGCAACCTGGATTCTTAAGCTAGTATCTATATCTACGAGGGTGTCTCCTCTCAGGCTGTGGAACTAAAGGATCGCACTTGAATGTTTGTTCTCTTTCAAACCCTTCTACAATCAATTGGATGTTCTTCTAGGGTAATCTGTAGTTTGGCTGATTTGACCAAAATGCATGTGCACAGTCGTCTTCTATGTTTAATCCTCTTAAGCGAGATCGACACTCGTTGGAAGTTTGTTGTTGTTTGGAAGACCGGAATCTAAGATTCTGGTCAATATCGATTATTCTGTTGTGAGATTGGGTTGAGGCACGATTGGCTCGAAAATGTATTCTCTGGGCTCCTAGGTCCGTAATAGTCATACGAAAGCAATAATATAGATAAATTTGCAATAAAGTGAACTCTAAATATATGAAACGCATTTATAGCATATATGACTTCTTTTTGTATTTTACGATGATTTATATGAATTTAAGAAAGCAGACTATTTAAAATATTTAGAATTGAAAACTAAACTAATAAATTAAAAAAAAAAAAATTAGCCGAGTGTAGCTATTTGTTTGTGCAATTTGTATATCTATTCTAAACAATGAAATAACTAATCTATTTGCAAGATTATCGATCCTACCTCAGAAGTGAGGAATGAATCATAGTTTCTCAGAAACTATCAATCCCCACAGCTTCCCTAGCAATATTGAGAATAGAATTTACTGAAATAAAGTGATTAACTACTCTATTTGATATGATTCTAACTAGAACTTTGAAAGCTAGAACCTGGATTCCGCAGAACAGTGGCGAATCCGATGGTGTGTGTGTGACCTTGTCCCCTCAGTATGATCTCTTCATTCTTTGTGCTCACGTAGATCAAAAAAATCATGTAATGCTTGCATCAACAGGAATAGGTGTTGGAACAAGGGACAACCTTCAAAATGCGAGACAGAATAGAAACGCAGATAGAGAGAGGATAGCGCAAGAAGTACGAGCTTGGCTTATGTAATTCCTAGTGGGATCTATTGCAAATCATGCAACATAATGCATCCGAACCTGAAACTATCTTGTTTGAAGAGAAAAACCTGTAACTTTAATGGCTTCCTAAGCTATTCTACTCTAATGGATTAGATAAAACAGCAACACTTGTTTGCACAATTTTTGGATATGTGGCTTACCAACATTGGACAATGTTAACCAAGCATGAAATGAATTATACTATCAATCCTAAGCAAACTAACAGACCAAACCACTGAAAATGAGAATACTCTAACAAGGAAAATGGTGGCCATTTTTGTCGGACAAGCTATGCATTTATAGGAATTCAATCACCCAAAGATCAAAACCAAACCGAACTCCTAAACAATAAACAAAGGAAAAACACTATTCAGGGGACCAAAAACATAAATGAAAGCTTAAGTCAGCAAGAAAAGCTGGTGAATCATGATATTTCACGTGAGTCACGTCAAAACAACATTTTGGAAAACATATGCGGGACCTCTGCTCCGAGCAGGTGGCGGTTATAGGACCGCCACCCCGATTAGGGGTGGCGCAGTACATGAGACCGCCATCCGCAGGCGGCGGTTTCACTTGAAGATCAAGAGGCCAAGGAAAGAGGGAAGAAGGGAAAACAAAGGGCGCGGGGGCTAAGCGTAGGGCATGCGGGATGTTAACGCATACTCGAGGGATTTTCCGGATCCCGAACACCTTACGAGGAGACTGTATCATCATGGGGAACTTGTTACTTGTTCAAGCGATGACAAGATACCTTACAATTTTGGGTACGTACATATTGCCCCCTCGAGAAGCGTTTTAGCCATGAAGAGGCATAAAACGGTGGGTCAGTATGGTAGTCCCGAAATGGGAGTTAGAAGCTATACCTTACTCGTTCGTGTGTTGAAATGACGCCATCCGAAATTCCCTTCTACCCGCAAAATGAAAAGAGAACTCAAGTGCGAGATAGATACAATAACTTGGAAAATAAACACTAAAATAATAGGGGAGTGAGAACATACCATTCGTAAGGGGATGGGAACTTACCTCCATCAATGCTCCAAACTGCGAAAAAGTCTTTTAAAACGAAACAGGGTATATATATGAAAGTGGGCCCATTTTCCTATTCATTTGCACGAGTTGATTTGATTTATTTTGAGCTCTGGGACCCACGGTGACGGTTTCTTGCGTGAGTAGAGTCAAAACATCCGTAGCGAGATCGTGATCATGCCTCCACGTGCGGAACACCGCCCTGCTAGATCACAGGTTGGTTTTCTTTAATTTTGTGTTTTTCCCCCTTTAAATTTGAAATGTTAAATTTGTCGTAATGGGGGGGTTATTTTTGAAAATGTTAGGTTCAAAAGGTCCACCTAGGGGGGGCGCCTACTGGGTAGGCTCCATTTTTAGGTCAAATGGTCACTTTTTGTTAGTTTTAGGCTTTTTAGGATTAAAAACCCGCATGGGTTTTCGGACCACGACCACCGCCCGGCCGGGCGGTGGTTACATGACCCGCTGCCCTGTTGTAGGGGCGGCGGTTACACGACCGCCGCCCTTAAGGCGGCGGTTACAAAACCGCCTCCCTGCTCAGGGTGGCGGTTCTGACCAGAATGCAAAAGAACTTAATTTTTGAGATTGCACTTGTATTTTCTTGCACTTCTATACGTTTTTATGACCTTCTTGGTATTGTTCAGATATTAACTTGCTCTGTTTTGTGTGTTTTTGGGTGTATGCAGGTGAGAGCGGAGTACATTAGATGGAGCAGGGAGAGAGAGTGTGATTGGCTCTCAGGGGTACTGGATGCCCTTTCACAGGATGAGGAGGACACACTACAGAGGGCCGGCATACTGCGTATATCGCGCGTGCCCCATGTTGCACCATCGAGTCACATCCTTTGTGACTTATTTTCTTATTGGGATGCAGATCGGAACACCTTCCGACTGCCAGGGGTCCGTGGTGAGTGGACCATTACACTCGAGGATGTCTACCACATTCTGGGAGTCCCGATCATTGGGCGGAGACTTACATTAGAGACAGCAGGCTCATGGGCACAGATTGCACAGTGGGCAGCATATATGGGAGATGTAGTTATCTCCACGGGGGTCGAAGAAGGGGTGAGAGTTCGATCCATTCCTTCTTTGCCTATCCCCGTACTTTGACAGGCCGTCATGGGGATCCTTGCCTCGAGACTGATCGGGGACAAGGGAGGGGATACATTGTTATACTGTTGGGCCCCCATCATTGCGCAGATAGAGGGGCATGGACGGATATATGCCTGGGGTGTAGATATTCTGGGGACCACCTACCATGATTTATACAGGGTGGTCCGTTTACAGGGACAGTCATTGAGCCACCCGACTTTAGTTATGAGTTGGGTGTATGAGTGCTTCATCCCTTATGGCAGAGGCGTGGAGGTAGCAGATCCTGGGGCTGTGAGGGCAGCCAGATGGACAGATATGTCGGTGCTCGAGCACCTCATCAGCCAGTTTCCTCCCTCACTACTACAGACATGGAGGTGACACCGTACCGGCTTATGGCCGGCATATGGGGCGAGGAGACTCTTACCCTGATCTCCTGCTCCACCACAGGGCAGCTCATTGATCGAGTGGGGCGAGTAGAGGTACATCCTTTTGGTCGGGTTCCTCAAAGCAATTTGGCCTACCGTATTTGGGCATGCTTCCCCAGTGGTGCCAGTTTCAGATCAGTCCGCGAGGCTAGAGGGGGGCCTAGAGGCTGTGGTTGGACAGCGATCACTCCTGGCATTCCTATTGCGCAACCAGGTGGATAGTTTGTGCGGAGGGAGAGCCGGTGCGCCTCGGGCACCTTTGCTTCAGATTGCTGCGGGTCCTGCTCATAGCAGCGATGACCCTATAGATATTGATTCGACTCTGAGGAGCTCACAGAGGGAGGGACAGAGGAGGAGACCGAGGACAGCGATCCTGAGTGGCATGACACTCAGGATATTATGCAGGTAGAGAGGGCTGAGCAGAGCGCAGAGAAGGACACTCTAGCTTCAGAGGAGCCACTCTCTCAGGGCCATGGCGGAGAGGATGAGTCAGTTGCAGGGTGACATGTTGCCCCTGCCACGGGAGCAGCCCCTCAGTCGGCAGCGGCATCCGCGGCAGGTGCCGGCCCCAGCGACCCATCTTGGATGCCTGGGGATCCGAGTAAGTTACCCTTCTCCCTTTTAATGTTTATTTAATTTAGGATTTGTCTTAATTGCCATCTCTCCTTGTGTTTTTATCTTGTATCTTTCAAAGCCTCTTGCTTGGTTTCTAATTCGTTTTTCTCCTTTGTTTGCAGAGACTATTGACGAGTGGCGGGATTTGATCCATGGGGTATGTACCGATTCTGATGATCCCCATGGATAAGACCCATGCGGAGCTATCTCAGATCTTTGGGAGCCTTGAAGCAATTGGCGAGCATACCGACATCTTCGCTCCCGTTTGGCACGTGGCCAAGATGGTGTCGACTCTACGTCTGAGTTGGCGGTCTATAGGACAGTGAGTGCCTTATGAGGAGCCACTCTCGTGGTGAGACCGCGGCTGCTCCTCGGGGAACCCGAGCCCTCCATTCATTCAGAGCGTCGGCGTGGCCGAGTCCTAGGTGAGGGTGAGCACCTTCGGAGGGTCGCGTAGGGGTTGAGAGACCACTTGGCTCCTATGTATTTTGTACTTATAGATTCTTTTGTATATCACGGGCTCTTTGAGCATTTTGACCATGTCTAGTGCATGATGGCATTGTATATAAACACCGATTATTTATATATATGCATTCATTTTTGGATCAAAAGCTTGTCACTCATGTTTTCCTTTCTCGTTTCAGACTTCCTCGTGTATATTACGATGTATGTTTTGTATGCTTTCTAGAATGTATGCAATGGAAAGCAGATGATGCAAATGTTTTCTTTCCTTTTGTGTTTCATGATCTTTGATACATGATAATGTAGATATATTGTGATCTTGAATTTTAGCTTCTGTGAGCAATTTGGATACCTCATGTTTGTTTTGGCAAAGTGATGAAAATAACTAGTATGATGAACAGATTAACTTGCCCCACTCCTAACTCCACACAACTAGTAAGATGCGAGGGCTTATCACCAAGAGCCAAGAAGGGTGCAAGTTATGAAATATGGTGAAATGACAGTGATGAAAGATAGACAAAGCTTTGGCGAGAACCAAATTGGAAGCTACAAGCCGACTCCACCCGAGTGACTTCATAGTTTTGAATGCAACTTGCCTGCGGTTTATCTAGACTTAGACCCGTAGATGGCCACATAGTAGACAAAATCTGGGTTTTTAGGATTTTAACTCTCTTGGGATTTTGAACATCTGATTCATTCATTTTTGACTCAAAGTTTGAATTGTTTGTTTATGACCTTTTAACGTTTGCTTTGTCAAGAGGACCCCCTACACTTTGCCCCATGCTACTAGTGAGAAGCATGGGTTTATCACCGTGGGCAAGGCATAGGCGAGTAAGGGCATTTCCATCCTTTCCCAACCCTACGTCACTAGTAAGAGACGCAAGCTCATCACCGAAGGTTGGTGGGGCAAGGAAATGTGTAAAAATAAATTTTTCTGTTTAATCACTTTTTGACTTGCTTATTTGAGTAAAATGTCAGTATATGCTTATTTCCAAAGAGATGTATATATGGGATAGATGTGACACCATGAAGCTTCTAGAACAGACCATAGGAAAGACACCTATCCTAAGAAGAAATCAAAGTGAGAACAAACTTACAGATCTTGGTATGGTTACCGTTAGGACTTTGTCATGTCTGATTTTATTTGATAAAAGATTCCGAGATGATTCGATGATACATGAAGATGGAGAGGTATGATTTAAAGAACTTTATGCCAAAAACATCATGAGTTTGTAATGAATTGCTTTGAGAATAGATTCCTTGATCACAATTTATGTAAGAAACAAGTGGACAAAATGATCTTAATCTATATGAAGATGTAATGTAGATAATTGTACAAGCAATGCTAGTTGCTTATGCGTAGAATCACTTGAGGTGCAGGAAATTGATTGTTTCACCAAATTCCTCACCTTCTAGCATACATAAGAGGTAAGCACCATTTCCGTAGTCCTTCATGACTCGGTATGCAGGCCCAACCATTTGGGCGGAGAATTTCCTTCCTTCGCCGGTCTTCTTATCGATCCGGATTTTCGAGTCTTAAAACTCGATCACCTTTGTATATGTCACGTTCATAGACCTTCTTGTTTATCTTTGCCGGCACATCCGGTCAGCATAGACTCTATGTCACTGTTCGGCGTCTAACCTAGTTTCATCTAGGCTTTCTAGTTGGGAAAGATGTGCTTCTCTATAAGCGTCTTCATCCGAGAATCCCTTGTAGTGAAATGCGGGAGATCTGGGTATTTCAACCTCAAGTGGGAGAACAGCTTCTGCCCCAAATACCAGCGAGAAAGGAGTTGCTCCCGTTGGTGTTCTTATTGAGGTTCGGTGGGCCCACAAGGCCGGATATAACTTCAAATGCCAATCTCTCTTGTTTTCTTTCACCGTTTTACGGGAGAATGACTTTCGGTGTTTTGTTTGTTACTTGACTTGTCCATTGGCTTGGGGATAATACAAGGAAGCCGTATGATGGCTTATCTTAAATTTACTACATAGTTCGCGAACTTCTTCATTTTTAAAAGAAGTTCCATTATCGGAGATAATGATTTGTGGGATACCATACCTACAAATGATTTGGTTCAAAATGAACTTGGCAATCACAGAACTAGGTACAGTAGTAAGAGGCATGGCCTCCACCCATTTGGTAAAATATTCAGTGGCCGTGATTATAAAATTATGGCCGTCTATGGATGAGGGAGAGAATTTCCCTATTAAGTCCAGGCCCCATGTAGAAAAGGGCCACATGGAGTAGCGATTGGTTGTAGAACTTGTGCCTTGGCATGTGAATCTCATGAGAGAATTCTTGACACTTACGACACTGCGTCACAAACTCTATTGCGTCATGTTCTAGAGTGGGCCAGAAATAGCCCATTCGATGTATTTTTTGAGTGGTGGCATGGCCACCGAAGCAGCCTCCACATATACCGTGTGGGATTCATGGATAATCTTCTTGGACTCTTCTGTGTCGACACACCTTAGGAGCATTCCATCGAATGCTTTTCGATAGAGCACCTGCTCTATAATGACATATTTAGCTACGATTATGCGTAACCGCCTTCTTTGTTGTGGTGTAACTACCTCCGGGTACGTATGGTCTATGATATAATTAATGATATCAGTGTACCAAGGACACTCAGAGATAGCGGGTCGAGTTTCGATGTAGTATACGCATTCATCTGGAAAGTCTAAATCTACTAAATCACCTCCATCTAATGGGTTGTCAGCTAACCAATCCGCGATGATTTGTCCTTTAACCGACTTCTGGTTTACAAATGTTAATTTGAACTCTCCCATTAAGGTTATAAAACGTCCAGCCTTTTTAGATAATGACCCTTGTGTGAGAAAAGTCCGTAAATGGTCCGTTTTCACCACGACCCTTGTTTCTTGATTTAGCATATAGTGTCTTAGGCATTTGGTTGCGAAGACTATGGCGAGACATTCTCATTCTGCTTGTGTATAGTGTGTTTCATAGTCGAGCAGTGTTCGACTAATGAAATAAATGGTGCGTTCTCTTTTGTCATCGTCTTCTTGGGCCAACATGCAAGCTAACGAAACATTGGTAGCTCGTGAGTATAAAATCAACGGGTGGTCTAGCTTAGGTGGCATTAGTGTAGGTGGTGCCAACAAGAAATGTTTAACTACATTGAAAGGTTCATTGCGAGTCTTGAGTCCAATCAATGCTATGGTCTTTCTTGAGTAAATTTTTGATTGGATGAATGGCGAAGCTTAAGTCTGAGATGAATCTTCGGATTGCACCTAGCTTTCCGAGAAATGACCTGATTCCAGATTCATCCGAAGGTGGAACCATTTCGAGGACAGCCCGAATTTTAGTTGGGTCAACATCTATTCCTCGTGATGATATAATATAACCTAGGAGCTTCCCTCCCGTTACACCAAAGACACATTTCTCTAGATTTAGCGTGACTCCGTATTCTATTAGGCGTGAAAGAATGACGCGGAGTACTTCGGGATGGTCACAGCGCCTCCTGGCCTTGGCCAACAAGTCATCTACATATGATTCCACGATTTTATGAATTAGATCGTGAAATATATACGTCATAGCCCTTTGGTAGGTAGACCAAAGCATTTTGAGACCGAATGGCATAACAGCATAGCAATAGGTTCCCCAAGGAGTTATAAACGTAGTTTTGGCTTGATCTTGCTTGGATATTCTGATTTGATTGTATCCCGAGAATCCATCCATAAGAGACAACAGTTCAAACCCAGCTGTTGCATCAACAATGACATCTATGGATGGCAATGGGAAGTCGTCTTTAGGACATGCCTTGTTGATGTCTCGGAAATCTATGCAGATGCGTATCTTTCCATTCTTTTTGAGAACGGGAATGATATTAGATACCCATTGAGAGTAATCGACTAGCTTGATGAATCCTACCTGAAGGAGTTTTATTACCTCCTCTTTTACCATGAGAGCTACTTTGGGTTTCATAGGTCTTGATTTTTTCTTAATTGGCTTTGCATCTGATTTAGTGACGAGGTTGTGCACCGCAATGTGGGGTGCAACTCCTGTCATTTCCTTATAATTAAATGCAAATGCCTTTGATGTTCTTTGAGGATCCTTGTATGTATTTTCACTTCTTTTGGCATTAACGAAGATCCCGTTTTAAAATTCTTGGCTCGTCTTTCGTTACGATGTTGACATCGATTGTTTCTTCGATCAAAGAGGTGTTACCCTCTTCGAACTCGGGCGGTCTTTGGAGGTAAATCTAGATCATCCCCTTCTCTCTGCGTATATGCTAGGTTCCATTTGTGAGGGAAAACTCATCATGGGATTTCGAAATAGGAAGACGAATGTGGAATTAAGGACAAATCTAGCATAGGATAGGAAAGATGCAATGCTTTGCATAGGCGTTTAAGTATTGTAAAGTGGCCATATCATTATCAATATGATTTGGAGCGGTAGATTCACTTCGCTTGAAAGGGGATTTATCGTTGTTTTTATCAATGGTTCGTCACGAATGGACACTGTGAAGTGAGTATCTTCTAGCTCATTGCTTGGAGTAAAACGTGATGCTGAAGTTGCTATTGAGTCGGCGAGAAGATTTTTCTCTCGCGGGATTGCTTCAATGGATATGAAGTTGAACGCCTTGCTTAAATCTAATACAGCGTTTTTGTAGAGTTGCAAATGTTCGGCTTTAGTTTCATATACTTCAGAAACTTGATTTGTCACTAATTGCGAGTCTCCCAGGACTCTGATGTTATCAATACCAATTATTTTGGCTAAGGTAAGGCCAAGGAGGAGGGCTTCGTACTCAGTGCCGTTGTTTGTGCATTCAAAATTTAATTTAAAAGTGAATGGGAGGACTTTCTCCTCGGGTGAAGTAAGAATTATACCTGCCCCCGCTCCATAATGACATTTAGCTCCATCGAAATGGAGAGTCCAATACTTAGCCGGGAGTATAGATGTTGGGGTATTTGCTGTGTTTGCACACTCTACTTCCACCATACAGAGATCCTCTGCTGGAAAGGAACCAACACCTAGGGAAAATCCTATGCCTACTGAATCAAATGGTAAGAACATTGGTGAATCTTGTTCTATCAACTCAACGATTTTCGCAGTAGTCCCTAATGATACTGTTTCTTTAGTTTTATCTTTAGGGGTTGGAATTGTTTTGGCTATGCTGGTAGTTTCAAGATCCGTCGTAGGTACCAAATTTTCCTCTGGTTTTGGGTCAGTGGGTTTATTAAGTTGGTTTGTTGGTAGTTCAAATTCTGAGTGCACCCCTGGTCTTTTCTTTAAATCAGCTAGGTGCAAATCGAAAGGTTTTGGATCGCCTTTGGCTACAAATACCTTTCCTAGATGCAAGAATCTTACTTCTTGAAATAATGTAGAAGGGATTGCCTTCATTCGGTGTATCCATGGTCACCGAGTATCATATTATAATTAGTTTCCCGATCTATAATATAAAACTCAGTCAGGACTGTTTTGGGCCCTAAGGTGACCGGCAGTATTATAGTTCCTATCGAAGTGGCTTTAAGGCTATCATAGCCTCTCAATGTATTTCGAGTAGTGGAACAGTTTGTTTCCCCATATCCAAGTTTTTTGAGGAAAGAGAAAGGGACTATGTTAACTGCGGCCCCATCGTCAACCATTACCCGTTTTACGTAGTTATTATAAACCCATACTTATAAGTGTAAGGTTGGATCACCTCGGTGTACGATCTCAAAGCATCTATGGGCATTTTACTTATTTCGAATATGAATTCGACATCCTTGTCCGGCTGCCCGGAGGGTGGATATCAAAATCTACGTGATTTACTTCTATTTTAGGAGGTGGAGTGATGTTAATTAGATGGCCTAGACCTAATGATTCTAAAAGAGCAGCTCGTGAGGGGAGAGTTCTTTAGTAAGTCTAAAAATGAAATGTGTGAGAAGGTCTTTGTTAGGTCGCTAATTAAATCATAGGAACCTACGGGTTTTTCTACTATTTTTGACTCTTATCTATCTGCTTCTCGCGAGAGGACTTGGGCTCTGTTGAGATAAATACTCTCGTGTTCTTGTTATAGCTTCGATAGGTAGTTCGGCGTCTAATTCTACCAAACTGACTATCTTGGGTCTCGGTTGAGCTCCTAAGCGTAGCCACAATTGATGGATTTAATGAAGTCGAGGCTTCATGATCATTGTTTCCCGTCATTGCACCTTTGTTTATTCCAGTTGGATTCAGCCTATTGCTATCATGATTTGGGAGTGGATTGTTAAAGATCTTGAGGGGAGAATTCTGAGGAGAAACCGCCCTGCGAGCGTATTTGGTGATGATGAGACGGGATCTGCCAAAAACAAATCTGTGAAGAACTATCTTTGTTCTTCTGGTAAGCGTTGCATAAATTTATTGTAGTCATGACATGTTCTAGTATCATGACCCCGAATTTTGTGGAAACCACAATAAGAATTGGGATTGTAATTCCTATTTTGTTGGTTAGGTGTGTATTGTGGCCTAAAATTCTGATCAAACTGTTGCCTATTAGGATTAAAGTTTTGGAATTGTTTTTTCTGGTTTTGACTTTGGTTTTGATAACCAAATGAGTTTTAGCTTGGCCCTTGTATGGGATTTCACCGTTGTTGTTGTTGTGGATGGTTAAAATCCCTTTGTATTGATCGTCGGGGTAAAGTTGTTGTTTCGTTGGTTGTTTGTTTGTGTGAGTATTAACAACATTTACCCTCTTGAGGCTAGTTAGTTACCCCATCCGTTGTTACCCCACAATATTTGTTAAGGATTTTGGGTCCTTGATTGACATTTGTGATAGTTGTAGTGTTTTGAGTGGAGGTGATTAACCTCCCGTTTGTTCCATATGTCTTACGACCACTATCTATCGCTGCTTGGTCTATTCGAAGAGCGCTCTCAAGTACTTCATCGTAAGTTCTTAGCGGGAACTTCTGGACTTCTTCCTTCACCTCCTTGCTGAGAGAATGAAGGAATAAATCGCATAGTTCCATCTGATCCATGTTTGGAGCACTTGCTGAAGAATAAAGAACTGTACGCCACCTCTGGATGAAATGGGCGACAGATTCGTTGTGTTCTTGTTTGATGTGCAAGAATTCCCTGATTCCTGTTCTCAACAATTTGTTCATGTCGAAGGCTTTGATGAACTCTGACACGAGTTGTTTAAATGAATGGATGGAGGCTTCAGGTATCCTGTAATACCAGTCGAGAGCAATGCCTTCCAAGGTTTTGGGAAATATTTTAGCAACAACCCCATCCCAAGGGAGTAATTCTCGTATGGCTGTAGCATAAGATTTGATATGTGTGTTTGGATCTCCCTCACCCTTGAACTTGGGTAAATCAGGAAGAGGTCTTGGAAGCATGACGCTTCGTATGGTGAAGTCTAAGGGTTCCTTTAGATATTCTGAATAAGTCCCTATTGCATAGCTTTCGACCATTGATGGTGGTTGCTGAGGGAGTGATGGTGGGATAGGTTGTTGATACGGTGCAGTGTATGCATTAGCAGGGGCATAAGGAGGTCCCTGCGTTTGAGAAAACATGCCGGGAGAGGAGAAGATATCTCCTTGTGGTGATTTGGAGTACATGTTTAAGTATGACGGGGTATTGTCAAGGAATGGATTGTTTGACACTAGACCGGGAGGAATAGTGTTAGAGATGATGGGCCTTGTTGGCGTTTGTTGTGGATAGTGAGGCGGCATGCCTAACGTGCCTACTCCTGTGAGGAGATCAACTTGGCAGTGGTATGGAGGATTGGAACTTCTGTTTGTATGAGCAGAGAATTTTGACTTGCTTGAGCAAGTTCTAACCCTCTCACTTTTCTACTAACATTGAAATGACTTCATTTGGTGAAGTCACGGTGTTTTATGCGAGCGGCGTTTGTTGTACACCCTGGTGTTGTATAGGCATGTGATATCCTGTCATGAACTGATCACTATCTTGCCAAGTTTCTCGAGAGTATTTCCTATATACGGTGGCATAGAGGTATTTTATTGAAGAGAGACCTCGGGTTGTATTTGTAAACCTCCTATATTTAGGGTACATACCCGAGAATGTTGTTCACTCCTAGGATAACGTATTGATTGTCCATCATCTAAGACCAGGTATGGATCTGATTGCCTACTAATTTTTGGTCTAAGTAGCATTTGAGGAGACGAACCAGATTCTCCGGTAAATGTCATATTGTTTGAACCTGAAGGCTTTGTTTGTTGCGTTCGAGGGGGTTGATCTAACTCCTCAGTTTGAAAAGACGAACTATATCTAATTCTTGGGGTTTGTGTTGACAACTGATTAGTTGAATAGTTGTCGCCCCATACTGAGAGTGAGGGTGAAGATTACCTATTTTGTTGGGTGTAGTATGCCTCAAGACCCAAGAGGGGTCTGCCATATGCATCGAATCCCAACATATTCAGGGGGTATATGAATACCCGCAAAATAATGGGAAGGAGCGAAGGTGATTTGTGAAAGGAAACGTGATATTATGACTCGAACAAGAAAGTAGGAAGTTTTATGTTAGCTTCACTAATTTCGTTTGTTTCACGTTAGGTTCACCAATTTTATGCGCCGGAAAGCGATAAGTGAGCGTGGGAATCTACAAGTGACTCTTCCACGTGCGACCTCCCAGAGTCGTGTCGAGACAGCCGGTGGGGAATGGAATATGGCTGGTATATGGATAGACTAGTTAGGCGAGTCTAATGTCTTCGACGCGCACTAATGGAATCTCGCGAATCTAAGGCAAAGAAGGCTCTTCTAACACCTGATGACGTGATAGATTGATCGGTAAGGATGGTGCTCGAAGGCTCCAATCAATATCGAGATCTCGGCGTGATTCGATCTATGGGTTGTGGAATACATGGAAAATGACCAGTATAGTTTCGTAGCTTTCTCAGGATAGGGTCATATGGTGAATGGTAAATATAGTCAACTCTATGGATGGTTCTCGGCCTAGTCCAGAATTCTATAGCTTTGTTAGTTGTTCCATTGTCTCAGCAAGGATAGTTGTTCAATGATAATAGGTGGAAGTGGAGTGGACTGAAATACTAGTGTGCGTAGGCCAGTGTCTATATCTAATTCTCTTATGGATTCGTTGGGTTGCGGGATTTGTGGATCACAACCATAGGTTCGTGTTTGTTGTGGGCCAGCTATGGTCATACGTAGAATCAAGTCCTGATTCCTAGTATCCAATAATCATACGCTTTCTCAGCTTCTATGTTTAGAACCAACAGTTGTGCAATCTTCTCAGAATACCTCACAGGTGTTCTCGCAACCTGGATTCTTAAGCTGGTATCTATATCTACGAGGGTGTCTCCTGCGTCTGGCTATGGAACTAAAGGATCGCACCCGAATGTTTGTTCTCTTTCAAACCCTTCTACAGTCATGTGGATGTTCTTCTAGGGTAATCTATAGTTTGGCTGACTTGACCAAAATGCATGTGCTGGTCGTCTTTTATGTTTAATCCTCTTAAGCGAGATCGACTGTTGGAAGTCTGCTGTTGTTTGGAAGACCCAGATTCTAAGATTCTAGTCAATATCGATTATTGTTGTTGTGAGATTGGGTTAAGGCACGATTGGCTCGAAAATGTATTATGCTGGGCTCCTAGGTCCCGTAATAGTCATACGAAAGCAATAATATAGATAAAAGCTGCAATAAAGTGAACTCTAAATATATGAAACACATTTATAGCATATATGACTTCTTTTTGTATTTTCGATGATTTATATGAATTTAAGAAAGTAGTTATTTAAAATATTTAGAATTGATAGCTAAACTAATAAATTAAAAACAAACAAAATAGCGAGAGTAGCTATTTTATGCATGCAATTTGTATATCTATTCTAAACAATGAAATAACTAATCTATTTGTAAGATTCTCGATCCTACGTCGAAGTGAGGAATGAATCATAGTTTCTCGAAACTATCAATCCCCATGACTTCCTGGCAATATCGAGAATAGAATTTACTGAAATAAATTGATTAACTACTCTATTTGATATGATTCTAACTAGAACTTTGAAAGCTAGAACACGGATTCCAGTAGAACAAAGTGGCGAATCCGATGGTGTGTGTGTGACCTTGTCCCTCGGTATGATCTCTTCGTTCTTTGTGCTCACGTAGATCCAGAAAAGTGTGTAATGCTTGCATCAACAGGAATAGGTGTTGGAACAAGGGACAACCTTCAGAATGTAGACAGAATAGAACGCGGATAGGAGAGGGATAGCGCAAGAGTACAGAGCTTGGCTTATGCAATTCCTAGCGGGATCTATTGCAAATCATGCAACATAATGCATCCAAACTGAAACTATCTGTTTGAAGAGAAAAACCTGCAACTTTAATGGCTTCCTAAGCTATTCTACTCTAATGGATTAGATAAAACAGCAACACTGTTTGCACAAGCTGGATATGTGGCTTACCAACAGCTGGACAATGCTAACCAAGCATGAAATGAATTATACTATCAATCCTAAGCAAACTAACAGACCAAACCACTGAAAATGAGAAGACTCTAACAAGGAAAATGGTGGCCATTTTTGTCAGCACAAGCTATGCATTTATAGGAATTCAATCACCCAAAGATCAAAACCAAACTGAACTCCTAAACAATAAACAAAGGAAAAACACTATTCCAGGGGACCAAAAACATAAATGCAAGCTCAAGTTGGAAAGAAAAGCTGGTGAATCATGATATTTCACGTGAGTCACGTCAAAAGAACATTATGGAAAATGCGCGTAGGACCGCCGCTCTGAGTAGGGCGGTGGTTACAGGACCGCCACCCTGATTAGGGCGGCGGTTCTGCCGCCGTCTGCAGGGCGGCGGTTTCGTCACTGAAGATCAAGAGGCCAAGGAAAGAGGGAAAAGGGGAAAAAAAAGGGCGTGGGGGGGCTAAGCGAGGCATGCGGGATGTTAACGCATACTTTGAGGGCTTTTCAGATCCCGAACACCTTGCGAGGAGACCTGTATCATCATTGGGGAACTTGTTACACTGCATTGCAGTAGTACAAAGATACCTTACAATTTTGGGTACGTATAGTCCCCAAATATTGATGAAGGTGGTATTGTGTTGATATTCGGGAAAGTAATATTTGGTTATAAAATGAGAAACCATCCATAAGTGATAACATCTCATGGCCACCGGTGAGATCAACTAGTTGGTCATTATTAGGTAGAGGAAATTTGTCTTTGGGGCAAGCTAGGTTAAGGTTATACAAATCCATGCAAATGTGGAGTCCCCATGTCACTTTTATGACATGAACGATATTAGATATCCATTGATGGTAATCAATGGGTAGGATGAAGGAAATCGAAAGAAGGCCTGGAGATCTTCTTTAATAAGAAGGGAAATGTGAGGATTCCTTTTCTAGAGCTTCTTTTTTATGGGTTTGGCTTCGGGAATGTGACGATATTGTGGACCATAATGTTTGGGTCGAGTACCAAACATATCAGCGTAGGACCAAGAAAAAGCATTTTATGATCCTAGTGGAAATAAGTAAAATATTCATGTTCAAAGTGACATCTAAATATTGCCCTATCTTTAGAATGTGTAGGTCATCCGAGTGTTAATATTTATTTCGATGCTTAATTAATTTAACATGGGTTTCATCTCGGAAGGTAACAAATGATGAATATAAGAATCTTCCACACCAAGGTAGGTGATAATATAATCATCATCCTAACATTGAATGACATTAATAGAAAGTGTATCATCATCGATCATGTTAGGATACAAGAAGGGAAGAGAAGAATCCTCGCCATCTTGTTGATAGGTTAGAGGTCTCAGGAAATGGTGTTCATGAAAAACAAAAGTTATGAGGAATAGATTTTGGATCTATAGACTCTGTAAGTGAAGTTGGTAGATGGGGTGAAGAAGGTTCATCATCCCGAATGAGTTTGAATTAGTCTTTCTTGAGAGATGGTGTGGAAAAGCCAATACCACTATGGTCTTTATGTTTACAAGTGGTTCATGAGATAGTAATATGGCATCATTGTTCATAGAAACTAAATCCAAATCCCTTCCATACATAACAATGGAGGAAGGTGTGGGTGAAGTGGCAGTTGGTGAGAGATTAAAGATCGGATGAAAATTGTCACATTTGGGAAGGTGGCTCGGTGAGTAGGTAAAAGTATCAAGTCCCCCATAGGTTAGGTTAGTGTGGTGGTGGGGAGGACCATAAGAGAAAACCTCACCTATGTGGTGATCATAGTGAGGATGTTGAAAAAGGTTACCATACTATTAAGGAGTAAGGAATGTGTCAATGATTTATGCGGTGGTACTCACAGAGTGAGACATTGAAAAACACCTTCTAAGGGATCTATGGTTGATATGTGGGTAGTCGGAATGGATGAATTATTAGACGGTAGGGAGGAAGAAGCATTAGTTGGTTGAGAAGTACATGGGTTAGTACATGGGTTGTTTGTAGAGGCTGCGGAGGCGGTGGGAATAGAGGAGTTAGGTGTCGGAGGGGTAGTTGTTGGAACATAATGATTAAGTGGTCTATCCAACCCTTATTTGTATATGGGTCTATAACTAATATATATAGGTTAATATTTAATAATATTTATATTTATATTTATATTATTAAATATGCTAACCTAGGTATATATTTTGGTTAAATATTTAATGTCATGAAATGATTATATTTCTAATATTAAATATTATAAACCTAGGTATATGTGTCAACTAATAAGGTTGAAAAGGTGGGTGGGAGACATACCCGATCATCTTATATAAAAAGGAATTTAGGTCCTCATTTGATATATTCGATAAATATATCAAAGGTGTGCAAATCAAGTGATTTGGTTTTATCCTTGGTAATTAGGGTTTCAAAGGAGGAGGTGATCTTACTAGATGTAAAATAAGTTATGTGAAGTAAAAGGTTATTTTCAAAGTGTTTTTACCCTATTCAAGTTGTCCACTATAAATATCATGTCACTGTGATATATATTTCTGTAAATATTTATTTATTTACTTATGTGATGATGTAATGTTTATTTAAATATTTATGATAACATTACATAATGTATTAATGTTTAGTATTAATGTTGAATTAATATGTAATTTTGAATCCTCAAATTTTAACATGGTATGAGGAGCATGGTTTAAATCAAATAGGCAAGGTCTAAGTTATTGTATTTAATCTATTTAATTTTTACGAGGTTTTTTCAACCAAATCGAATGGGTATTTAAATTGATTGGGTCCTCTTCTTTCCATTTTTTGTGAAAACTAAAATTGTGTGTGTTTTGTGAAGAATTGGTATTTGCAAGAAAATTGTGGACCCCCCATCCTCAAAACCCTTAGTGAAAGGGGCTCTGGAATAAGTTTTTACCTGGGCATGAATATCATATGTAAAGGTTAAAATGTTTAAGAAATATTTTATTAATTCTTGTATAGTTTGTAATGTATGTGCAAGCCTAGGTTAAATTCCAGGTAAACATGTAAAAATTAAAATCACAAGGTCTCTCATATGGAGATAATTTTCTCGAGAATAGGAAAATTAAAATTTTCCTATTGGCTCGGGGTTAAATACCCATGGAATGGGACAAAATAATGTAGTTTCTCTAATATCCTAGTTTGAATTTTTTTACATATTTTTATCAAGGATTCATCTATAGTTATCAGCTCCTTTAAATAGGGTCCTTTCTATTTCTTTAATAAATTCATGTAAATACTATAGTCTTAAAACTATAGTGATCTTTTATAATTTATAAAAATAAGTATTCAAACTTAAACCTAACATGTGTCCCTAACCATTTATATTATCCATGTAAGGGGGCGACCCCATTCATTTATATCTTATAGTTTATAAAAACTATATAAATAAACCTATTTCAAGGTTTTCTTTTATATAAGCGTGGGAGTGGAGAATAAAATGGGATAATATCTCTAGGTATAAATGTGGAATTCTCAGGTATAAATGAAGAATTAAAAAAACTAGTTTATTGGTGGTCCATGTGAAGTGTGGTAAATATTTATTAAAATATTGGTAGTTATAGCCACATAAAAGTTATAAAAAAATTATCTTATAGGAATTATATGAAATATTTTTCAATATTTCCATAGTTTCAAATGTGTGCAAGGTAAAATTAAGAGTAAATGAAGGGAGGAGACAAGGTTCATGAAAATAGGGATTTCAATTTATTTCATTGGCTGGGTGAAATTACTTGTCCCCTCTATAAAATATGCAAGTTAATTTGTGCTCTCATAAATCTACTTGCACCTAGTAAAATTCTTGTAACCTGGTATATGTCCTTTAAACCCTTTTAATAAGGGTTATGTTTTTTTTTTTATATAAAAATACTATAGTTTATCATTTTTATGAACTATATGTTGTTTTTTATTTACATTATATAAACTATTTACCTCTCTTTTAAAAAAATTGTATATATTTTTACATTATAAATTATAATAGGTTATTATAATGTATTAAAATATAACCTCCTAATATTATACGGATGAAGAAATTTTGTAATTTCACATTATGGAAATATACAAGTTTCAACTCCATTAAATTTGATGGTCAAATGACCGTCACGGTAGACCAAACATAAGGTAGTCATAATGATCGTCACGATAGACTAAAAATAAGTCATAATGATGATCATTTAGATGTCGATTTAAGCTTGCGATATCTTTTCCTACATTATTTTTTTTAGAAATTTGAAGTTGTTATGCATTCTTAGTGGTTTTGTCTTCTCTTCTATATGGTGGAAATTTTTTTAATATAAATCCTAGGTATAATGCAAAGCTCTTTATATTATGGGTTATTACTTTGATCATGGGAGGTTAATTAGTATGTATTGTAATGACATAATTAATTATGATCAAATAGTTTTCTTTAAATCTATAAAATTTAGATTTGATTCTATTAAAAGTGTTATTTTTTTGATAAATATGTATTTAACTCTGTGGTACATTATATATTATGATGGGGTGTGTTTTACAAGTTCAGGAAAATAATGACATCCAGCTATTTCTATTTTGACAAAACCCAAATCCTGAATGGAACAAACTACAACATTTAGGTCAAAAAAGATTTTATGGCAAGGAAAACCTAGATGATTGTTTCTAGATTTGAGGTTGCTCCTAACAGTCGTCAAATTTTTTTAGATAACATAAATACATTCTTGCAACAAATGCAAGAGGCTATTTCTATGATTTTGTGTAATGTGAATGATGAGTACCTTCTACACATTGGTAATATAGAACATCCGAAAGAGATATGGACACAACTAGAATCCATGCATGAAGGATCCTTAGTATATTAAGGATAGTAATCGAGTATAATAGCTAAAGGAATTCAAAGTAATTGTCTATATATTTTTGATGATTTACTTTCTGCATTTTGTTTTATATCTCAAACTTTGAATAATTCAAAACTATGACATGAAAGGTTATGACATGTTTATTATCGAATCTTATATGAAATGTCTAGATATAATCTAGTGGAAGGTTTACATGTGTTGTCTTCTTCTCTTGAAGTTACTTCATTATATACTTCTAAATGATGGTTTTGATTATGATTTAGTAAATGGTCATGCTGATTTTTGGTTCTATAGATGTTTTGAAACTCCTATCTTCCTAGCTAAAAAATTAAATTGGGCTCAATCTATGTTAGAAAGTGTAAATCCTATTAACCTTAGGAAAATGACCGAGAAGCCATCATATGTACCATGCATTAATTACCTTATATGAGACTGAGCCACGAATTATTATAGGGTCTAGGTTTCTATACAAATTAAAATATAATGTTGATGGTAGTATTGACAAACACAAAGCTAGAATTGTTCTAGAGGTTTCACTCAAAACACGGTATTGATTATGTTGAGTATTTTTCTCCGTAGCTAATATGAGTACCGTTAGGCCCTTTATTGCTATTGCTGCTCGGTTTGGGTGGGAAATCCACCAAATCGATGTGAAAAATGTTTTTTTGAATGGTGATTTAAAAGAAGAACTTTACATGGCTCAACATAAAGGATTTAAAGAAGATGGTAAAGAAAAATATGTTTGTAAGTTGAAAAAATCCTTATATAGTTTAAAGTAAGCTCCTAGAGCTTGGTATGCAAAAATTAATTCCTTCTTTAAACAATTAGGTTTTATTAATTTTTTTATAACAATAATCTATTCATTAAGCAAGAAAGCTCTCATATTATCATTGTATGTATATATGTTGATGATTTTCTTATGACTGGTGATAGTCCTGCTTTAATTCATAGAATTAAAGAAAAATTGAAACAATACTTTGAAATGAATGATTTAGGTCTCTTACATCATTTTCTTGGCATGGTTTTATTTCAAGATAAACATTCTATTGTTGTTTCTCAAGCATAATATGCAACCAATGTACTGAAAAAGTTTAACATGATTGATTGTAAACCAATTTCTACTCCTATGGAAGTTGGACTAAAACTTGATCCTAAGCCTACATGTGAAAAAGTTGATCCTACTTTATATAGGCAGTTAGTTGGTAGTTTTATTTATCTAACTATAACTAGACTAGATATTTCCTATGCAGTAGGAATTGCTTCAAGGTTTATGCAGGAACCTTATAGAGATCATTGGAATCTTGCAAAAATAATTCTTAGATATATTAAAGGAACAATAAATTATGGGTTGCATTATACTAAGAATGAAAATGCTAACTTATATGGATTTTTATTTTGATCATGTTGGTGATGTATTAGATAGAAAATCTATTTATGGTTATATGTTTAAATTTGGTGTAGGTGTCATTACTTGGTATAACAAAAAAAGCCAACTGTTTCTATCTCTTCAACAGAAGTTGAGTATATAAGTGTAATAGAAGCTGCAAAAGAGGCTCTATGGCTAAAGAGGTTGTTTGATAAGATAAATATGAAGGATCTAGGAAGTGTTCCTTTTCTCGAAATAACCAAAGCACCATAGCTCTTGCACATAATCCAGTAAAAAATTAGAGGATGAAGCACATTGAGATACATATACACTTCATCTATGAGAAGGTGCTAAGTGGATGAGATAGATCTCAAGTTCGTGCCAATGAAGAGAAGGTTGCTGAAATCTTAACAAATCCCCTGAGTGTTGCAAAGTTTTTTCACTTTTTTGAAAAACTTGGATTGTCGGAGTTTCCATTGAGGGGGATTGTGCATGACAATGTCACCTCCTAATGGAAATTGGTTTTTGTAAAAATACCTTCAAGCAAGTTTAAAAGGACCTTTTGGCATGTATACCTCCTCGGCTTCTTTTTTATAAAGAAGTGTAGAAAGATCTTAAAGGAGGTCTTTAGTAAACTCTTTAGTACTATTGAGTTTACTAGTAAACATCCAATACAAGCATATTGTTAAGGAGGTCCTTGGTTAAAAAAGGATCCTATATTCTTGGGTTTAATAAAATTTTATGAGAACTTGTGAGAACATGTAAAACTCACAAATCATACTTAGCCACTGATCATAGGATGATCTTTGGGATTCCAAATCCTTTTGTACCAAAAAGTAACTTGAGTATGATGAAGATGTTATAATTCCTTCAAATGATATGCTAGCCTAAAACCTTTATGGTTTAAGGATTATAAATCCTGTAGTGTACCACGGGTAGGTAATCTATTGGCATATGTTATGTTATCCCACTTAACATTAAGGGGGAGTGTTGGAACATAATGATTAAGTGGTCTAGCCAACCCTTAATGTATATGGGTCCATCACTAATATATATAGGTTAATATTTAATAATATGAAATATTTATATTTATATTATTAAATATGCTAACCTAGGTATATATTGTTAGTTAAATATTTAATATCATGAAATTATTATATTTCTAATATTAAATATTATAAACCTAGGTATATGTGTCAACCGATAAGGTTGAAAAGGTGGGTAGGAGACATACCCAATCACCTTATATAAAAAGGATTGTAGGTACTCATTTGATATATTCAAGAAATATATCAAAGGTGTAAAAATCAAGTGATTTGTTTTTACCCTTAGTAATTAGGGTTTCAAAGGAGGTGGTGATCTTACTACATGTAAAATAAGTTCTCTGAAGTAAAATGTTATTTTTAAAGTGGTTTTTACCTATTAGGGTTTTCCACTATAAATATTGTGTCACTTGTGTTATATATTTCCTATAAGTATTTATTTTACTTATGTGATGATGTAATGTTTGTTTAAATATTTATGGTGACATTACATAATGCATTAATGTTTATCATTAATGTTGAAATAATCTATAAATTGTTGAATCCTCAAATTTTAATAGGTGCGACAATTTTGGTGGATGGGGATGTGGGTGAAGGAGAAATGGGGTGGTGGTAGATGCCTTAACTAGTATAAGGACATCATTAGGTCTATTCAACATGTTACAAGTTTTGAATGGTGAAGGTTCGGTGGGAATGGTGTAGTTATGTCCTTCATGTTCTAATTTTACATAACAATGTAAGGTTGAAGGAACACAACCCATGACATAGATCCAAGGTTAAACAAACAACAAGTTGTATTGGAATTACCCTTGTAAGGCGTAGAATAATTCTAGAATGGTACAGGGGCCTGCATGAATGTGGATAATGATGGTGCCAAGGGTGGATGTTATGGCATCATTGAATAAATACAACATAATTGGGTTATTATGCATGTAATTGGTAGGGATGCACATTTGATTGTACACATGGGAGGATATGATGTTGATGTTGGCACCACCATCAATCATAATGCATTGAACATGTATATTATCAATGTAGATGGAAATGAAAAGGGTGGGATCAGGATCATCTGATTGGATAGGTACAATCTCGTGTCAAAGAAACCGAGAGAGACTACTTGATGAGTAGCGGTGAGTATAGAGGAAGGGGATGAATTAGTGAGAGAGGCCTCATTGTGAGGGGTGATAATGGAGGCCACGAGGCATAGGGTCATTAGGTAAAAAAATTATGGAATATAGAACCTCCATGAGGGCCTCGGTGAGACTCGGAGGTTTAGACAAGGTTTTACCAAGACATTTTTAGTGGAGATTGGTGTAATTGTTTAATCATTGTACGATGGTTGACCCCATGAGAAATAGGGTATGTGGGTCCCCGAATGGTGATTTTTTGGTGCAGTGCAGATGATATATTAGGTATAAGATTGGAATATGGGCTGGTTGTTTTCTCCTTTCTTTTTTTCTTCTCGGGCATGAGTGGAAATATTAACCATATTAATATGGGGTGAGGGAGTAGCTAAGTCATGATATGTGTAGCAACAAAATGGACAATAGTAGGGTGAGGGCATATACCGAAGTTGTGTAAATAAGGCAAAGCACATGTACATTTGGGCAAAGGTTTGGATAAATATCTTATGTGGACCATGTTTATTTCAAATTTTGGAGGTGGATAAAAAGGTTATGGAGGTGGAGATGCAGTTCATTGAATAGGTAAGAGGTGAGGATGTGTAATTATAGGTGAAGGTGGAATAGGGTCCTCGTCTAAAATATCATCGTTATCAAATTTTCCTTCTAGAGGACATAGTTGGAGAAAAATGTCTTTCCTTACGGGTTTCTACATCATGCCCTAGCACACGATGATAGGCACAAATTTTAGTATCATCAAACCTGTTGGTTGGGGTTTGAGTGGGCCATAAGGTCTAAGTGGTGGTAATGTGATGACAACGGTCTGTTAAAGGTTTTCTAATATGTCCATGTAAGACCCACCAATGGATCACAATGTGAGGTAAGTTTGGGTCCTGGATAAAGGTGTGGGTGATTTTGGTGGGATAGATGCCACATGAGGTAGAATGGGAGGTGGAATAGGTTTGACTACCGGTTTGGTAGGTAGTACTATTTTGGGTTT
Source organism: Taxus wallichiana var. yunnanensis (assembly GCA_018340775.1). Taxonomy (NCBI): domain Eukaryota; kingdom Viridiplantae; phylum Streptophyta; class Pinopsida; order Cupressales; family Taxaceae; genus Taxus; species Taxus wallichiana. Next base: position 167,831,257 of record CM031243.1, on the reverse strand, counting down.
TGGTTGTACCTTCTTAGAAAAAGATGTAGTGGATGAATTTGACTACCTCTTTAAAGAGTAGTGGGATATTAGATTTTGGTGTCACTTCCTTAGTAAAGGTGAACAAAGAGTGTGTGATGTAGAAGGGAAGGAAAATAACAAAGAGAGGATGGGTTATCCAAGTTGATAATGTAGGTGTGGTGAAGCTTTTTGGGAGAGGTGAGGTGGGAGGTATTGGTTGAAGAGAAGGAAATATCAAAGTTAGTGATGAGGTTACTGGAAGTAGTGTGGGTATAGGTGGTAAAATTTTTACATGTGATGTCAAATATATATGTTATGTAGGTAAGTTAGGTGTAGTAGAGGATCGTGATGAGGAGGTGGGCTGTTGTGTTTTTAGTTTACCTTGGGTAGGAGGATACTTGGACAAGGTGGATGGGTGAGGTCCTAGGCTAGATGGAAGTGGTGAAGGTGAAAGATGGGTATTGGGTGAAACCGGTGTATACATCCTAGAAGGTTGGGTTTTTCTATTAGGTGGGGAATAGTTTTGCACGGTCTTATAAGGATGTGGCTAAATCTAGTTTGATAGGAGGATGGACTAGGATTAATGTTGGCATGACTCCTAATATGGCAATGGTTTTAGGCATGGGGAAGGCATAGGTAAAGGTAAGGTTTTAGGCATAAGATCAAGTTTGGTTGTTGGTAAAGGTTGAAATTTAGGTGAGGGTGATGAAGAAGACGCCGCTCCAGGTGGCATGGTCATGGTTAGTTTGGTTGTTTGAAACACCTTTAGATAGATCGTGGAGGTATCATCATAAAATATTTACATACGGGTTGAGAAGGGTATCCGAAGGCGCCCCCAAACCATCGAATTATCAAAATAATCCAAAGGGTCACCAGGATGTGAAAATGACACTATTGTAGGAGGAGATGATGTTGATTTGGTAGTAATCCCTATAAAGAATGTTTGTGAGAAAGGGAAACAGATTGGCTTCATATTCTATGGGTAAAAGAGTTGAAAGTATATCAACATGATCTTTGAAGGTGATGGATAGTTGTCACTTTGATAGGAAGAGGTGCTTCTAATGGATATCCTATGGGTAGAGTAGATGATTATTAGGTCGATTTAGGTTCCTCTTTTGGTGGAGAGGAAGGAGAGGATGACTCTCCCGTGGGTGGGAGAGTTAATACTATGGGTTTTTCATCAAGTTGAGAGGTATGAGGGAAAATGCATCGGAAGATATGACAAACTCCTTCACGGGTGAAAGGGGAGATGAAAGAGACTCCTTTGTGGGTAAAGGAGCATATGGAATAGGTTCCTCTGTGGATGAAGGATCTCATGTGAAAATATCTTTGAAAGAGGGAACATGAGGAAATTAAGGAAGGGTTGGTATGATGTCAAATACAACATGAACCTTATGAACTTTTTAGTCATTTATCGAAGGTTTTCTAGTTTTGTTAGATGACGGGTGTGATTCAGAATGACTTCTTGAAGATATGTAGGTTCTAATTAGCTAGTGCATTAGGTTTATCCAAGATTAGATCTCCATTATCTAACATTTCTTGGACAATGTTTTTGAATGTTATATAATTACCATTGCTATGACCTTTAACGTGATGATAGTTACAATAATCATGTTCCTTGTACCATGTCGGCATAGGACGAGAGGGGTCAAAACAGTATGTGGTTTGATGGGTGGAAGGGTAATGGCTCCATCCTTCAATATTTTTTCTAAAATGGTAGAGTAAGGCTCTCCTATGGGGGCATACTTGCATTTCTCTCTTCTAAACTGAAAGGTCTGGATGGGGAAAGGTTAGATGAAGGTTTTTCTTGGTTAGATGGATGAGATGGGCCAGATTTTAAAATGACCACATTGGCAAACCCCTTGGTTTTAGAATAGGTATTTTGGGTTTTGAAGAAGAAGAAGTATCATTTGATTTGAATGCAACATTTTTGTTATGCAGTTGTAGCTTCTTTTCTTCAAGGGCATGTATTTCAACTTTCGGGCCATGGTAAATGCCTCATCAAAGGTGCAGAAGGTTTGGACCTAGAGATTCAGTGATATATGTCTAGCTCAAGCCCTAGTAAAAAATTAAATTAACTTTGTTAGAGGTAATTAGAATGTAAGTTGGTAAATGAGGCTTTGCTAACGAGTGATGAAATATGTGATAGATTCCTCTTCATATTGTCTTATTGATTACAAGTCGGTCATGGTGACCTTGACGATATTGATCGAAAAATGGTCCATGAAGGCTTAAGCCACTTGGTTAAATGAGTAAATGGAATTCTAGGTAAACCGCTATACCAATCCAATCTTTGGTATTTTCAAGGACATTGGGAATGTCCACAAGATCGCAGAGCATCATCATGAGCGATTAGATAACACCCATATTTGAAATATCACAAGTTTTGTTGTGGGTCCTCTTTGATTTTGAACCCATTGAATTTGGGAATTTCCCAATGTGTAGGGTATGGACGAATGAGAATAGACAGATGAATGGGCTCATTACAAATTTCATCGTATGTCAAAGAGGTACGCGAGCTTAAATTGATGCTTCTAATGTCTACATATTTTCCATCATCATTTTTATAAGGTTGTAGTATGTTGTGATGATTGGGCACCCCCTACAAAAGTATAAGGGGCTAGATGATGATTTTATGATGAGGAAATAATCCCAGTATATGGTGGTGCCAAGTATGAGAATTGGGAGGGGGGAATTGATGCAACTAGAAAGTATTCCAAATATACAACAAATGAAACATTAGGTTGTTGATGATAGGTATAGGTAGGCAGAGTGGATGTGACAACTCTCATGGTAATTGGAGGGAGAGACTACAGGATGGAAAGGAAAATTTTTTGGAAGGGAGTGTGGGTTGCCAACATCATGGGTGGCTAAGAATTAATGGATATATAAGAGGTGGTATGTGCAGATGGTCCTACACTTAGGGGGTGATGAAGGAATGGTTTACACTATGGGAGAAAGCGATGTCAGCGCGCGTGACAGATGCTATAGATACAACAAATATCGATGATGTGGGGTCAAGTTAGGACACCACATGTGGTAAGGTGGAAGAAGGTAATGGTGAGCTAGTACTATCTCGACACGAAGTGGGTATGAGGGAAGGAGGAATGGACATGGGCATACCATATACCAGGCTGTCCTGATGAATCTTGAGTGGATGAATGGGTGAGATAATATTGTAAGGCAACGAGGTTTTGGTCAAGGAGTCTTACAAAATCCTCATTCACCGGTGTGGATGGTGATAGGCTGACTGGGATCCATGGGTGATAGAATGGAAGGTGGTGGTGGGCTATGTGAGAGAGGTGAAGGCTAGCATGGAATAAAAGGGCATTGGCTTGGCTACGATTCAAAACCATGTGATTTGGCGTGGTAATCGATCTATGTAAATAACACATGAAAACATAAGGAATGGAGAAAAATAGTTCTAGAAGGTGAAAACTGGTGTTGTCTTAATTGAAAAATTAAAACATAGGAACTGATGGTGGTTTGGTAACTGATGACGGTGATAGAGGGTAACCGATGACGATTAGGGTGACCAATACTGGTTACTTATGGAATAATCAAAAATTTGATAAATGTGGTAATAACTGATGAAAATGAAGAAAATCTAGATTTGATAGTGATTTCAAAGACCCAGAGGTATGATGATGTATCTGAGAAACCCCAGAAAGAATAGAAAAGTGATGAGTTTTTTTGTAAAATAACCCAAAAAATAGGAAACTAATAATGGTTAGGTAAACCGATGATAGATCGGATGAGTAAACCGATGATGGCCATTAGACCAAAGCCGGTCACGTGAAATTTGAAAAGATGGAGAAAAATGAGATTTGTGACTTAGATCCGATAGAATGCCAACCCGAAACACGAGAATGGTAATGATGAACCCTAACGTACTCGAAACAATTTGAATACACCAACTATGATTGTGGAGTGTGAAAGGAAGAAAATAATGGTGAATACGACCTCACAATTCAAAACACAAATAAAGAAAAAACTAAGAAACATGAAATCCTATTGGTGAATTTTATGTTTCAGCTTATGCTATTTAGGACTGACTTGTAAATAGAACGAGTTTTTAGTTTGATAGAATATGTTGTATGAAAATCCAAGATCTAAGGATGGTTTTAAGTAAAGTTTTAGTGGGGGCAATCCTTTCTCCGAGATAATGACTTGATAGAGAAACTAGTTAGGTGCCCTTGTCAATCCTTTGATTGTGTGATCCTTGAAAAATTCTTCTAGGTAGGATGATGTTTAAGAATATGTGTAAATTTTTAAAGTGGTTTTGTATATGAGTGTGCAAAGTTAACTACGATTGAATTAATCAACCAACGGTTGGGCGTGACTTCAAAGGTGCATAGGTTGTGTAGACACCAAAATTAGGTCATACTCCCCTTTAAACCTCATTAATTAAATTAACCATATCCTACCTATTCATATCCCATAGTTCACATGTTAATTAAATTAATTATCTTAATTAAATTAATTAATATCCTCACTTAACCACCTCACTGCCACCTCACCTAGCCACCTCACTCAAAGACCTACTCATGACCTCATTAATGACCTAAGACCGAGTCTAAACCTATCTAACTAACTATGACTTAGTCTAAACCTAGATGTAACTCCTATTAACAAACCTAAAAGGAATCCTACTTATCTTTAAATGATCTATCACTCAAGAATCGGTAGAAGGTTGGAGATCACGCCGAAAATAGCAATAATCGGCTTTTTGACCAACCTAGCTATTCCCACTTTGATCGATGTTATTTATATCTCAATTGAATCCAATCACCTAACCATTTTTGGTTAGGTTAAATACATTCAAAATCCTTTTCCTAGGTTGTTCATTTGATTCAGGATCTTGTTTCTTCCAAATACTTGTAGCAACTCGAATTTCCTTAGCACTCATGAAAAAGAAGACACCTGAGAGCACTACCAACATCAATAACCATTCATCATCCTCTTCATGATCACAAATTTACAACAAATAGGCATGAGGGTCTGAACTACCATGGCATGAATAAAATGGCTCTTCTCTTTGGATCTCTAATGTTATTGTCTTCATCACCTACATCCTCCAATCTATTTTCAGTAAGTATTTAACATCTCTACATTGATTATATAGTTTCTTTGTGTAGATTTATTTAGTCATATGAGTCTCTATCAGGTTTTATTCAATGTTAATTCTTATTCAATGTTAATTCTTAAGTTTTACATTTAGTTTCTTGGTTTAGTGAAGTTCTATGATATGTTGGAGCATGGTATAATAGGCATGGTCATAGTATGAGCTCTCCTAAGTTTGTATTAAGTATTCATAAGGTAAAACATGGTTGGTATGATGTGTTAGAAATGTATATGAGTTTTAAATGATTCATCATTCTTATTTCATGAATTTTTGAAGAGGATTCATCGGATCTCATTTTGGTGGTGGTTTAGTGTTCCATATTTTTTAAGAAGTGAGAGAAAATCCCATGTTTTATGGAGATTTGCAATTTTAGGGCTTATATGGAAGTTCCAAGAACAAAATTAAACTATTCTATAATCCTTGATATATATTCTAGATGTCCATAAAAATATTCATGTATGTACAGTTGAGAAAATGGAAGATACATGTCCTTAAAGTAGCACTACCAATTTTGACTTAGAACGGCTAAAAGCTAGTTTTTGTTTGAAGTGAGTTTTTATAATTTTTCTTGTTTTGTTGCATCATATCATCATGGATAGTTTATTTACACCTTTTATGATGTGTTTGAGCTCTTGGAATGGTATGATAAAGTGGTTTTAGTTGAATACCTAATGGCCTAGAAATCCCTAGTTGGCTTCTCAAGAAGGTGTGAAGGAACATGTGTGTTGGATAAAATTTCTCCACATGAGTTATTCATTTTAGTTATTTATGATTTTTCTAGGTATCCCTTGATTTGCTCCATGATTTTTTGAGATTTTAAGTGTCTTTGAAGGTGTTTGTATCTTGATTGCTTAAGACTAGTTCTTGAGTCCAGTTTGGTAGTTTGGAACAGCCTCATAGTTTTAGTTGGTTAAAGGCCTTGCACTATGATTTAGGAGATGAAGAGAGTTGTTCCAAAAAATTGACACAAATATATTTCAAAAGTTATATGACTTAAGAATTGATGATGAGATTTTATATGTGAAGTTTTCCATTCTTCATAACTATTTTTGGGGTCCTTGAAAACCTAGTTATTTTTGCTTACAACTTGGTGACATTCATGGTGGAGATGGTAGTTGCAGTTCTTCTGATTTTTTTGGTTATTCTTAGAGGTTTCTCTTAGGTTACATGATGTTTTTGAGCCATGAATTTTTTTAAGGTCCTTGGATTTTTGGTGCATTCATTGGTGCTTGAAAAGCTTGTTTTAACCTTTGGAGGTGTCTTGGAGCTTTTAGATGATATCTTGACCATATTGACCTACTTCGGTCATTTGAGTCTATTTATATGGTGTTGTTATGTTTCGAGTAGTTATGACTGACCTATATGGTAATTTCCTATCTATGGGTGTTTTGAGTCATATTCAGATGACTCCTTTATTGTGAGTAATATCAACAAAGATATTAGGGGTAGGTCTTCCTTTTGAAATGGGTGTTTCACTAAAAAATATTGGTTGATGTGCAATATTCATGTAAGTCCTTTATTTTTGTAATATAAATAGAGGTTTTTTTGGGGTTTATTCTATTAAAATTTAAGGATTCAACAATTTACTGAGTAATTTTAAATTAATTCTAAACATTAATACATTATGTAATGTTACCATAAATAATTAAATAAACATTACATCATCACATAAGTAAATAAAGAAATACTTACATAAACTTATTAACATAGGTGACACAATATTTATAATGGAAAACCCCAATAGGGTAAAACCCACTTTGAAAATAACCTTTTACTTTAGAGAACTTATTTTACATCGAGTAAGATCACCTCCTCCTTTGAAACCCTAATTACCAAGGGTAAAACCAAATCACTTGATTTGCATAGCTTTGATATATTTCTGAATATATCAAATGAGGACCTAAAGTCCTTTTTATATAAGGTGATCGGGTATGTCTCTCGACCCACCTTTTCAACCTAAAATTATTGACACATATACCTAGGTTAGCATATTTAATAAATAGACATAAATTATTCATATTATTAAATACTTACCTAATGTATATTACCTAGGTATGAATATTTAATAATAGAAAAGTGTTTCATATTATTAAATATTTAACCTATATAATAGTGATGGACCCATATTAATTAAGGGGTTTTCATCCCACTTAATCATTATGTTCCAAAACTCCCCTTAATGTTAAGTGGGATAACATATGCCAATAGATTACCTACCCATGGTACACTACAAGATTTACAATCCTTAAACCATAAAGGTTTTAGGCTAGCATATAGGTTGAAGGAATTATAACACCTTCATCATACTCAAGTTACCTTTTGGTACAAAAGGATTTAAAATCCCAAAGATCATCCCATGATCAATGGCTAAGTATGATTTGTGAGTTTTACATGTTCTCACAAGTTCTCATAAAAGTTTCTTGAACCCAAGCATATAGGAGCCTTTTATAACTAAGGACCTCCTTTACAATATGCTTGCACTGGATGTTTACCAAGAAAAAATCAATAGCTAAATATTTTACTAAAGACCACATTTAAGGTATTTCTACACTTATTTCTAAAAATTAAACCGAAGAGGTATACACATATCTAAAGGTCTTTTTACACTTTCATGAATTTATTTATATGTTTTCCGAAGGTCTTTTACATTTGCATTTTTATTTTACAAATACCAAGTTCCATTAGGAGGTGACATTTTCATGCACAATCCCACTCAATGGAAATTCTAACAATCCAAGTTTTCATGAAAGTGATAAAAATTTGCAGCATTTAGGGATTTTGAAGATGTCAACAATCTACTCTTGATCAAAGACGAACTTGAGATCTATCTCACCACTTAGCACATTCTCACGAATGAAATGTATATGTATCTCAATGTTCTTCATCCTCTAATGTTGTACTAGATTATGTTCAAGAGATATGGTGCTATGGTTTTCACATAACAAAGGAACACTTCTTAGATCCTCCATCTTTATCTCGTTGAAAAACCTCTTCATCCATAGAGCATATTTTACTGACTTTCATTGCACTTCTATACTCAAACTTGATTGAAGAGATATAAATAGTTGGTTACTTTTTTTGCACTAAGTAATGGCACATGCATCAAATTTAAACACATAACTAGAAGTAGATTTTATATCCAATACATCACCAAAGATGATCGAGAATCACAAAATCTATACAAGTTAGCATTTTCATTCTTAGTATAATGCAACCCATAATTGATTGTTCCCTTAATATATCTAAGAATTATTTTTGCAAGATTTCAATGATCTTTATAAGGTTCCTGCATAAACCTTGAAGCAATTCCTACTACATAGGAAATATTTGGTCTAGTTATAGTTAGATAAATCAAACTACCAACTAACTACCTATATAAAGTAGGATCATATTTTTCACATGCAAGTTTAGGATCAAGTTTTAGTCCAACTTCCATAGGAGTAGAAATTAGTTTACAATCAATCAAAGTTAAACTTTTTCATTATATTAGATGTATATTGTGCTTGAGAAATAAAAATAGAATGCTTATCTTGAATTACATTCATGCCAAGAAAATGATGTAAGAGAACTAAATCATCCATTTCAAAGTATTGTTTCAATTTTTCTTTAATTCTATGAATTAAAGCAGGACTATCACCACACATAAGATAATCATCAACATATATACATGCAATAATAATATGAGATCCTTCTTACTTAATGAATAGATCATTATCGAAGAACAATTAACAAAACCTAATTGTTTAAAGAAGGAACTAATTTTCTCATACAAAGCTCTAGGAGATTTTTTTACACCATATAAGGATTTTTTCAACTAAAAACATAGTTTTATGTACTAGTTTATTCAAATCCTTTAGGTTGAGACATGTAAATTTATTTTAAATCACCATTCAAAAAATATTTTTTCACATCTATTTGGTGTATTTCCCACCCAAAATGAGTAGGAATAGAAAACAAATCTTGAACACTACTCATCTTAGCTCATGCATACAAAAAGTCTCAACATAATCAATACCAAGTTTTGAGTGAAACCTCTAGCAACAAGCCTATCTTTATGTTTATAAATACTACCATAAACATTATATTTTACTTTGTATAACCATCTAGACCCTATAATACTTATTTTCTCTAAAGATGGAACCAAATCCTAGGTTTGATTTTGAATTAGGGAATTATATTCAGCCTACATTACATTGATCCACTTCTCATCTTGAGAATCATGTTCATACAAGGTCATTAGTGCATTGTACATATGATGGCTTCTATTCATTTTCCTAAGGTCAAAAAGATTATAAATTTCTAACACAAATTGATCCCATTTTGGTTTCTTAACTAGGGAGTTAGGAGTTTCATAAACATCCATATCATCAACATAAGAAACATCATCATGACCATTTACCAAATTTGCACTATCAGAATCAAAACCATCATTAGAGGTATTGACATGAATATCATTTCCATTAGCAGATGAACAAAAAAAATCAAACACAACAACATTGTGATTTGAAGTTACTTTCCTTTTACAGTGGTTGTAAATCCTTAGACATGTAGTGTTAATACCATATCCAATGAAAATACAAGAAGATTAATATCAAGTTTTTGTCTTTTTTAGGAATATATAAAGAAGCATGACTACCAAACAATTTTAAATGAGAGACACTAGGTTTTTATTAGAACACTTTTATAATAGGGTCGAAAGGTGAATAGCTATAGTAAGGACCTTATTTAGGATGTAGATCTGTTGTGTTCATTACTTCTTCCCATAGAAATTTGGGAAGACCAGCAGGATGAAGCATAATAAGAGCCATATCTAATATAGTCCTATTTTTTTTTTATGCAACACCATTAGATTAGGGAGAATGAGGAGAAGTTAATTTCCTTTTAATACCACAATCAATCTAAAATTTTTCAAATGTCTTGCTAACATATTCATCCCCATTATCTATTCTAAGTCTCTAAATGTTATAATTTGATGATTTTTCAACCTATGCTTTAAATTCCTTAAATTTTCCAAATACATCAGATTTTTTTTTAAGAAAATATGTCCAAATCATCCTATATAAATCATGAATAAATGTCACAAAGCATAAAAAAACCATTTAATGAAGCTAATTCAAGAGGTCCTCTAACATAACTATGAATAAGTTCTAGAAAAGAAGAACTCTCCTCAAGATGTGAGTGAAAGGGTTTAACACTTTATTTTGAGTGTAAGCACCCTTCACATGCATCATGAGAAGAAGACAACACATGAAAACCTTTTACTAGATTATATCTAGACATTTCATATAAGCTTCGATAATTAACATGTCCTAAATTTTCATGGCATAGTTTTGAATTATTCAAACTTTGAGATACAAAACAAGATGCGTAAGAGTAAAAAAAAAAATAAAAAATATTTCATTGAATTCCTTCGGCAATTATATTATTATCACTATCCTTGATGTACCAAGTATCCTTCAAATTTTGAATAGATAAACCATAATGAGTTTTTTATTAGGGGTAAATAGTTTTAAGGGACTATATCCCTGCTACAAGAAGTTCACAAGCCAAATAGTGCATCAAAAAGTATGCCAAATTATTAATGGGACAAAGCCCTACTACAAGAAGGCTCAAAAGCTAGAAACTACAGTAAAACCATAAAAAATGGATCAGAATCCAAGATAAACATGAGTACCAACTATAGCTTAAACAAAAACTATAAAGAGGGAACAAAAAGAGTTAAATCTACAACAAAGCATCCTGAAAACAACAACTATACACTTTTTACATGTTGCTCCATGAAGTTGTATATAGCCTTGAGCACATAAATAGTAAAGTCATGCCTAAATTTTGTCAAATCCATTATATTGTCCATAGAATTAAGTTTTTTTATAGATTTACAAATTATGCTCATTATCCATATCCGGTCATCATTCATCTTCCTTTTACCTTCTCTCTTACCAATCTATTTGAGCTCTTCTTTCAGGTCTCTAACTTCCTTTTCCAACTTGACAATTTTTTTGATAAGTCCTTCCTCATTTTCATTAGAAAAAGATTCAGTAGGGTTGCTAATATGGAGCATATTTTTTTCCGATTCAATCTCTTTCTATGCAGCCGCGAATGACCCTTTGGGAGGGGAGGGGTTGAATGATGGGGTAAAGAGGATTTTTGGTTCTGATTTTTCTATGCTCAGGAGTGGTGGTGGGGGTAATGGAGTCAGGGAAAGGGGGTAGGGGAAGTTGGGATTGTACAAATTTTGGAAAGATAATGACAATGTAGCAACAAAATGAGGCCTTGATAGAGGGGGTGGCGCAAGTGTGGTTTTGAAACTCAAGGATAGAATGCTCTAAGGAATTTAAAAGATAATGCAAAAAACTAACCTATAAATTCCTTCTAAAGTGATTCAGGAAAACCATATGTTTAAGAGGAACTGTCACATATCTACCTTCCAAAGTTACATACCTGATAATCATCCTTGCAATTTTGTCGAAGGGTTTAGGAATGGATTTCAATTTTACACCTGCCACAACAAATTCAATATTTTATCATTTTGTAAGGAATTTCTTGGCTTCAACATTATTTTCTACCCTTTTACTGAAAAATCTAGCCCCTTTTAGGCTCAGATCCATAACCTCAGCAATAAGTTCTTCAGTAATTTTGACGCAGATCTCCCCATATTCAACCATCCTTTATTTCCACCCAGCTGCAAATTGAACAGACGTCTTGATCATGACCCTGCATTTTCTCAATGAGGTTAGAGACCCCACCCATTTGTAAATAATTCCATAAGATCACATCATCCTTCCAAAACGGGTCAAAAATGGGTTCCATTTTGCATGGAGGTCCACCCATTTTGCTGTTATTTTTTCTTTTGTTTCAACTGCAATGCTTCTTCCCAAATCCACTTCTCAACAACTTCTTCACATACCCAAAAATCATGTGAAATGTGAGTGGTATTAATTACCCTACGTGCAAAGGAGATAATCACTTTCAAATCAATGGAGGGGGTCATTAATGATGATTTTGAATATCATATTTATCCTTAATAATTTCATTATGTACCATGCTAGGGAGAATGTCATCACTAAACCATTTTTGCATGTTATTACTAACACCATAGTTAGCCAGACTATCCACCACTTTGTTGCCTTCATGGTAGGTGTGTGTGATTTGAAATTTTGTAAAGGATTTACAAATATCAATAGATTCATAAATGAAATCCCTAATAGTCCAACTAGGGGGTTGAACATGATTTAGGAGGTTTATTATGTTCAAAGAGTCCCCTTTAATTATAATATTGGAATTGTTGCGATCCCTAACTAGCCTTATCCCCCATAATGTTGTTAGGGCTTCATAATAGTGGTTTTTTTGGTGGCCCATTTTACCTACCAAAGCAACAAAGCAAGAAAGCCTCTGGGATCCCTAATTACTCCACCTCCCCGATGCTCCAGATTTCCTTTGGAATCTATATCAACATTTGTCTTGTACCATAAAGTGGGAGGATGAATCTAATGAAATTTTGATCTATCAATTCTATTTGGATCATTCCTATGAATATTGTCAGTGTCAATCTTCCAGAAGCAAGAATATGTTCTTTTGCCTTTGGATAAGGTTTATTTTTAGGAGGCCTAAACCTTTCAATGTTATCCTTGACAAGCAATATAAATTTCCTTAAAGATCTTATTGCATACCTGTCTGTTGTTCCTAAAAATTATACCATTTCTGGTTTTCCACAATCTCCATATGGTATGAGGTAGAACCAAATTCCATAATCTTCTTATCATGCTATGTTTATAAGGTGGATCCCATTGCTCCTAGGTCTGCAAGAAGGTGTTAGGAAGGACCCAGTGAAGATTGAAATTTGTAAATATAAGACTCCAAATATTTGCAGCATATTCACAATGCAAGAAAAGATGTTTGATGTCTTCAACCTCTTTTTGCACATACAACATTTGTTGGGCATAATGAAACCCTTTTTAATTAGATTATCATTAGTAATAATCTTGCCTTTTAACACAAGCCACAAAAAAATTAACTTTTGGGGTTAACTCAGGCATCCATATTTTACTCCAATTTAATCCAGTTTGATTGTTATCAAAAAAAGCATTGTATCCTGATTTGACTATATAGTCCCCATCAAAAGAATCAACCCAAAGGATCTCATTTTTTATCCTTTTGATTAAGAGGAATGAGATAAATTTTTTGTTGCAAAGAGGAGATATCAAGTTGTAGGTTATCAACTTTAAGCTGTTTCCAATCTCTCTTATTACCAACCTCTTCAATGTAATATTTTACTTTTACCGCCATATTTTCACGAATGTCTTTGAGGGAACCAAATTTATCACTCATCTTAAAATCATTACAATTTTCTTGCCAAAAATAATATCCTGACCATTTCCCACTTTCCATCTACACCCTTTGACAAGAATATGTTTTATTTGAAGCAAGTTGTTTCAAAAATGTAACCAGTGGGAAGTTGTTCAAAGAGGAATGAATTCACATTTTAATGTGCCATGTATTTAATCCTAAACATATCAGTCCAAGGTTTCTTTTCCTTAAGAAGTCTCCAACCAAGTTTGGCAATAAGAGAAACATTCATCTTTATGATATCCTTAATTCTCAGTCCACCAATATTTTTTGGTATACAAACTTAATCCCAAGCCACTAAATGGTATCTAAATCTTTCTTTAGTCCCATGCCATAGAAAGTGTTTTTGATTCTCTCAATGTTGTCCACAATTGCTGCTGGAATGTTGTACATTGACATGATATATATGGGCAAGTTCTAAAGTGTACTTTTGATTAATAAACATTTTCTAGCACTAGAGAGAATAGCCCCTTTCCACCCAGCCAATTTCCTATGAAATATATCTAACAGGGCATTCCAAATAGCATTAGAGACTCTATTAGTGCCCAATGGTAATCCTAAATAGGTAGTGGGTAAAGAGCTGATTTTACATCCCAAAATGAGTGTAATTATTTTCTGCCTATCATTAGGAGTATTGAAAAAATACACCAATCTTTTATCAAAGTTGACTTTCTGGCCAAAAGCTGCTTCATAGAATATAAGAATAGTCTTTATAGCTTTTTCCTCTAGAATATAAGACATCATGAGTTAGTTGTGAACATGATAACAAATTATTTTTAAGCTTAGGAACAAATAAAACATTATTCAAAACACCATTTGCAAATTTTACTTTTCCTTTTTCTATTGCTTCTAAGGATGAGTTATCACCAAGATATACACGTTCATTGATTTTCATAACATCAAATAGAGAATTAGAAATACCAGTCATATGATTTGAAGCACCTGAATCTAGAATCCATTCAGAATTAGAGGAAGAGTATAAAGCAACATATAATGCAACAATTTTAGGAGCATCATTAGAACTATCCTTTTTCCTTAAATTATATTTAGAAGAGATAGTCTGTTTCTAGTTTTTATGGATAGGTTTCTTATATTTGCAATCTTCCTTTTTATGTCTAAATTTACCACATTTGTGACATTTACCATTAAATCTTACACACAATTGTTCAGAAGAAAACTTTTCTTATCAACAAATTAAGATTTAGTTCTACACTTTTTATCAAGAAACGACTTGTGAGACTTGAACTTTAATTATGAGCAAGAAGTTAATGAGAGGAATACTCATTAGATTCAAATTTTGTCATCACTTTCTCTTCTTGTAACATAAGAGCACTCAAAGTATTTAAATCTGGCAATTCATCTTCATTCTGATATTTAGAATTTAGGATAGAAATAAAATTCCTAAAATTTTCATGAATATTTAATGAATAATAAATTAGATTATTTTTTTTTTTCACCAATTAGGTCAAAATTTCATCCATCTAATTTTGATTTAATATTTTTAATCTTGGCTAAGAAATTAACTACTTTTTTGTCTCCTTTCATAGGAGTCGTAAGCAATTCTAAAACAAGCTTAATAATCTTAGATAAGTGCGTACCTTCATGCATGGATTCTAATTGTGTCCATACCTCTTTCGGATGTTCGATATTACCAATGTGTAGAAGATATTCATCATTCACATTGTGTAGAATCATGGAAAGGGCCTCCTGCGTATGTTGTGAGAATGCATTCATATTATCTGCAATCGTTTGACGACGGTGGGTGCAAGCTCAATTCCTGAAATAATCATCCATAGTTTCCTCGCCATAAGTTTTGATTTAACCCTGATCTTCCAAATGTTGTAGTTGGATCCATTTAGGATCTGAGATTTATCGAGGGAAAAGTAATTGGATGCCATTATTTTCTTGAACATGTAAAACACTCCCCATTATAATATACAATGCACCACATAGTTAGATACATATTTATCAAAAAAAATAAAAAGTTATAATAGAATTAGATCTAACTTCTATATATCTAAAGGAACTATTTGATCATAACTAATTATGTCATTAAAATGCATACTAATTAACCTCCCATGATCAAAATAATAACCTGCAATATAAAGGGCTATACATTATACACCGAGACTTATATAAAAATAATTATGACGATATAGAAGTGAAGGAGAAACCCCTAAGGATGCATAACAACTTCAAATTTCAGAAAAAAAAATTAATGTAGGCAAAGATCCAACTAGCTTAAATTTGACGTCTAAATGACCGTCATTCTACCTTATTTTTGGTCTATTGTGATAGTCATTTGACCATCAATTTTAATGCAATGAAAAATTCCTAAAACTTTCTAGTTTAAATTTAACATCTAAATGGTGTCATTACGCCATATGTTTGGTCTGTTAGATATCATTAGACCATCAAATTTAATGCAATCAAACTTGTGTATTTCCATAATGTGAAATTTCAGAATTTCTTCTTTTGTAAAAGTATTAGAGAGGTTATATTTTTTTATTAAGGGCAAATAGTTTTGAAGGGACTATACCCTATATACAAAAGGGCTCAAAAGCCGAGATAGTAAAGATGAGAGAAGCGGCCCGAGAGAAGGGCAAAAAAGCCAACTAAGGAAGGCTCAAACGTGACCGGATATTACAATATAGGAGAAAAAGGATCTAAACGTATAAAGATCTAGAGAAAAGAAGGCAAGATCAAAAAGGAACCAAAAGAGAAACAGCATAAGGAACCTCACCACAAACAACTCCGGAACCACCCGATGACAACCACATCGCGGCCAAAAAAAACAGCATCACAATGCCCTTTACTTGATGGCTCTCATCAATTTTGGTCTTGATAGCTCTAATGACATGAAGAAGGCAAGCAGCGGTGGCCTCGAGAGGGGTCTTGTAAATCATCTGGGAAATTGCAATGTCCCTTTTCTCTTTGGCCCCATATGTCCTGATCCCACTTAAAGCTGCAAACACTTTGTGGACATGTTGCTCGATGAAATTGTAAATGCTTTTGAGGGCGAGACAAAATGCGTCATTTTGGTTTTTAGCATTTCTGGTCTACCATCTAGGGACTGTAGTTTCTTGAAGACTTCACCAATAACCCCCTCTTCCTCCTCACTTTGAAGGATCCTTTTACCCTTAGCTTTTTCCATGTTTTTTATAGCCCCTTTGAGCTCTTGAAGCTCCTTTTCTAATCTGTCCACCCTTTCCAGCAATTCCTCCTCTTTGGGCTCCTCCACCGGCCTGCTGATATGCAGGAGGTTTTCAGCTAGTTCTAAGTCCTTGTGGCTCCTTAGGACTCGTTGGGAAGTAGGGATTTTGGCTTTGAGGCTCTTGCTTTTCTTGCTGGAGGTCGCATCTTCATTCTTTCTTTTTAGCAGGGGGAGTGGGAGCAAAAGGTGTAGGTATGGAGGAGGAGGTGGGATAGGATTTGGAGAAATGACGGTGAATCAAGAGGATAATGCTACAAAGGGACAGTCTAGAGTGGCTTTGAACTTCCTTATAGATTTCTCGAGAGAGTTAATCGGATAATGAGAAAATGATAATGTTATTTCTATGAAAATGATTAAAATCAGATGTTTTTGAGGTATAGTCACATATTTTCCTTAGGGTAACATACCTTACCACCATTTTGGCTAGTTCAAGCAAATGGTTCAAGGATCGACTCCACCTCGAGGCTTGATCACGAACTCAAGATTCTCTCCCTCTTCCAAAAATTTCTTGGAGAGGTTATATTTTAATACATTATAATAACCTATTATAATTTATAATGTAAACATATATATATTTATATATATATATATATATATATATATATATATTTATATATATATATATATATAAAAAACATATACTTTATAAACCTTATAACTTTGTGTGTGTGTGTATTTAAAATAAACACATATAACCCTTATTACGGGGCCCATCATGAAAAAGATTTAAAACATTTACCAGGAAAGGGAATTTAAATTCTACATTAACCTTAGAATTTACAGAGGAGACAATATTTTTCACGCTTCCAATAGAAAAAATTCAAATCCTATTTTGATGGAGCTTTGTCTCCTCCTTCATTTACCATTGACAAAATTCAACCTGCACATATTAAAACTATGGAGAAAAAAATATTTCAAATATTTTACCCTTACCTATACACAAGTTTGCACGGGAGGTAAGAAGTTTCCAAATTTTCCACCTATGAATTCACATTGATTCTTTACAAAGCAAAACTTTTAGGTTGCACAAAAATTGGAAAGAAGGGGCTCGGTTATTTTTAATACCCTTTCAAATTGGTGGAAAATGTATGTAAGAATTAAATAGAATAAATACACCATTATTAGATCTAAATTATTTAACTCAAACCATGTTCGATACTATGTGAAAATTTTAGGATTTAACAATTTAAAGATTATTTCAACATTAATGCTAAACATTAATACATTATGTAATGTTACCATAATTATTTAAATAAACATTACATCATCAAATAAGTAAATAAAGAAATACTTACAAGAAATAAATAACACATGTGACACAAGTATTTATAGTGTAAACCCCAACAGGTAAAAACCACTTTGAAAATAACCTTTTATTTTAGAGAACTTATTTTACATCCAAGAAGGTCACCTCCTCCTTTGAAACCCTAATTACTAAGGTTAAAACCAAATCACCTTATTTGCACATCTTTGATATAGTTCTGAATATATCAAATGAGGACCTAAAGTTCTTTTTATATAAAGTGATCAAGTATGTCTCGACCCACCTTTTCAACCTAAAATGGTTGACACATATACCTAGGTTAGTGTATTTAATAAATAGACATAAATGATTCACATTATTAAATACTTACCTAATGTATATTACCTAGCTATGAATATTTAATAATAGAAAAATATTTCATAATATAATATTAAGGGGTGGCTAGCCCACTTAATCATTATGTTCCAACATATTCACCTTGAGGGTTTCCCACATATATCCGGTGTCTTGTGTACTCTCTCTTGTTGCATTCACTTATGAATGTTTAGCACATACTTAATAATATCACATAGTTCATAAATGATTAAATGAATGGTGAATGAATAAAATGGAAAATGAAATGAAATTTTTATACTAATGATTCACCCCCTATTCCATTATGCTTCTAACACATCCTACATAGTCCTCTCAAGCATTGCTTCCTATTTAGTCATTGGAAAAATTTTTTAAATATTTTTCAATATACAAAGAGATCATCGTTAACTGTTCCCCAACCTTTTATTATTCTATTATCCTCTTAAACAATTCATAATATTTTTTCAAATCCCTACATGCTTCTAGATTCCATATATCTTATATTTTCATCATCAAACTTATCTGTTTTTAATCATTGTAAATTTATCAAACTTTTTCAAAGAAAACATTTTATACCTAATTGTCTTTGATCTTGATCACCGTCAATTAGAATCCATAACCCTTTGTTTTATCATTTGTCTCAAAAAGACACCCGAATCTTTGCTTTTTAGTTTCGAGACCTTTAGATCCTCCATATCCCGCTTTACTAATATCTATCCCTCTTTAGCATCCATTATTGTTTTTTTTATCTATATTTTATGAAAACAAGTATTTTACCTCCGATCTCCATCGATACCTATCATTTATAAATCATTTTAACATATATCATATTTTAATCAATATTATTCTAGTCTAACAAGTTATTTGTGAGAATGAATCTTACGTAGATGAAAGTTCTAGGCCTTTCACAACCCATTACTAGCATATATGATCTTCGATCATCCAACGATCGCTCATGTGGGAAATTTTTAATATCCTCCATGAAATCACATCATACACCATCACATTTACACATAACATTAAAGACATTACAGGACATTAAATATCGGCTCAAAATCATCCAAGAAGAGTGAGAATCCACCAAGTATTTCTAGTAAAACTACGTCAAAGACTTTGAGATTGCCACAACCCCAGCCTAGGATATTTACAAAGCTGAACGGGATCTTCCTATCCATCTTGAAATTGAACTATCATTTTTATCATTCATCTTATCATCATTATCAAAACAACTTAATTTTGTCAAATGAGTTGACTCACTTTAATAATTACCTTTAGATTCTTGGGATTAGCACTTTCCAACCAACTTGTTATCATATTTATCAAATATCCTTTGTCTATTTGTCTTTACATACAAGTCTTCTCACTTGAAAAAAGGAGGAAAATTTTGACATTGTCCATGTTTGATCATCCTAACATTGTGATTATTAGTGTAGGTATCAATAAAACCTACTTATTTGAGTTTTAGGTATTTTATGCATTTATAGCATTAATTGAAAACTACCTTGAACATCCTGACATACCGGTGGGACTGATCTCGATCCCCTTTTCATTTTGATTTCCTTTTTAGGTTCCATTTATTTTTTTGTCTATTTAATCTAATGTTTCATCTTGGAGAATATTTTTTTGCTGTTTCTTAAGTTAATAATCAAAAATCAAAATCAAAAAGGAAAATCGATCATGGGTGTGCTCTATTATTTCATTTATTTTAGCATCACATCTTGTTTGTTTATTCTCATGTGATCAACATTTCCTTTGGATCTTAAAATGAACATTCATATTTTATTTCTCACATAGCTTAATTAGGATTTTAAATAATTACATTCACATAAATCCCTTCATACACAATCAAACCACATCAAAATAACTCACATCTAAACACTCCTTCCCATGTGGACCTACTTGGATTTCATCACCAAGAGGATAAGGCAACTTGGTGTTATAGCCAAGTATAATAAGATGATGGGAGGTATATTAGTTAAGAACCTAACACCCTTATCATTGTGGGACCGTGAATTGATGGGGTAGGCCCAAATACCATGCTTTTTATCTACACCAACACATATTTTTTCCTCACCTATCTTCGGTTACATCGATGACTCCATCCTTTAATATTAGCTTAAACTAGATTTATACTGTCATTTCCTAGTACCCTTCAACCATTTTTTACATTTTATATTTTCTAATTTGATAAAAATAACCAAATCCTTATGGAAAAAATTCTTACGTGACTTATTTTTGTTTGTTTTAATCAACCCCTTTTGTTTCTTTCTTTTTGATCAATTTTTCGTTCATGGTTATAAATAGAAAATAGTATCATCTCCAAAACTTCAATAATATGTATAGTAATCTTTTAGAGTCTTTATAAAATATTGAAAGCCACCGGGAGAGATTATAGGTTTAATAAATCATCTTTGATCACCTTCAATAACCAATAAAGAGACCCCACATTATCATAGCACTTAGTCAACCATATTATAAATCACATATGCATTCGGTCCACGGTTCTTCAATAGCAATGATCCAGTCTTCACATATATTCTAGATTACAAAATAGCAATGGTCATGAATGTCTATATCACTTCTCAATGTTTTATCCTCTAGTAACCCATAATTAAACAATGACCTCTTATTATTGCAGTCACCTTTGATACTTCCTAACTCATTGATCCTAATCATGAGCCTATTATCCAACAACTCCATCTTTATTCCATTACGGTGGGTCAAAAATAGTAACCCATGTTTTATCAGTTTGAATAATCACTTTTGATCTTAATGTTATCTCTTCACAAGACACAACCAATCAATATCCATCCTCATCATCAGATCCTTCATCGGGATCGTCATCTTCATAACATAATACCAATACATCTCCTTTCATATTTAGTATTATAGCTTCTAGTGTATCTCCTACATCTCTTATAATCTCAGTAGTCATCACACTTAGTATGTCTCAACATATCCCTTCACAACAACCCACTTCCTCCATTAAGAGCGTGTGTTCATGTCCATCCTTGTATCTTTACCTCTCACCAATACAAGTTCTATTCTAGAACCCATATTTCTTCACAATAATCATCAACTGCTCCTATCTCACATTTCTAATATATACCTCTACAATCTCAATCCCTTATCCACACATCCATCCCATCACAACATATACCTCAGTAATCCCAACCTCTTATCCACACTTCCATCCCATCACAACATATATCTTAGCAATATCAACCCCTTATCCATACTTTCATCTCATCTCAATATGTATCACAACAATACATCCATTTATTAACACTTCAATCTTAATCCAATATCAATATATTCAACCCTCACAACCTCTAGTTTCACATCCTACATATAACATTCCCATGAGTGTTCATATCTAACATAATATCCCTTTACCATATCAATTATATCAATAAGAAAACCCACATACCTATAATCAACCTATCTCACTACATGTCATTCAACCCCTAACAACAAACACAAAATGATCCTCTACAAGCATTAATAAATAGTATCTCAAGTCTCTAAGATGTTTCTATGGGTACCAAAAGTGATCTATCATATGATAATATTTGTAATGAAACCATTCACCCATCAAGACACTATAAATCATATCCTCCCATTAGAAACTCCCAAATTTCCTTAAGTTCTAAAGTAAGGAGGACCCTCAAGAACACATAAAATCATTTTGTCATCCATGTTATCTTATCACACATGACTAAGACCTCATGTTGAGGACATTTCCTATGTCCTTATTTGTACCTACATTAGAATTTTATAACAATATCTAACAATACTCACTCTTCTCCTTCACACAACTTACATAGCTATTCTTAGAACATTTCTTAATTAACATCACTCATAAAGTTACTATTATATATCTTTATTCCTTCAAACAAGTCAAAGATAAGTCTTTTGCATACTTTTTCACCTTCTGGAAAGGTATTATTAATAAATTATCCTTCTCCTTCCCAAAAATGAATTGATCGAGATGTTCATTCATTCTTTCACTACACATATATCATATACACTCCAAATAAAATATTTCCAAATATTTGATGAAGCCTTTACTATGGCTCACAAATTATAAGTTTGCACTCTCAAGGATGGTAGAGTCAAACTCATATATAAATAAACCTAATCCCGATTCCTCATTCAAACCTTCTTCCATCCATGATAATAAATCTACAAATTCAGTGAATGTAGTCATTATAAAGTTTTTTCCAAGGATTGTTTGGCTTTCAAACACATCCACCCTCAACATATTAATACATCCATTAGAGAATCCTACATAGTTTTAAAAAATCTTATTTACTTGTATGATCACACTCCATCCTATTCATCCTCTTAACACATCTATTTCAAATCCCTCTTGGTATTGAGAAAATGATTATTGTAAATACCATCGGTTAAGGGTCACAACATTGAAAGGTTTCATTCGTTTAGAAACATCCTTCAAGACCTTATTGAAAAAGGTGAGTTACAACTAGATAACCCAAATGCACCTCCAAATCAAAACTTATATGTCTTTAAACAACCCTTTCTAAACCATGCCCCATCCACTAGTCAACCCAAGTCCAATGCCATTAACTCTCATCACACTATAAATACCATTAAATATCTCCCATCTACATCTTCAAATGTTTCGTGACAAAATCATTAACCAAATTATCCACACCACCAACACCTAGTGTTTCTACCACAGAATCACATTTTGAATCACACAACTCCCCTAATATTTCCTCTAAAAATAACACGGATCCCTCCATATCCACAACATGAAAAGGAACCCATTATATAAATTATGAAGAGCTCTTATGAAGATCATGTCACCCAAAAATACATCAGAAATATTAAAAAATCCATTACACAACCTCCAATCCATCCATCACAAAAGTATAAATCATATCACACAATCATTTGAAAACCTCTACACACATCCTAAATTCCTTTCCTTCTATTTTTGAGGTTATACCCCTTGTCTAAATTTATATTCATTATTACAAAATCCAAGATCATTCCCCAACTAGAACCTAAACATATCATGTAAAAATGATCCCTTTAGCTCCAACTTCTTAATTATCAAATGAAATAAAAACACCTTCCACCTCAGCCTCGACATGATACTATGCTAGAATCCTTGATAGGCTTATCCATTGATCCATTATAACACTACCTCTTCTCAATCCTTCCGGATCTCGGGGTGGAAGCCCTCTTGGTAAAATTTGAATCATTTTTGATTATCATCAAAAATATGGAAATTCCACTAAGGATTGAAAATCCTCGACGTCACCATTCAAAGCCTTGTCAACAAAGGGATTATATCCATAGATCTAGAATAACTATATCAAGTCAAACCAAATCATCAAAATGTTTCTAAATCATCATCCCACACTATGTCTACACATCTAAAAAAGGAGAAGACTTTTTCTAGAAGGTTCATGCTTCATCAAATCAATGTAGTCCATATAACTACCAGATATCATGTATAATACCCTAAGGCTTTAGATTAAAACAAGTCCAAGGTATCCTTCCATCTCACCCCTTGTATCCTCTAATCCTCCATCCTCTAAGGTTAAGGTATCCATATCTACCACTTCACATACCAAATCCACCACTTATGTATTAAATACTATCATAAAAAAATCATCAAGCTCTAATAAATATGTCCCTTTATAATCTTTTCCAAACCTCACCACAACATCAACAAGTGAGGATTGAATCACTTCCATCCATATCACTACCTTCATATGATCCCCAACCATTCTCAAATTTGGTCGGTACCCTCAAAATTTTGTCATTATTTCTTTTGATAATTCTAAAATCCCATCTTTATAACCTAAAGATCATGACGTTCCATAATTCATCACCTCCCAAATCAATGATAATCTCATTAAAAGAGTTATGATAAAAAATGTGCGGCATAAATATCATATCATCACACATTTTTAATTATCTTTAGTTACCTAACACTATCATCACTTAGTCACTTGCATTATTGTGAGCCTTCAACAACACCATTGTTCCCACATTGGGAACGGTTATCTTACCTATAAAATTTGGCACTAAGATCCTTCACGAACTCTTCTATCTTGTAAAGGGATAATTTTAATAAAACATGTGGCTAGGTTGACCATGGATACATGTTGTGCATTTCATCCCATCCACACTTCATCATTGTCTAAAATATAAACATTGAGGTAAAACCCTCACTTTTCCAACCAACATGAACCCTTTTAAATCTTGTCACATGACATATTGACCTAATGAAATGATTGTTTCAAAGAAAAAAATTGAATCCTATAATGAATCCCCTACATGTTCATCCACCACCGCATCAAAATTACCAAATGATAGGTCCTTTGAAAATTTCATACAACACCTTTCATTGGGGAGTATCACCTCCTTACCCTTAACTCATTCCGTATGCTCAAAACATATGGGAGGCCTGATAAATAGCCCATATATGAACCCAATGTAGAGATGTTATCTCCTTTGGCACTTCACATCTTAAAACTAACCACATCTCTACAGAGATGGCAACCATCCTCCCCACATGATAATAATTAGCATCACGCTAAGAACTTCATATCATATTTCACATTTTTATATAACCAAGACTTCACACAAATGTACCTTCACCATTGTACCTAGAAATAATTTGGCCTAGGATTATACAAAAAAGTTATTAATGACTTAGTGCTTGATCATTCCCAAAAGCCTCATAATAAATATGGGCCAGGTTTTGAAAAACCATCCTCAAATCCCTCCATAGGCACCACATCGAATCCATGATAAAAGTAAAAACATCCTCACCCTCTACATCGATTACCCTATTGACATGAATGATTTCATTTCCATCCCTCCAAAAAAATTTTTTAGTCAATACTATCACCTTAGGAATGCTCACATATCGACTTAAAATGACACTAAGACCATCCTACTAGTATTACCTGAAATGGTAGAGGAAGATTCCCCAAATATCAACATCCTTCAATGCCATGATGATCAATCTATCCTATCATATATATGGTAAGAATACCATTATATTTAAAAAACTCTACAACCTAGCACATCAACACTCCTTAATAAAGCCACTATCGACATTAACATAGGAACCTGTAGGGTCCTCACATAGTTAATGTTGGCTAATCTTTATATTTGGAATAATTAAAATACTTTACTATCTTCCTCTTCCAAAAATAGTTAGGCCTTTACATGGTAGTATAGTGACATGCTAGGTATTGACCCTAACATCATTATTCACAACATTACCTTAATTCCCCAAGGCTAAGTATGTCAAACTAAAACTACATAAGATACATCCTCACATATCTGTACTCATTAAATAATAATTAGAATTCCTTATTTCTATGAAATTTATTCTAACCATTGACAAATGATAATGGATTTGTAATATTGTACCCATGAACAAAAAAACTAGAAAGTTACACATCTACACAGATTTTCAAGATCTAAATCTCACCTACCCTAAAGATGACTTCTCCCTTCCTAACATCAATCATCTTGTGGACTCACTACTAGCCAAAAAATGCTCTCCCTCATGGATGGATTTTCGGATACAATCAAATTCTCATTTCTATCAACGATCAACATAAAACCTCTTTCATTACTCCTTAAGGGACTATCTCGGTACCATGTCATGCCCTTTAAAAAAAAAAAATTAGGGGCCACTTATCATCACACTATGACATACATATTCCATGATATCATTCATAAAACCATGGAATATTATGTTTACGACCTCTCGAGGATAATATAAGCAATGTAGAGATTGTCTTGTAGTTCTTGAAGCCATATTTTCCCATCTTATTCAAGTAATTTCTATGCATGAACTCAAAAATGTATATTTTTGTACTCACTAGTAAAAGTTTAGGGTTTATCATTTCTATTATGGGTATCGAACTAGACCCTATCGAGATCAAGGCCATCATTGAGATGCCCCCTCCTTCTAACATCAAACAACTTCATAGTCTTTAAGGAAAACTCTAATTAGTTTGTTGTTTCATTTCACATATTTTAGACCATTTTCAACCTTTTCACCATCTCCTTCAAAAATAGGTATTATACAGAGATTTTTTATTTTCTAATTTAATTTAATGAAGTGAAATATTAAAAATGCACCGACCTCGAGAGGATGGAGGGAGGGGTTTACCGATGCCCGTAAATATGGATGTTGTAGCTAGTGTTTGATTTTGATGGATAATTGATGTTATTGAGTCCTAGTGGATATGTAATTTATCCTATCCTAAAATCAATGCAATCAAAGACACTAAACAAAAATGGATTAGAAAGATAGCTAAATTAGTTTCTAAAATGACGATTCAAGGAATTTGATGGGACTTCCTGGAGGATGTCGGCTTGTGTTTTAACAATCAAGTGAATTGATAAAGATGTATGATGAAAAAGATATATAGATAGTAGATAAAAAGCTCTAGAATTCTAAATTAAAGGGTAGATCCTATGCCACTTGGTGGTGGCCCGGGAAAGGGTGGATAAAATCATAATCGATTTGAAGTAATCGTATCGAAGTCATTAGTTTCTTTTTTGATATTGTGAAGGAATGTAATTTGGTCTTCTATGACTTCTTCATTAATTGAAATATGTATTGCGTAGAGTGAGAGATCATGAATAATATTATGTTATTCCCATAAAAATGGTTGTTGGATTACATGGAGATCATAAATTCTTGTAATCGTGTGTGAATTTCTAAGAACTTCCATCTAACAAAGAGCCATGCTTGGAAACAACATGTTAAATGCGAGATATATTGATAAAAAGGATATAAAACTAATTAATTGATAAAAATGTAAATTTTGACAGGGACCGTTGATGATTCAGGGTAATTTTTGGTAATTAAGGCCTAATTGTTGGTGATTATGGTAATTCATCAGTGATTACTGTTAAAATGGATATGTTTTATAAAAATGAGAAATAGAGGCCTAAATTGATATTTTTGATCATTTTGAAGTTTAATTAGAATGTAAATGATAAAATGAAATAGAAAAATACCTTTAGACAATGGATGGAGCTAAAATATGCCTCAAATTGGTGATTAATGTTTATTAGTGTTTATGTTGAGTTGGCGTGCTTCCCAAGCATTGAGAGATGAAGAAGACTATTAAAATGTATAATTGATGGTTACCATAGATTGATGTAGGCTTGTGGTGATCTATGGAATGATATAAACTCAATAGAAATTCAAAAACATGGTTTAGATGTGAGAAAATGGTTTCTAAAGATCCCGGGAAAGAAATAAAAACATCTATTGATAATTCCCACTGATCATTCAGAATCGTCGATGATCCACCTTTTTCAGGAAAAATGTTTGGAATGTGGTTGAAACCACTTCCAAATGTAGGATTTTGGATTTTTATGAAGGAAATTTATTATGGGGAGGTTTTAAAATGGGTTGAGAAGGTTTGGTGATGAGAATAAAATAGATTTAGGTTGTTTCTAAATGGTTAGGGTAGATTCCAAGTGGTTAGGTGCTTTTAGGGATGGTAATTCATAACTTTATGGGGTGTAAGATTATTTTTATAGAGGCATGGATATAATACTTAGAATAGTGATTTATAGATGAGGAATTAATTAGATAAAGGTGTGTGATGTGAAATGGATGGATTGAATTAAATTAAGTGTGAAGTAGGAGGGTTGATGAAAAATCGGTGTCTACATTTTCCCCAATTTATAGAGTAGTTGGTGATAAATGAACTGCTAGGAAAAAGGTGTGAGGTAAGGCCTATGTTTATATGGATGACCCCCTCAAAATGGGGGTCATTGTGGTGTGACACAAGAATCACCGGTTTGATTGAGATGAATACCAAAGTTTCCCATGACAGGAGACAACATGACCAATATATTAGGATCAAGTGATAGGAAAACCAAAGGGTTTTATCCTATAGGCATATGATCTATAGAATGTAATTTATGGGTACATATGATAGGAGAACCAAAGGGTTCATGCCCTATTGACTTATTTGATCACCATAGATTTTGTAAGGGATGATTAAATTTTTAAGGATACTGTAGATGAGGGATAAGATTTGTCATTTGTTTGAGAATTTTCATGAAATGATGATTTTTGACTAAACAAGATTGATCACTAGAAATTATGGTAAATCATGGGTGATTGGAATAAATCATCGATTATTACATGAATCACTAATGATTATTGTGCATAGAATTGGGGGTATAAATAATCGATTTTATTTAGAAATTGATTCATTAGTGATTGTTTATTTGGGGAGAACATAGAGATTTTATGCACATGAATTTTGAGTGATTTGTGAAAATGGTGGTGACACTACCATCTAAAGAAAGGAGTGCCTAAGGATATATATAGAGAGAGAGGAGTGCCTAAGGAGATTGTTTGGTGATGAGGAGGAGGATATAGGGATCACCTCGCGGGTTTTATTATCATACTTTATTTGAGACAGATAGACTATGCAATGTCTCCATGACTATGATGATGATGGGGATATCTTGTTTTATTTTTTCATGATTCGGTAGTGGTAGGTTTCCTTAAATGATGATAGGTGTGGTTTTTGAGATGTTAGAGTGCAATATTGTCTTTGAGATGGCTCTAACTTTCCTAGTACGGACCCATAGGGAGATGTGGATGTGGAGCAGCCACAAGAGGTTTGGACTTGGTGTTGGTTTTTGTTGTAGTGTTGGGTGTTAGAGCATATTGCATTGAATTTCCATAGGGTCTACCATGGGGTGAGTTGATTATGTTACAAATAATCCTAGTTTTGTTTTTGAGGTGCACATGTAGTGGAGGGAGGGGTGTAGAGTGAGGAGTAATTTTGTCGGCTTATTACAATTTTATAGGTTGGGTACATACTATGGAGACCTTATATTGAGTTCGATTATGGAGAGGACACCATATGGAGTTGAATCCATACATTAGGAGTTCTAGACATAGGGGAGACATAATGGTGAGTGTTATTTAGTGATATTTAGTCGCATCGGTGACAATTTGGTTTGATTCGGGATGTGCTAGATGATCCTAAACCATTTATATGTGATGAGGGGGATTTACATACCTATAAGGTAGTATTAGGTCATTGATTTGTTATTCCAAAGGAGAGGGGGCATAACATTTTATGAGTATGGTGATTATTTTATGATTGATGATGTTTATATTACAATGGATTACAAAGCATGGTAGACAAGGGCATACACTACATGGGGGATAACATAACTTGCTCAAGGAGGTTATGATGGTACGGGATCAAGTGGAATAATTCCCACATATGATATATCCGAGTGATAGAGAGGTGGGGGAGAGATAGAGCAACCCTAGAGGCCACTATTGCACAATTGATGACTAAAAATGCCATAGTGATAGTTGAGAGATATAGTCTACACGTGGAGAGGGATAGGTGAGGACCGAGAGGGATGTTTTGGTAGATGAGTTGATATAGTTTTAATAAGTAGTTAGCATAGGTTACAAATGACCGGATAGGTATAGAAAGGGTCGAGATACCTGAAAACGTATCTCGGGATAATAGAGTCATTAGTGATAGGGATTGAGCTAGCATCACGAGCCCATGCTAGCAGCTATAGAGCTTCATGAGGCATGGTAAGCTATTCTCACTATAAGTCGTTGTAGGTAGAGATAAATTATTATGAGGATATGGTAATACAAGTCATGTCCAATTCCATTTTATATGTTGATCATTTTGCATGACAGCGGGGGCATCTGGTTAGTGTTAAGTGGAAAGTGTGGGCTAGCCACCTCGTTGACCAAATAGAGGAGATGGAGTTATAGGAGGAGGTGATGGTCAAAGGATATTTTTTAATCTTGTGAGTTTCTAGCCGGCATGCATTTTACTAGATATTGGTGATATGTATTGTATTTAGTTATGTATACGGCTCTTTATGAATCCTTTGAATTTTTATGTATATATTTTGGGGTCTCCATAGGGATATTATATATGATATTTTTGTATATATGATGATGATTTTTAGTTATGAGTTTTTTTATTTATTTAATTTGTGTGATGTGATCTGATTATGGTTGCATTTTAAGTTTAATTTTTTAATGATTGTATGGATGTTTTATTGATGTTTTTAGATGATGATTATATGGATGTTCATGATATGATAGTGACTCTAATGTGATCATCAAAATGTATTCTAAATATTAGAATAAGAATAAAAATGGAATTATTTCTTTTGTACTAGATTTGATATATACATGATTAGTATAAACATGGTGAAGGCGTTGTACTTTTGGCCTTAGCAATAAATGTTAACATGAGACCATCAAAAGATAGTTGCACGTAGGATCTTGGATAAATATGGATACAACATGTATACCTTCATGGGACATGATAAAGGGTTAACATGTGTAGATTGTGTGGGAAAAGAGGCCTCTCCTTTCAAAATTTTCATAGGATGATGCCCATCTATATATTTATTTTTCTAATGTAAAATTGTCGATGTAATAAATTTTTCTTTGATTGGAAAGTTGATCGATGGGAAGCTTTCCTAGGATGTTTTTGAATGTTTGAAGGTTTTTCAATGCGAGAATCTGATTATATAGGTAGTCATCCTTCGAGGGAGTCTCTCAAAATTTATATTTTTGAGTTTTACAAATAGTTGTCCTTTGAGGGATTGGTCTATGATTTTAAAAGGTAGATGTCCTTCAAGGGATCAGTCTACTTTTATTTTTGATATCTTTGATTTTTATATTTTGAAAGCTATCCTTCAAGGGATTAGTCTATTATTTTTGATAAGATGCATCCATGATATACATTTTGATTTTTTTAAGATGAGAGAAAACCCCTAATAGACCATTTTCAAAAGGGGAAGAAATGTTTGCACACACTACGCATCTTTGCCCTAGACATGTCTTTGGTTGGTAAATAAGGTAGATGGATGTAATGATTATGGGCTTCCCGTAGAGGTGGAACTTTTCCAATTGAAAGATGAAATGAACATAATGTTGGTGCTCATCTTTAAGGTGTGTTGAGGAATGGATAAAACCACATACTTTCATTATGATGATAAAGATGGTTGGTTGATGATGGGGTAATATATTTTGATGTGACTACTATCATGAAAATTGAGATATTTACATTATAAAACATGTAAGTTCAATGCATTTATATGTTTCATTTTAGGTGTATCATCAAGGAAGGATAGGTGATATATCTTGACCCATACTTGTGAGTGATGATGTATGGACCAATCCGAGTTAGGGGAAAACTTTCCACATTTACTCCTTTCTAGAAAAATGACATTTTTTTCTTTGAGAAAATATCACTTATGTTAATTTCATATTATTTTGCATGTTTTTGTAGGTGTGTTTGATGCATTCTTGGTATATGTGATGATGTTCAAGAGATGTCAAACATTATTCATCTAATAACTCTAATTGTGTTAGATGATCTTATCGATATTATTTGTCGGGATGAAATATATAAGGGATACATGGAGTGATGTGATTTGAACTTCAAGGGTAATAGTTCCTTGGATCCATAGACAAGTGAAAATGGAATAACACCTTTAGAGTACGAAATATATTTCAATAATCCCATAAAGAAAATGGGACTTAGAGATGACAATTTATGCCTTCTTCATCAAATATTTTCAAGAGAATTTTGTTAATTATTGTTAGAGGATTAAGATCATCCATTTAATTATGGATAATATGGTGACAAAAATATTAGCTTAATGTTGAAGGTGTCATAGAGTTTCTTAAGATCCTTATTTTTTAAGGATTTACCATTATCCATGACAATTTTTGATAGATGAACTCAATGTTTTTTTCCTTAGTTGATTTTAAGGGGATATATTCAACCCATTTTGTAAATGATTTAGTAGCTATTATAATAGAATGGTGTTTGTGTGATGAACAAGGATTGATAGTGTCGATGAGGTCTAACCCCCATTGTGAAAAAGGCCATAGATCCCGAGATGGTTTGAGAGGTTGACTAGGAATTGAATGAGATATTAATGTGGTTGGCATTTAAAACATTTCTTAATGTAGGTGCATCAATCCTAATTGATGATAGGATAGTAATAGCCAAGTTAGGTAATACGTTTAGTGACAGAAGTTTCATTGAATTTTCCACCACATATACCATCATGGACTTCCTGTATTGTTTTGATGGATTCATGGGATTTAAAACACCTAATGAAGAGGCCATCAAAACCATGTTTTTAGAGGACACCTCCTATGATGACAGACTTTGTATCACGTTGAATAAAATATCATTTGGAATTTCTAGATAGATCTAAAGGAATTTTAGATTCGAAAGATATTCAAAGATTTTTGTGTACCAAAGATCGGTTGGGCTATCTTCAACAATGTTGATAGAGGGTAATTATTTTTATGGGATGGTGTATCAATTCTACGGATGAAAACAAAGATTTTTTATTTTTGTAGATTCTTTAATTGGTAAGGGAATGAAATACCATAAATAGGCCATGGTTTCTAGGAAATTGTTTGAAGATTTTGGGACAATTGAATATTGTAATGATCAAATGATTTTAAAAGAGATTCAATAATGGATTTTTATTTTTGTAAACATTGTTAAATTCCTTTGATTTGGTTGATAATGATTTGTGAGTCTCTATTTATATCTAATGTTTGAATGTTGAGAATGATTAAATTTTGAAGTCCCATGATTAAAGCTTCGTACTTAGCTATATTATTAGTGCATTCAAATTTGAGTTTAAAAGATAAAGGAATAGGATTCCCCAAGGATTTATGATGACAATACCTGCCCCTCCCCCTTGCTGGAATTTTGGTCCATTGAAGAATGGGTCATTTTGATAGGATTAAATTCATCTTCATTGATAGTGTTTATAGATTCATCAAGAAATTATTTGTGAGGTGTTTGATTGTCGAGAAGAGGAGTTTTAGCGAGCTGGTTCATGATGTCTGGCCCTTAATGGAATTTTATGGTATGAATTTTAAGTGAAACTTGGTCATAAGAATAAGCCATAAATTTATGTGGTCACTATGATATGGCTTAGAATGCATGGTTTTGAATGAGTTAAAACTAGTGATAACGTAAGTATTGTGATTGAGTAGATAGTAAAGTAGCTTGGAAGTTCAAGTAGAGGGCATAACATAATTTTTAGCCTTGGTGTAACAATTTTCATAGTCATGGAGAGTACATATTATGTAATAAATGTCTTATTCATTACCTTTCTCACCTTGATGAGAAATCATACCACCCAAATCATGGTTTGTATGGGATATGTAAAGATAGAAGGGCTTCCCTTCACAAGGAGGTATGAGTATGGGTGGCGATAAGAGGTAGTGTTTGAGCTCATCATAAGATTTTTGACAAATAAGATCCCATTTGAAATCAACATCTTTACAAATAAGGTGATGAAAAGGTTGACAACAATCAGATAATTATGATATAAAATTCCAAATAGATTGTAACTTACCTTAGAGGCTACACAACCGCTTGAGGTTTGATGAAGGAGGAATTTTAATAATCACTTTGATTTTGGTTGGGTCTATTTCAATACCTCGGATAGATACAATGAAACTTAAACGTTTCAGGAGAACACCGAAACACATTTAAAAAAGTTGAGACAAAAGAAGTATTAGATAAGAAGTGTGAAGATATAGTCTAAGACACCAAGATGATCCCTACGTCACTTATATTTTCTTAAGAGGTCATCCATGTAGTCTTCTAAGGTATTGTGGAAAATATCATGGAAGATGTATGTCACGACACGTTGATAAGTGGTTCCGTATTCTTAAGTCCAAAGGGCATGACACGGTAATAGAAATTTCCCTAGGAGTTAATAAAATATGTTTTATATTGATCATCAGTGGTGATGAGGATTTCATTCTAACTAGATAAAACATCCATAAGGGAGAGAATTTCATGGTCGGTCGTTACATTGAAAAGATGGTCAATGTTTGGGGGATGGAAGTCATCCTTTGCAATGGTGAGATTAATATCCCGAGAAGTCGGTATAAATATGTAACTTTCATGAAGCCTTGGTTATGAATATGATATTGGACACCCATTGTGGATGGTCAATGAGTATGATTAATTTAGCGAAAATAAAGCATTGTAAATCTTCTTTGATGATAAGAGCTATGAAGAGTGCATCCTACACAATTTTTTTAATTGGTTTAGCGTAAGGATCCATGATGATATTATGTACAATGATATTTGGATCGATATGTGGCATATCACTATATGACTAGGAAAAATATTGACTATACTTCGATAGGAAGGTGGTGAATTTTTCTAATTATTACAAATCTAATGGTTAGCCAACCTTAACTATATGAGGTTTTTGATGGGTTCCAATGTTAACCCCAATAGTGGATTCATTGATGAGGGTTTATGTTTTGGGTGGTAAGGTATTTTGGAGGAAGTGGTTCTCTGTGCCCATGTGCAAGAGGATTTCTGGTCATTGTGACATTCAAGGATATTGATAGTGGGTGAGTCATGTTTGATCATTTCAGACCAAATGAGTGGAAGTATCTTAATGCCATGGTTAGTTTGATAGGTAAAGTGTCCCGATGAAATAATATTGACTAAATTTTTTTAGGGGGATGGAGATGGTGTCATCGGTATTTATAGGATCGTCTTACATAGTGGGTGATGATGGTTCCAACTCTATTATGCTTAAGGATGTGGTATTTGAAGATGGTTCAAATGTCAATTTTTAATATCCTAACTCATAATTTTTGTATGGTTTGAGGGAATTTTGGATAGTTAAATCATGCATTCCCTAGTCATAACGTCAAAACCCAAATTATTTTCATTTGCAGTGGTAGAGATACATCTATACAAAGCTTTCATTTTATAGAGATTTGAAATATGATAAAAATGGCATGGTATGGTGTTGATGAATGGATTGTGAGGAGGAGTGAT
Organism: Taxus wallichiana var. yunnanensis; assembly: GCA_018340775.1. Taxonomy (NCBI): domain Eukaryota; kingdom Viridiplantae; phylum Streptophyta; class Pinopsida; order Cupressales; family Taxaceae; genus Taxus; species Taxus wallichiana. The sequence goes on along the minus strand of CM031243.1, from coordinate 167,796,062 downwards.
CGATTCCTCCATAGAAAATATTGGTTTTTAGATGTGGGGGACTATAGGAAATGATATCCCCAATGTTAGGCTTGTAAATAATTTGTTTGTCTGGTCTACCATACGTATTGGGTGTAGGAATTGAATTAAGTATAAGGAGACGATACTCCCAAATAAAGATGCTCCATAAAGTAACCATGGGAGGATTCATCGGTAATTTGGAAAATGTGATGGACATACTAGTGGATCTGCATCAAAAGATTCTAATTTTTATTTAGGTATAAGAACATCATTTGGATGATACATTATATTACAAATCAACAAAGGGATCAAGATCTCGTAGGTACTATGAATGTGTTACCCTCATGTTCATATTTAAGGCATCAATGAAGCATAAAGGTACACAACACATGGTGTGTATCCAAGATCATCTTAATAGCATGTTATATTAGAACCCCCTCTATAATATATAAGAGTTCAATAATACTTTTGACATCGACCTTAAGGGTTAGAATTACCATACCTAATGAGAGAGTGATTGTGTCGTTAAAAGTTTTGAGTAAAAATGGTGTTTGATCAATGACAGTATTTGGTAGTTGAATTTGGTTGAATGTTATGGATGATATGATATTGATCATGGCACCACCATTAATCACGACTCTTTTAAGAATGACATCATTTATTTGAGTGGTGATGAAGAGATTCAAGTCATGATCTTCTAGTCGAAGTGATGGTATTTTAGAGGATTGAAAAGAAATGGCAAGTAGATGCTTTAAGAGCACATATTAAATTCATAAAATATCATGGTTCATCTACATGTACCGATATAGACTAAAGTAATTTCATCATGGATTTTTTATGTGAAGGTGACATTTGAACCATATCATAAAGTGACATTTTGATAAGCACTTGGTGTAATTGTTTAATAGTAACTTTTTGTGTGGCGGTGGAGATGGTGGAGTGGCTAGAATGGGGACTTTGGTCTTGGAATGTAGTATCGATTAGATGTATCAAAGCTAGAGAAATAGAGACTTTAGATTTATATGAATAAGTTAGCTCTGGAGGTGGGGGATGGTGAAAAGGTCTTATATTTATTTTGTTCTCAGAGGATTAGAATTATGTGTACAATCTCGAGTGGTAATGTGGACGACATTGAGTTGATGACGAAGAACTTTACTTGAATATTGTTTACTAGTGGTAGGTGTGGAAGATAATAGATTTTTCATTGAGTTTCTCTGATTTGTGTAACCATTATCCATATTTTCATCCCCTTGAAATATGGATTAACCTGAAGCTCTAGGCATTGATAGTTAATGGGATCACTTTGCAAGGAATTTCACGCTGGTGGCGAGCCATGATGAGGTTTGAAGCCACCTCTTCTTGATGCATGTCAACCACGTGTCAACCACATCCTCCGTGATGTGCATTAATTCCTTTCTTGATGTGTTTCAACTCCATTCTCCATGATGTGCATCAAACCCTTCTTAACGTGTGTCAACTATATCCTCCCTGACACATGTCAATCCCTTTCTTAACGCATGTCAACCACTTCCTCCCTAACTAGTGTCAGTCATTTCTTCTTGAATTGTATCACCACTTTCCTATTGTTGTGTGACAATGTGATTTTTTTCATGCGATCACTGTAGTTATTTTGACTCCTATCACAAAAAAGGAACCCCATGCACGCCGGCCTATCACCCAATGAGAACTAGGCGCTCACCCGAGGCACACGCAAGTACCGAGTCTCTCTTTTATGTGAGTTTAGTGGGAAAATAATCTATGATTAGTGTAAGATATTTCAAAGGGGAAGACAGAAAGAATGATAGGGCTCAAAATGGCATCTAGATCCTTGCAGTCACTTTAGATCAAATGCTTAACAGAATCCATAGCATGTATTTGTGACAAAAAGAAACATACAACCATTCATACTTAGCATGAAAGGAAAGAGAACTCATAAGAGAGAAATATGCATTAGAACCATTGATATTCATGTATATATTATAACAAGTAACCTTATTACATCCATGGAACCATTACAAAGGGTCACAGAGAAGCAGACATAAGTCATGCATTACACTGGACTTAATGTAACTTCACTTCCCAAAGAAAATTTACAACCCCTAGGCCTAATGCATTCTCTCCCAAATACAACCATTCACTAAAGAGTCCTCAAAGTATTTTTGTAGAGATCCACTCACTCTCTAGATGTCTATCTCTATGTGTATATGTATTTGTGTTTATTTTTGTCTCTCTAGGTGCTTATATTTATAGCTTTCCTAGACTGTTAACCCATCCTCCAGTGTCCTAGATCCGGTACCAAGTGTTTGAATATGGTCCTCCACATGAGCATGCTTCTCTAGGCCTAAGCTCTCCACCTTATTCAATGATGTTCTTCTAGAATATTCCATCGTAAGCATGATCCATCCTGGGCCAACCTGTCGCCAGGCTGGCATCTTATCCACGTGTAACCGGGTCATGATTTTCACGTGTTCTACCGGATGTCCAAAATGACTAAGTCCTGATCCTTTCGTGTATCGCGCATGCTACATGCTTCCTTATACCCTTATCTTGCATGATTTTTCCTTGTGTGTCATTCCATAACTGGGATCTTGCACACCTACATGCCTTCATACTTGGCCAATATTCAAGGGTCCAGATCACCCCACACTACGCTTTTGTTCTTCCGTCCGCAGTAAATAATCTACTTAGCCAAGAATGTAGGCTTCCTTAAAGAACAAAGATGTATTATTACATTTTTTAAAAGAATAAAGGAATGAAATAATAGGGAAGAATGAAGAATGGGGAGCATCAATTCAGCAAGCTAGGAAATTCCCTTCGTAAGTATTCCTCTAGCTTTTTCTAAATGTCGACCTCACTCTGTGCCTTCGACAAAGGTCGTTAACTAGGATACTCACCTCATCAAAACTTAGTCCAGTTCCTAGATGCACAAAGTGTCCATGATCTTCTCCATCTCCTTTCCTAGGTCTTTAAGCATGTCCATCCACATGGTAATTTGAGGATATAGTTCTTTTAGTGGCGGGCCTTGATTGAGCTCCTTAAAGCTTTAATCACTCGATTTGCTTTCCACTGGCAAGAACCTTGTCCCTTTCTACCATGTTTTCCTTGTTCTTCTCTTGGAATTCCTTCAACTCTGCTTCAAGTGTGGCAACCAAGGAGCTTGCTACCTTATCCCTATCTGCACAAGTATCGTATGCAGCCTTAGTAGATTAGGCAAGAACTTTAACTTCCATGAGCACTTGGCTATACTGCAACAAGCACTACTACCTTCAATCTATCTTCCTCCTTTAAACATGCGACCACTTCCTCTACAAAATCCAGGGTCAAAGTTCATCTCTCCATAGTGAGCATGCGCATTAGATCCTCTATACATTCTAGAAGGGATGAGTACTTCTATGTGGGCCACACTAAGTCTGGGTGCTTTAAAAGGATGACACCCTTGATAGACTCCATTTTCTTGTATACTTCTTGCACCTTTATCTTTTCTTCTTTTAACTCACGCCTTAGCTATGTGCTAATCAGTTCTTCCTACTTCAAGCTCTGGGTCTTCTCTGATAGCTCCTCCTCTTTCTTCCCTAGTTTCTCCTCCAGTACTCTTATTTTGTCATTACGTACAAAGATCCTAGCCTCTATCTCGACCGTGACCTTGTTGAGCGCATTACAGACTTGCTCATCTGAGAGTTCCTAGGAATTCACCAAGGGATTGGATCCCTTAGAATTTGGTACTATGATGATTGTTCCTTGGAAAACTTTGAAGTTTGGCTCATCAATGTGGGACTCAAAATCCTAAGAGAGCATCTTCTTAATTCTAGGGTACGACCTCCTTCTCAAATGACCCCATGGATAAAATCCTTTCTATGGGTACTGTGCTGTAGAACCATGTGCATAGTACCTTCTTGGAGTCATTGATGTAGCCCATCACTTGTCTTTGTTTTATATCAAGATCCCTCCTACCTGAGCGCACACCTTTAGGGAAACTCACTGTTAGAGAAGGACCTCCTCCCATGTTGCCATGCTCTTTATCAATGTTTTCCTCTCCTTCCTCCAATGCTATGTCAATGTTTACTCTAACTCTTGGTCTACCATGGCCTCAAGCATTCTCTTTGCTTCTCTCTACCGCCACCTCAATGATATGATCCTTTTTTAAACTTATAGCTCCCTGCGTCTCCCGGCAACCTCCTCATTCCCCTCCATGTCTTTGGCACCTTCCTCATCCTTTGTACTCTCACGCCACATGAATACAAACTCTGCTTCTCTTCCCCACTCTCCTCTCCCAATTCATACACGTTGAACACATGTGGCTCTTGGTCTTTCTCATGCTCTTCCTCCTTGCTCTCATCTTCTTCACTCTTTTCATCTATTTTCCCCATGTACTTTTCCAAGTTTTCGGTCTCCTCCGATTCAACTTCCTCTTCCACCCTCTACTTCTTCTTGAGAGGTGTCTCCTTGATGGGGATTCGGCCTCTTCTTCTTCCTCAAGTGACTCTTCCTTGGTGAGTGGTTTCCTAGGTTCCTCCACTTCTAGTGTCTTTTCCTTCACCGGGGACTTCTTCCTCTGCATGTAAGTGCTTGGCTTGGTGCTTGTTGTTGGCATGCTCACTGTCTGAGTAGTTTACACACTTGGTGCTTTATCTTCTCTTCCCCTCTTCTTGGGCATGGGCTTCTTCCTCTCCATGGGATCCTTAGGTATGGAGACTTCATTCTCCAGGTATGTGCCCTTTTCAAACTTTGGCCTTATATGGAGGTATACACATGTCATGGATCCTCCTACAATGGGTAGTGTTATCGGCCTTATCATCTGGACCTCGTGTGAGACGTACCTCTCCATGTACATGCACTTGCAGCCAGGGTAGTTTAATCTCTTCCACATCTCTCTATGCTCTTGGACCAAACTACCTAGTTCCAGCCTCAACTTCTTTGATTCCCTAAATCTGCTCACTCCCCTTGGAAGTACCGAGTAGTGAACGTGAAATGAAGGAATTTTACACCAAGGGCTCCATGATTCATCTATCACTTGAACACGCCAAGCGAAATGCTGATAAACAATGAATTTTTCTTCCCCTTCAATGGCTGCTAGGAGTTGTTCAAGGATTCTCCACTCTTCCCGAATGCGTTCCTCAGGTGTGTATACCATTTCTCAGTTGTGCCTTCAGGGGGTGTTGTCATTGTGTCACAAGCATACTTCTCGAATCTCTTCGCGGGTGAAGGATCCTGGCGAGGTACTCCCATATGAACTTATCAGTGCATCAAGAACTCCAATATCCAAAAAATAATGGTCAGGAGGACATTTTTCAAGAGGATTTTGTCCCCTTCATTCGCACAACCGACAATTTCCTCCGCAATGTAAGAAGACAAGTTGTATATAGTGCCTTCTGTAATTTTTCTACAAACATGCAACCAAGGCTTATTGACCTGGGTCCATCTCTCCTAGCCATTTAGCTTTGTTACTAGATGTGTGGCCATTTTCATCATGGGGTCCTTGATGTCTGAAATGTCTTAGTATCGTGACCCCTTCTTGCAGGAATATTTGTTTATGGTATCATGGATTTCCTCCTTGTCACTCAAGTCATCCTCTAATTTTTCTCCTTCAAATATGAGGCCTATGAGGTAGGAGATAAGTCGGGAGTGACGTACATCTTGTGCCCTACAAAGTGGAAGCAATTTGTGTGTACCTACGACATCAGCCATTTGTACAAGTGTTCTATTTTCCAAAATAGGGCAACTCATAGAGTTGCAACAACCCTGCCTTCTCCATTTTGACCTTAACATCATCATTGTAAATTGGCAAGCCCTCTGGTGTTCGTTTACTTATGGGGTGCACTAATTCTAGTGCCATATCCTTCTCTATCATGTTTTTTCTAGGTTATAATCACTTACAAGCACATTTCTCAGGTGGGATTCCCACTCCTTACACATCATCACCCCATCCGGGTAATGCATCTACGCATACCATTCTTCATTTATGTTCACGTCGGAGTTCTTATTATTTGGCCTTTCCTTGCCCTTTCCTCTCCCGGGTTCCATTATCGAGGTCTTATTATCACTCCAATCCCTCCTTGTTACTCTTTTCTACTTCTTCCAACCTTCGGTCTCAAATTCATGATATAAATCTCTTAAACCCATGCCCTATTTTGTCGAACTCTAAGCGGGATCAAAATTCCACAAGATAGGGACTCCTCACAACTCTTTTCATGCCTGTGTAACCCCTTCCTTCTAGTTTGAAAACTCAAACTAGCTGCTCAAGGTTCGATCTCAAAGATCTTTCTTCGCACAATCAAATTTGGAAACCCTAGTTCATAAAACTTTCTTCTTTCTCTATTTCGCAAAGTGAAAATGAAATCACCTCGACCCTTTACTTATAGTTATTTCTCTTTTTGAACATTAAATGGTACTTCACCTACCACCATACTTTGTTCATTTAATGTGGATTTTTCAAACAAATCTCATCCTCAGTGCTTTCACTCATGTACCCAACCTACATGAAAACTCCTCCAACCTTCTAGCGCGTAACCAATCCAACATGACAGAAACTCTTGTGCGCACGTAACCCGTATAAGGCACTTCTTCTATCCTAATTCTTGCTCTCACCTACCTTGTGTTTCTTAAATGCGCATTCTCCTCCTTAGTACATGGGATCTACAAGTAGCTTTATCCTAGCACCAACCATTCTTCTTCCATCTTTTCTCCTCATACACCTCTTTCAACTGGGCCATTCAATAGGGATTTTCAACACAACTTTCTTGGCACTCTAATCATGCACTCCTTCACATTTCTCCACCCCACACTTAAAATGATGTACGGTCCTCTGTGCACTCACAAATTCTCCAAAATAGCAATAAGGTTACTGGTGCCCAAGGTGCAAAACAAAACAACAATGCGAAAGGGAAACACAAGAAAGGAAAATGCATAAAGGAAACTTCTAAACTAACTAGCAAAACTGCCTTATTTACAAACACTAAGAAGACTTATTTATAGTAGGGCTTCAACCTACTCCCATTGAAGTGCCAGGTAATCCTTTCATTCCTTTGAGAAATAGATAAGGGTTAGGGCTAGGAGGAATACTGTTGAATGTTGAGAGGGTGTGCGCGTCGTAGTAGAGAGAGATCAGATCGATTGCGAAGAACTCCTTTTTGTCTGGGAAGGACTACCTGCAAGTAAGAATACAAGACCACCAGATTCTAATTAGACAATAAATGAGGGAACTACCTTGGGCCCAGGAAGTATTAAACTTCCTTTCGAAGGTGGTCAGTTCCCCTGCTAATATGAATTAACACAAATTATTGCAAATTACAATTTAATTACCTTGTTAAAACAATAGAGGAAAGGGCTAGTTTTGGTTTTGAATCATAGTGACCGATGCCGGTCACTATCACCGGTACCGGTTTCTGCTAACCGATATCGGTAGGGGCAGTGGTTTAGGGGCTTTTAGTGAAGGTTGGCTATAAGGTGGCTATGGTGTTTATAAGGCTAGTAAATGATTGGGGATAGGTAATGGGGTGATGGAGAAGGCTCAGAGGGTATGGGAGCTGTTCTTGGGGCAGTGTAGGGGTAGAGGAATGATAGTTAGATGGAGGGTGTTACCGGGTAGTAGATCTAGGAATAGACTTGTAATTACTGTGATTCAGAAATCCAAGAAATGTTATTAAAAGAACGTATAAGACACTACTTACTAGTTCCTGATGAAGATACGGAGTCAAAAACTGTGATGACGAAGCGAGGATTCGGGTAGGATGATCTGACAATCCAAGATGAGCTATCTTCTCTCCCGATGCTTGGATGAGTGTCGGCTTTGCAGGCTCTGGTTACTCGGTTGTAGTCTTGGGCTTGATGTCCTTCTCTGCAAACTCCTCTCTTTCCTTCACTTGTCTCTGCTCGGCCAAGTGAATTCCCGATCCTTCCAATGAATTCCCAGGTTCCAGATCCTTTGTTTTTGGTTGGGGAGGTCATTTACGAGGCCGATGGCGGTTACGTATGGCGACGGCGGTCGAGTAGGAACCGATCGGTTAAGTCAAAGTGAGCTATTTTTAGTAAAATAGCCAACTTTCCCTCCTTTTCTCTCGAGGAATTAGTTGTGGGCTTGGTCAAGTCATTATTAGGTTGATTTTGGTGCGGGTGAGGAGTAATTAGTCATGGGTGTGGATGTAGACCAAGTTATAGGTCTTAATTAGGTTAGTTTAGGGTTAGGACTAGGTCATGATGAGGTGGCGAAATGAGGTGGCAGGTTTGGAGATGTGGATTTATTAATTATAAGGTAATTAATAAATAATTGTGTAAGGTTTAGGTGATGAGGCTAGGTTGTGAAATGAGATGCGGGGCACGGGGGGTCGTAAGACACAAATTTGGTGTCTACATTAGCCCCTTGTTGTCGTGTAGCTTGTCTTGTAAAGCTGCACTGACAATAATAAGAAGTGGTTACTCCTGTTAAGGGTATAGGTAATCCCCCTCAAATCTATCATAGATTGAGGTAACGTGAAATCAGGGATAGGGTTGATAAAGGGTAAATGGTGTTGAGATGATGGTAAGATGGTGGGGTAAGTTCAAGGAAGCAGACGCACGTTGAAATGCAGTAGTGCGACCAGGGTACATGATTTGAAGAGCAAACAAGCAATTCATAGGCAAAGGTCGATAGTTTATCCAAACAAGGGTGATATAATCTGGTATCCAAGGCATAGGAAGTAGCTCGGGGGATATAACGGGTAAGGTACGAAGCGTTTAGGCATGTTCGGCGGTACCGAATGGTTGGTTTGGTTGAGATAAACGTCACGGTCTCGGTCTAGGCAAAGTTGGTCGGTGATCAAGTCAAGTACCTAATCATGCTAAAACACGAAGCAGGTGAGCTCGATTGAACAAAAGGTTACATGATGGGTGGATAAAATTGTAATTTGTTGGTTTTGGGTGAGGTATTTAAGTGGTGCGGCCTTCGGGGGTTGGGCGATTGATTAGCTGATTGGTTAGTTGAGGGCCATGGGTCGGCCTTTGATTGGTTGGTTGCGGCCTTGGGTCGGGCGATGGTTGGTTGCGGCCTTGGGTCGGGCCAAATGGTTGGTTGCGGCCTTGGGTCGGGCTGAATGGTTGGTTGCGGCCTGGGTCGGGGTTGGGGTGAATGGTTGGTTGGGCCAAATGGTTGGTTGCGGCCTTGGGTGGGCCTTGGTTGGTTGCGGCCTTGGGTAGGGGCGAATGGTTGGTTGCGGCCTTGGGTCGGGCGAATGGTTGGTTTAGCCTTGGAGTCGGGCCAAATGGTTGGTTGCTGGCCTTGGAGGTGGGCCAAATGGTTGGTTGCGGCCTTGGGTCGGGGCAAATGGTTGGTTGGGTTAGTGTGCGGCGTGAATGTGCCACGATGAAGTCGAAAAAAAAGGCTATTTAGCAAAGGAGGGTATAGGCGATGTGGTGAGAAAGGGAGATTGGTGAATAAGGGCAGAAATTTTGGTAAAATAGGGATTAAACCGATATCGGTTATTTATGGTATATCATTTAGATGGCCGATATCGGTATTTTAGGGCACAATATAACCGATATCGGTTATAGGTCAAAAACCTATAAAAAGAAAAATACGGCCTGTCATTGTCACATTGTCAATTTGAAAACCAAATTTAGTTGTCTGAGGTGTTTTAGTGATATTGTTGAGTTTGTCGGCTGAGGTGGCATTATTTGAGTGGAGAAGTGAGTGGTTGGTAGACCCAGGTGAGTAGGAGGCGGAATTTGATTGGTGGAGAACCCGGTGAGGAGATTTGGAGCCATGGCACAGCCGGGAGGAGGAGGAGGTCTTTGGACCAGGTGGACCACCACCACCTATCCCACCACATGATGACGTGTAGTCATGCTAGGTAGGCTCGAGCTCTTACCTTTGTGAATTTAATGAGTTTAAGCTAGATGTGGGTTTTGGGTAGGAATCCAAGTTTTGAATAAAATAATGAATAAATTGAAGTTATTTGAAAAATGGAGTGGGTAGGTAGGTTAGTTAGGTCAAGGCGGCAGGGTGGGTAGGTTTTTAGGGTTTTTCAATGGGTAAAAGGGTAGAAATAGGCAAAAATGGGTTTTTGGGGGCCGCGTCGGGTTTGGCTCCGGCCGTGGACAGTGACCGATGTCGGTCACTAGGCGACCGGCATCGGTCACAAAATTTTTAGGCAAAGTGGGTTGTGGGTAGACCGGCGTCGGTCATATGTCGACCGGCGCCGGTGTATATCAAGTGCTATAGGGGACCGGTGCCGGTCAAGGGTGACCGGTACCGGTCATTAGTTAGGTTTATTTTTGTTTTGTTTCGTTGTTGGTGTTTGTGTTTTGTTGTTTGGTTGTTTTTTGTTTTGTTGTTTGGTTGTTGTTTAGGGTGAAGAGGGAGGGGGTAGAGTTGATAGGAAAGGTGATTGGGATGGGGGGGAAATGGGGTGGTTGTGTGGTTGGTTCGGTTAGGATAGATTAAGTGTTGCGTATGAATTAGGAGGTGTTAAATTGGTAGGGGCATAGTTAGATGGCGAGAGTAGATCTGGGTGATTGGTAGGGTGTGAGATAAGGAAAGGGGATATCGTAGATGTTTTAGGGTAAGATAGGTGGGTGTAGATGTGTGTTATAGAGTCGGGGTGTGGTCGGGAGGGTAAAAGGGGGTATAGAGGGTTAAAGGAGTTGTTTTTGTAAAGGGTAGGTCTAATGAAGTGGGTTGTTTTTGCAGGCACGTCAGCAGCTTACGATGCGGGATCGGATGCCCCCGCTATTGAGACGGATGCGGCCACATGTCCGCAGTGCGGTGGGCCATTATGCGAGAGTGGGACTCGGTGGAGTCCGGCGGTATAGGTTGTGGATAGGGACCTGCCTTATGGTTGCCCTCATCGAGAGATGGGATCCAGCGACAATGTTTTCCATCTCCCTCCGGAGAGATGACTATTACCTGGAGGATGTATATCGCATCACGAGCTGCCGATCGTAGGGGAGGTAGTATTCAGGTAGATGCGGAGGCGGCTATGGACAGTATCCTTGAGTATTTGGGGATGCGGCCGCATTATTGACTTATCACAGCGAGCATTACTATGGGGACATATATCATGCCACAGAGACATGAGACACGGCTTGCCGTGTTGATGATGATAGGCATCACATGCTTCGCCCTCCCGGACTCAGAGGGAGGCCGCTTCCCATGGGCTTTGATGGGAGTCTTTGCACGAGATGGTGGAGGAGCATACGTGTTATGCACAGGCACCAGTATATCAGTGCGGCTACTCTGAGAGAAGCTGTGGGGTTATCGCCGGATGAGGTGATTTGGGATTTGCTCCACATTTTTGTTACACTGCTGGGCATATGAGCACATCATATGTATACTGACCAGTAGGGCTGCCCCAGCAGCCAGGGCCACAGGTTATATACAGGTATGGCTTTCAGAGGTGGTTGGGGTCGTGGGCGGCCCACAGCGGTGCTCGCGAGGATGGGATGTAGCTACTACCCGTCATATGTTAGAGAGGCTTGACTGCATGCTGGACATTGTATGGAGGCCCTACGAGAGGCCATCGCCCGAGGAGAGCCAGAGCATAGATCGGTTGGATCAGTATACTTTCTGGATAGTAGGGCGGAGGCACGGAGAGCATGAGCGGATACCCCTAGAGAGAGTACGGCGGCGATAGTTGGGGCTGCGGCAGGATGAGCCGCCTCCCTTCCCTCGATCTTACGGAGGGATGATGTAGAGCCCCACTACTGCACCATGCGGCCGTGGACCCAATTGGGTAGCGAGAGAGACAGCGAGGACGATGATGGATGATGCGGAGTGCAGTGCTTTTTGGTTTGGTGGGCGAGGTCGAGAGAAAGCTAGGATAGCACAGCCCGCACAGCCAGATTTGGCAGCTATTACATACGAGAGAGGACCGCCTCTAGGGCGAGTGCGGTTATTACGAGGCGGCTTGCTGCTGCTGCACGAGCACTGGATCGGGGTATTACGAGGCGGTTAGCCGAGCACGAGCTCGAGCACGGCCCCAGGCACCGGTACAGCCACAGGCACCAGTGCAGCCACGAGTACCAGCACGAGCACAGGCACCTGCAGCCACAGAGCACGAGTGCGAGTACAGCGCCACCCACGAGCACGGGGTGTACTGCGGGGGTAGGGGCCCTTTGCTATTATTAGGAGTCGGGGACCAGCCCGGTGAGCCATGGTGGCACGGGCCCGTTATATGGAGGCGAGAGCGGAGGCCGGTATTATCGAGGATGTCCTTGATAGTGCGGGGCTGACTCTCGACCATATGCGGCGCACCGAGCGAGACCTCTCGGAGCCAGAGATCCCAGGGGGGCGCAGCCACAGCCGGTGGGTCGGTGACAGGGAGGAGGCGAGAGCCAGCACAGGGACCAGCAGGGAGAGGGCTGAGGGTGGTGGGGAGAGCTGAGATATCCCTGGAGCAGAGAGGGGTTTTTGGATTTTGGATATAGACACCGTCTGCGAACCGGGTATGTATATAGAGGCCTGCGTGCCCACATATGATTCATTTATTCATTCTTGTTGTATATACCGGCCTGCGAGCCGAGTACAGGTTGTAGAGTTGATACCGGCCTGCGAGCGAGTATATTTTTGACATGAGAGACCGGCCTGCGAGCCGAGTCGAGATTTTGACAGTGATAGCGGCCTGCGTGCCGGCTTTGTATTATTTTGAGATCACAGAGGCCCCCATGCAGGGTAAGTTGTATATTTGAAACATTGATATATATAGAGATGATGATTTTGATCCATATGTTGTGTATAAAATGTTTTATGTATTTTGTCGATGGTTTTGAAATTTAATGTGTATAGATGATGAGTTAGATCCAAATGGTGTATATCTTGATGGGTTTGATGTAGATATTGAAATGTCGTCAATCGTATTTTGTTGATGGTTGTTTTATTGTAGATAGATGATGTTGATGAAATTGTGATGATATATTGATGTGATTTTGATGACAAATATTGATAATGGTGTCGTTTGCGGGAAAAAGAGGCGGGCGCCACAAAAATTTGCAAAAAATAAAGAAAAGGCCCGAGGTTTAAGAAAAAGAGGCATGTGACCGATATCGGTTAGGTAGCCGGCGTCGGTAGATTGTGGACCGATATCGGTTAGATAAGCGATGCGGTTATGCCAAAAACGAGCTTTTCTAAAAATAGAAAAGCTTGGGTGGCAATTTAAGGTCTTATTTTTAGAGTTCTTATTTTTAGAGTCATGCAACAAGTTAAATACGAATGCATTTGTTTGATGGTGATATAGGTAATTGCATGAAAGAATTGAGTGATAAGGAGGAAAGAGAGGCAGGTAAAGTGAGTGTGGGCTGAGATTAAGAAGGTAGAAAGGCAAGTTATATTTGAAGAGGGTGATGAACATGGCTGGATGAGGAGAAACATCCAGCGAGGCGAGGGACGAGAGGAAGACAAGTTCCACCCCAAGCATTTGCATCCAGAGAGGTAAAGCTGTTTGGTTGTATTTTAATTCTTGCATGTTTTGATGAATAGAATTTGTGAGAAAGGTAAGAGGGTAGAGATGAGAAAAAAAAGGTGATAGGCAAGGGTTTGGGATAGAGTGAGTGTTATGGGGTAGGTAAGCAGGGTGTTCACGTATGTTTATAGGTAGAGAGAGGAGTAAACGAGCAAAATAATTATCGTAGGTGGTGGTTTTAAGCGGGGTGTATAGGATTGTGATGGCCGATATCGTTTAGAGATAACGGTATCGGTTAGTAAACAGTATCGATTATCTATAAGCGATACCGATTCTTGTAGGAATTTTAGAATGTGAGAAAAAACACTTGGGGATTTGATTTATTGAATGGTTGTGTGTCGTTTTGATGTATGCGAGCGTAGAGGCGGGGTTGAGGATGAATGATAGTGTGCCGGCTTTGTTGTCACGAATCGAGCGGATGTAACACGGCTGAATGGGCATTGATAAACCGTGTGGGGTTAAGTGGAATCGCTTTATTATTCACGAATCACGCAATCATGCTATGTTGCGGCGTTGATTGAGAGGTGGAATCGGAAAAGAATACCTTCTATCTGCGACGGGGAGATGAGCAGTGACGTTGGAAGATGTGTTTAGAATTTTGAGGCTCCCATTACGGGAAGACAGTGTATCGGGCGTTGCCTAGCGTGGGCGGGGAGCGATAACAATAGTATTTGGTTCAGCTGCATGAGATTTGACACAGCGAGGTTTGACATTCACTTATGGTACAATGTATGCAACACACCCTGAGGAAACAAGGTTGGCAGTGGTATTAATGATAGCGGTGGGGTATTATGCATTACAGAGGCGGAGGAGGAAGATTTCCAAAAGCATTGATGAGTGTTATTTGGGAAATGATAGAAAGGAGCGTGACTTTCGCATGGGCACCCGCATATCTGGCGGAGTTATACAGGGGTTTATGGGCCTGCAGGTGAAAACACAGGATGACACTGGATTGTTCATACTTATTACATTGTTGGGCCTATGAGCACATTGTTTGTGTGCGACCGATAGGCCGACCCATCCAGTCGGGAGAGACAGGAGTGCAGAGGTTGGGATTCAGATGATGGGTCCAGACAGAACAAGAGGCGAGATCCCAGGCCGTGATAGATGACATCGAGTATTATAGGTAGGTATGGGAGATGGTGACGATTGCGGATATTTGTTGGAGACCTTACGGGAACTATATGGTGATGGAGCACATAGCTGAGGAGTTGAGGGGTGTAGAGCGATTGAGGTGGATCGCAGGGCACAGGCCAGGTGAGTACGAGAGGATTCCTCTAGATCGCGTGCGGTGACAATTTGGATTTGTTCAGGATATACCTATGGCTTATAGACCATACATGAGGATCGGCCTTGAGGCAGCATTCTCACCACCCCGGCCAACACCTCCAGAAGGGCCAGAGGAGATAGCAGCCGATCGCAGGGTAATGGATGCAGGAGCGACAGAGGCCTATAGATTATGGTGGGTAGCAGAGCTGCGAGGTGTACGTGATCATCGACACATTGTGATTACGGTGGAGAGAGATCATCTGCAGGGTTTAGTTCATCAGCTCCAAATGCGGGTGAATGAGACAACGGGATTGTTAGCGGTTGCTAGAGTCACGAGTGGAGAGACTAGAGGCAAGATTCCTCCACGCGAGAGGATGTATTCGTATGTTACAGGAGATGTTGGCGGATCAGTGGGAGGAACCAATAGCAGTGGCACCTTTGAGGATGGAGAGGCCAAGTGAGTGGCATCGACGATCACGATCACCACCTGATTCGGGAGGAGGCGCAAGGGTCTAAGTGAATTTCATAAAAGTATAAGAATAAATAAGGATGCCGACCTGTGCGTCGATGATAGAGAAGATGTATTTGTTTAACATCTAAATAAAACTAAATATGTATGTTGATTTGAGTTATGATAATAATAAGAATGGTTGTGTTTTGAATGTTTTGTTTTGAAAAAGGATAAAGATGAATGTGAGCGAATAGAAATACACAAATAGATTTATATATACCACACATGATAGGTTATGGTAGGGGATGGTCGAGCTAACCTTGGGAGACCCCATGTCTCCTAAGTGCTGCCTACATAGCCCATTGCACAAAGCAAGGAGGGGCCTCAGACCGATGTAGTTCTCCCTTAGGACCAGGGAGAGGTGAATTCAGGCAATTTGGTTGTGGTTAGGCAATTTGTTGGTTGGTAAAAATATTGATATTGGTAGGGTAATGTTATTGGTGTTAGTAAGGGATTGGCGATGTTGGTGTAGGTATAGGTGAAACGAAAGTTAGCTTACCCAAGTAGTAGGGAATCGTGTCCTGATTAAGGTCAACACACAATCCTAGAGTCGAGTAAAAGAGGCAAAATGTCCCGTAGTTGAGAAGAGCTAAACAAACCACATATTAACATAGGATGGGCTTGAATCCCTAGGTGCCTTGCATAGGCGAGAAGTCGATAGGTGAAAAGAGTCGTATTATCACAATATATCGGATATACGTCACGTCCCTTGAGTTTTGTTGTGTTGACGAATGGTGAGGTGAGGTGGCTGGTATAGCTGGGGTGTAGAGAACTTATTATAAGGTGATTATTCTGACGAAAGAGAACCAAACCTAAATAGACAAGTCCATGACTCAAAAGTGCTTTGGAATACTACTTTTTACTTTTCTGGATATAGACTGATCAATGCGGGAAGTCCATAGGGGATATGTATTTTGTTGTTCTTGAGGTCTTCACGAAGCTGATCAATACGAGAAGCTTCTGATAAAGGCTGACTTTGTATAGCTTGTCCTTCAAGGGAGCAGTCTATTTATAGTAGCAGATGCAGTTTTTGTGTATAGCTGTCCTTCGAGGGAGCAGTCTATTTATAATAGTAGAAGTGACTTTGCACATAGCTATCCTTCGAGGGAGCAGTCTATGTATAACTTAGAGGTCTAGATGTCCGTTTGGCATGAAGCATCTAGTTTTGTAGGAAGTTTGACTCAAGAATATCCCATAAGTGTATAATTGAGAACATGTTATTTTGATACTTTTAAGTCATGGACCAGACTAAAAAGGGGAAGGCATCTTTAAGAGGAGGTAATGACCAAACCACGTGAGCTTGATTCTATTTTGAGATGCATGGAACAAAAATGTATGAGGTAGTAAATGAGCTCAAGGGATGAGCGCAAGGTAGATAAGAAGTGATATAACACTAAATTCAATAGTAGAATGGTCAAATATGCAAGGCATTAAGGGGTTCAGGCTCAGGTTTACCATTAAGCGAAGCTAAATGGTAAGTGCCTGATCCGTAAGTATGAGTGATAATGTAGGGCCCAATCCAATTAGGAGCAAATTTTCCACGTTTGCTCTTTTCTAGTTTGGTTACATGCTGATTCTCTTTGAGGACAAGATCACCAACCTTAAAGGTACGCTCATGGAGTCACTTATCATAAGCACGCTTGATGTGTTTTTGATAGATTTGAAGGTGGTCAAGAGTTGTAAGATGACGCTCGTCAAGAAGCTCCAATTGGGCTAACCGCTCTTGGTGGAAATCATCATTGGTGAGAATATCCTGAAGAGATATTCTTAGGGAGGGTATTTGTATTTCGAGAGGAAAGACAGCCTCGGTACCATATACCAAAGAGAATGGGGTGGCATTAGTGGAGGTGCGAATGCTAGTCGATAAGCCCAAAGGGAAAAGGGGATGTGATCAGGCCAATTGCTTCTAGAATCGTTAACAACTTTCATGAGGATTTTGGTTAGGGTTTTATTAGAAGATTCGGCTTGACCATTTGCTTGTGGATAGTAAGGTGATGAGAAGCTAAGTTTGATACCAAAGTTGTCACAAAGGTCTTGTAACAACTTATTTTTGAAAGATTTTCCATTATCTATTATCAGGCGATGAGGAACACCAAAACGACAGATAATGTGATGGTTAATGAATTTGACGATTTTTTCTTTTTTGGTTGAAATGAGTGGAATGGCTTCCACCCATTTAGTGTAATATTCGGTTGCTGTGATTATCCAACGGTGACGTTGCGAAGATGGTGGGTGAATCTCACCAATAAGGTCTAAACCCCATTGTGAGAAAGGCCAAAGATCTCGTGCGACCTGTAGCGGATGGCTAGGAGTATGTTGAAGGTTGGCATGTTGTTGACACATAACACAATGCTTAACATATTCATGTGATCGTTATTAAGTAGGCCAATAATAGCCTAGGCGAAGGATTCGTTTGGCCCGGCAAGCCACTAAAATGTCCACCACAAATACCGTCGTGGACTTGTTGGATGGTATAGGTGACCTCCGCACCGGTTAGACATCGAAGGAGGATGCCATCAAAGCCACGTTTATAGAGGAGTCCCCCCATGATGACATAATGAGAAACACTTTTAAGAAAAGCACGTTTTTTGTTACTAGTAAGGTCGGGTGGGAGAAACGAGAGGTTGTAAGGTAGTCGTGAAATTGGTGATACGGGTATCTGTGAATTAATGAGACACATTATTTATCATACAAACATCTGGGGTGAGTAAGATGGGGCAAAGAGTTGTTGGACCAAGATGAATATGTCGAGTCGAGTTGGTGAGGTAGGAATTTGTGAGGCTAAGCAAGCCATAGTATCCAAATTTGTTAGTGGAAGCGCGGGAATGGTTTGGATAGAATAATGAGTAAATAAGGTCAAAAGTGAATCCACGTAATGTTTGTACTTTTGAAGTTCCTCATTTTACATTGGTAGATGCCCATAACTTGATTGACTACTAGTTGGAGTCACGAAAATATTAATAGATTTGACACCTAAGTGTAACGCTTGACACTGGAGACCCAAAACAAGGGCCTCGTATTCCATTTGTATTATTAGTAGGGAAATCGAGCGGAATGAAAGAGGCATAGGCTCAGCATTAAGAGGAATGAGAACAACGCCGGCTCCTCCGCCGCGCTGGCATTTGGATCCATCGAAGAAGAGGGTCATTGGATATGACTCCTCACTGAGTGAAAGAGTGGCGATGAGTTTCGTCGGGAAATTAAAATTGGTAAATTGTTCCCCAGGTAAAGGGGCTTCCGCGAGTTGGTCTGCGATAGTTTGTCCTTTGATTGACTTCTGGTGTACAAATTCAAGGTCGAGGTCAGTGAGGAGCATAAGCCATCGGGTGATGCGTTGGTTTAGATGAGGTTTGGCGTACATATAATGAATGGGGTCCGCGTTGGTGATGACAAAAGTTTTGTGATTCAGGAGGTAGTGTCGGAGTTTGGTGGCTACGAATGATAGGGCTAGGCACAACTTTTCTACATGTGTATACCTAGTCTCGTAATCCATGAGAGTATGACTTATGTAATAAATGGCTTGTTCTCGATGCTCGGAGTCATGATGTGCGAGCATGGCTCCTACAGCATGGTCGGTGGCAGAAAGGTAAAGGTAAAAAGGGTGATCGTCTTGAGGTGGGATAAGCACGGGTGGTTGCAAGAGATAGGCTTTAAGAGCCTCAAAGGCTTGGTGGCACTCTTCGCTCCATTGAAAGACAATGTCCTTTTTAAGGAGGTGATGGAAAGGTTGACATCGATCTGAGAGTTGGGAGATGAAACACCGGATAGATTGGAGTTTACCTTGCAAACTACGCAATTGTTTGAGGTTAGTAGGTGGGGGCATTTCTAGGATAGCTTTGACTTTAGCTGGATCGACCTCGATGCCATGCAAAGAGACGATAAAACCAAGAAGTTTTCCCGAAAGGACACCAAAGACACATTTCTTTGGTTGAAGACGAACACAATATTGTAACAGGTGATCGAAAATAATGGTTAAAACATCGAGATGTTCACTGCGATGTTTAGATTTGCCAAGAAGATCATCGACATAATCCTCAAGGATAGTGTGCATAATGTCATGAAAAATGTAAGTCATAGCCCACTGATAGGTCGCACCAGCATTCTTAAGGCCAAATGGCATGACACGATAACAGAAGGTTCCCCAAGGAGTTATGAAGGTAGTTTTATGTTGATCGGCGGGGCTACCAAAATTTGATTGTATCCCGAGAAGCCATCCATGAGAGAAAGCATCTCATGGCCCGCAGTGAGATCAACAAGTTGATCAATACTTGGGAGGGGGAAGTCATCCTTTGGGCAAGCGAGGTTAAGGTCTCAGAAATCATGCATATCGAAGTCCCCGTTGCTTTAGTAACAGGTACGATGTTAGAGATCCATTGAGGATAGTCAATAGGTAAGATGAAGGAAACATAAAGGAGTCGTTGAAGCTCTTCTTTGACCAAGAGGGCAATGCGTGGATGCATTTTTCTCAGTTTCTATTTAACTGGTTTGGAATCGGGTTTTAGGGTAATGTTATGGACAGCAATGTCAGGATCAATTCCTGGCATGTCAGCGTAGGACCAAGCGAAAGCTTGGTTGCGGGCACGGAGAAAGGTAGTAAAGGTGGCTTGTTCTGATGCGGTAAGAGATTGTCGATCTTCACAATGTGAGGATCATCCTTGGTGTGGATGTTGATTTCTATAGTCGACTCATTCAACATGGTTTGAGTTTCAGATGGTAAGGCGCGTTGAATATAAGAGTCGTCCGCACCAAGGTAAGTGAGGATGGAGTCGTCATCCTGGCACTCAACAACATTAATTGAAGGTGAATCCTCTTCGATCATGTCTAGATACAGAAGGGGAAGAGAAGATGGGTCCTCATTATCGCGTTGATAAGTGAGAGGACCCAGGAAGATAGCGTTTATGAAAAAAAAAAGTTAGGAGGGATAGATTCAGGGTTTATCGACTCTGTGGGTGACGATGGCAAAATGGGTGATGATGGTTTGGTAGGGGTGACTTCGTCATCTTCTGAGATACTGCCCGGACATGATGTTTTTCGGTGTAAGTGTTTCAGAAATCCAAGACCACTACGATCTTTGTGTTTGCGTGTAGTAATGGGAATGATTGTATGTCGGCCTTGTTCATAAAGACCAAAACCAAAACCTTTCCAAGCACAGCGAGTCAAGAAGGTGAGGGCAAAACGACGATTTGTCAGGTATTGAAAATCAGATTGGAAGGGAACCACACCAAGGGGAGGTTCAGGGGTAATAGAGGATGTGTCGACACCCCCATACGTTAGGTTGGTGTGGTAATTAGGTGGTCCGTAGGAGATTACCTCCCCCACATGACGGTCGTAGGTAGGATGCGCATGTAACTGTCCATGTACTCCTGTGGGGTATGGAAAGAGCTAACGTTATATAGGTGATACTCCCCCAGCGTAAGGCATTGAAAAACATCTACTAAGGGGTCTGAGGTTGGGATGTTGTCCGCGGGAAAGGAAGTGGTATTTGCGACGGCGGTTTCATTGGTTGAAGGTGTAGGTGTGGTTGAGGTGGATGGTAGAGGTGTGGTTGAAGTGGATGGTTGGGTTGGATGAATGGGTGTCTTGATTGGTACAAGCACATCATTAGGGCGATATAACATATTGCAGGTTTTGAAGGGGGGAGGATCAGCTTTTACGGTATAGGACTTCCCCTCGTACTCAAATTTTATGCATCTATGTAAGGTGGAGGGAACGCATCCCATAGCCGGATCCAAGGGCGGCCTAACAACATGTTGTATTAGAATTCTCCCTCAAGGACATAGAAGAGTTCGGGTAAGGTACGTGGCCCTACATGAATGTTAAGGATCACAGTGCCTAAGGTAGAAGTAATAGCATCGTTGAATGAACGCAGCATGGTGGGGTTGGCACACATGTAGCTAGAGGGGATATTCATTTGTTGAAAGGCTTTGGAAGAGATGATGTTTAGGCTAGCGCCCCGTCAATCATAACACGACGTACGCGGATGTCCCGGACGTAAGCTGAGATGAAAAGAGCGGGGTCAGGATCTTCTGCACCAAAGTCAACAATTTCATCTTCGGAGAAACTGACAGCAGCGGTTTGTTGTACAGGGACGGAAGTGGTAGATTGTTTGGTGAGAGAGGAAACGTGGTTGGGTGTTAAGATGGAGGTAATGGGCAAGGTTTCATTAGGTAAGACCTCTATCCCTTGAAGGATTTCAACAAGAGCTTGTCGATGAGATTCAGAGGCCTGAATGAGATCATACAGTGTCATTTTTACAGGTGATTGGTGAAGCTGTTTGATCATGGTTCGGTGGGAAACTCCATTAGAGATGGGGTAGGTAGGTCCACGAATAACCACTTTAGGTGGTGGTGCGATCGGGATGGTGGACGGAGAAAGAGAGGCCGCAGGTGTGCTTTCTTTAGCTTTCCCATTGTTTTTCTGCCCTCGAGTAGCAACACTAATCATATTGATCTCGTGAACACGAGAGGAGGAAGATGGTAGGGATAAGTCATGGTCTTCAGAGAGGTGGGGTTGTAATAATGATAGATCTTGGTGAGGAGGGGACAGGTGGTATAGGAGAGGGGATTGAAGCTAAAGGTTTCTCCCTTCGTAAATTGTCTTTCTTAACCTTTTTATCGAGAGAGGTGGTGTGAAGTATGGCTTTCAACGCTTTGCATCCCTCTACATCATGTCTGGTGTGCGGTGGTAAGCGTAGATTTTAGACTCATCATAACCTATAGGTCGAGGTTTAGATGGATCATAGGGTCTAAGTGGGGGTAGGGAAATGGTCGCATTCTCCACCAACATAGCAAGGATTTTGGCGTAAGACCCTTTGAGCGGGTCAAAGTCAGAGGAAAATGAGGCTATTGACTGGGTAGGTTTCGGTAATGACTGGGTATGGTTGATTTGTATGGGTGGTGGCTTAGCTAAGGGGTTTTGATAATTGGATTTAACTACACGTGACTTCTTCGGTGTAGAAGTTATGTTTAGCTGGTCAGATGACGTGGTAGCAAAAAACAACCATGGAGAAAGAGGAGTGACAGTAAACAAATCCTTTGATGATGGAGTTTGTTTAGAGTTGATAGGTGGACAGGATACTTGGGGTGACGGTGTTGATATACCCTTGGATCTTTGTATGGGTGCAGAAGGTGTAGGTCATTTTAAAGAAAATGCAGGAGGTATGATGTATTGATGCAAGGTGGAGGGATGAGGTCCCAATATAGAAGGTAGGTGTGACGGTGATGGTTTTAGTTGTGATAGAGACATAGGTTGGACTTGAGGAGATTGGGTCTGTCTCCTAAGTGGATGGATGACTTTACTTTTGGATAAATCTAACCGTTTAGGTGGGTGTGTTAGACTGGGTATTGGTGAGGTCCCAAGTAGGGGAAGGTTTGGTTAGGTCAATAGAGGTGGATGAGGTATTTGGTAGAGATGAGGGGGGTGAAGATGAGGACATAGGCATTTTAAGCTTTTGTAAACACTTCGGGTATATGGTAGAGGCATCTGGATCGGTCATCTGCATTTGAGTAGAATATGGTGTACTCAAATGTTCCCATAGGACTCATCTATCTTCTGAGGGGTGACAATCCTCACGTGTGAATAGGAACTTTTGTATGGAAGAAAGGTGGGTTGTGATTCCGGTCCACTTTGTGGGTGTGATACGAGGGTAAATGAGGAACCTTTGTATCAATGGGCGTTAAGAGGTCAACCGGTCATTGAAAAGATTTAGGCGATGAAGAACTAATAGGTAGGAGGGCATGTTTGAGAGGATCCGTCATGATTAAAGAATTTGGTGATGTCGGTTTGAGGGGTTTCTCGTCTAAGGATGATGAAAAAAGTGGCGAGTCTTCCTCTTGTACAGCAAGAGTGGTAGAAGGAGATGTTTGGGAAATAGATAAGCTAGATAACATCCGCTCACAGTCTTGCAAGAGATGTGGTGTAAGAAGGCTCCTCTGTGAGAAGAGAACTCTGGGTGGTTAATTCCTTTATGGGTAAAGGAACGGCAAGGATTTCATCTTGTCTTGATGGTGGTGAAGGGGGTTCGGGTTCCTGCGTTAGTGAAGAGGCTTGATTCAGAATTTTCTCGATAGAGGCTTTTGGCTGGGAGTCGAAGACTGCATGGATTTCATGAACACTCTCCTCGGCTAAGATATCTTGGTTTATGTTACTATTAGATGAGTGGTTCGGGAATGGTTTGTTGAAGATTTTCAAATTTTGGTTAGCAGGGGCATTAGGATTATCGAGGGCTATATCCCCTGCATCAACCATTTCCTGCACTATGTTTTTCAACATCTTGCAGTTTTCATGACTGTGTCCCTTCACGCGGTGGAAGTTACAGAAGTCATTTTCTTTGTACCAAGAAGGTATAGCGGGTGGAATCAAACCGGAGTGAGGTTTAACAGGAGGTAAGGTAATAGCTCCTGCCTTGAGCAATTTTTCCAATATCACACCATAAGTTTCTCCCAAGGGAGTGTAATTGATGGGCTCGGCTTTATACTTATAGGTGGTTTTTGGCGGGGTATTAGATGGTGCTTGGGATTTGACCATCACCGCATGGACAACTCCTTTTGATTTTGAAGCAGTCGATGCATGAGAATTGGTGGTGTTAGGTTTGTTGGTGGAGTCTTGGGTTGGAAATTGGGGTTTTGTTTGCAACCACAATTTCTCTTCCTCTAAGCTCGAATCTCTAGTTTTCGAGCCATAGTAAAGGCCTCGTCAAATGTGTGGAAAGTTTGAATTTGGAGGGTAGGAGAAATGTGCTTAGCACAGGCCCACGTAAAGAGTTCGATAAGTTTGGCCTGAGGCAAGGCATAAGTAAGTTGGTTGATAAGGCCCGCCATCGTCGTCATGAAATCTGTGATAGATTCATCTTCAAATTGTTGGATGGCATAGAGGTCGGTGATAGATACTTTCTTAGCAATGTTAATGGAGAAATGATCCAAGAAAGATTGGGCTAATTGGTTAAAAGAGAAGATTGAGTCTTGGGTTAAAGCAACTTTGTACCACTCAAGGTGGGTCTGATAAGGACATGGGAAAGGTGTGGAGTAGTAAGGCATCATCATGAGAAATCAGATAGCGGCATGTCTAAATGATCGCAAATGTTGTTGAGGATCCTCCTTACTATTAAAACGAGTGAATTTTGGTAATTCCCATTGAGGAGGATATGAATGAAGGGGGACAGAAGGATGAATAGGCTCCTGACAAACTTGCTCGTATGTCAGGGTGCTATGGCTTCCTGAAAACAGAAGCCTCCAGATTTTGCATTTTGTCCATCATTTGTTTGATTAAATCAGTGGTTGGATGAGATGATGGTGTGGTTTCCGTAAATGGAGGGGGATTGGGCCAAGGGCCACCACTAGACAATGGTGGGGTTAAATGTTGATAAGGTATTGAGGACGAATATGTTGAGGTGACCGAATAGGGATGTCCTATATAAGATGTTGAAGTCACCGGATACGTGTGTGGAAATGAAAAGGTGGGCGGAGCTTGAGAAGGAAAGCTTGTGTGATAGGTGGCAGAGAGCAAGTTATGAAAGGAGCAGTCTGCGAGAGAGACGAGGTAGGAGCAGTTGGTGGTAATGATATGTGGGGCCCCAGATTAACAAAAGGAAAGCCAATCTATGTGCCGTAAGAACCTCTGAAGTCACTGAGTTGGGTGACGGGGCTAAGGATGAAGAAGGCAAGGTGGAATTATCAGGTGGAGAAGGAGCTAAGTGAGTGGCTATACTAATAGGCATACCAACAAGGAGTTGACCATCGGGTGTATGGTCAGGGGCATGAGACAAATAGTATTGTATAGCGCTAGGATTAGCGTCCAAAAATTTCACAAATTCCTTATCTCCTACAGGGATTTTGGGAACCTCGCTGGTGTCCGTAGGATTCCCCACAGGATGTGAAGGGGGTGATTCAGGCAAAGGCACGGAGCAGGCATGTGAAACCATGGCTGCATGACTTGTTTCGAGTGATAACAACCATGGACAAGAGTACACAGTAGGGATGCAATCTATCAGGAACAGAAGCAACAACAAAGTGTTGGAATTGGTGGGTTGTTGGTTTTGGGAAGCATGAAAGACGATGAATCGATATCGGTCGAGATAACCGATGTCGGTGAAGGATGTAAGTCGGCATCGATAAGTTAACCGATGTCGGTATAATAGGACCGGTGTAAGAAGCTATAGGAAGTTGCTGATTTGGGGTTAACGGTGCTTAGTATGCCTACCAAACTATTACAAGTGATCACGAGAAAATAGTGTATGTGATGAGAAACAGAAAAAAAACAAGCAAGATGCACAAGTAAATTAACAGACTAACCCTAGGATTAGTTTTAATCACTTTGGGCTTATGCCTTAGACGCAAGATGATGTCAATCCTAAATAGAAGACTTAGGGGAAATGTCAAGTTTGTTTTGGCTTATAAGGTTACCTCAATCGGGCGGAGGAATACCACGGAAAAGGGGGATGTTTGAGTGTTGTGTTAATTATGATGTGATTGGTATGTGTTGTGCGGTGAAAGTAAGATTAATTTCTTGTCAATACCATGGATATCACCCCCACGTGTACGACATGTTACTTAATCTATGTTCACTAGAATTGAAAACGGCAAGCAAGAATGTGATGCACGTGTTTTAAACCCAAATCGAAAATGATATTCGATGAAGCAAAGAAGATGACTTTCACTAATGCAAAGATGTGAAAGCAAGACAAATTCTTTTACCAAATAATAGAATATCTTGTGAATATTTTAGAAGAAGAAAATAGCAAGTGTGCTCCCTATATGAAAGCAAGAAAGAAAGAAAGAAACCCAAAATGGGTCCCACTGGGTGCCAAAATGTTTCACACGAAATGCTTCCGTTCCTGGAATAGAGTTGCTTCTATCCTTTCATTCCTTTGAAAGAAGAGATAAGGGTTAGGGCTAGGAGGAATACCTGTTGAATGTTGAGAGGGTGTGCGCGTACCAGTAGAGAGAGATCAGATCGATTGTGAAGAACTCCTTTTTGTCTGGGAAGGACTACCTGCAAGTAAGAATACAAGACCACCAGATTCTAATTAGACAATAAATGAGGGAACTGCCTTGGGCCCAGGAAATATTAGACTTCCTTTCGAAGGTGGTCAGTTCCCCTGCTAATATGAATTAACACAAATTATTGCAAAATTACAATTTAATTACCTTGTTAAAACAATAGAGGAAAGGGCTAGTTTTGGTTTTGAATCACAGTGACCGATGCCGGTCACTGTCACCGGTACCGGTTTCTGCTAACCGATATCGGTAGGGGCGAGTGGTTTAGGGCTTTTAGTGAAGGTTTAGTGAAGGTTGGCTATAAGGTGGCTATGGTGTTTATAAGGCTAGTAAATGATTGGGGATAGGTAATGGGGTGATGGAGAAGACTCAGAGGGTATGGGAGCTGTTCTTGGGGCAATGTAGGGGTAGAGGAATGATAGTTAGATGTAGGGTGTTACCGGGTAGTAGATCTAGGAATAGACTTTAATTCTTTGTGATTCGAAATCCAAGAAATGTTATTAAAATAACATATAAGAGATACTACTTACTAGTTCTGATGGAGATATCGAGTCTAAAGGATTTGTGATAAAAGGAAAGGCTCGGAGTAGGATGATCTGACAATCAAAGATGAGCTATCTTCTCTCCCAATGCTTGGATGAGTGTCACTGGGCTCTGGTTACTCAGTTGCAGTCTTGGGCTTGATGTCCTTCTCTGCAAACTCCTCTCTTTCCTTCACTTGTCTCTGCTCGGCCAAGTGAATTCCCGATCCTTCCAATGAATTCCCAGGTTCCAGATCCTTTGTTTTTGGTTGGGGGAGGTCATTTACAAGGAACCGATGGCGGTTACGTAACCGACGGCGGTCGAGTAGGAACCGATATCGGTTAAGTCAAAGTGGAGCTATTTTTAGTAAAATAGCCAACTTTCCCTCCTTTTCTCCCGAGGAATTAGTTGTGGGCTTGGTCAAGTCATTATTAGGTTGATTTTGGTGCGGGTGAGGAGTAATTAGTCATGGGTGTGGATGTAGACCAAGTTATAGGTCTTAATTAGGTTAGTTTAGGGTTAGGACTAGGTCATGATGAGGTGGCGAAATGAGGTGGCAGGTTTGGAGATGTGGATTTATTAATTATAAGGTAATTAATAAATAATTGTGTAAGGTTTAGGTGATGAGGCTAGGTTGCGAAATGAGATGCGGGGCACAGGGGGTCGTAAGACACAAATTTGGTGTCTACACCAGGAGTTGGGACAAGACTATTCGAAAGGAGAAGGTCTTAAATGTAATTCCAACTCAACGTAAGTAACACCTTAAGTTTAATATATCTTTCAGGTAGTTTTCAGATGTCATCACATGACAACCGAAACCTTCGAGGAGATTAGGCTTTTTCAGGATACAACAATGCGTGACATTTGGTAAACCCATGATCGTTAAGATTTACATTTTAAACTCGAACAAGTTTTTACTCGGGATCATCGGTTAGGAACATGGTCATGTTATGAGGTTGCCCGAGATTCGGGGTAATGACACTTTTGTGGTTAACTATTTTTAACCAAGTGTGGTGATATCCCTAGTCCTCGAGAGCATCCTTATAACATTGTCATGTTATTAATCCATTCTGAGTGAATGACTTAAAGGAGGATTGACATAATTCAAGATGGGACATTCTATATAACATTGGAGTGGGGTGGAGGACATAACCAAATGGAGCATCCAAGGAATATGAGACCTCATGATAATGTTTCATTCAAAACTTTGGCCAAAGTAACCTTTCCTGATTGCGTTGTCCTTTGTCACCTAGTCTAAGGGACGAGATGTGAATAATGGTAACAATTATTCAAAGATTCCTGGATAGAGCATTCTAAAATCTTAGGGAAAGAACCGCAAGAGTGAAGAGTTAAAGTAAAACGACTCTAGTGAAACTCATGAATAAATCGTTAGATCGAGTCATGGAATGAATAGTCGGTGGTGTACAAGAGTCATTATTGCTGCATATGGTTTCTGTTATAAGAATGGTTGTTTTGATTTGTGAGTTCTAAATTATGTATTTAGAACTAGGAAGCATTTGTCAAAAAAAAAAAAAAATTTACTTTTTCTAATGTACTAAATGGGATCATTACATGCTTTACAATAGTCTCTACAATCCTTGTACATAGGTTTCCCACCACAAACTGCCATTAATATCTTATGCATGGTGGCATCACTTGCATAATGCCCACCCGCACTTCCTCCGTGTACCTCCTCCATGATGGCCAGTGCTCATGCTCTAATACACACTTGCACAAAACTTCATCACATCCCAACTTGTATAAATCTCCACTAATTAAAATGTAGGTGCAACGCAGCGTATGGCCAACTATTTTTCTCTAAAGTCTTCATACCTTCTGGCACCACACCTTCCTTTAAAAATATTACAATCTCTTCCAAGTCCGAGGGCACATGCTACAATCTAAATAGTTGTGCATCAACACTGTTTCCTCAATACTCTACGCATCCTCTCCTGAATCAATTCTTGACAGATGATCAGGCCCACAATTGATTTTTCTAGGCTTTACTACAATGGTGAATTCAAATTCTTGAAACAACAACACCCACGACATATGCGCCCTTGTAGGATGGGCTTGTTCACCAAATATTTTAATGCCATGTGGTTGGTGTAAAACACAAAGGGTGTTGCTAGAAGATACTATCTAAACTTGAAAATACGTAGATCATTGACAATGCCTCACGCTTAGTTATGGTATAATTTTGCTCTGCTAGTGTTAGCTTCCTACTTGCAAAACATAGAGGATGATCAACAATCCCTTCACCTGGTTGTATAAGCACTACTCCAATGGCAGTCCCTGAGGCATCTACATGGACATGAAAGGGATTATCCTAAGAGGGAAAACATAAAATAGGTGTGGTGATAAGCCTATATTTTAATGTATCAAACACCCTCCTTTGCACCTCTCCCCAATGGAAGGAACTTTTATGTCTAAGCATCTCCTCTAAAGGCATAGTGATCTTGGCATATCCTTTAATAAATTTCCTATAATAGCCCATATGCCCAAGGAATCCACGCACTGCGCTCTGGCTAGTAGGCTCCCTAACCCCATAATAACTATAACCTTAGCGGGATCTACCAGCAAGCCCTCCTTACATATGATATGCCCCAATAAAGTCCCAAAGGGTGTAGTAAACACACATTTATTGATGTTGAGGGATATCCTCAACTGCCTACACCTATCAAACATTAACCTTAAATTGTCACAATGGTCTTTAACCAGACCATACACTATCCAATCATCTAAATAGGAATTCAAGATACTTATGGATGAAGACATGGAATGCTTGCACCACTATGCGTGAAAATACAAAGAGGCTCATTCTTCAACCCAAAGGGCATGATTGTATATGCAAAATTTCCCACTTAGAGGTGAAAGTTATCTTTCTGGTCCTCCTTTGCAATCCGGACTTAGTGGTACCCGAAAATCCATTTGTAAAGGAATATATTTTGCGCATCCCAATGACTCCTTCAAAAATTTCTTGATGAAGGGGGTCGGAAAGGGATCAATGACACAAACTATGTTTAATTCCCTATAATCCACATAGATCCTAATCCACCCATCCTTCTTGATGTTGATTACCATTAGACTTATCCACTCGATTCTTCCACTACCTCAATGATCCCAGAAGCTATCATTTTTTCTATCTCCTCCTTAACCTTCACATGCAAATTGGGATTCATTGGTAGGGTCTTTCCTGATCGTGGCACACACCGTCCTTCAATTTTATCTTCATCTCCCCCAAGGAATGGTGAATTCCTTTGAGCCCATGGTACCTACATGGGAATAAATCCTCAAATTCACATGCAAATCAATGATCTTAGATACTTCCTTCTCCAACCAATAATCTTCTATAATAGCTTCCTTAGGTTCTTCTCCTGAACTCGATGTTAACTTTCTTCATTTTTAAGGGCTCATGGTAGGCGCACGTGTGAGTATCTGCACTATCTACTACCTTGCGTGTCCCTATAGAATGGCTAACATCTAAGTTTTCTGATTCCTCTCCATCAATCACATATACCAACTTTCCTTTTTATTTTTCCAAACATGCGTGCTCAAGTTGTAGCTCTTCTGTTTCCTATACTTCTTCTTCAAAGCACGCCCCAACCTTGGTTCACCTAGTAATTCCAATAGCCTATCTTCCATCCTAGCACTGTCCCCCATGGTAAGGAACTTGATACCCTACAAGGCCTTATCAACCGATGGTTTGGTACTTTGATACTCAAAGGTTTTAATAAGGTCACCACGAGCTCTTACAATTCCTTATTTGGTGGCGTGTCTCGAATGAATATACCATGTGTGTGTGTAACCCCACAAAGTGTAGAATACAACTTGTACACCCAGAGGGATGGTGGAAAATCTTCCATGCCTTCTCTCCAAACCCATACACACACTCTTGGATGGAAAGAGGTGGGCTCCTTCCCATGGTACTCCTTGATGATGGTGGGTACATTACTCCTAGAAAATATGATAGAGAGAGCAATTCTTACCTCGCGCCACTCTAAAAGGCTCTCCTGATGTGTAGCCCACCGCGCTACTATTTTGTGCCGAAAGACATAACTTAACATCCCCCTCCATTCCTTCTCATCCTTCCACTGAGCTTCCACCTCCTGTAGAAAGATCTCAGGGAAGGATCCTCCTGAATACTTGGGCATTTCTTTTCCTCCAAGTGCCTAAACCATGTGTGCCTTTGTTACCTTAGTCACTTGAACCTCTTAACTTTCATCCCATCAATTCATAAGTCCCATGCACCCAATTGTCACATGTCAGGCTAGTGGTATCACTTATCGATCGAGCATCTTCAAATTGGATAACTCCCTTAGTAGGGTGTATCATCTTAGGGTCTCTGATTGAGCACACATATATCCTATCCAAAACTTCTTCCCCCAATGGTTAATATATGGTATTGACTTCCCATTAGCTAGGGGTATAATGACCCATTCCTCCTTTTTCTCAAAGCTGATGTACCCTTTGTTAAACCAAAGGTCCGCATTGTTCTTGTAACACCATAATGCCTAAGTAGTGATGGGAAATTGTCCATCTCGGTGAGCACCAAGAATTCAAATTCCCAGAGTAAACTTAACTCCCTGGATAGTAATAGCTACATCCTTTAAGACACCGATGGGCATTACCTTAGTATTATTTACCATATAAAGCACATTTGAAGATGGCTATAATGCGGGTCTTCCCTATCTGATGCCAAACATCCAAAGTTAGAACATTAACCTCCACGCCTATGTCAATAAGGATATTACTAAGGAGCCATCCATCTACAACTACATTCAACGTAATCTCATTGTCATAATCGAGGCTATGAGGGGGAAGGTTCACATGAATACCTATCTCTCACATTCTCCCTCGGTCCATGGTACCTTCTCTCTCAACCATGATCCGAGCAAGGGAATGATATTCTCCTGCCTTAGCATTTTACACACCTCCTTGACCTCATCCAGGTCATCCTTTTGCACCTCAACCCTCCTTCCTTATTCCTTCCTTGGATTTATCCTTTACACACTAGATCTCCCCTTGTAAGCTTCAAATAACATCCATGGTGTCCTGATATATCTCCTTTTGATGCATGGGGTATAGATACTTTCCATGAATGACCTCCTCCCTTGAAACTAGGTTCTTTGTCTTGGTACCTCTCTTATGCATGTGTAGTTTTTGCCCTTGTTGTTACCAAGATAGGCTCCAAACCTACATCCCATGTTACCTGAGGCATCCATTGTATGTCTTCCACCTTCTTGATACTAACCATTGCAATACCCTTGTCCTTCCGGTGTTGTTGATTCATATGCTCAAAAAATTCTAAGAACTCCTCATATTTATGCTTCTTTCCACACACAAGCATTACAACAAATTTTGGGCATTCTTATTTGTAATGTTCTCAGTAGATCCATAATTGAAACATGTTCCTTGCGAGAACTCACTCCTTTCTCCTCCTAGTTACCACGACCAGAATCCTCCTCGAAAACATCTTCCATGCGTGCCTCCATCTGCGCTCCTCATAATGGTGATCATCGCCCTTAGAACTATTGCAACTAGTTTGGCATACCACATGATCAATGGCCTCATGGATTTGATCAATGAGCCTATAGTCCTTAGTATCATGGGTTATAGAATTGTAAATCTTGTAATAACAAGATACATTTTCCTGATTATGTGCTACAAGCAAGGGACATCTACTTGCATCATGGTCCCCATGAAAAATTTCACACTCTACCACCATAGCGCATACTATCCTCCAAGGGAAATTATCCTTAACGTGCCCCTCTATCTCACAATCTATGCACCACAAACCACTGTGAGTTTCATGGGTTGAGTTCACAGAAATTTTTTCCAACTGCTTGGCCATAACAGCAATCTAAGCCTCCAAGAATGGGCTAATGCTAGTATCAAACACTACCAATAGCCTGGCATGTAGGGCCAACCTCCAATGCCTCACGTGGGTCCAGTAAAAGTTTTATGAGATAAGGACCTTCTAAAAGGGGTGATCAATCCTCCAAAAACCACTTGTGTATGTTGTGAAGGATGAATATCATATGATAGTTTAGAAAAGAGAGTCTTAAAGCATGCATCATACTCCCACACACTCTCTGCCATTCCTTGTTGAATCTCCTTCAAAGCGTTGATGCTCTTCTACTCAAACTCAAGAATGTGGAACTCTACCAAGAATGCATTCTTTAAGGCAAAGTATAATCCACTATTGTCTAATGAGGGTCATACTTCTTATACTGAGTTATGCGTGTGCCCTTGCAACATGGATACAAACTAACTAGCCTTCCATTCTAGGGTTGTGACACCCTTCGTGTGCCATAGCATTTCACACTTGTGAACATGTTCCATAACATCCTCAATACCTCTATAATTGGGAAAATGTAGAGACATTTCAAAGAAAACTTGTGGGGGTGGTTGGGGTCCAAATCCTCCTCCGCTAGATCCTTAGTTTCTACCTATGTTTCCTCCACCACCTGATCCACCAAGTCCACTAGGTCCTGAACCATTAAATCCACCAGGTCCACTAGGTCTTGAACCACCAGATCCACTAGAACCACCAGCTCCTACTCCTCCTGAACCACCAGATCCACTAGGCCCACTAGGTCCTAAAGTGGTCATACCAAGGGTCCCATAGTTCCACTAAGCTACATGCACCTACGGTCTATAAAATGCCCCACTACCAATAGTATACCCCACACCACTTCCAGACATGAGAACAAATGCTTGTGTGCCTATACCTTTCCTGAAAATTCCTAACACTGGGCTGGTGTTTACAGCCATAAAAGTACCAAATGAGAAATTATACCTCATGGGCATAGAATGATCACCTCAATATAATCAACTAGATTAGCAATATTATCCCCCTGATCTGGAAAACCAAGTGCTAGGGTCCAGTCACTAGGTGGGCTTAGATGCATGCCAATGGTTCTTCTTTCTCCACGTGATGAACTCTCATTAGAATTCGAAGGGGTTTCTCTCACATGTTTTCTAAGATGGGGTCGCATACAACTACTTAGGCTCCACATCCTCACGTGAACCTCAAATCCTTCCCATAACATATTAGCATCATACATCCATCACACTATAACCTCACATCATCTAGCAATTTCCCTTTCACGCGCTTCACCATACACTTGATCATCTCTCCTCCCTTTCTTTCTTTTTCCGTAACATCTCGCCATCTTCCTCCACCCTAGCTTCCTCACTCAACTAAGAATGGTTTAGCCGGCCATTGGGAAAGCCTCTAAACTCATGGTAATCATCAAGATCTTCAAAGCCGAGGGACAACATATAAAATGATCCTCTAGGCTCCTCGAAACTCAAACTCAATAACCTCCAGACAAGAATATGTGGAAATGGGTGTACTCCAAAGTGTAGCTAGACAATACTCCTTTCCACCAATGATCCACAGCATGGGTCCACATCAGATCTACATCCTGTAGCCTTTAGTACTCTTCTTGGGTCCACACATGTGATCTATAACACCAACTTGATCTAGATGCATAGGCTGAGAGCCATTCATATAGTTCCATAGGGAAACAATAGAAAAAAATTCATACAGATCATGGTAGAGATTCTCTTCTACCCATCTACGTGTATTAAACTTAGGTCCAATGTTGAATCTCTGAGAAAATTCATCCTCCATGCTTTTGAATCATGATTCAACACTCTCCAACGTTAACCGTTCTGTCATTACTCATTACATAAATCATAATGTATGCTAAAATCCCACTACAACTTTAAAAGAGGTCCCGAAAATGGAACCAAGATGTAGTCATTTTTACTCCTATCACAAAAGAAAGGAACCCCATGCGCATCGACTATCACCCGGAGAACCGGGTGCACTCACCGAGGCACATGCGCGGTACCAAGTCTCTCTTTTATGTGAGTTTAGTGGGAAACATCATCTATGATTAGTGTAAGATATTTCAGAAGGGAAGTTAAGACATGCAAGAACCATAGGGCTCAGAATGGCCTCTAGATCCTTGCAGTCACTTCAGATCGAGTGCTTAACAGAATCCACAACATGTATTGTGACAGAAAGAAACATACAAGCATTCATACTTAGCATGAAAGGAAAGAGAACTCATAAGAGAGAAATATGCATCAGAACCATTGATATTCATGTATATATTATAACAAGTAACCTTATTACATCCATGGAACCATTATAGAGGGTCATAGAGAAGTAGACTACGTAGTCATGCATTGCACTGGACTTAATGTAACTAATCTTCCCAAAAGAAAATTTACAACCCCTAGGCCTAATGCATTCTCTCCAAATACAACCATTCACTGACAGAGTCCTCGCAACATTTCTGCAGAGCTCCGCTCACTCTCTAGATGTCTATCTCTATGTGTATATGTATCTGTGTCCATGTTTCTATCTCTCGTAGGGAACTCATATTTATAGCTTTTATGGACTGCCAACTCATCCTCTAACATCCTCATATCCAAAGTGCCAAGTTTCCAAACGTGGTCCTCCATGTGAGCATGATTCTCCATGCTCGAGCTCTCCACCTTATTCCATGATGTTCTTCTGGAAGATTCCATCACAAGCATGTTCTCCATCCTAGGCCAACTCGCCGCTAAGTGGCATATTATCCATGTGCAACCAAGTCATGATTTTCACATGTTCTATTCCAGACATCCAAAATTACTAATTCCCTATCCTTTCGTGCATCGCGTGTGATACATGCTTCCTTATACCCTCTATTACGTGCTTTTGCCTTGCACGCCATTCCATAACTAGGATCTTACATGCCTACGTGCCTTCATACTTGGCCAATATTCTAAGGGTCCAATAGTAATAGACCCCCTCCTTTTGCATGTCATTCTACCTTCCCCACTGTTTCCACCTTCTTCACACATCGTATTACATTTTCTTGTCACACGTCAATCACCTTTTTATATACACGTAAGCCTTCCTTCATCGTCATGCGACATCATTTCTTCTTATCATGTGACAAATCATTTCCTCATCAGCGATGACTCTTATTGTTCTTTGTCACAGCTTCAATTGGTGATTCCTATTGGGTGATAGCAAGGAGTTTCAGATATGGCCAAACATTAATGGCACCGTACAGGGTATCTCAACAATTGGATTAATGAGGTATGGCACCCATGTTCACCGTGCAAGAAAAGTACCATTAGAAATCAAATTGGTATGGTTTCCCATACCTACGTACATGAAATTAATGAAAGATGTTGGTTGGTAGCTCCTTTTCTATATGTGTGTGTGTGTGTGTGTGTGTGTGTGTTTTCCCCTTCATTTTGGAGAGAGATACATTCTTAAATGTAAAAGAACATTGCCAAAATTGTTCCAACACTTGTGAGCTTTAGGCCTCAAATTTATGTAATTTTTAAAGGATTATTTCCTTATGCCTATATTGTAATGGATTGTGCATCATTTTAAGAAATAAAATTTGTTTTTTGTGGATTTTATTGCCCTAGATTGAGTCAGATTGCATCTTTTTATTTCACCGCATTTTCGGTATATTATGCATGCTATATTCTTTTGTAGGATCTAATTTTTTTGTGCTCCACGAAATTGGAGGGTCGAATGTGTTCTTTGGACTGTGGCACTTCGTCTACCCTCTTCTACCTCATTTCCTTCCATTTTCACTCACTAAGAATATCTCCACCCCCTTTTCTTGGTGTTATTACCTCCCTTAGTTTAGGACTTTATCCTATGCATCTCTTTCTTCCTTGGTCCCTTGGAAATTCTAGGTTAGTGTTAGAATAGCTACATTTCCCTTTCTAGGAGTAGTTTTAGCATTAGGAATAGGTAGAGGAACCAGCCTTATCTAGAGGTTTTCCTCATTTACAAGGGTCGCATACCTTGATACAATCCCATGTTAGTCAAGAGTAGGGTTTTGTTATGTGCAATCCTAGGGTGATATTTTTCCGACATAAAAATAACTTGGGAGGAAGTAGTACTTTACTTGGTTGGCATTTGATGGTAGTCATAGAAGGATTTAAAATTATACCAGCAGGATTCCATCCTCGAGAACTATATGGTTTAAGAGGAGTAAACCAGATGAATTATTGTTGAAGGAATTTTTATAGAATAGTTGCATAGTGTCATTTTGGCATAGATGTTAAAGGTAATAATGTCTCATTTGGTTTAACACTTACAAGAGACATTAATTTTGGTGTAGTTTTCTTATTTATTTGTTAATGAATTTTTTTGATTGTGTGTTGATGATAGGTGATTTAGAAGAAGGGTGTGGCCCTAGGATAGAAGGTTGATGTTTTGATTTTTGTGTTGGAGTAGTTGGATGATTTTGGGATATGATTGTAACCTTTTTAGATGGGGGTGGAATAAGATTTTGAAGGTTACGTGTGTGATATTGAGCCACAAAATCATCATATGATCTCTTCATGATTTGGATAATGGGTTGTTTCTAAGATGTCTGCGAAGAGTTCATAGATGAGCTAGTTGAAGAGGTGGAAGTTGTGGATGAATAAGGTTAAATTTTAATGACGATTCCTAAGGATATTTCTGTTTTCTTCTCAAGTGTTGAGTCTAGGGGTAATAATAGAGGAAGATTCACATAGATTCACCGATAAGAAAATTATTATTAATGGTGTTTATGGTATGATGGGATTGAATGCTATTAACTTATGGTTGACTAGTCGATGGATAATGGTTTAGAAATGGATATTTAAAAAATATTGAGGAATTGATTCTAAGGTGAATTGGGGTTGTCTAAGTGTAGTTTTCCTTTATCAATCGATCCTAGAGTAGATTAAAAATGAATGACACATTTAGATGTTGTGACTTTTGACTCTATAGTACTTTCAATAGTCTTTATCCTTGTATCAAGAGGATTTTGAAACAAAGCTATCAATAGGACAGATAGGGAAAAGAGAGATCATATTAGAAGTGAGGAGTTTTTCAAAAACCACACCATATGATTCAATGATTGGGGTATAATTTCATTGAGATTGAGAATGTTTGGTGGTCAAACATTCTTTTGGTGCATATTTGATGACTACAACATTGGGCGATGATTTGGATTTATCTAGATTGGAGGATGTCTTGGATGAGAATTCAATTTTTGTTTTTTGTTCTAAGTTTGACTCTTCCTTCTATGAGAGTGCAGAGTTTGAGTTTACGGGACATTGTAAAATCTTATTCAAACATATGAAAATATTGGATTTGGAGTGTGGACAAGATGTGTTTTCATGCATGAATGGGAAAACAATTCTATCAATTATAATTGTAGGATGGATAATGATAGTTCATTAATAATACCCTCCAATGGGTGATAAATTTTGTAATGGATTCATCCTAAAAAAATTCATTGCATACAAAGTTAGTAATAGTGATTTTACAAGTAATTTTGATTGATAAATATTCAAGGAATATTTGGGTGAGTTATGTGAATGAGAAGAGACAATATTGTGGGATGTTATACGAGTCTAAAGTAGGACCAACCAAAGACATACGGAATGTTCTCAACATGAGGTCGGTCATGGGATATAAGGTAACAGCATAATGAAAATCTTGGATGTGTTGTTGAGGGTCTTCCTTGATATAAAATTGGGGAATCTAGAAATCTCCTGTTGATGAGGATAAGCTTTGTAAGGCATGATGGGTGGATAGGTTCATTATAGATTTATTCATATGATATTGTGTTTTTAGGGCCCATGGATGTTGCTTCAAGGCTTTATATCCTATTTATAAAAGCATGAAGGGGGTTAGTTTTTGGTGGTTATTATGTGTTGGAAGAGGGTGAGTTAGTTTGAAATGAAAATTTATTAGGATATTGATACGGTTGATATTGCTAAGGGAAATTTTACTTTGAAGGGAATGTTTTCTTGAGGGACATTGGTAGGGATATTATAAGTGGGTAGTGAGACTAATGGCTAAGATGGTTGGATATATTTATACTAGATAGGCATGGACGCGTTTAGTGTAGGTTGTGATTTTTGGGTCATTTATTATAAAGGAATATATGTGTGGATAAAAGGTCGTGAATATTGAGGTGCTTGTTGAAAAGGAGATACAAGTGAAAATTAGGGGTTGTGATTGTTGTGGTATGTTACGAAGGTAATAGAGGTATGGGTAAGAGATTATGACTATTGTGGTATAGATTTAGAATAAATAATTGGTTGTGATTGTTGAGGTATTTGTTGTGAAATAAGTGGGGTTAAGGATTGTTGTGAAATTGGATGGGTACTGGTAATAGTGCTAGTGTCAATTGAGGGTATATATGTAGGGATGGACATGGTAATTTTTTTATAGGTGGAGTGGTTTTTTGAGATGATAGTGGTTGAGACATGCTAGTAGGAATAGTATTAGAACTTACAAGAGGTGTTTGAACATCGAGGAAGTTGGAGGGGTTTGTGTGGATGAAGAAACATTTGTGTTGTTTAGAGGTGGTGTAGAACCAGTTGAAGGATCCGTGAAGATGTGGGTTATTGATTAGTCAGAACTTGTGAGGAGATTAAATTTAGATCAAAAGTGATAATAGGAGTTGAAGACACAACATTGGATGTTTCTAGTTAAAATCTAGTCGAATAATAATATATATATTAAATTACAGGTTTGTGATTTGGATCAATGAAATGGGAAAAACCACATGAAGGATCAAGTACATAAGATTTTTGTTCAGGTATGGATGGTTGTATATGAAAACCCTTCGCTGCAAGGTATGCATTAAAAGTGACAAGATTTAAATCCAATATTTTGAAAAACATGATCCAAACTATCAAAGAAATGGGGATTGAAAATATCAAGTATCTTAGATGAGGAAGATTGGCTAGTAGAAGAATTGGGTTATTCTTGATTCAAGGGTTATGGGGTCGATAGAAAATTTTCAAATTGATCAATGATTCACAGAGAGTCTTATATATGAGCTTGATCATGTTATAAGGTTCGATGAAAATGTTGTGTGGATTGTTAAAATGAAGAAGTCATATTTTCATAAGTTTGGATGCAGGATTGTTTTCTTGTAAGAACCATGAAAATAAACAAACAATCACCTAGTAATGATAAATAAACCTAAATAATAGATTACAATCAACAATCAAATCAAACATAAAGATTGATATTTTCTTGATTAACTTAAAAATAGGGTGAGATGTGTAAAATGGTTGATAGGTCATAGGAAATTGTCATCTATGGATGATTTTAGGAATGTTTAAGGCTAGATTCCTTAATATACCCAAAGGTATGTGAGGCTCAAATATATGTTAGTGCTGGTATGGGACTTGGTATTGGGGCCTACCCCCTCACTTTATGGTCTCGTAGCAATAAGAGAGTCAGTGCTTAACAAATATACCAAAACCAAGGTGATTATACTCGGCCGTAACACCGAGTCAGTCACTTCCCTATTGGGTGATGAAATCCTAATAGTTTCACCTAGGTAGGAATGTTTAATGCAATTTGATGTTTAATGTGGTTTGTATGTGTGTGAGGGATATTACATGGATGTGATCTATTAACCCCTAATTAAACTATGTGATCAAATAGGATGCAAGGTTTGATTTAAACCCAACATAATGATTGATTTTTAATGAGGAAAAAGTCAAAAATACAATACAGAAATTAAAAAGAAAGAGAAAGGACTCACCTAAGAAACAATTCCTTTTCAATTTTTATTTTTTTAAATTTTAGATTTTCTTAGAATGCAATAACATAGGAAGCGAAATCCCCAAAGTAGAAACTTGCAAAAGGTTAGCAGAAGATAGAAAACAACAAGAAAAAATGATGTTAGAGGGTGATCGAATGAGTAATTATAATCAGTCACAAAGATTATTGGTGATAAACATGAATCGTTGGCGATTCACTCCATTTGCTAGTGATTTGATTGGATCACCGACGATTACAAAGCATAAGGCCTAAAATGAATTTTTAATAAAATTAAAATGAATAAAGGGAAAAGGGTCCCACTGGGTGTGTCAAAATGTACTAGATATTTTTTCACTTTTCTAATTTAATTTAATGAAGTGAAATAGAAAAAGTACACCGACCTCAAAGGATGATGGGGTTTACTGATACCCACAAAGATGGATGTTGTAGTTGGTGTTTGATCTTGATGTATGATTGATGTTGCTGAGTCCATTTGATGTGTAAGTTCTCTTGTCCTAAAAATAAATCAACAATCAAAGACACTAAACAAAAATTGATTAGATAGATAGCTAAATAAGCTTTGGTAAAGTTCAATTTAAGGAATGCAATGAGACTTCCTTAGAGGATTTCAACTTGTTTTGTAACAATCAAGTGAATTGATAAAGATATATGATGAAAAAACATATATGGATAGTAGATAAGAATCTCTAGAATTCTAAATAAAAGAGTAAATCATGTCCTACTTCAAGGTGGCCCAAGAAAGGGTGGATAAAATCAAAACCGATTCAAAGTAGTCATACAGAAATCGTTAGTTTCTTGTTTTATCTCATGAAGGAATCAAATTTTTTTATTTTATGTATTTGTCAATAGTAAAACATATTACACTGAGTGAGAGCTCATGAAAAATATTGTATTATTCATAAAAAAAATGGTTGTTATACTATAAGGAGATCATAAATACTTGTAATCGAGTGTGAATAGCCAATAATTGCCATCTAATAGAGAGCCATGGTTGGAAACAACATGTTAAATGCGGAGATATTGATAAAAATGATATAAAACTAATTAATTGATAAAAATTTAAATTTAGATAGGAATCATCATAAATTCAAGGTAATCATCCGTGATTAAGGACTAATCATTGGCAATTATAGTAATCATCGATGAATACTATTAAGATTAACAAATTTTATAAAAATAAGAAATAGAAGCCTAAATTGATATTTTTTTATCACTTTTTAAGTTTAATCAAAATGTAAATGATAAAATGAAATAGATAAATACCTTTAGACAATGGATGGAGCTAAAAGATGCCTCAAATTGGTGATTAACCTTGATTGGTGTTGATGATGATATGGTGTGATTCCCGAGGACTAACATATGAAAAATTCCATCCAAATCTTTAATTAATGATTGTTAGAGATTGATGTAGGATTGTGGTGATCTATGGAATGATCTCGAACTCAATAAAAAGTCAAAATAGCGCATAGATGTGAGAAAATGTTTTCTAAATATCCCCGAGAAATAAGGAAAAACATCTCTTTATAATCATCGTGCAATCACTTAGAATCATCGACGATCCACATTTTTGGGGAAAACTTTTGAATGTGATGAAACCACTTCCAAATGTGGTATTTTGGTTTCGATAAAGAAATGTTGTTATGGGGAGGTTTTAAAAGTATTTTAGGAGGTAAGGTGATGATAATAAAATAGATTTATGTTGTTTTTAAATGATTATGGTGGATTCCCGGTTGTTAGGTGGTTTTAGGGATGATAATTCATAATTTTATGGGGTGTAAGATTATTTTTACAGTGAGGCATGGATAGAATGACTTATAATAGTTATTTTTAGATGAGGATTTAATTAGATAAAAGTGTGTACTCTGAAATGGATGGGTTTGATTAAATTAAGTTTGATGTAGGTCGGTTGATGAAAACCCAATGTCTACAAGTAAATTTCAAATGGGATCAAAATTGTCAAAAGGCCTTTAAAGATCTCAAACAATATTTTCTATCACCACATGTGCTTACATCTCCATGAGAGGGGGATTCATTTTACTTATACATATCCACTACCGATCATGCCATGGGTGTTATGATAGCACATAGAAATAAATAAGTTAGATAACAAGTTGTTTATTACATCATCCACACTCTTTATGACTATGAAAATAATTACATCAAATCCAAATAGTTTTATTATGCTTTTTCTTCACAACTTTCAAACTTTATCATTACCTAATGTTTTGCGACAAAAAAATTAGGTAGACAAATGAGTGGGTATCTTTCCAACGCTCTAGGATTCTAAGCCCCTCTACTTTAATGGTGAAGCTTCATTTATTTTGAGTAGATTAAAATGAAATTTGTTGTTATCCAATGATGTCAAGGATCCAACAGAACACTTCATTGTACCTAAGTATTTTTTTGCAATTTCTTGCAAGGGATGAATTTACTAGATAGTAGGGGGGAGGGAGTGATAAATTAGGGGAGAGATTGATTCTATAAGTATAAAATAAGATTCTTGTCAAAGTTAAAACAAGTTTTATACACATAATTGGGGGAAGAAATAACTATGCTTATAACATCAACAACAAGAGGAAACCATGCACACAAGGTTGCACACATTCATACATATGAGAAAGAAGAAACTCTTTCCTTGATTGATATCTCCACAAGTTGTACAATGAAAAGGAAAAGAGGAAGGTATGCCAAGAAAATGGAAGAATGTTATCTCTTTTATATTTCTCCAAGTAGTAATCTCCTTCAATACAAACTTGATCACACTTTGAGCATACAAAATTGAAAACCCTTAAGAATTATGGTGCCTTTACAATATATAGAATTTAGAATGACTCTTCACCTACCCCCAATAATACCTTTAATTTTTCCTCACAACCTATTACTTTTGACGTTCCAAGGAAATAACATTTGAGACTATAGTCACCTTAATGAATAAGATAAACTTCATGGTTTATCACGATGATGAATTAGAAAGAAGGGGGAGAGAAGAGGAGGAATAATGAAGAGAGAAAGGGGAGAATGTTCCATAGCATGGATGGGAATACCTCTTCCTTTGGTAAATAACTTGATGATGATGATGATGCATGACACCCTCAACCATGAAAAGAGTGCTTATAAACAATTTCTAAAGACCTCCCAACATGAGATGTACATGGGAAATGCTCATGATGATCCTCATTGATAATTGATTGAAAAAATTCTTTATCTCATTGATCTCACTGATTGACTCACTATGACTCACCTATCACACCGAGATATGGTGATGGATTCAATTGTTGCACCTTGTGATGATACGCCTTGCTTTCTCAGACACAATTGAACTCATGATGATGCTTACATGGCATTTGAATTTATCATTCCACTATTTAAGATATGAGGTAATATTACATTTCATATTCTTCCATTATTAAGGCATTGCTTTTTTAGCACATTTCTATTTTTAGCAAGTTTCTTTTTGGGGACCTATTATTTTGGAAAATTGTTTTTTTATCTCTTTACCATTTTACACCTTTCCTTACTACTCTGAGTGATCAAACTTGCAATTTGGGAGACTTGCTATTTTTGGCATATATAAGATCATAACATATAATATTTTTATTAAGTGTATAAAATGGCCTCAGCTTGTGATGGGAATGATATTTTTGGATTCCTCTCTTCATCGCGATCTTGTGCTCAAAATTTCATTATGTTTTACTTAGTGGAAATCTCATAAATAAAAAATGAATTTTTTTCCTGGTGAGAGCTTCAACACGGAGCTACCATGGCAGCCATTAATGAAGTCACTGAGATTTTTGACTGATTATTTTCCCCCTTAGATTGTATTAAAATTAACTCCATCGGGATAGGTTTTTTATCTAGAAGATGTTTTCAAAATTCTAGCTTAATCGATGGTCAGATTGATGGGAAATTTGAGGAATGAGAACTAGGGCACAAAGTGGAGTTTTTGTTTTTGTTAATAATCTAGGGAAAATTTGATATTAATTGAATTTATTATTGATGGTCTATAAAAATGAGGAAGTCTGCAAAAAATCTCACCTCAATATGTGTTCTGGATTGTGAGATATGAGCATTTCATCGTTTTCATTACGAAGCCATTCCAACAATGAACAGACATGGTGTCTACTGCAAAAGAAAGGTTTTTGGTGATATATCATAAATGGAGGAAGATAAATGGATGTGAAATGCAAGGTTGGAGTGATGGAACTAGAGAAAATGAAAAAATGGAGATTTTTGGCAATTAGAGTTTGTGCGTACAAGAGTAAGAAGCAACAAACAAAAATACATACGATTAGTATTTTATTCATCTTGGGCATGGTTGAAATTTTTTTATCCCAAGTGTCTCAAATATTTTGTATGGCTGGTTCAAAAAAAAATTCCCCTCTCCCATTGGTCCAAGTGGCATTCAATAAATTGTTGTTGGGAAATGCGAGAAAAACACTTAAAGCACTGGGGCAAAAAGCTAGGTCACATGGGTAACTTGGGAAGGGGATAAGAATGGCTGGAGAAAAGTG
Source organism: Taxus wallichiana var. yunnanensis (assembly GCA_018340775.1). NCBI lineage: Eukaryota > Viridiplantae > Streptophyta > Pinopsida > Cupressales > Taxaceae > Taxus > Taxus wallichiana. The sequence goes on along the minus strand of CM031243.1, from coordinate 167,751,228 downwards.
TCCCAAATATCCCAAATGTTTGGGATGGTTGGTGAAAAAAATTCACCCCTCTCCCATTTTTCCACATAGCGGGATGTGATTTGATGAGGTGGATAGGTGAGGGGGCTAGAAAAATGGTGCACATGGGGCTTAACTAGGAAATTTGGGCTCAAAGGAGGTCATATCATGGTCCAGGGGGCTACATGGTAGATTGAAAAAAATCCAGAAATTTGGGACATTTGGTGCAAAAAAGTGCACCATCACTTGGTCTTGACATGTGTGTATGTAAAAAAATGACTAACTCCTTTACCTTGTGGAGCAACTTGATGAAGCATAACTTGAGCGTATGGAGGTATTTTCATGCACTTATTTATATGAAATTGACTAGAAATTTCATTTTTAAAACAATGGGATGGGTATAATACCTTTATTCTTCCTAAAACATCCTAAAAATAGGATTTTATTTTGGGCTCATAGGTTGTGCATGTTGAAATTAGTTTGTGGGTAGAAATGCTTGTGTCTTGTGAAAAATGTGAAACCACCATACTCTAGATATATGAAATACCTTTCCAAGTATATTTTTTATCCTAAAATCTTCATGGATCTCCTAGAACTACTTCTCAAAGAAATAGGTTATTTTTACACTACAAGTTGCTTCACCCTCTAGGACCCACTTTTGTTGAAACTATCCCAAAACATATGAAACTTCCCAAAATATTCCTCTACTAGTTTCATGATTTTATTATCTCTATAATACACCTCCCTAATTATTTTAAGTCTTTTATTCCAATCTAGGATAGTGCACCAACCTTAGGAAGACTAGAAAATAGCCTTTCTTAAGCTTCTCAAAGATGCCTGTCTTGAAGAATCTTGTCTTGGAAGTGCTTGAATGGAATTGATATCCCTAAATCACCTATGGAAATGATGACACAACACATTATACCACTTATAATGATGGGATATGACTAATACAGGGGTTAGGATGATCTAGAGGAGGGCTCAGGATGACCTTTAAGAAAAAAAAATTCATAGTAGGGTATGGTTGTCATGTTTTCAAGTTTGAATTTTCCCTTGAAAAAACTCATGACAACACCTTATTAATCACAAAAATTACATTGTTAATAGTTTCAATCCTTAAATCAATTCATTTTAAACAATACCATAGTGATCACATCACTGGTATCTTATGCATATGACAATATTTGATATGGAATGCATCTCACAAAAAAATATCGAAGGACAAGCCATCACCGATTAACTCGTGAAAGCCCCTCTTCTTGACAATCAACTACCTCATGAAAAAATTCCTAAAAAATCCATAAAAACCATTGATCAATACTAAAATCCTATCAAAATGACATTATTCTTTGAAATTTCAAAGTGTCGGCAGGGGGAGGTGTCATTATTATTATCATACCTCCTTGGGGGACTCTGTTCACTCTATCATTTAAATTAAATTTCAAATGCACTAATAACAAGGTAGAATATTAATCTATCATCATGGGTCTCCAAACAATAATCACGCTTGGTTTTTAAATCATGGACATCTACAAAAAATATCAACTTGTTATCAACCAAATCAAAGGAATATATCAATGCAAATATGAGATTCTACAAAAATACAAGAGCATTATCAAGTTCCTTTTAGAATATTTGGATCAATACACAATACAAATTTTCCTCGATCATCAAATAAATTCATGGATACCATGGCTTCACTTACATCACTCATCCCCTATCAAGCGATGATTCCAAATTTTTCATTATGGTGCATAGACTTGATCAACCATCTCACACTAATGAACTTCCATATATCAATCTCATTAAATACAATCAAATAGACCTCTGGTACACTCAAAATTATGAATATCTCTTTGAATCTAAAATTCCCTCTGACCTATCTAAAAAAATTCTAAACAATTTTTTCTATAACACACTACCCAATATTTATCACAGGTGGTTTTATTTACAAATGCATATTTGATGGACTCTTACTATGATGCCTCAAATATCATGAATCCACTAAAGCTATCTAAGAGGTCCATGATGGCATATGTGGTGGAAATTTCATTGGTATAGTTGTCACTAAACATGTCTTATGAATGGGATATTATTGGCCTACTCTAATCAATATTGATGCCCATACATAAAGATATGCTTTAAATCTCAACAATGTTCTAATCTTATTCACATAACCTCGTCAAGCTCTACAACCCACTCGAGATATATGACCCTTCTCAAAATGGGTACTTGACCTCATTTGTTTGATCAAACCTTGTTTGTCATAACGAAACCAATCCATCATCACTACTATTAAATATTTCACAAAATGGGTGGAAGCTATTCCCCTTATCTCTACTAAATAAAATAAAATTGTTGATTTCATCTATCAACATATCATATATCACTTTGGCATCCCTCACAAACTCATCACTAAAAATGGAAAATATTTCAAAAATAAATAATTAGGAATTTTTGTGAAAATTTTAACATCAAACTATGCCTTTCATCACCATATTATCCAAAAGTAAACAGACTAGTAGAAGCATCTAATAAAAAACTTAACAAAATCCTTATGAAAAACATTGAAAAAGCATGTAAGAATTAGCATTTCCAAATATCATTTTCTCTCTAGGCTTATCAAACTATCATCCATAATCCCACAAGGTGCTACCCCTTTCTATTTAGTCTATAGTCCTAAGGTAGTCCTACCCTTAAATTCCAAATCCCATCACTCTGTGTATCATTCAGAGATTTTATCTCTACCAAGGATTATCATCAAGATCATCTAGAAAAACTTGAATTATTAGATTAACATCATCTAACCGCTCTATAACATCACCATGTCTATGAAAAGTGCATCAAATGAGCATATAAAAACATGTCAAAGAACATGAATTCAACATTGGTGATCTTGTCCTTAAAAGAATCAAAATGTCACTACTTTGGAAAGGAGTAAACGTGGAAATTTTACCCCTAACTAGATTGGTCCATATGTCATCACTCATAAGTATGGGTCAAGAGCTTATCATCTAGCCTCCCTTGATGGTAAACCTAAAAATGAACCTTTAAATTCCTTGCACTTATGGCCTTTCTATCATTAAAATATCTACCATCATGACATTAGTCATATCAAAATATCTCATTACATCACTAGCCTATGGTTCACTATAGTAAGGATTTGGAAATATGTGGTATGCCTTCAAAGTATATTATATTTTCAACCTTAAACATGAGAACCATATGTTTTTTCACCATGTTTTCCTCATGGATAATTTCCTCCTTAACATGAACCCTGCAATCATTACTCTCATATAACCTTTATCTACCAACTAAAAACATGTTAAGGGATTAAATGTGTAGTTTGTACACACATTCTTCCCCTCCTTATGTGGACTACTAGGCCTTCCCTCAGCTTTCAAAAATAAAAAATCACACAAATGGATGCACATAGTAAAATAAATTATAGAATGATCCCTCAAAGGATAGCTATTAATCATAGTATCAAAATACGATCGATCCCTTGAAGGATAGTTGTCTATCAAATATAGATCGATCCAAAAAGGATGGATATCTACAAAATCATAAAAATCAAAAATTTAGACCACTCCCCAAAGTATGGCTATCCATATAATTACAAAAATCATCCCACATCAATCATCCTTCATCAAAAATAATCCTATGAAATCTTCACGCATTGATCATCTTTCCCATAAAAATAAAAATTCCTGCATTGATCGGTTTGCACAAATAAAATTTATATGGGGCATAAGCCTACAAGACATCAAAGGAGAACCTACTCTACCATATAAACTACATACCAACCCTTCTTGTGTTGTAAGAAAGTACATAATCTCATTTCTATGTATATCTATAATCTTACATGTGACTAATTATGTTAAAATTTGTTACAAAGGGCCTCAAGTACATTTTCATTAATACTTTTACCATAATATTACATATGTATCATATCCATCCAAAAGCAAACATTTCACCTTTATTCTTAATGATGATTTTAAAGAGTATATTTTGAAGCATATATTGAGATCACCACCGTAAGTCATGTCATATCAAGATCAACACATCATATTAAAATGAACTTAGACACATATAAATAGTATATCAACATCACATTTAACATCACATCATAATACCTAAAAATATCTCAAACTAATACATAAATCCAAAAGATAATCATCACATATATATCACTTTGAATGAGTATATAAAATGCATCAAAAAGGATCATATAAAAATCATATATTATCATATCATATAAAAACCCACATATTATGTGGTAAAAATAAAATCTAACACCCAAGCACCACCCTCACCTCTTACATCTCATCCATATGGCCCCAAATCTCTTCGTGGATGGGGCAATGCTGCCATTGCTCAAATTGGTATCCGGAAAAATGATCTTCTATCCCTCACTTTGTGCTCTATATAACATGGAATTCCAAGAAGGTTCTTTGTAACCAAGCACTTGTAATATATCATCTCATCACCCAACATTCTATACTACTCCATGGTCACAAAACTAGGAGGACCCATCTACCTCTCTTTTCGTTTACACTCCTCCTCCCGTAGTTAATACTATCTATCCCGAACTAGGCCTTGCCCCATGTCCCACACTACCATCTTCCTCTAAACCCATTCCCACCTCTCCATACTTCTCTTGTAGCACCTCTTTGTTTTAACAATATCTATTTTTTTCTAAAGATAGCTATCACGCTCAAGGCATGTTTGGTCCCTCTCTTATTACAACACATCTTGATCTTGGTGAGCCATTACACACTCATGGATCTACCACTAATATGTATCTCTCCTAATGTAATTCATCAAAATATTAATATAGCTATACCACCTCCTCCCCATTGTAACCCTCCTCCTCTTCCACCTCTCCATCCCATAACCTCCCGCCCACCCTATCTCCTTGAGCATCCCACTACTACACCCACCACTCCATGAAACCATCATCTACCCTAAAATTATCCTCCTTAATCCCCTCCATCTCTTCTTCCTCCTTAGTTGGCCCCTCCTCATCTACCATCAGCGAGGGTAATTCCCTCTCTAAATCATCTTGCCAATATACTATCAACTCACCTATAATCTACTACGGAATTTCAAATTGTAGTTGCACTCATGGAAACCGAATAGCCTCTATCATCTCTACTTTCCTCCCACACTCATCTCAATCAACTAACTCGCATCCACCTTGAACATACATGGTACCTCACATAAGGTATCCATACCACATCATCTATGGAAAAGCTCCATAGTCTTTCAATGTAATAATTCTGGTCTATTTGACCCCATCATCACTCATCCAATCAAAATGCCATCTAAAAAATCCCACCACATACTCTTCCAGATCACCTGCACTCCATCGTAGCCCTAGTGGCCTCACGATAACAATGTGATCATAATCCCAATATTGAAGAAAACCCCACATCCAATCTAAATCTCCACCCTTTAACAAACATCTATAGCTCATGGTAAACATGGGCCAAAAGTGCACAAGCCCAAGCATACATAGTATGATTCTCCATAATCTCTGCAATTACACTCGTAAGTGTATAAGGAAACTTTCCACCTCATGAAAATATAGTAGTGAATAATATGATATGTCTAGCATCACTATTGACATCAACCAGTTACCAAGTACATCTACATCATAATACGTCTTAATATGGAAACCCACGACTATGTACTCAATGCCTATAGTCTCATCACCATATAACCATCTCATAGTATTAAGGATTTCATTTTGGGTGATTGGTACCACCTTTTTAACCTAGATAGGTAACTTGAGGATCGTGTACACATATTCTAGCATGATCATTATCTCACTAATAGGAAACTATAAGTTCTCGGTACTCGATTCTATTTGTCAATCAAAGCTATTATCATCCCCAAGTCCCGAGAAATCCACTGGTAGTGGTGAAATCCTCCTAATCAAATAGCAGCCAAATGGCCCCACTCTATATCGGTCACAACATCTTGGATCTATCAAACATATCTAGAACTCTATCTCGGAGATAGATAGTCTCCCTCACTTATAAAACACACAACATAAAATACATGTATTAAGAACTTTCTCCAAAATGACACCAATCACTCGCCAATTTTTTATCGGTGATGATTACATTAACCTAATCATTGATGATCGACCCAATCACCATCGATCATATGATCGACTCTAATCTGGTGTTCCTACCCAAAATTCAAAAAAACACAAAAAATAAAAATAAACAAAAACTCAAAATAGAATAAAAATCAAGCTTACTTACCCCTCTCTTAGTCCTCTACCTCTTCCTACTACTACCACTTTCCTCCATCACTCTAAAAAATCAAAACTCATAATTGAGAGTTCTCAAATAACACTTAAATATGTCAAAAATTAGATTTTTAATCACCCACTTGGCTTATATATTATCTATTTTTAGAATCTCTAGTGACTCTTAATCATTCGAGATCTAGAGGAGTGGGTTAGACTGGGTGTTTGGAGATGGATAAGGGCACCCATGTGTTCCTTAGAATTTTTATTTACTCATGGGTATACATAAAATCTTAGAAAACATCCTCTAAGGTGTCGCAAGGTGTTCACCTTCAGTCATCTTTGATCACTTTGAGGTCACTTTGGAAACATGTAGTGAAGAATAAACCTATAAAACCCTCAAATAGACATGAAATCCTAAAAAAAGATGCAGAATGAGGATTTAGATTATCCTCGATTGTCATAATGGTGAACTTATGACTGAGCATTACACTACATATCAAGCTCAATTTAGTTCTCGTGTGTGTGTGTAGAATTGTGTCTTAGATTGCTCTTATGTGTGTCACACTTGGATATCGATCAAGTAGCTAGATGTAGAATGTAATAAATGTATGCATGGAATAGAATGCACTTCCCTTCTATGAAGTATGATGCAGAAAAAAATCCCTTATGTCCCTTGTAATGGTGTTATATGGATGTAGTGGAGCTCTTGGATGCCTTGATGGATGCAACCTTAGGTGGTGATAGCTAATTCTTAGTGTTTGGTCCTTTATTATGATCACATGACTTTATGTTTATATGATTACCTTTCTTTAATTTCATAATTAACCCCAAAAAGGTTGACTACCAAAAATATAAGATGCTCAAATGGCTAAAAAGGACCCAATAAGTGTAAATAAAGTATCAAGAGGTCATAGGAACCTAGAGGGGACGAGGGCACTTCACGTTGGCATCTTGGTTAGGTGCTAGTGTTCGAGAATGAAAAATTTCAAAGATTAAAAAGGAAGACTAAGAAAGTAAGGGTGCAATCGAAGTAGAAGTAAAAAAATCAAAGAAAAGTGGCCAAATACATGGGTTAGTTAGTACTTTTATTACTTAGGAATCACATGAATAGAAGTATGTAATCAAGACTAAATAATTACCCAAAGTGCATGATTTTGTGTCTACATTTTCCCCCATTTCATGTTGGTTATTGGAACACTGGTAACATAAAGTAGATAGATATTTATACCTTATATCCACATAGATTGATGATTAAAGCGTGCCCAGAGGGACTAAACAAAGCATGGAATGATAAAAATGTGAAACATAGATTCTAAGGAGGAAAAAGTGCAAAAAGTGATGAAAATGAACATGAACCTAGGGCGTAAATGTATGTGTAGATGTTGTGATATACCTATTTTTGATTTTGATGTTATTATTGATGTTATGATAATGTTGACTACCACTTCACATACGGATGGAGCTTGCAAAGTGAAGAATGAACAAGTATTCAAATACACGTGTATATGTATCAAAATTATGTAAAATTTTGAAAATATGAAAAAGGAACATGTGCACTGATCCTTGATGAGGAAAGAGTGTAGAAAAGATCCAAAAGATGTTAATGAAGAGCAATTTTTGGGTGATCTCAGGCCATGATAGAAGAATTATGAGGAGGAAATTATAGTGCAATCCTCTAACCTTTAACCACTTCCCAAAGTTGTAGAGCACTCTGAAATGTTGGATTTTTGGGTGATCCTATGCCATGGTAGAAGTAGTGTAGAGAGGAAAGTATAGTGTCATCCTCTAACCTTTAACTACTCCCTAAAATGAAAAAACCATTGCAGATGGTGTGTACTATGTAAATTCCCATTGCTAAAGGAATTTATGACCTATCAAAAGCCTCTCGTGAAATGTCGAAGAACTGTATAATTTCCCCTAGTTACAAGAATTTAGATAGGACATCATTTTGTTAAGGACCTGAGTTTAATTTTGAGCCCTATTTGAAACTAACAATTATGTTGTATTGATACCATGTTGTGTTGTTTATAATATTACATTGGGTGAATAACTAACCCAAATGATTCCCCCCTCATTTGGGGTGCATGTGACATCGCTGAAGGAGTATGTGGACTAAAACAAGACTCGATCATTGCTATGTTGACATTGTTCCTATAGGGGGAGGGAATGTGTTTGGTAGGAAGGAACATGCAAACGAAAGTTTCTAGGAAAACAAGTATTATTACAAGTAAAAACAAAAACATATATAGAAGACAAAATGTAAGCCACGTAGATAAAGTATAAGCTAATACACAATCATCTAATGTAAAACACAAAAAAAAAAGTTTAGATTGTGAAAATCAGGTTGTAAACATGGGACATCACTCATGATGTCACAAGACAAACAAGGCCATAGTGGCTGTAAATAATGAGACAACAAGCAAGACATAGGGAAAATCCTACAAACAATGACAAGAAAAAGCAAATAGTGTATTAGAAAACCATGGAAGCAAATATTCCTACAAAAAAATGTTGCACATGAAGCACCTATTAGCATGTTAGAAAGATACAAAGTATGTCAAAGCATGTATAATATAATAAATTAATGTGTTATAAAATAAAATGAAACAATAAACACCTGTAGTATATGAAAGTGGATGCCCTCATGAGCCTCTGTGGGATCTGGTACTACGTATTATTACACTCATGCATGTTACGTGTATAGATCTCGTAAAATTTACAATCACAAATAGAAAGGAAATTAAATGCACGTGTGGGTATTATAAATATAATGGCATAAGATATGTCTATCTAGCATGTGTAATAAGATGTGCATGTAACAAGTTAATGTAAGGAAGACTAAGTGCTGCAACCAGGATATCCACCATGTTGTGAATGAGGAAGAATGCAATGCAAAGTGTGAATGATATGAGAAGTATAACCCTTGAGTGGATGTGTGTGTATGCAATGAGTATCAGTTATTTATGCCCCCTCATCAATTAATAAGGAACAAGAAATGAGAGTGTGTCATCGGGAAATGGTTTGAATTGTGTGCAAGAAATATGTGATTGTCAAAGTGCAAAGCATTTGAGTGTAAAATGATGATTTGATAATGATATTGAATGTGACATAGGGGTTAAGTGCATAAAGTTGGGGGACCAAAAAGTGGACATCAAATCCTAAATTTTACATCAAAAATAGCAAAACATCAAATTTTCTCTTCCATGGACTTGAACCATGCCAAAAATCAAAAACATGTCACAAAAATGGTACCATCGCATAGGGGAGATTGTTAGATTTGTAGAAATATTGATTTTAAAGTGAATAGAATATGATAAATATCATTTTATAATTTTTACTAATAGTAGGTATTTAAGACACTTTTTCCCATGAATTTTCATGTCTACGTTTAAGATTGCAACTTTTGTTTCACTTGTCATAATGTGATAAAACCTATACCATCCCAACCATGGAAAAATTCTATACATGTTCAAAAAAATTATTTGATTTTGATATTTTTGATGAAGTTATGGTGGGAAAACAAAAAGTGCTCTGTTTTATTTATGTTTTCAGACCACTTTCACAAAAAAATCATTAAAAATAAATATTACTCAAAAATATACAAAATAAAATCTATCCCAAGATAGATAGTGGCATTTAAATTTTCACCAAAGGAAAAAAATATCAAGTTTTGGTCATCCAAATCGTGGGAAAACAGACAAGTAATCTTATAGGATTTTTTAAAAATAAAACCAATTTATTGAATTTTGAGTGTTTAATAGAGACAAACTTATCTATTTTGAAAAAAATAGTAATTTAGAAACTAAATTATGGATTCTACGATTCATATTTATATCATTTTTCTAATTTTGAGTGCACACATTGCTAATAATCCCTACAAGTTTATATTTCATTATTATTTTCAATATGGCGTTCACTTATGACCCCTTTTTGGGGCCCCCAACTTTCTACACTTACTCAAGGATGAGGTGTTAACATGTATGATGACTTATTTTAAAGCATATATCACAAGATGTGTGAGTAGGATGGTAGAAAGCGTGACAATTTATCCTAAAGCTATATCATGAAATAAGGAAAAAGAATCCAAAAGGAACAAAGATTTATCATAAAGTGTATATCATGATACAAGTAAACACAAAGATAGGAGTGATGATTTATTTTATAGTGTATATCATGATATGAGGAATAAAGAGCTTGAAATAGGTGACGATTTAGTATAATGCATATATCACAAGATGAATGACTAAAGGTACTAGGTAGGAATCTTGCATGAAAAAAATATTGAATGATTGAACTTGTGAGTATGATGAGGTCAATTTCAGATGTAAACCCTTAGCATTCGAGTATGGACCATGGTACTAGAGTGTGTCTTTAGGTAATGAGTACACCACGTAAAATTGGATGAGTAAAATGTGTAATATGTGGAGCAGATGTGGTGATGAGATAATTTCATAGTTGTATGATGTGTAAATCATGTGATGTGTAATGTGAAATGTTAGTGTGTAATGCAAGATATATAAATTATATAAGTGTGGGAAAGCAAAGGTCATAAGATATAAAATGTATAATAGTTTAGTGTGTAGAATGTGTACGATGTATAGGTGTATAAATCAAAGAGAGTGGGTGATGTATAGTATATGAAAGAGGAGGATGGTGTATATGTACAAAATTTCCTAATGTGTGAAGATGTGTAATGTTTGGCATCTACTATGTAATGTGTGAGGTTCATGTGTATAGGTTCCCTCATTAATCAAGTGTTAACCATATCACAACAATACATCATAGGGTATTGGTGATGTATATGCTAAAATTGGGCATGTGAAATGATGAAAATATAAGACATGTGTCGATGTTAGGAAGAGAAATAAGTATGACGCCCCCAAGTATGTGATGAGAAAAATGTTCAAGTGCCATTGTCTAAAAGATCATAATTTTCCCGATCAAAGCTTCTTGGGGTGGCATTGGAGACTTGATAATAACTAGTATGAGAAGTATAATATAGAGAGTCATTGTGATGCAAAGTGTACACATTCATTACATTCACTTCATCAATGAAAGGTGTTGGCGGACACCCATGTGCATACCAACGAGTAATATTTTGAGAATATCTAGGAGATGAATCACTACCAATAGAAACATTGTCGAATGGCATGGGAAAAGTGATAGAAGTGTGACTGGAGTCTAAATTACCTCTAATATATTCAATCCAATATTTTTTAAGTTTCAAAGGAGAATTCAGGGTGCTACGTGTAATGAATACTACTAGATGAAAAAAATGCAGACCATAGGTGGTTGTAATGTGAAAATAACCATGATAAAGATGTGGTGAATAAGATAGAAAAAATATCATTAAGTGTTGATCCAAGCCCAGTTAATCCATCATATGTGCAAATAGTATTAGAAAAAGTATGATCCACGAATATGATGCCAATAAGATTTGTTGATTAAGAGCGTGCATGTGAAAGGAGGTGGTATATATGTAGACTACTCAAGAGATGGTGAAATAGCATACAAAGTATGGAGACCCATGATAAAGTACCATAGAATTGGTGGAAGGATAGGTCTTAAATTTGTATTCACCATGCCCATTAGCCAAGAAAGTGTCTTTGAAATAGGAATCATCTATATCAATAGGAGATAATTTTGGTTTTCCTAATGCTTCATAAATAAGTTCAATATTATCAACTTCGTTGTCATAGTCTTTAGTTTTTTCATTGTCATGTTGTATTATTGTATCAAGTATGTTGGTAGGTGGTGCACTAGATGTAAGAAGAGCGTCAATAGATAGATTAGTATTTTACATAGGATTAGAGCTGTGGGTGAAATGATGGCAATAATATGAGTAGAAATAATAGGATTACTTAGAGCAAGTAGAAGTATATTGTGAAGCACTAGACTGTCCAACATCAAATGTATCGATACTAATATATGGAATAAGTTGTGTATGAGGAATAGGCATAACAGGTTGTAGGTTCTATGCCACAAAATTTGAAGCGTTCAGGATTTGCAGCAATAGTATGTTCATATACATCATGTAATAATTTAACACATTGGTCTACAAGTAGATGGGACTGCATGTGTTGCATGAATCCAAGTCCTACCTAGTAACATAATGGATTGAAATGAACCATTTATGATGAAGAAGTTTTGAGGAAAGTATTTGCCACAAATTGAATATTTAATGAAATATTTCCTAGGAATGTGTGAGTATTTGAATCATATCCCCAAATAAGAGTAGAATTCTTAGAAATTAGATTATTATTAATGCCCATTTGTTTTAGAAGGGAATGAGCACATAAGTTAATGACCAATCCATCATCAATAATTACATGTTTAATACAAGTGGTGTTGATAATAGTTGTGATAAGAAAAGGTACACATATATTGTCATTAGAAAATGGTGATATGTGCTCATTAGTGAATGATATAACACATGGTAAATTTTTGAGAGACTGGTTGAGGTGTGTGAAGGATACTAAAGAATTATCACATTCTATATGAATGGAACAAAGGAAACCTCCAATGTTTTATGACAATCTAATACACTACGCAATAAGTTATAGAGAGATATTGTGGCGGTGTATTCTTAATTTGTTCAATGATATCATATCCCTTAAAAGCATTAGGAGGATGCCGAAGAAGTTATTGGTGGTGGGATAGAAATGGGTGGAGTCATAGGAGGATGAGTGTGGAGAGTAGTTACTACATTTATAGAAGGATCATCCCGAGGTATAATAAAATGAGGAGGATGTTGAGTACAAACTTGTATGAAATTAGTAGTGGTAGTAACCATGCTTGAAACCTAAGTGGGTGTGAAAGAAGGATAGGACAATTGAGTCATGACTTGATAAGGTGAATACATACTCAGAAGGGAGGGTTTGATTGTTTGGGTTCACCAAAATGATTAAGCTAAAATGTGAAATGCAATCCTAATCTATATGTTATAGTAGCATTAAATGAATAATAATGAAGTACATAAATTACACCCAAACAAAAAGTAATAAAGTGAAAACAACTAAGTGTAAAGAGAGGGTAAGAAGCCTTAGCTGATTCACGAGTTATGGAAGATGTAAAGAGCTGGAAAACAAGAAAATTGTAAGTATTGATCATTATACTGGAGCTCAAAAAATATAGATCTGGAGGAGCGGGGTGGACTAGGGCACCTTGAGAGGGACAAGGGCACCTATGGGTGCTCTAGACCTATTTCTGGGCACTTGGGTCTGCAAAAAGCTTAGAAAACCTCCTCTAAGGTGTCATGAGGTGTTCTCCTTTAGTTAATTTTGATCTCTCGAGGTCACACTAAGATCTCCGAGGTCACTAGAAACCTGCAATGAAGAATGAACCTGCAAAACCCTCAAATAGACATCAAATCCTAAAAAAGGAAAGATGCGAGAATGAGGGGTTGGACTTTCCTCATCTATCACAATGGTGAACTTATGACTGAGCATTGCACTACATCTCAGACCCAATGTAGTTATGTGTGTGTGTGTGGAATTGTGCCCTAGGTTGCTCTTGTGTGTGTCACACTTGGATAGTGAGCAAGTAGCTAGATGTAGAATGTAATAAATGTGTGCATGGAATAGAATAAACTTTGCTCCTATGAAGTGTGATGTAGAAAACCATCCCTTGTGTCCCTCGTGATGGTGCTAGATGGATGCATTAGAGCTCTTGGATGCCTTGATGGATGTAACCTTAGGTGGTGATAGATAATGCTTAGTGCTTAGTCCTTTATTATGATCACATAACTATATATTTATATGATTCCCTTGCTTGAATTTCATAATTAACCTCAAAAATTCTAACTACCAAAAATATAATATGCTCAAATGGATATAAAGCACCAAAAAAGTGTAATTAAAGTACAAAGAGGATAGGGGTTCCCATAGGGGACAAGGGCACCTCACTCGGCATTCTTGGTTGCGCATTGTTGTCTAGGATGACAAATTCCAAAGAGTAAAAAGGAAAACTGAGCAAGTAAGGGTGTAACAAAATAAGTAGAAACAAAAGAAACGAAAGGTAAAAAAATACATGGGTTAATTATTACTTTTCTTACTTATAAATCACGTCAATAGTATTATGTAATCAAGACTAAATAATTACCCAAAGTTCATGATTTTGTTTCAACATCAAATCATTTTTACATTAGTTATAATCTATCATTTATCGTCGATATCATCCCTGCATAGTCTTATTAATCCATGCTTATCATTTAGTCATTAACAAACCTTTTTTTTATATTTTTTAATATATGCAGAGATCTTCATCGATCTTTAATCATCATTAATATATTCCCAACCTTTTCTTATTCTATTACCCTCCCAAAAATTCCAAATCTCTATTTTGAGAACCTTATAGGCCTATAGATTCCCCTTATCTTATCTTTTCATTTTCAAACTTTTTGTCTTAAATCACTATCTATTTTATCAGTCCTTTTTCAAATAAGAAAATTTTATACTTGATTTTCATCGATCTCAATCAGCATCAATCGACATCCATAACACTTGGTTTTATCATTTGTCTCACAAAAACACCTTAATATTTGATTTTGGAGTTCATAGACCTTTAGATCCTCTCAATCCTACTTTAGTAACATTCATCTGCTCGGCATTCATTATCATCTATTTTATCCATATTTTTCAAAACAAGTATTTTTCCTCCGATCTCCATCGATCCCTATCATTTATAAATCATGTTTACATAAATCCTATTTTTATCAATCGATTCTTTTCTAACAAGTTATTTATAAGAATAGATCTTTTGTATATGAAAATTCTAGGCCTTTCACACCCCATTACCAGCATATATGATATTTTGATTGTCTAATAGATGTTCTTGTGGGAACAATTTGATATCCTCCATGAATGTGTGCCATCGCATTTACACCCAACATTGAAGACATTGAAGATCAAGTCGAAATCATCCAATAAGAGTGAGAAGCCACTAAGAAGTTATGGTACAACTACTTGAGGACTTCGAGATTACCACAAACTGAAAAATTTTAATGGGATCTTCATATCCATATTGAATTCTTAAATATTATTATTATCGTTAGCTTATTATCATTATCAAAACAACTTAATTATATCAAACAACTTGACACCCTTTAAGGAATTTCCTTTAGATTCCAAGGATGACACTTCTTGAGCAACTTGATATCATATTTATCTAATATTCTTTTTCTAGTTATCTTTACATGTAGGTATTCTTACTCAACAAAAATAGGAGCATTTTCTTACTATCCATGTTTGATCATCCGGACATTGTGATTATCGGTGTAGGTATCAATAAACCCTTCTTATTTGATTTTTAGGTACTTTCTACATTTAAAACACTAACTAAAAACTACCTTGAATAGTAGGATTAATATTTTTCTAAACTACATGGATGTTTTTTATGAAAGTATTTGATATCATCAATGTATTGTTGTATATACTAATAAAGTAAATTTGAAATTTATTGAAGCATATAATTGGTGTTTTCAAATAGAGGGTATGTGGGTGGGTTAAAATGTGAAATATCATTATTAATATAAAGGTCAAAGTTTTTATGTTAACATTTAAGTGGATCGTAATATATTAAATTATCTAGATATTTGTTAAATATGATAATATCCTTGTGTATATTCATTCATGGTTATATGAGAAGATATGGTAAGATCATCTAGTTTATATTCCTCCATGAAAGTGGGATTAAAAAAGGGAAGTTTTTTTCATAAATAATACACTTTTATTAGTTTGTTAAGTTCATTTTTGTAGATAGAGTTTATGTATAATGAGGTGGATATAATTGATTAAATAGAAAACACTTAAAATAGTTACAAATAGAAATTTCAAGTAGGCTTATATACTTATCAAATATATTGTATCATAGAGACAAGTAAGATACCAAAAACATAGATTTCCATATTTTAACTCTATTATATATAAGTACAATGCTCATATTACAACATAGTTTAATAAATCCATACTCAATTATACTTTAATACTCTATTTCTATTCCACCATACTTTCATCCATACATACCTCTCTTCCAAAATTATTCACTCCTACCTTACACACACTCTTCAATCTTTAAACACTTAGTCTCTATCTCTACCCCATTCTCTTGTATTTTTATATATTAGGTCGGTTATAGAATATTGTAACTATTAATTGAGTCTCTTATACAGGTAGCCAATTATTTTAACCCAAGAATTTGTATTCCTTTATTTCATAGCTTCCATTAACCTATGGTATATTACATAACTTTTGTAATCCAAGTGTTTTATTAAAATCAAAATAAATCACCCTATCAACATCATTCTTGAACTTAAACCATTTACTTTTCCTTTAGAAAACTATCGGATGAATACTCTTTCAATAATTTGAAAAACATTATTCTTTGTCTTTAATTTTTGTTAATTATACTAGCACAAGGTAAATTTCCTACCTTCAGTGATGAAAAAACTTAGAAATCTTACATAAGCAAACATATTATCTCCCTTGATTGACTTTCCTAGCTGGTAAAGGTATGGTGGAGATGATCTAAACAAAACTTAATTCACCACTTTCTTAATATACTTTACAAATATGGTGGTAATTCACTATTCAAAATATTTTCAAGCCACTATTTACATGGTCGATCTCTATTCTATTTATTATAATTAGGAATTATAGGCTACCATTATTAGTATATCTAAATTGAATTGGTGGAAAGAGGCATTGTTCCATATTCTAGTTATACCACTACCTTCTCCATTGTTTTCAATTTTTCATGCACCATATTACCATACTCATCCATATAATCAATTGTTTATACCCATTCAATATGCTTTATTTTCTATTGTTCTCTCAAATCCACCATTATGTTAACTCATCCATAGTTATATCATCCTTTATGTCATATGTAATAGATCCTTTGGTGGCTTCCTCCTCTAAATGAAAAGCTCATGTTTTTCTTGTTGGGTTGCATCTAACCAACCCATATAATATATAAAGTAGGTCATCAGCTCACCCAATGTGGAACTTAGTTCTTCTACTTGTACTTGTACCTTTTTATCCTTTCCACACTTTATTTTTATAATGGAATCATATAAGAGTATATATTTTTTTCTTTGGCTTCATCACAAAATATTTGTTCATGTTCATATATGGTATTTGAGATGTGTAATAGGTTACCCACTATTTCTTGTAGTATCTCCTCAATTAGATATGCCTTGTCTACATTATATTATGTCCTTACTTGAAATAAATATGCAATTACCTTCTTCATATCATATTCCAACACCATGGATAAAGAGGTGGAAGGAATCAAGAATAAACAATGTGAGATTTTAAATATGGACAAGAGAACCTTAGAATTCCTTTCCTATTCATTTCTGAATTTAATGTTCTTAGAAAGGAAAAAACAATAAGGTTACTACTTTTAGAGAGTTAAAAGGGCATGCGAGAATGTTAAAAGAGTTTTGAAGCTTATGAAATAGCATGTTGGTTGTTACATCTCGGATGGATGTTTTTTATTCACTTCTGATTTAGTGTTAAATTTTGGTTGAATCTATGCTAAATTCTTGTTTTTGCTTGATGTTTTTTCCTCTTTATATCTCAGGTGTGAATATGCAAACGCGTTGTGCTAACTTTTTGCTTGACTTCAAGCTGATTTCATGATGTATGTTTTCTGGTTTCTTCTCTAAGGATTGTTTTTCTTCTATTATTTCATTGTATATCTAGACATTGGCCTCTTTGTACCTAGGTAGGATCCAAATCGAAAAACTTTTACCCTTAATAAAAAAATATTCCAACACCATGCATATCTTCATCTAATCTTTTTCTATACTTTATTATAAGATTCCCACCGTTTGTAAATTTGGAAAGTGTGATGATTCTAATAGATGTAAAATCAACCATTTCTCTATTAGTTATATTATATCCTAATTTAACCTAAATGGTTAAATTTAAGGGGGAAAATAACCAATGGTATATTATCCTCATTAGCTAGTTTCAAAGCTAATTTTGGCAATAACAAGATAATACATAGAAAAAGATAAATAATGAAAGAAAAATGAAACAAATTACTAGCAATGAGAGGGAGAAGAAGACTTATCTTATATTTAGGAATATGTGTTGATTTGGGCCGACACGGTGGTGGAAAGGGATGAAAATGGTTTGACAAAGATTCATCTCTAAAATTATCTTGTAAATCTTCCTAGACTAAGGCATATAACATATACCAAAGGCTATGGCCTTTATGGACCTTTCTATATACCCATGTCTTTTTTTACTTTTATCTCCTGAAACTTTTTGGGTTTACACATTGCTTTCTTATCTACTTTTTTGTAATTTGGACCTTCTACACTATGTGAATCTCATTGTGTAACTAATTGAATCTTTAAAACCCTATATGTTGAGAGACTCTTGTAAAAAAACTAATTTGGTAGTAAGCACCCATTCACACCACCAACATCTCCACTACTCTCAGAAGATGAATCAAAATGCATATCGTTCTCACATATCATGTGATATATAGAATGTATACAACCAAATTGATAACCATGACTTTACAACAATGTAATTGTACCTTGAACCTTTACCCTAGCTTGACTTGAATTTGATAATGTGTCTATTTTTCTTGCATATTTGATTAGATGACTACTCTAGAATAAGTGTGTAGAGTATATAAATTTCAAGGGATTTCTATAGTAGCTTTTTGTGATTTATCATAGTATTTTCTCAAAGGAATGTTAGGTGTCTAGTAGATAGAATTCCCTCCTTAATGAGAGATGAATAACTTACTTATATATATATATATATATATATATATAAAGTAAGTAAGTTATTCATCTCTCATTAAGAAGGGTATTCTATCTACTATATATATATATATATATATATATATATATGTTTTGGATCTATAAAACTCATATAAAGCTGACTATAAGTGTACCAAATAATTTCAAATTAAGAAAAGTACCATTAGAGGAAAAGGGATCAAAGTGGTCATGTCGACCAATAATGTATGGAAGTTATGGCCTTTTAAGTGCTATGGTCCTAAATACATGTGCTAGTGATTTGAAAAATGTGGTTGTAATATGTGAGGGTATTGCTTGATTTGATGAATTAGTATGATCATTATGCGAAAAAGATACAATGTGTATGTAAAAAGAATGAGTGAGATATAGCTAAGGATGGCATAATTCACCTAATTAAGAAAGTGTGGGATGATTCAAAAGTTTTTATAATTTTTATTGTTGTAAGCCATGATTTAATAAAATGAGTGTCTACATTTGACCCCCTTTAAGTATGAAATTAAAAATTGTGTACTTAAAGAAAAATTTACTTGAGTGTGTAGACACACTTTATATTCACTTAGATAACATTATGATCATGTTGTCATTTTTTATTTTTTTGGTTGTGTTTGTTTTTTCAAGATGAGAATTTGTAGAGAAAAGTGTATTCAATTTCCATAGTATAGGAAATCAAACTTTAACTTAAAATTTTTAAAATTAGTGTGAAAATAGTAATATGTAAGTAGAAATACAAAACAAAGGTAAGTGTAATATGTAAGTAGAAATGATTGTTTTATGATAGAGGGGAGAGAGTACTCCCACTACCATTTTCCAAGAGACTTATTATTCTTTGTGTTCAAGATGGTTGGAAGTACATCGGGTGATAATTCCCCAAGTGGAATGTGCTAAGGAAAATAGAAATAAGTTCAAATATACCCCACCTAGTAAATAGAATTGTATGGGAGCATTTAATTTTCTCGACATCCCTTAACAAAAATATGAGAAATGGGAAGTCAATCCCACAAGGATAACATTCACCTCGACACTTCCCAAGATCCACAGATAAGTACCATTGCATATAAAGTTGAAACCAGTTGATTTACAAATGATGAAATAATGTATCAAGGAAATTTATCTTGGACATATCCTTACAGCCACCCTAATATGAACTACACCATGTATTTATCAATAAAATTTAGTAAATATCTTGTAAATTCCCTTTGAGAAAACTATTTAATATATCCCTCGAGAAGAAAGTGTATGGAATGGACAATAATATCCAGATGTTATGGTCTTTGTTTTATTAAGGTCCTTGTATTATTTTCTAACCCAAGTCTATTTATAATACAATTTTTAAACCTCTACACTATCTAATTCTTATTATGTCAATATGTTTCATGAATATTTACTATCATGAGGGTGAGATATCACCCAATGGTTTCTCCCTTTTTGTGACGTATGAGATAGAGCAACTGTGAGTATGGCCCAAAAATAGGACTTATAGCTGATGTGCACATGTGTTGTAGGATTATTGTAGGGGAATAAGGGAGTGTACATGGTTTATAATGTGAAGGATATATAGGAATATAGTATAAAAACTAGAAAAATGTTAGTAACAAGCAATAAAGAAACAACACAATAGATGTAAGAAAACGACATAAGGACACACAAATATAATAGCATTCTAAACAAGATGTCACATACATGGGAAATCACTTAGGATGTCATAAGATAATCAAGGCACTCAAGGAAAACAAGAAACAATTGAGTAACATAAGTCATTTCCCATAAACAAGTGAAAGCACAGAGAAAGAATGTAAAACAAGAAACAAGTTATAAGATGAAAATGATCCTAGTTTTAGAATTAACTTGTAAAATACATACTACACATGAAACACCCATTAGCATGTTATATTAATAAATATTATGACAAAATGTATGTATTGAGTGACTCATGTAAGAGAAAATAAAGGAGTGGATATTGGAATAATATCACATGTATGTGAGAAAGTATAAAGTGGATTCCCTAGTTATTACAAAAGAACTAGTAGAGAGCGATGTCAACTATCCTACATCATGTAAATATATGTGTGTAGCTTGAATTTAACTCAATATACCACGTGAAATCACTTGTGTATCAAAAATGATATAGCATACTATGTATCAAGCTAAAATGATAAGTAATGTGCAACATTTTTTATTAGATTAGCTAATCGGCGAGGATCGGGTCAAGAGGCCACACAAAGAGATATACATCATGAAAGTGCCCAAGCAGGAAACAAAGATGGAAAGGACCAAAAATAGAGTTAAACAATCTTAACTTGAGATAAACTAGGTCCACACAAACAACAAAAGATAAAACAAAAATTAAGCAATCTGATGCGGAGTAGACACGCTTTGTCTAAAGTCGGCAAAAATACCTAGAACATCTAGTAAGAAAACTAATTTTTATTGAGACAATTAGAGGGGATTCTAGGAGTATTGGGAGATTCTTCCTAAGGATGTTCATGGGTCAAGTCTTCGATGATCCTTCCCTCCTTCTTCCTCATTTGAGTTTCTTAAACGAAGATTGAACTTCCTCCTCTTCCACCTCGATTCCATCATATCCAATTTTCTCTGCAACTCTTTAATAGTATTATCCATCTCTGTCATCTCCCTTCTCATCATCTGATGAGACATAAAAATATTTTTATAATCTTGAATGCAGTCAATCATATTATCCATCGTATGAGCCGACTTCCTCCATGGTTTACACAATGGATTACAACTCTTGAATTTTCTTGTAGAGGAGTTCATTGTTCTATTCCTCATCATCCTAAATTTTCCTTTCCCCTTCAAGGACCTTCCTTTCTACATTCCTCTCAAACCCTAGGTTTCATACCCTCACCATCCCCACCTTGGTTCTTGGGAACTTCCTTACAATACGCATTTTGGCCAAACACTCTGCAAGAGTAATTTCATCTTCAAGTTCATCCCTAGATGAACCAACCTCCTTAGAAATAAGGGGTTTAGCATTTTGGTAAAGGAGGAGAATAATCCCCTCATGAATGGGGGTCTAGCTTATCATTCTAAAAATTATTGATAGAAATAGAGTGCAACATGTACAAGAAGAAATGAATTCTCATCATAACATGATGCTTAAACATGTTTAACAGGGGAAAATGGTACATATATATCTTATAAAACTTACCCTTAAAAGTAATATACCACATTATATGAAGGAAAACTTCATTCCAAACAATAGGAATACAAGACCTCACAATTCCATCAAGAAGGAAAAATATTTTCCTTACCTTTAAAAAAGGTATGAATTTCATGACTCCTGTGATTGTGGTCCTTGAAAATCTTTAAACCATCAATTTACATGCCCATGACTTCAATAATAAACTGCTATGAAACTTCCGGGTCCATTCCCCAAACCATGACTTTTCCTTTGTCCCAATCCTTCCCAAAATTCAAGGTGAGAAAGGGATTATGGACTTTGAGTCTAGATATATATTTCTTAAAATTGTCAATTTTGAGAATGTGACACATAGATTGATTGTTGATTACCACCTCATGGCTGGACGGATCAACCCTCACTCTTTCACCTCTCATAATTTCACCGATTGCAATGAAAATCTATTCCAAATGAAATATAAACATAACATCCTTGAGATGAATGAAATTCCCGTAGAGATTTCACCCCACTTAATTCCCCGCCTTGGAAAAAATGATGAAAATATCCCATGTGTGACTCAAGATATAAAATTTATTTCTGTCATGGATAATAAGATTATTAATTTGAGAAGGTACATCCTCACCTTGTTCCCAAAATTTTAGATCATTATAGTAAACCCCTAATTTATCCAAACCATCGGCACATTTATTACCACTTTGGGGATATGATTAACATTATAGCTATCAAGGTTTTTAGGATTTCTTTCACATCCTGAGGTAGAATATTTTGAGGTGTTTAATTATCTAGTTTAGGATGAGGGTTAATTATTAATGGCATTCACAGGATGAGAAAATATTGACAACTTCCACTTGGATATGTCTCATTAGCACCTGAAGATACGACCTCTCCTTAGCTAGATTAACAAACCACGATAGGAAATTTCAAAGGAGATCTTGCTTCAACAACAGGTTTTTTACTTAAAATTCCCAAGGGAGAAAAGGGGTAGTGACATAAGTAAGGGTCCAAATACCCTCATGGTTTCTTAGGATCCCTCCTCCCCCAACCAAGCCTGAATTTCCCTTTGAGGCTCAGTCAAAATTGAGTTTTAGGTAGTACCCAAAGTAAATCTTTCCTTTGGTTTAGAGCATTTGATCACTAGTTTAGGTGCTTTAATAGAAGGAGGACTAATTTGGGAATTGTTTAAGGACTCATCCCTCTAGTATGTTATTGCTTTAGGATAGGGATCTTTAATCTTACCATTGAATAGGATGACATTTTACTTGATGGTTGATTTTTTAACCAAATCCTTGACATTCTTAGCATTAGCATTTTTTCCCTGAAGATACGACCATTTATTTCCTTCCCGAGCTCCAAAAAATTGAGGAAACTCCATCCTAATTAGGAAGGACCACTTTGGGTTGAAATTTCAAAGGACAAAAGTCCATAGAATACACAAAATCCTCCATGGTATTAGGTTCTACTACATTGGACATTTAAAATATCCATGACCACCACAAACATAGGAGGAATATTTCTTAATTCTATCGACACATTTATGAAAAGGTATCCCTCTATCTTGGTGTGACTCATTGGGCATAAGGGAAACCTAACTTTAAAGGACACAATTCAATCACACACATGCACTAGAACTACATAGAGTTTGAAATGTAGTGAATCAAAAAGGTGATTGACACATTCCTCTCATATATTGAGCTCAGTCTAAATCAATCAAACATAAATTACACAAGGGCTAAGGATGATCATACCCTATTTCCTCATATTTTCAACCCTGAGGATATTATTTTGAGAAAGCCGTGCCTAACTCAAACAGTAGTAGTAAGATATTTACCTTAGGAATAAGGTCCTTTACATATGAAAGTAAATTCCACTACTCGATTGGTGAAGTCTTTGAAATTTATAAGATAAGCTGATTTGACATAAAGTAATGTGCAACATGAGTAATATAAATGTGAAATAGAAATAATTTTAGACATCAAATTATGCATTTCTTATTACTATTACATCATCCCTCTAGTATGTTATTGTAGTCTTGACCTATATGATTTCTATATTGTAAGTCAAGATTAGACATATCCCATCTTAAAACACCTTTTTTTCCTAGTCCTTTTTTGCTTTGATTATTTTTTATTGTGATAATGTCTTATACTTCATGGATTTATATATAATTTTGGTCAAGTCACAAGGATCCTTGTCTTTGTCATTTTTTCTTGTTTCTTTTCCTATATTTGGGATCCTATTACTATAGATAAAGATATTTATATCTCCTCTTCTTCTTTCAACTAAGAAACTTGTTCATTTAATATTGTACCTTAAAATTTGGATGTTAGTGTCCCCTCCACCTCTTGGTGCTAAATATTTGTACTCATTCTCTGTTTATTTGATATATTACCATATTTGTAATTAAATTTGGATCTTTTATAATTCTTTGGGTTGTCCTTTGGTGTTAATAAGTGTAAAAATTATGGAAAAAGTCACATGTATACACAACTTAATAACTATTATTAGGAGTTAAACAAGTTGGGCTATTATATTTACTATCTACATATACTTTGGAAAAGAGTAACATTAAAGGATCTGCTTGCATTTGGGTTGCATTATTCACTACATGGATGGAATATTTCTTAATTCTATACGACACATTTATCTTGGGGGATAATTAGATGTATCCCTCTATCTTGGTGTGAAATCCCGGCACAAGGGAAACCTAACTTTAAAGGACACAATTCAATCACATTGGAACAAATGCACGCTTTAAAGCCACACACGCACGTTTAGAACTATATAGAGTTTGAAATGTAGTGCATATCTCATTAAAAATCACATTGGATTGACCGTTGAGCAATTTACATTGAGTAGTCTAAATCAATCAAATGCATTATTTTTTCATCTAATGTTTGTTTGAGCATTATGTGGGTAGCAAGGGATTTTTTATAGGTTCATGTGCGATAGTGAAACCTTACAGTGAAGCTAGGGATAAAAATATTGAAAGGAAGAAGACAACTTCATGCCCTAAGAAGATTAAATTCATAATTATTCCAAGGAAATTTGTGCCTAACTCGAGACACTAGCGTATGTATAGTCATATCCTTATCTTATCATTTCTATCCGAAGGACTTTAAAATTATAGTCTTCCATATGAATCTTACTCGGTCAATATCCATCCTATTCCACTTATTTTCTATCTCAAATCTCCAAATATAAACTAACTCTATTTCACTATTACTTATACTTTATTGTTTCTTGCATGATATATCTTGTTTATTACTATTATATTCAGTTTTGTAAAAGAGTCTCATTCTTCAATCTCACTCCTCTCGATTAAGATTTATTTTTCTTAAATCATTTGGTGAACCTATTTATTGATCAAACCCTACCTTTCCCTTGGATCCCTCATTTTTAATTCTTCATTTCTTATTAAAAAGTGTTTTGAAACTATCATCCCAAACCTCCTTCCCCAAATATGATCATATTATTATGACTAGTCTTGACCTATTTTTTTAATTTCCTAAGAGGAAGCGAGAGAAAAATGGAGGCCTTATATTGTAAGTCACATATTACTACTATATCCCATCTTAAAATACCTCTTTTCTTTACAAATCTTATCAACCACATTCCTAGATGTTGTAATCATATCCCTATTGAGGCTACTATTTATTGTGAATCGATAGTGATGTTTCATATATTACTATGAATAACACATGTGCTAAATATTTAGTTAATTTTCAAATTAATAATGTCTTGTTAATGATGGTTTTGATACTGCACTTATTTTGATATTGTAGATTTCATTCCAAATATCCCTTACCTTCTTCGTTTCCTCTCCTCAACTTACATATGCACAAATCATTAGAGTTGATCCTATTACTATAGATAAAGATATTTATATCTCCTCTTCTTCTTCTCAACTAAGTACTTGTTCATTTAATATTGTACCTTAAAATTTATATCTTTCTTCATCCACCTCTTGTGTACTCCCTAAATATGTTAGTACTCATTTTTCCTTATCATAATGTGTTAAAATCTTAAAAATTTGATTCCTATGTTTATACTCTTGATATTTCCAAAGATAGTGTACATAATGATGATCATAAGGATAGTGTGCATGTTGTTTGTATTCCTTCTTCTATTGAGCTTGTTGATAAAGGTGTACAAAATTATTTTCCTATTGATTCTTCTTCCCATGTTCTTCTTCCTAGTTTTCCACTTGTTGATCTCAAGATTGAATTTCAACCCAATAGTTTCTATATGGCTACTTCTAATGGAAATATTTAACCCCTTAATTTTCATGCCATTCCTCCCCAATAAGTTCTTTCTCTTATGTATGTTATAGCTTATTTAAAAATAAACATTCATACCCTTACCCTTAGAGTAGGGAATATTATGCTATCATTGATAATAATTCTATTTGTGGAAATCATATTCCTAAAATATTTAAAATTCATATTTTCCTAAGGGTTTTAATTTTCCTAATTTTACACTTTTTGATATAATGGGTAATTCTTATATACATCTTAATACTTTTGGATTAGCTATGGCTTCAAACTCTACTTATAGATTACTTCTCAAATAATTTCCTAGTAGTCTTACTGATATTTATTCTCATTGGTTTCATCATTTTCCTAGTGGATCTATTAGTAATTATCTTTATATGGAAGAAGCATTTCTTAGACATTTTATTTCTAAAAATGGTCCTAAAGTTACATTAGATAATTTTCCTTCTTTGCATCAAGGAAAGAATAAACATGTTACTGATTATATTTTACATTTCAAATCTTGCATTAATCATTTACTTTATCAACCTATAGATATAGAAATGCAATATATCTTTTGTCATGGCTTGATTTTTCCTTTGAAAGAAAAATTATTATATGATACATGTGAATATTTTACACTTCTTTGTCTTAAGGTTATACATTTAGAATAAGATATGCTTAGTGAAAATTTTGTTACACATTTTCCTAGTTCTTCTACCACTCCTCCACCTAGTACATCATCTCTTCCTTCTATTGCACCAGCTTCATGTTCCCCATCTTCTAATAGAAATACTCATTATCATTCATCTTATTTTCATATAACTCTACATTCCACTCCCCCTCCTAGGAGGGCATGCTAGGCCTCATGATATCTTACACAATTTTATTAATGAGAGGTTGATTAGGTTGATTTCATTAATGAGCATTATCCTTCTCTTCGTTTATGACATAATTGTAACCATCCATTCTATAATTTCAATTGATTAATGTTCATAGAGATAATTATTATGCACTTCATGATCAGCTTCATTTTCTTAAGGAAAATTGTTTCATTTATTTTCTCACATGTCATGTTGATATATTTCATTCTCTCATATCCTAACATTGCATATCGGCATCTGTTTCTTTGACTACCTCTTTTCCTCCTAAGGTAATTTTGTCTCCTCCTCCCTTAGTTTTGACTACGCATGAGGTTCTTTCCTTACTTATTATCCAACCCCTACCCACATGGATCTCGAAGGAGTGCCACTTACCATTCCATGATTATAGTGTTGTTACGATCAATTTGAGCTTATCATTTGACACCTATGCTCACAAAATTACATCATTTCAGCCACTTGTGTGTATTCTTTTTCTTCTTTCCCATTATATTCCATATGTTCCTTAGTGTTACATGAATTCTTGTTTATTCTATAAATATATGCCACTATATATTGTGATACTTATTCTTTCTATTTATCTTCATCCTCCTTATCATTACTACTAAAATCCCTATTCAACAATCATATTACATGCATGGAAATGATCATCTCGATATTATCTATGCTATCAACACATATACTCTACTCTACAACATCAATATCTATAGTTATATCATCACCATTTCAACAACATATCATATCATATAAAATCATATCAGATAATTAGTAACTTGTATGACACCATAAGTACACATGATTATATCAAAAATGATCTTGTAGTATATATACATCTCTCATAAGTTTGATGATACAACATCATGGGAAATTTCCCAATCTCATACATATCATACATACTCTTCACTACTACTAGAGGATACTATCGATGCTCTAAAAATAGAATCCTCACCACTAGATCACTACCTCTATGTTCAAGACAAATAATCCTCTAGCTTAGTCTTTAGCGATGTTTCCTCAACCACCGCATCTACATATCGGCCATGAAGCTCTATATATCTCTAAAACATACTATGCGCTAGGCCATCTCCTCCAACTACTTCTCTCACATGTGCTAGATTTGTCCTCACCTCATCCTTTTCCAACTCTAGAAATATGAATGTGGTTGTTACCACCACCACAGGATCAAATGAGTGAGCATGTTCCCTAGTAATGTGATCCACTCTCTCCAAGAGTAATCCTCCTAGGAAGACATTTGGGTGAATTTTGTTCATCAACATTCTTACTATTGTGCCCATGATCATGCTCCAATAATATTCACCTACAAGAGTTAAACCATACTACTACTTCATCGACACATTACATACTTCAATGCAAATCACAATATATCCTAATTACATCATGTAGTAGTTTTGCCTTTGCATCATCCTCGGGGTAGGTTTCTAACCTCATCTTGGACCTCCTTATCTTTTCTATGCACATGGTGGCTATCCCACTTCATTCACCACTACAAATAACAATAACACCCATCGATGCTCCACCCATCAATGAGTATAGTCTAGGGTACACCCCGCATCATCTTCTCAAATTGGTACTATCTCCACATCATCCTCATCTACACCAAGTAGGCATAATTGAGATCTTGTGGGACCTAGCCTTTACCTACTCTCCTCATTACATGAATCGATCTATCTTATATATACAGCTCTAAAGGCACATCATGGTATATCCCAAGTTATTGTGACATGTGTTGATATTTAAAGATCTTGATCACTCCTACAAATTTATCCTCCAACTAACCACAAGTGTGCCAAATACATTATAGCTTCACATAGTCCATGGCCAAACCCCCATAGTCCTTATACCATCTCCAAATCATTTCACTAGGCCTCATCATGTCCAAAAATATACTTGTATGTCATGGTAAAACTCATTACCCTTTGATCCAACCCATATAGCCACAAAATATCTTTTCATACCCAATCCAATCGTAGACCACTCAATAGGCTCAATACTACTATGTTATCATATTCCCATACATGTAAAAGTTTCATAGTACCAATCCATCCACCATGATCCTCCTAGGTAAACATGTGCAAATCTCTATGTAAATGAGCCAACAAGCAATACATCTAATCATATTATTTCACATTTTTCTCTATACTAATACAAATCTCATGCATCCTATATGATATGGACATTCTTCCTCCATCAATAGCTACCCATGAGGCCAATACAACTGCAATAAAATTTCATAACCATGGAATACATGATCTCACTATATCATCCATGGTAATATATGACTTTGTATGTGTCTAAGACCTTGTAAAATACTACCTTGCAGCTCTCTGTTTCTATCATGTATCTCCTAGGGGCATAATCGAACCCACTCTCCCACTATTGGAAACCATAGAATCTTATATACATTCTCCAACTTCATTTTCCTCTTTTCGGTAGGTAAGAAAAAGGTACATATATTTGCACACCATATCACAAAGTGCAGTAATAAAATGCTTATTACGAGGCACCTCCCCTAATCTTGTGATGTACAAAATCCTAGTATGATCTAATATGTCCCACCCATCCTCCTCTAAACCCAATTCCAAAAAAATTATATAAATTTCTTCCTACATGAAATTCTTACAATGTATATCCCTCTACATAGAATAAACACACAAAAAAACCCCAAGTTAGTGTCTCGATTGTGGAAAAACATGATACAAATCTCATATAGACATCTTGATAAAATTACCCATAAGTATGCATACTAAAATCTAAGTAACTATATAGTAATGCCAAAAACTGGATGGTATCATCTAAAGGGAAAAAAAATGGTGCCATCTTATACTGAGACATCCCAATTGTCACAAATTCAATAAATGTAAACAAAGGATACATATTTATATGATGCTACATAGTCTACTTCAAAAAAATGATATTTACTATTTGATCCGTCATCTAATTCAATATCACCTCTATTACCCTCTTGAACATCGTTGGTATCACCTATCATGCATATGGCATTTTTGTAATCTAGAGATCAACTCATACAAATTCAATTTACAAATGAGGCTCCTCTTCACTTTTCCAACCTTACTATTTATATAAAAATCATATTTTAACTACAATTACTATATTATTATACTTTGTCTCACAACAACCAATGCCTCAACATTATTTATGCCATATCTTGAGCTTTGTTTATCTATTTTCAATATTTTTAGTGGCCCTAGCATGTATCTTTGACATCAACCACATTGAATAGTTGACTACCAAACTTCATATATTTTTTTACATGTTACACTTATATTGCACTTGCTACTACCTATTTTATTCCATATGTTTCTAACTCCTCTCCAAACACTCTATCTACTTTTATTTCAGTTCATATTTCATAGTTTAGCTTCTCACCCCTTGCCGAAAGGGGGAAATATTTAGGGTTATCCTATTACCCCTCCTAGAAAAATTCAAGAAATTTTCCAAAGCGAGAACATACAACAACACTATGAAATACCACTCTATTTTCAATTGATCATGAATCAATATTCAAATCCTACAAAAGTTCTCACTCGAAATCACAAATTTTAATCTATTCTAAGTACAAAACTATCTCATATTCTCACAATTTCTCAAATTCTCACAATTTCATCCTCAACTGACTTAATCTAAGGAAATTCAATTTTCTATATGTGTTTCAAATCAATAGTTTTCAATCAAATACTACATTCTAATCAATATATATTGTTTCAAAATCCAATTCCAATAAGATCAATTTTCCTCCTAGATGACCTAACTTGGGATCCAATCAAGCTTATCACTTTTCCATTTAACCTAGTTTATATTAGAGAAGTTTCATGGATCTCTTGGTTCAAAAAATGTAAACGTGAATGATGCTAGACATGAATTTTCCAAGATAAAACAATGAAATCATATTAGACTATAAACTATGAAAATACAAGAGAGATAATTGTAATAACATAGAAATATCTCCAACTCAATACGATCAAATAGAATAATTCAAGATATGTACATATAGGAGGTGAATTTGTAACCTCCCCTAGAATCATGATAATATCCACCTATAATGGTGTATTCAAGTGGTAACCAACACTTAGAAAGGTTTAGTCAAGTGGTAACCAACACCTAGAATAGTGTATTCAAGTGTACACCTAAGAAAGCATATCCCATAAGTGTAAGGAAACTCCAAATGAGTTTGAATATCTTGAGTAGGATATAAAAAATAAAGATAGGAAAATAAATCCTACACTAACACCCCCATAATCACAACTTAGGTGAGTATTGAAAAATGAATTTGGGTCTAGTAACAAGGCCTAATAAGGTTCCCATGTACAATGAAATCTCTCATAAGATAGAGTAAAAGGAGAAGATCCCATGGGAAAAACTCCCACCCCCAAAAAAAGAGAGACATAAAGAAGTGAAGAGGATAGAATGCCCCCTAAATATGATGAAGTTGTTGATATAGACTAATGTAGACATGTAAAATGTTGACATGGTCATCTAACAAATAATTCACCTATCATATAATAGCCATTTATCCCCACCACAAACCTTATAATAATTAATTATAAATTTAATTAATTATTATATATATACACACACACACACACACACACACACACACACACACACACACATATATATATATACATATATATATATATACATCCATTCCCCAATTTATTTCATACTACATAATCCCCATTCACACCCTTAGAAATATTAATACATCATTAATATTTCACTCATTATACTAAATAACCCTCATTAACTATTTTCCACTAATTTAAAAATACTCACCCACCTACCACCTATTCTATGCCTAGCCTCTCCATATAAACACCCTCACTAAGTGTAATTAATATCACCTAATCACAACTTAAATGCCCCTCCAAATCTAGAGGCTTATAATTCTATAAATCTCTCCATCTTTCCCTCTTCTTTTCAAATATTCAAAATAAAATATACTATTCTATTGAATTTTAAATTCAATAGAGAATTCTCATAAAATATAGAATTTTCTACATCCTCCCCTCTCATCCATTCTCAACCATTGATTTAATCCACCATGGCAAGATCTTAACCATTGATTTCTACTCCTCCAACTATAAATAGAGGTGTCACCCTCCATGGAAAGCACCTTATAAATTTGCAAGTATATGTTTCCTAATTCTCAACCCATCCAAGAAATCTTCATAGAAATCTATCAAGCTCAATCAAGCAATTGATCAAGGGAGTTGCTACTGAAATTTTCCAAGATCTGAAGCATATTTACATCCATTCAAATAACGAAATCAAAGGAAAAATTAAAAGCATTAAAGGAGGAGAATTCTACTTATAGGTAAGTACAAGTAAATTATTTTCCTCTTCTTTTCATCTTTCTCAATTTGAGGTAGATGAACCATTGTGTTAGATATTGCATTGGATTGGTTTCGATAAATCATTTCATTTTTTCATGCTAACACAATGTTTCTTCTACATTTTGGTGCCCACCATTGGTTTTACCCCTAATTTTTCATTGGAATTGTTCACATTATAGACTAAGAACAAATTCCAAAAATTTAGAATTTTTCAGTGATATTTAAGCTCAAAATTTTGATTTTTCGTGTCTTTGTTTCGTATCAACATGTACACCACGAAACAACGTGTTCATCACCTGTAGTAGCACATTTATCTAAAATTTTGGCTTTGATTGCACAGGAAAACCTTTTAGCGATTTTGTGTCCTTCGGTACATTTACAACCTATACTAACACTTTTATACATTAACATTCGACTATGTAGGATATGCATTTCTTTGTGGAGGATTAGCGTATTTATACTACTTCAATGTGTTTATCACCTGTAGTAGTGCGTTTATACTTATATTTTGTTTGTATAGGGTTTAGTGTGTTTTTCTAATTATCAATGCATTTATTATAACTTTTAGCACATATACATCCTAAAATAGTGTGTTTCATTACGAACATTGTTTTCGGGTTTTCATAATTCAACACTTATATCCTCTCATAGCTTTATATGTACTGTGTTTTAGCATGTATAACCTATAGTAGCACATTTACAAAACTACATATTTTTTATTTATATTTATTGGTAACTCATATATTTTACGTGTTTCCATATTTTCTAGAAACTAACATTCTATTTTTGCAAAGAAATTATAGAAACAAGGGGATACTCTGCTAGATTTAGCATTCATTTTGTATTTAATATAATATTTGTGGTTGCAGGGTACCAATTATATATAGACTACTAATCCATGTTTCTGACTGATAAGTCCAAGAATATTAGGGTTTTAAATAAAACTACTAACCTTTTGTCTTGCAGAATCTCCTAGTCAAAGACCCCCATTGTAATAAATCATTTTGATTAAATTTGTGTGTTTTCCTTTTTGTACTTTGTTTTGTTGTCACCCTCAAATTTCCCTCCATTTTCCAAGTCTAAAATTACAAAATTTTGAGTTAGTTCCCTTTGAAATGTGCCTAGATAGAGTTATTTTGAAATCTAGTACTTACTAGGAGATTTTGGACTTTTAAAAACTTATCCATCAGATGGGAAATTTCTCCCCCTTTCCAGAAAGGTCAAGAAGTCCTCTTAACTCCTTGTATTTTGCAAGTTATGGCTCGATGGACCTATGTGGTTAAATTTTCCCTTTGGCGGGTTGGCGGACCTATGGGTTCCTTTTGATTTTTGTGCTTTTTGGCCAAAGGGTAAGTCAGTAGAAGTGACCCGTGAGCCCACGTGGATAAATGGAGGTATAACATACCACCACGTGTCCTCAGGGCAATGAGACGGTAGGAGAATTTTTTGTTTTGAACCCTTTGTCAAAAAAGGGTTAAAGGTTCAAGTTTTTTCGCCCTCCCTTTGGGCCCACAACCAAGCAAAAGCAACCACGTGTCATCGGGGTAGCGGACCCATGGACCCATGGAGAAAAATGAGATTTTTGCCAAAGGATCAAAATGCTACAAATTAAATCACGACCCGTAGCCCATAAGAAGATGACATGTGTCCTCATTGAAAGGTCAACGTGGACAAACTGTAGAGGAATTTGAGATTTTGTGTTTTTCTCCCAAAAGGCTCAGATAGTGTTTTAGACCACATCCCCTCATCCAACCAGAGGCATGTTAGTGGGTGGTGAACTAGCGGAGCAAATCAAGAAATCACGCCTTTTCTCCCAAATGTTGGGAAACATATTTTTTCCACCTAGCTCATCATTTCTCTGATTCTGACATGTGTAGGGTCCCGATTTTGAGGTAAAAAGAGGGAAAATGGTTTATTTACATCTACATCTGGTCTTTTATCACCATTTTTTGGCTCAAGCTCTACAATGGATGAATGTGCATCATTTTTGTCCTTCCTTCTTTGTTCATGGTCATTTTTTGTGGAAATGCAGTTTGGGTCTGTCTTGTAACAAGATCAACCTTTTCATAGGGAATATGATTGATTTTCGAAGAGACAAAGTTTCTCATGTTTTTGCGAATGGAAAAGGAGAAATGTGCCAGCTGGGCACTCGAACATTTTGGATGCGATTCTAAAAGAAAAATGATGAGGGAAAATGGATGAGGAAACCACCATTCATCTCTTCCCAAAACAAATCACGTTTGAAATGATGAATTTCAACCGTTTAGGGCATCTGCATTTTCCATGAGTGCATTCTTGTTTCCTGTCTTTTCCAAATGAATCTCCAAAAACTTGATCCCATTGGGATATTCTTTCCTTGGAGGTAAAGAAAAGATGAAATAGGTTTGTTATAAAAACATGCTTTGCCATTGTATATGGGGTTCTGGCATTTTTGAAAGATTGTAAAAACTGAAACTGCTCAATACAGAAGTCTTTTTCTTATCTTCCTCTACTATTTTCTTTCACTTCTGGCTCCTAGTTAGTGTTTTTTCATCTCTGCATGCAAAGAAACTTTTTGCTCTTGTGTATATGATCTCTAGAACTTTGTGTCTGAAGATTGATACGTATTGTGAAGGTGAATAATCCCTTTCTGCATTTTTCTATTTCAATACAAGTAAGGTTATACTCTGAAATCTATATATCTAGAAAGTATTGTTGTTCTTCCCCCCTCCCTTTCCATCTTCTCCATTCTTCTTATCCCTTTGTATTGATGACATTTTGGTATGAAATCTCTTAAAGTATCAGGAATCCACATGATGAAATTTGTGTATATGTATATAAGTCTTTACTACTTTCAATAAGGGAACCTCTCCCATTAAAGAGGAGGGACTTGTTGTCCCCTGACTGTGGTTTCACCCAAGGTGCAAATCTAAAACCCAATAATTTTTGGAAACTCATTGGGGAATCCATTGTGAAGGATTTCTATTTTTGAAGCATTTCATCTTGATCATCTTTGATCTGGCGACTCCAAGATATACTAGGGGTAGAAGAACCCTTGGGGAAGAGGATCCTCATTTCTAGCTGTTGGACAACCAAGGTTTCTCTCTTCCTTCATCAACAAGAAAAAGAAGAGGAGAAATATCTGCAAGCACTCCTCCGATAGAGATAAAACTTCTAGGAGTGATAGTCCTCAAAATCAGATCAGTCCCAATCTGCATGCTCTGATCCTTGTTAGTGTTATAGTCCCTCTTCAAAAATATTTCCAAGAATGATAGCTCCTCTACCTTGGGGCCAAAGGGTTAGACCTCTTGCTCTTCCCCAACCATTGCATGAATTACCTAGAGGCAATAGAAAGAATTTTCCCAAATTCAGAGGTGATGGGAAAGTTCATCCAAATGAACATATATCAGCCTTCATTGTTGCTTGTGGTGTTCTTGGCATGGAACATGAGGATGTCTCTATTAGAATTTTTGTGGAGACATTGCAAGATAATGTTATTGATTGGTTTTATCACCTGCCTACTAGATCTATCACCAATTGGAACACCATGACAACTAGATTTGAGTAGCGCTTTAAACCAGCTGAAGATGTGCATGCCCTCTTGGCTCAGATTTCCCAAATCAAGAAAGAAGCTCATGAGCCTATGAGGGAGTTTATATCTAAATTCAATAGGCTGATCAACAAGATCCCACTAGCTACACATCCTGTAGATCAGATTCAGAAGTGCTTCTTCCTTAATGCTCAATTTCCTGAAGTGAGCTATGCACTTAGGAGAGCTAATCTTGCCACCTTGGATGCTTGATCAGAGGTTAGTTGTTAGTGTGGAAGATGATCTGATTATGTCTGGAAAGATGAGGAGAGATTCATCTAAATCCAAGGCATCCTCTTCTTCCACATCTTCTCCTGGAGTTAATGCTAGATCAGTTAGTCCAGAAGCTTGCTAATGATTTGATTGCTCTCAAGAAACAACTAGCTCAGCATGCTCCTTATCAGGATGTGCCTAGAAATCGGTTGACCTCTCCTCAAACCAGATTAGCAATTGAAGGTCCACCAATCAAGGCTCCAGTCAATGCCACATGTGAAGTGTTGGAGCCTGATGATGAAGAGGAGAATGAAATCTATGAAGATCCTGAAGAGGAAGTTGATGAAGAATTGGAAGAGCTGAGTGGATCCCATGTCCATTTTCTCACTACTGAAGGTATAGATGAAG
The DNA here is from genome assembly GCA_018340775.1 of Taxus wallichiana var. yunnanensis. NCBI lineage: Eukaryota > Viridiplantae > Streptophyta > Pinopsida > Cupressales > Taxaceae > Taxus > Taxus wallichiana. The sequence goes on along the minus strand of CM031243.1, from coordinate 167,714,330 downwards.
AAGATGATTATGAGGAAAGAATTATAGAGATGAGCAATGAATCTTATGTTTTCATGACTCATGAGAAAACAAATAAGAAAGAGAAGGTAGTGCAGCCTACTAAAATATCTAAGGATCCTCCTACAACCATTCCAGTGATTGCAAGGAGGGGAGCTCCTATTCCAACTTCTTCCATGCAAAAGGTAGGCTCTGTTGTTCCTTCTTCTTCTACTCCTACTCCTAAAACTTCTTGTCATCCTAGTGATAGAGTTGATAGATCAAAAGTCCCATCTACTATTGTTAATAATGCTACATCTACCTCTGGCTCATTTGACATTATTGACCATCTCAAGAAAACTAAGATTCAGATCTCAGAGGCTGAATTCTACCAAACTCATCCCAAGGCATTTTCTAAGATGGTAGACTTTGTGAATTCTAAATCTAAACCTTCACCCCATGGTTCTAAGGGCCTCTTTCCAACTCCTTCTCCTTCATCTCAACCCAGCCTTGTAGTAGTAGTTACTTCATCTGAGGAGAAGATCAAACCATTTTATGTTACCCTCCTCATAGCTGGTCATAAACTCAGCAATTGTGTCATTGATTCCAGTGCTTTAGACAATGTGATTCCTGCCAAGGTAGCTCATGCCCTAGGCCTGACCCTAACCCACACTTTTGGCTCATGCTATTCAATGGAAAGTAGAGAAGTACCATTGGTTGGTAGAATCAAGGATGCACAAGTTACATTTTTTGTTATGCCAGAGAAAAGAGTTTTAGCAACCATCTTGGTAGCTGATATACCTCCTTCTTATGGCATGCTATTGAGTAGAAAATTTTGCAAGGATGTTGGAGGAGAGATCATGATGGACTGGTCACATGCCCTCATTCTAGTGAATGGGAAGATGAAGAAGCTATTGCTAAAAAGCAAACTAAATATATTGTGCAAAAGATAAATGATCCAAAAGCACAAATACTTTATGAAGACAAAGGTCATGGAAATTACATGGTCATGTCACAAGATGAGGTAAAGCATCCCAAGGAAGTACTTCTTGATCCCAATGGCATTTGGATTTTAGATTTTGATGGGAGATGCTCCTCAGCTGGTTTTGGAGCTGGTGTAGTGCTCATTTCTCCTGAAGGGAAGCTTCATCCTTCCTCTTTCAATCTCCAATTTGAAAACACAAACAACACAAAGAGTATGAAGCTCTCTTTCTTAGTCTTAACTTGGCAAAGGAAATGGGAATTAAGAATATCCTTGCTCGTGGTGATGTAGAGCTGATTGTAAAGTAGGTTAGAGATATTTTCCAAGTAAAAAATAGAAGGCTAAAACATTACAGAAATCTGATTTGGGATTCAATTGAGTTCCTTGATGCCTTCTCCATTGAAGCCATGCCAAGAGAAAGAAACATGAGGGCTGATTCATTGGCTGTCTTGGGGTCTCTATTAATTCCTCATCTAGATTTCTCCCAAGAGAAGTTCACCATTGAGATGATTCATAGGCCTAGTGTGCCAGACAATGCAAATAATTGGCAAGTCTTCAATGATGATCAACATCTACTGTCCTTCCTGGAGCTTAGAGATAATTTCGATCAGTTGTACTTTGAAGGGAGTGAAAATCCACCTAGGGAGTGTGTGCCTCCAAATGAAGAAGGTAGCCAAGAAGAAGAAATAGATCATGACGGTTGTTTAAAGTTGAAAGGTAATAAGATACCTAAGGGGTTAGTGAGTTTGGAGGAGCTATTTGATAAGCATGATGGGTATGTTAAGCCCAAAACTTCCAAAGGATCCCGATAGTCAGCTGAGTATGAGAAGATAAACATTGGAAGTTCTCATGAACCCAAGCTAGTGAACATTGGGAAGTGTTGCACACAAGAAGAGAAGAAGAAGGCTGCAAATTTGTTGAAGAGGTATACTGATGTCCTTGCTTATTCCTATGATGATCTTAAGGCCTTCCAACCAAAGGAAATGTAGCATTTCATCCCTCTCAAACCTAGGATCAAGCCCTTCAGGAAGAAGTAGAGGCAATATAATCCTAAGATTTTTGATACAATCTTCCAAGAAATTCAGAAATTATTGAAAGCAAAGATCATTTTTCCTATTCACCATTCAACGTGGATTGCTAATATTGTGCGCGAGTTAGAAAGAAGAATGGTGAGATCTGAATTTGTGTTGATTTAGAAACTTGAATCAAGCATATTTGAAGGAAAATTATCCTCTTCCCACCATGGATCAAGTGTTGCAAGCCATTACAGGTTCAGAGATGTTATCCATGCTTGATGGGTTCTCAAGTTATAATCAGGTCAAAGTAAATGTTGTTGATCAGCATAAGACCACCTTCACCACTCCTTGGGGAACCTTCACTTATAAGAGAATGCCATTTGGCCTCATCAATGTTGGTGCTACTTTTCAGAGGGCTATGGACCTAGCCTTTGGCAGCCTCAAGGGAAAGTGCATAGTTGTTTACCTTGATGATCTGACTGTGTTTTTGAAAATCAGAACTGATCATTTCAAACACCTTGAAACAATCCTCCAAAGGTGTAGAGAGCATGGAATCTCCTTGAATCCAAAGAAATTAGTCTTTTGTGTCACTAAAGGAAAAATTTTGGGACACATTGTCTCTAAGGATGGGATCAAGATTGATCCAGAGAGAGAGTCTAGGCAATTCAGCAGATCCCTCTTCTAACCAGCAAGAAAGGTGTGCACTCTTTCTTTGGAAAAATCAATTTCTTGAGGAGATTCATACCTAATTTTGTAGAGCTTACTTTGAGAATTTCTCACATGATGAAGGGGAAGAAGACATTTGGCTGGTCCTCTAAAGGAAAAGTTGCATTTGAAGGCATCAAGAGAGCTATAAGCAAAGACTCCAATCTTGGCATGCCTAGATTTTGGTAAGGACTTTATTATTTATTGCTATGCCACCGAATACACTCTTGTTGCTGTGTTAACCCAAGAAAATAATGAAGGTCATGAGCTCCCCATAGCATTCATGAGTTATATTTTGAAATCCCATGAGCTGAAGTACACCATGATGGAGAAACACACTTTTGCAGTGGTTAAGGTGGTGAAACAATTTTGTTTTTATATCCTCAACTCCCATGCTATTGTTCTTGTGCCTGATACAACTGTTAAATCCATTCTAACACAGCAAGAGTTTGGAACCAAAAGAGGTAATTGGGTAGCCAAATTTTAGGAGTATGATCTTGACATCAAACCCACAAAATTGGTTAGAGGAAAGGGCTTATGTGAGCTGATTGCGAAGGATCGATGCCAAATTGTTAAAGGAGGAAGTTGATATGCCTATTGTTCTTTTCCTCAGCTCAACTGATGAATGGTATGCTGACATTGCATACTTTCTCACTTATGGGGAATGCCCATCCCATTTGACTGCCAAGGAGAAAAGAACCATCAAATTGAGATCTGCTCAATATGTATTGTGGGAAAATGCATTGTTCAAACATGGCATTGATGGAAGATTTTGAAATGCATTGACAAGGAGCAGCAAAAGAGATTATTCTCAGCTTTCCATGATCAGGCCTATGGGGGTCATTTCTCTTCTGTTGTAATAGCCCACAAGATTCTTCATGTTGGGTATTATTGGCCCACATTATTCAAAGATGCATCCGAGTGGGTAAGTAAATGTGAAGCATGCCAAACCTTTGTTGGTAGACCCAAATTGGCTGCTCTACCTCTCAAACTAGTAGTGATTGAAGATCCTTTTCAACAATGGGGTTTAGACTTTATTGGCACACTCAATCCACCCTCAAGTGTTAGACACACTCATGTTTTGACTGCCACTGACTATTTCACCAAGTGGGTGGAAGCCATTCCAGTCAAAAGTACTACTTCGGAGGTTGTTTGTAATTTCATCAAGGAGAATATCTTAATAAGGTTTGGAATACCAAACAAGATTGTCACTGAAAATGCTTCAAACTTCTCCTCTGCTGAAATGACTGATTTTTTCTATGGCTATGGCATTTCCCTTGCACACTCTTCATATTATTATCCCCAAGGGAATGGGCAAGCTGAATCAATGAACAAGAACTTAGTCACAATTGTCCAGAAGCTTGTAAATGAATCTTAGAGGAATTGGCATAAGAAACTGTATGATGCTTTATGGGCTGATAGAATTACACCTAAGAGAGCCATTGGAATGTCTCCTTTTCAAGTGGTATATGGAGTTGATGCTCATCTAGTAATGTTGGAACCTTGACCTTGCACTTGATGAAGGCCATTGAAGATGCCAATTTTTCTAGCTCATTGGACAAAAGGATTATGTACCTTCAGAGGCTGAATGAAGATAGATTGCAGGTGGTTGATAGGATATCAGCTCACCAACTCAAGGTAAAAGCTCTATTTGACAAGAAGGCTAAGTCTAGAAATTTTCAAGTGGGAGATGTTGTTCTTCTTTGGGACAAAAGGCATGAACCAAGGGGCAGCCATGGTAAGTTTGATTCTCTTTGGCTGGGCCCATTCAAAATCAGACATCTTACGGTGAGAATTATTTCTACTTGGATTACATGGATGGTTCTTCTCTCCCACTTCCTTATAGTGGGAAACACTTGAAATTATTCAAATCCTAGTGACTTGGGAGTCATTTGTATATTTTGTACAGACTTTCCCTTTGGTTTGTTTTCCTTTGGTTTTTGTCTTGTTTCTTTTCCCGCTTGGTGTGTGCTCCCCTTCTATTTTGAGCTTGTTTTTTACTCCATTGCCCAATGGATAAAGCATTGGTCTTCTTTTCCCAAAGTTTTCTAAGGTTCTTGATCTTTCCTTGTATTTCATGCCAAGCCAAGTCATCCCCAAATGGAGCCAACTGTTGTCACCCTCAAATTTCCCTCCATTTTCAAGTCTAAAATGTAAAAATTGAGTTAGTTCCCTTTGAAATGTGCCTAGACATAGGTATTTTGAAATTTGGTACTTACTAGGAGATTTTGGAATTTTAAAAACTTATCCATCAGATGGGAAATTTCTCCCCCTTTCAAAAAGGTCAAGAAATCCTCTTAACTCCTTGTATTTTGCAAGATATGGCTCAGCGGACCTATGTGGTTAAATTTTCCCTTTGGTGGGTTGGCGGACCTACGGGTTCCTTTTGTTTTTGCACTTTTTGGCCAAAGGGGTAAGTCAGTAGAAGTGACCCACGAGCCTACATGGAGAAATGGAGGGATAAGAGACCATCATGTGTCCTGGGGGTGATGAGTGATGGGAGAATTTTTGTTTTGAACCCTTTGTCAAAAAAGGGTTAAAGGTTCAAGTTTCACCACCCTCCCTTTGGGCCTGCAACGAAGCAGAAGTAGCCACATGTCATTAGGGTAGTAGACCATGGACCTACGAGAGAAAAATGAGATTTTGTGCCAAAGGATCAAAATGTTGCAAATTGAATCACGACCCGTAGCCCATCAGAAGGTGACACGTGTCCTCGTTGAAAGGTCAACACGGACCTACGGAGGAATTTGAGATTTTGTGTTTTTCTCCCAAAAGGCTTAGATAGTGTTTTAGACCACATCCCCTCATCCAACCAGAGGCTTCCACGTGTCAGTGGGCTGGCGGACCGGTGGAGAAAATTGAGAAATCACGCCTTTTCTCCCAAATGTTGGGAAACATATTTTTTCCACCTGGCTCATTGTTTCTCTGATTTTGACACATGTAGGGTCCTGATTTTGAGGTAAAAAAGAGGGAAATGGTTTATTTACATCTACATATGGTATTTTATCACCATTTTTTGGCTCAAGCTCTGCAATGGATGAATGTGCATCATTTTTGTCCTTCCTTCTTTGTTCATGGTCATTTTTTGTGGAAATGCAGTTTGGGTCTATTTTGGAACAAGATCGACCTTTTCACAGGGAATATGATTGATTTTTGAAGAGACAGAGTTTCTCATGTTTTTGTGAATGGAAAAGGAGAAATACACCATTTGGGCACTCGAGCGTTTTGGAGAAAATTTCAGATGCAAAATGATGAGGGAAAATGGATAAGGAAACCGCCATTCATCTCTACCCAAAAGAAATCATGTTTGAAATGATGAATTCCAACCTTTTAGGGCATCTACATTTTCCATGAATGCATTCTTGTTTCTGTCTCTTTCCAAATGAATCTCCAACAAACTTGATCCCATTGGGATATTCTTTCCTTGGAGGCAAAGCAAAGATGAAATAGGTTTGTTATAAAAACATGCTTTTCCATTGTATATGGGGTTCTTGGCATTTTTAAAAGATTGTAAAAACTAAAACTACTCAATATAGAAATCTTTTTCTTATCTTCCTCTGTTATTTTCTTTCACTTCTGGCTCCTAGTTAGTGTTTTTTTCATCTCTGCATGCAAAGAAACTTTGTGCTCTTGTGTATATGATCTCTATAACTTTTTTTCTGAATGTTGATACATATTGTGAAGGTGAATAATCCCTTTCTGCATTTTTCTATTTCAATACAAGTAAGGTTATACTCTAAAATCTATATATCCAAAAATTATTGTTGTTCTTCCCCCTCCCTTTCCATCTTCTCCATTCTTTTGAGCCCTTTGTATTGATGACATTTTGGTATGAAATCTCTTAAAGTATCAGGAATCCACATGATGAAAGTTTTGTATATGTATATAAGTCTTTACTACTTTCAATAAGGGAACCTCTCCCATTAAAGAGGAGGGACTTGTTGTCCCCTGACTGTGGTTTCACCTAAAGTGCAAATTTGAAACCCAATAGTGTTCTTGTTTTTAAAACTGAAGGTGACATTGTGTATGCTCTCTCTCGCATCCTAGGATGATATTTGGGATCAAAAGTGGTTAGCCTTCCTTCCCTTTTTATTTTGTAGGGGCTAACATGATATGGAAGTGACATCTATGCACTTACCATAGTCCTAGGGGTCTCGTGACTATGGGCTTCATCTCCGTGCATGTAGACACACCCCTATTCTAGCGGGGTATATAAATTCAAGGATATCTATCATTATTAGATAAGAGTCTAAGTGTTTTAAGTGTGACGTGAAGTGAGGTGATTCCATGTCCCAACACCTAGGCCTTAGACATCATCTTTGTAAGATGGATTTAGTCCCCATGTACCATAAGGTATATAGGGGATCCCCTAGAGAACTTGTTTATCCTAGCATAGGTAGCCTTCGGCCACAACCAAGCTATAGTGCAGGGGAAGGAACCACCGAATATTACTCGTTATTCGATCACACATTGACACAAAGGTGGGCCAACTCAATGAGCACCACTATCATGTGTGGTATTGAAAGTGGGCTATAGCTTGATTGTAATCCCACTTGACTAGTTAGGATTATGCATGCATGATTTTAAATGTCTAGGTGTTTTGTTGAAACCGTGAAACAACCCCCACACTAATCCTAGTACATAAATTATACATCTATCACCCATCAATTTTTGACCATAATCTTTTGACCTCAATTTTCAAAAATCATAATCCCCCATTACATACCATTAATCACACTCACTTTAATTATCCTTTTCTCCATATAATACCAAAATTTTGATCATAAATTATTCCCTTAACATTACACCCACATTTTGTAAATAATAAATCCAATTTTTATTACCATAAACTTTAGACATATGCTACCATCATATAAATATTTTCTCATTAAACCCCTCACATTAATACAAAAATAAAAAAAAGAAAATCGAAAAGAAAAATTAATATAAAATTAACACTCCCATCTCATTAAATAAAATCCATAATCCCACATTCATTCATCCTTCACTAACCACAACCACACCTTTTCCACTTTCAAAACAAAACACACTATCATAAACCACATAAGACTTACCCTACTAATCACTTGACATTTCCTATTGGTATCCTAATCAACCTAGGTCTATAAGGTTCTAGAACTCATACCAATCATATAATTCATCCATCCAAAATCTAGTCATAACCTTATATCATCATACCCATCCTAAACATCCTATTTATGATCCTTTTTTATACAAGCTATTAGTACCCAAATTTGTTCTCCTTTTCGATCTAAGCATCAGAGATATGGCATGAAGCTTGAAGGTAGATATATCATGATGTATGTCATTTTGTAGCCAGGATGTGATCTAACTGGTACTCATATTTATGGAGAGATGGATAGCACTCAAATAGGACTTGATCTTGTCCTAACTGTTTTAGGTTGTGCCTTTCAACCAAGGTAAGAGAACCTACTTTGTAACCCTCAAATGGTGAAGGAGATGAAGATATCCCTCAATTTGTGCAAATAGTATGAAAAGGCCTTGGGAAAATATGATCAACACTCCAAATCTGACTTTCACAAGTTGTCACTCCCAGATTATGGAGATACTTTCAATGCAAGGCAAGGGTTATTGAAGACATTGTATGATCTGATTTGCTTTGTGCATTTTTGTAAATGGATTGTATTCTTTTGTTGACACACAATGCAATGTAGGGGTATTATGGGTAGGATTAGTTTGTTTGAATGAATTTTTGGTGGGAGATTTTAGACAAGACTAACCAAAATTTGCCAAATTCTTTGAGGACCTTTGTAAGAAATTTGTAAGACCTAAACAATCAGGATGCTTCAAATGGGTTAAGGTACTCCTTCAACCAAGATATGTGCAATAAATGGAAGCCCAGATATGCACTCTTCCACACAATATTTGACAACCTACCACAAAATATTAAAGCAGATGAACCAACAAAGTATCTAGAAATCTCTATTTTATCATGACCTAAGGTGCACCCAAAGGTTTACAAATAATCTCAAAATTCAAGGAAGGTAAAGTGATTTTAAATTGTTTATCTCTTTATCAGATGAAATCTCTTCTAAATGTGAGATTGCAAATGCCACTAAACTATCAACAAGAAATGAGACCATGTATGATTAAGAGAGATTTTAAACACAAGACTGCAACAGGAGCAAGAAACACAAATTGAAAACATTTTGAAACATAAGTGCATGCAAATTTTGCCAAGAGACAACACAAAATAATCCAGAATGACCAAATTTATCAGTAGGGAATGTTATAAGAACAATCTTAGAGCTTGTTGATGGCTTTACAACTAAAACCAACTCAACATGATACAAATTTGATGCAAAAGGAATTAGAAATGGTTCTCATGTGGTTTCTAGAGAATGGGCTTCTTCCCATATTTTACCATGAAATTATAAGTTTCTCGACCTTTACATGTCAAAAACATGCATTATATAACATTCTATTACATTTGATCCTTCTTTCCCAAGAAAAGAATATGCCAAGCATCAAGTTTGTTACAAAATTCCAACATGATTTGCAGATAGGGACGTTTAACATATTTGCAACAAAAGTTGCCAGGTGTTTCAAAAAAAGGTGAATCATTACAAAAATTTCATCATTATCCATTGTGGAGGCACATTTTTCATCCTAAAAACATGTAGACCCCTTTCATTTCATTATTTCATCCTTATCCCTCCAAAATTTGATTTTGTAACTTCTTGATTTGATATTTCATGTTTTGGATGGGCTAGGGAAAAAAATCATTTCAAAAACATCCCAAATCTACAAATTGATCCCTAAAATCACTTGCATTGGTCTTCTGAGGCACAAAATGACATCAATTCACAAAAATTTGAAAAATTGATGCAAAATTCACATCTCCAAGCTTCCTGGAGCAAAAATGGTGCAGCCAAACTAAAGAATGCATAGTTACCATTGATCTACCTTTATCCCTTCAATCTGAGCCCTCCACGTGTCATAATGTGATTGGGAATGGATTTGGGATCACTTTTTGACTTTTTAACATTTTGGAAAAATGTAAAATTTTAAAATTTTTCTCCGCCCCTCTGCCCTTGAAATTTGGTGCTGACACGTGGCACATTGTGGGTCCCATTGAAGTCGAAGCTCAATTCTGCACATTTCCACCTTTTTGGAAATTTGGGAATTTTTTTCACTTTTTCCCATGGGCCTGCACCTCCACCTCTATCCTTGACATGTGTCACCTTATCTATCACCCCTTTTTTGAGATATGTGGGCTCAAATCACATTTTAACTCTCCAAATTTTTTCACCAAGGAAAATTTTCCCTTTTTCCTCCGAGTGGTGTGCACTCCCCTGCTACACCCCGCCACGTGTCTCCTGTGGTTCATTTGTGGACCAGGCTTAATTTTTTTACTCTAACTTCATTTTTTAAAAAGGGAAAAATTTTCCTTTTTCCTTCTGTGCGACCACCCGCCCACGCTCATGCTCTGAAGCCACCACGTGTCTCCCTTCGCTCCATTGTGGACCCGTGGCCCTTTCCTTAACCTTTTTCCCTTTTCACCAAAGGAAAAAATCTTTCTAAGTCCCTCACTAGCCTTCCATCCCACCTTTGAATAAAAGCATGACACGTGTCCTCCTCTGGGACCTATGGAGTTGTGGGGAAATTTTTTTTTTTTTCAAAACAAAAAAAAAAAAATGTTAAGTTTTTAGAACAAACCCATCGAACCTTTTCCAACCACAAGTGGCCACGTATGAGAGGATGTTTAGGATTATTTTTTATGGGTAGAGGACACTGTATGATGTCAAAAAACATAGAATTTTCCAGGGATGCCCGAATTTGATTTTTTCTTCGTGGGTGAAGAATTTTTGGTCAAAAAACAAATGGGAAATTATTTCTAGGAAATTTTCAACCATGGGGATAGATTTTGAGGGAAAATAAGCACAAAATGAGCAACCACGAGATCCAAAGGTGGGAAAAGTGGAAAAAATGATAGAGGCCCGTGGATTTGGAAAACTAGGGCAAAACAGGGCATGCATGTATTTTTCTTTCAAGTTGGGGAAAAATGATAAGTTTGTGAGCATTTCAAGGCATTCAATCTGGAGGAAAAATTTTGTAGACCACCAAATTTGAGAGAAAAATTTAAGAGCACATAGAACAAAGGGGAAAGATGGAAATATAATAGAGGATCAAAATGGGCACCAACATCGGCTCCTGCTCGGGGATGGGCACTCCCAGTGAGTGCCACAAGAACAATAAGTAGACCAAGTGCCAAAATAATCCATTGGGAAAATGGATTCATGAGCCAAAACCACTAAAAAACTAGCTGAGAAATTGACAAAAATGGCTGCCACACACCAAGGCAAACCACAAACCAATAAAACACCAGAAAATAGAGCAAAAACCAAACACTATACACTGTACAAGTTGGTGCATACCTCAAATTTGGGGATTAATCCAAGAAATGCTTCAGATGCCTACCATTAATAGGAAGTTCAAGAAATTCCCCATCTAAGTCCTTGAGAAAAAGGTATTCTCACCAATTCTGATATCAATGGAGTAAGGGCCCATCCATAATGCATCAAATTTTCCATGTTTTCCCTTATCTTCATTTATGTTGTCCCACAACAAAACCAGATCTCCAATATTGAAGGCCCTAGGAGTGACCTTCTTGTCAAACAACCTCTTCAACTTCTCTCTAAATCTGACATGCCTTTGGTGGGATGCTCTTCTCTCTTCATCTAGCTCTACAATCTGATTAATCCTTGCTTCATATGGACTGACCTCTTGATCTTCAAGTTGTTGAACAAAATGAAATGAAGATAATTATAGATGTAAGGGAAGTAGAGCTTGAGTTCCATACACCAACTCAAATGGGCTCTTACCAGTAGCTCTTTTAGTAGTGATTCTATCAGCCCAAACTACAAATTTTAGTTATTCACCCCATTTTCTCTTGTTCAACTCCAAGGTTCTCCTAATGATCTTCAACAAGTTCTTATTGTTGGACTCAGCTTGTCCATTTCCTTGGGGGTTATAGTTTGAAGAATAAGTCAGATTGGTTCCATACTCCTTGCACATTGCCATCAAAGGTTTAGCTCTGAAACACATGGCATTATCAGCCACAATCTTGAATGGCACACCAAATCTACATATGATATGATTCAACAAGAAATCCATAACAACTTGGTGTGTTTCTTTCTTGGTGGGGATTGCTTCTACCCACTTGGTGAAGTAATCTGTGGCTACAAGGATCCACTTATGTCCAGCACTAGAAGGGTTTGAGATCTCACCAATGAAGTCCATCCCCACTATTTGAAAGGAGCTTCAATTGATACATGCTGCAAAGGAAGGGAGCTTGAAGCTTTCATTCTTCTAGAGAAATGCTGGCAGCTTTCACATTTTCTAACCAACATGGTTGCATCTTTGAAGAGAGTAGGCCACCAATAACCATCTCTCAAAACTTTGTGTGTTGTAACCCTTCCAGCAAAGTTTCCTCCACAAACTCCCCCATGGAAATCAAAATTACTTTGGGAGCTTCATCTTCAGTTATACATTTCAAGAGGACACCTTCAGGGTTCTTCCAAGCCAGCCCAAAGTCAGTGATGATGTATTTTTGAGAAGCCAACTTGAGGGCTCTTTTCTGATTTTTATTTAAATGATCAGGATAGCATAGGTGTTTGAGGTAAAATATTATATCCTTGTACCACTTAGAACTTACCAATTTCTCAAGAACATCTTCCCTTTCTTCCTCTACTTCATTCACTTCCATAGTCTGCAAGTTACTCTCAGCCATGAGCTTAGCAAGACCCAAACCTCTTACCAACTTTTTGGTTTGGATGTCCATATCATACTCTTGTAGTTTGTTCACCCATCTACATCTTTTACTTGAGATCTCCATCTCTGATAAGATGTCTTTTACCATGGTGTGGGGAACATAAGCAACAAATTTTGAACTTAAAATATAAGGCCTGAAAACCTTTGTTGCTTTCACCAAGGCAAATGCTTATTTTTCCATGATTATATACTTTAACTCAAGTAGGTTGTAAATCCTTGCTAAAGAAGGAAATAGGCCTCTTAGCCCCATCTTCATCCTTTTGGAGAAAAATATATGCAATAGTATTTTCAAAAGCAAAGGAGAAGATTTGGAAAGGCTTCTTGTAATTCGGGGCTGCCAAGATAGGTGCATGTTTAAGTGCTTCTTTGATTCCTTCAAAATCCTAAATAGCATCCTCCTCCCACTTGATAACTTGATCTTTCTTTAACATGCATGTAATAGGGAGAGTCAATTCAGAAAAATTTGACACAAACCTTCTAATGAAGTTGATCTACCCAAAGAAGGATTGGATGCCCTTCTTTGTTCTTGGAATTGGAACCTTTTTGATTACTTCTACTCTCTCAGGGTCAATCATGACACCAACCTTTGAAACAATATGACCAAGCAGCTTGGCCTTTTGTACTCCAAAATGACACTTCTTTGGATTGAGAGAAATGTCATATTCTCTACATCTGATCAACATTTTTTCCAAGTGCTGCAAGTGATCTTTTCTGCTCCTTGAAAACACAGTCACATCATCCTGATAAACTACAATGAAGTCATTTATGTAACCAAAAAAGAAACATCCATTTCTCTTTGGAAAGTATCTCCAACATTCATAAGACCAAAAGGCATTCTTACATAAACATATGTTCCCCAAGGAGTGGTAAAGGTAGTTTTAAATCTTTAGACTCCTTGACAACAACTTTATTGTAGCAAAGAAACCATCCAAGGTAGACAAACAATTCAGATCCAGTCACTAACTGTAGCATGTTTTCCATGTTTGGAAAAGGATAATTGTCTTTCAATGAAGCTCTATTCAGATTTCTGAAGTCTACACAAAGTCTGATATCTCCATTTTTCTTTCTAACTGGCACAAGGTTTGTAACCCAAGATGAATACCTTGTGGGCTGAATGATCCCTCCCTCCTTCAGTTTCTTCAATTCATCTTGCATTTTCATGGAGAGGAGTGGATTAATTGGCCTCTTCTTTTTTTCTGAATGGTTTGGCATTTGTTTCAAGAGGAATCTCATGCTGAAATAAGTCTTCTCTATATGCTTTTAGCTGAATAAGACCAAGTAAGACAGTCTTGATATTTTTTCAATAGTTGGAGGTAGGAATGTTTTTCCTCTTTGTTTAGATTTCTTCCCAACCAAAATTTTCTTGGTTTTTCCTTTAGTTCCCAAGTTATGCTCTTCCACATCCCTTGAGGTAGACATGTTTCTATTGATGATGCAATCAACATTGCTAAAATTTGACTCAAGAGCAACAAGACCTCTAGGAATGGTGTTAGTTTTCAATTGGATAATATCCTTTCCAAAAAAGTCTCTCTTCCTTCAGTCACACATACCATTGGTTCCCAATCAATATTCTGATCTACAAACTCACCTTGATTTTGTAAGAACCTTTGCACTTGAGCATCATCATTAAACACTTGCCAATGCTTGATGTTGTCAGGGACAGCTGGCCTAGTTAACACTTCAACATTGTACTCACAATAAGGTGAAATGGGTGCAATCCCAAATCTTGACCCCAACACTACCAACTTGTCAGCAACAACATTCAAACTTTTGTCATGATGCACAATATTGAAGAATCAAACATCTCAATTAGATCCCAAACTGCATGCTTATATTATTTCATCCGCTGATTTTTGTAGCATACAATTTTCTTATTTGTTTGACAACTAACTCTGAATCTCCTTTTGCAATGATGTCCTTGACACCATACTTCCATGTAATTCTCAGACCCAACAACAAGGCTTCATACTCAGCAATGTTGTTAGTACATTCAAAATTAAGCTTGAAGGAAAAAACAAACTCTTCCAAGCTAGGAGAAATCATAATTATACCAAGCACCATTTCCAAATTTAGAGCAAGCTCCATCAAATAGCAAGGTCCAAGGAGAACTTACCTATTCAAGGAACTTTGACTGATCCATCTTGTGTTCTTTTCCATCAACAAACCCAATAAAATTATCAGCATCAACATCAGCAAACAACACCTCATAGGAAGCATTGTTTGGATCCTCAATTAGATGCAACATCTTCTTTTCTCCATAGAGCTTGACAAGGATGCCTTCAATGGGAATAGTGGAAAAATACATGTCCATTTGAACACTCCCTCCAACACTTGCAGCCCACTTTCTTGACAATAACATACCCCATTTAGCAAGGCAATCAACAATCACAACATCCAATTTTAAATTCCTCCCGGGATAAGATGCAAGTTGCACCACCAAACCCTTCACACAACCAACTACCAAAACTTCTCTTGAGTCCATGGTAGTACACTTTCCATAGGCTGTTGTCACTTTGATATCCAACTCATTCATGACTTCTAGAGGCATGACATTACATGATGCACCAGAATCAAACATACAATTGTGAAGTAGTCTATCCTTTATGATCAAAGTTGTGAAGAATGGATCAACATTCAATTGGGAATCAACCAAGGATGTCCCCAAGTATACCTTAGGTGTTTCTCCAAGATCCTCTACTATTGGTGGTGTTTCAAGGTTAGTAATGATCTGAGGAGGAGTTTCAACAACATTTACATTTCTGCTTGGGGTACTCTTCTCTCTTTCAATCCCAAGTACTCAAATGCTCTCTTCTTGTGCTCAGGAATCCTAAGCAACTCAATGATTGGAACACTCACTTTGATTTGGCTCAATACTTGGGCTATGTCATATGGAACACTCTTTGGAAAAGCAACATTGGAATGGAGACAAGAAGATTCATTAGATGGCAAGGGATTCTTGGTATTTGGGCATGAGGAGGACTGTAATTTTTTCTTGGGACAACAGAGCTTTTGGCATGTGTTTCTCTTCTAGGAGCTTCTTTGGGAATGCTTGTGAGCAAGGGTGTTTTAGGTTTGGCTTGAGGCCCAACTCCTTAACAACTTTTCTCTAGTGTTATAGTCTTTCTCTTGAGCTACAACAACATTCATCAACAATTTTCTATCTTCCTCCGAAGGGATACCACCATCATACTTCTTAATCATCAAATCTCTTAAGTATTCAAATTCATTGTTAGGAATTTCAAAAGCTTGCACTACATCAACTTCAAGAGTATGAGGGGAAGAAATACTTGTACCCATTTGATGCAATCCCAAAAAGTTGCAGTTGTCCTTGCACTTATTACTTTAGTAGATGTTGCTCCTCCTTGTGAACTTGAAGAACATCCCACCATGAAAATATCATCATCAGTACCATCATCATTATTAGCTTCACCATCTTGTTGGTCCACTTCACATGGAGGATGGGGTAGAAAACACCTATCACACCAATCAATATTAGAAACTTCCTCAACTATAATAAACCCTAGCAGTTAGGGGATCAGGTAACACTCTTCCTTCACGTGCTTGAGGATGTCTATTTGCAGACCCCATGGGTCCTTTCCCTCTATCATCTACCCTTTGATCACCTCTAGGATGATTGGAAAATATGTCATGGTTTTGTGCTCTTTGCTGACCTTGTGAAGTCTACCCAATTCCCTTCTCTTGCCTGGGCTAACTTGTATGAGATTTCTTTGACAGCCCCTGCCAAAGTTTTCACAACCTCCTCCAAATCAGCACCCTTGCTAGCTTGAGGTTTTTCAGGGTTTATCAACTTTACACCATCTCTCTTGAGAGGTTTCCCAATTGCTTTGATATTGTTTTCAATTTGAAGTGCCATGGTGAAATCTTGCCTTAGATTGGTAGGGTTCTTGTCTCTTAAGTAGTAGGTTGCCTTTTTATCAAATGCATCTGCATATTTGATTAAACAAGACTCATCACAAGGCCTCAAATTAACTGGCAGCCTTCTCAAAGTTTTGTTAAACCTTGTGTTGAAGTCATGAACTGATTCATTGGGGTTCTTCTTGATATTCTCAAATTCAAACAAGAGAAATCTAGGATCAGTCTTGTCACCATATTGCAACCTAAATGCATTCTTCATCTCAGTCCAAGAATCAATTGAATTATTAGGTAGAGCCTTGTACCAATCCCTAGCATCCTCTTCTAGTGTATGAATGAACAATTTGACATACACATCTTCAAACTCTATTTCAAAATCCTCCATCATGTTAACAAAAAGTTTGAGATGTTGATCACCAGTTATAGCATTGTTACCTTGGAACTTTGGCAACCTATTTCTGACATCTTGTGGGACAACATTTGGGTAACCATCCATTCCTCTAAATTCTATAGGACCAAAGGTGTTAACAAAAAATGGAGGTCTAGGTTGAGCCATATTGTTTGGTGGAGGTGATCTTGGGGGTGACACAAGCTGATGAGGAGTGCAAGGTCTTTGGGGCTCAAGAATGTGATTCACAAGATTGGTATTCTCTAAGTGCTGATTTTCTTGGAAATTTTTATTTGAATTGAAACACAGAGGTGCAGATTGAAGAAGGAACTCACCAGGTACAGTAGAAGGACCTTCACTAGTTGAAGTAAACAAGTTTATGAGAGGATTTCTTGAATCAGAATCACTAGAAGAAGAGTGATAATCCTCTACTAAAGGCTGATCTCTCTCACCAATGGATATACCTTTTCTGATGTCTGACCTTTAACAACCTTCCAAACTCTTCTCCCTTCTAACTCTGAGTTCCTTGAATCTGAAAACAACTTCTTAGTAGAGTCTCTAATGAAGAGAGATCTTCTTCCTTCTAGTTTTGTAGAGATTAGCAACACAAAAATAAATGACAGAAAGCTAAGACACTGGTATTTATCAAGATCAAAACAACATGGAGTTCACCACTAAGGATTTTCACCCTAGTTGTGCAAATGCACTAAAATACTCTATCAAATACCTATCAGCACTGAAAATCTTGCCAAACTTTATAGATCAGACCTTCCTTTTTCTTGAATCTATCAACCACAAATGCAAATGAAGTGCAACTACTGCTGGAAATTGATAAAATTGCAAGCAAAACTTATATCTTCACTTAATCCTTACAAATCTGATTATAAAATGATGCTTCAACAATGTATTTTCATGTAGAATTTGAGGACATTACCAAGGTTTGATATGCATTCAAATATCTCAAATATGTATGCACATGGATCAGATTTAACTAAGAAAGTATACAACTCATAACTCTACCCTTCATTCCAACCTTATAAATATGATCGGAAGATGATATTAAGATTTTTAATTGCACAAAATCACATAAGAAGTATTACCAGATATGGATTAAAATATTGAAATAATAAATAATGTCCCCTGGAAGTGGTGCCAGAAAGTGTTGGTACCCAAATTTGTTCTCCTTTTAGTTTGAACAACATCGAATCAAAGAGATATGGCATGAATCTTGAAGGTAGATAGATCATGATGTATGTCATTTTGTAGCGGGGATGTGATCTAACTGGCACTCAGATTTGTGGAGAGATGGATAGCACTCAAATAGGACTTGATCTTGTCCTAATTGTTTTAGGTTGTGCCTTTCAACCAAGGTAAGAGAACCTTT
This sequence comes from Taxus wallichiana var. yunnanensis, assembly GCA_018340775.1. NCBI lineage: Eukaryota > Viridiplantae > Streptophyta > Pinopsida > Cupressales > Taxaceae > Taxus > Taxus wallichiana. Next base: position 167,696,190 of record CM031243.1, on the reverse strand, counting down.
TGTAACCCTCAAATGGTGAAGGAGATGAAGATATCCCTCAATTTGTGCAAATAGTATGAAAAGGCCTTGGGAAAATATGATCAACACTCCAAATTTGACTTTCACAAGTTGTCACTCCCAGATTATGGAGATATTTTCAATGCAAGGCAAGGGTTACTGAAGACATTGTATGATCCTGATTTTCTTTGTGCATTTTTGTAAATGGATTGTATTCTTTTGTTGACACACAATGCAATGTAGGGGTAGTATGGGTAGGATTAGTTTGTTTGAATGAATTTTTTGGTGGGAGATTTTAGACAAGACTAACCAGAATTTGCCAAATTCTTTGAGGACCTTTGCAAGAAATTTGTAAGACCTAAACAACAGGATGCTTCAAATGGGTTAAGGTACTCCTTCAACTAGGATATGTGTAATAAATGGAAGCCCAGATCTGCACTCTTCCACACAATATTTGACAACCTGCCACAAAATCTTGAAGTAGATGAACCAACAAAGTATCTAGAAATCTCTATTTTATCATGACCTAAGGTGCACCCAAAGGTTTACAAACAATCTCAAAATTCAAGGAAGGTAAAGTGATTTTAAATCTATTTATCTCTTTATCAGATGAAATATCTTCTAAATGTGAGATTGCAAATGCCACTAAACTATCAACAAGAAATGAGACCATGTATGATCAAGAGAGATTTTAAACACAAGACTGCAACATGAGCAAGAAACACAAATTGAAAACATTTTGAAACATAAGTGCATGCAAATTTTGCCAAGAGACAACACAAAATAATCTAGAATGACCAAATTTATCAGTAGGGGAATGTTATAAGAACAATCTTAGAGCTTGTTGATGGATTTACAACTAAAACCAACTCAACATGATACAAATCTGATGCAAAAAGGAATTAGAAATGGTTCTCAGGTGGTTTCTCAAAGAATGGGCTTCTTCCCAGATTTTCTCGTGAAATTCTAAGTTTTCTCGACCTTTTGCATGTCAAAAACATGCATTATATAACATTTCATTACATTTGATCCTTCTTTCCCAAGAAAATAATATGCCAAGCATCAAGTTTGTTACAAAATTCCAACATGATTTGTGAGATAGGGACATTTAACATATTTGCAATAAAAGTTTCAGTGTTTCAAAAAAGGTGAATCATTACAAAACCTTCATCATTATCCATTGTGGAGGCACATTTTTCATCCTCAAAGCATGCAGACCCCTTTCATTTCATTATTTCATCCTTATCCCTCCAAAATTTGATTTTGTAACTTCTTGATTTGATATTTTCACATTTTTGGACAGGCTAGGGCAAAAAACCATTTCAAAAACATCCCAAATCTACAAATTGATCCCTAAAACCACTTGCATTGGTCTTTGAAGGAAAAAACGACATGAATTCACCAAAAATTTGATGAAAATTGATGCAAAATTCACATCTCCAAGCTTCTAGAGCAAAAATGGCAACCAAACTAAAGAATGCATAGTTACGTTGATTTGCCTTTATCCCTTCAATTTGAGCCCTCCACGTGTCATAATGTGATTGGGAATGGATTTGGGATCACTTTTTGACTTTTTAACATTTTTGGAAAAATGTAAAATTTTGACATTTTTTCCGCCCCTCGCCCTTGAAATTTGGTGCTGACATGTGGCACATTGTGGGTCCCATTGAAGTCGTGGCTCAATTCTACACATTTCCACCTTTTTGGAAATTTGGAAATTTTTCACTTTTTTCCCCATGGGCCCGCACCTCCACCTCTGTCCTTGACACATGTCACCTTCTCTATCGCTGAGGATCTGTGGGCTCAAATCACATTTTAACTCCCCTTTTCACCAAGGGACAAATTTCCCTTTTTCCTCCGGTATCCCACACTCCCTTCTACACCCGCCACGTGTCTCCCTGTGGTTCATTTTTGGACCAATGCTTAAATTTTTTACTCTGAATCATTTTTTAAAAAGGGAAAAATTTCCCTTTTTCCTCCGACACCCACCACACTCCCTCCCTGCTCCTCGGAGTTGCCACGTGTCTCCCTTCGCTCCATTGCGGACCCGCAGCCCTTTCCTCAACCTTTTTCCCTTTTCACCAAAAAGGAAAAAATCTTCTAAGTCCCCCACTAGCCTTCCATCCCACCTTTGAATGAGAACATGACACATGTCCTCCTCTGGGACTGTGGAGTTGTGGGGAAATTTTGAATTTTTTTGGCAAAAACACAAAAAAACGTTAAGTTTTTAGAACAAACCCACCGAACCTTTTCCAACCACAAATGGCCACGTATGAGGGGATGTTTGGGATTAATTTTGATGGGTAGAGGACACCCGTATGACCATCAAAAAAACATAGAATTTTCCAAGGATGCCCGAATTAATTTTTTTCTTCATGGGTGAAGAATTTTTGGTCAAAAAACAAATGGAAAGTGATTTTAGGAAATTTTCAACCATGGGGATATATTTTTGAGGGAAAATAAGCACAAAATGAGCAACCATGAGCTCTAAAGGCTGGGAAAAGTGGAAAAAATGATAGAGGCCCGTGGATTTGGAAAACTAGGGCACAAAACAAGGCATGCATGTATTTTTCTTTCAAGTTAGGGAAAAATGATAAGTTTGTGAGCATTTCAAGGCATTCAATCTGGAGGAAAAAGTTTCAGACCACAAAATTTGAGAGAAAAATGCCTGAGAGCACGTAGAACAAAGGGGAAAGATGGTAATATAACAGAGGATCAAAATGGGCACCAACACAAGCAACCTAATCTTATTAATCAACATCTTTCGAATAGGAAAAATATCCTTATCATCTATCCTATTATTCTAAGCCCTTATAATAAGGCACATCCTAAGCCCTCTACTAATGAGGCACATCCTTCTTCTATTCTCTCCTCAAATTTATTCCATCCTATAAGCAAGACTAGATTATTAAGGTTAAGCGTCAAGTTCATTAAGGAATCGTAATCTCCCCTTTCATCTAGACATCCTTCACTCCAAAACACTTTCATCTCACACATCTCACCAACATCATAATCTAATGGCACCTAGGTGAATAATAACCCAATCCCAATTTGGAAATGATGACAAAAATAGTAACCACAACATGGAAAATGATCTATTCAACCATAATTATTATGATGCCAATAATGAAGAAAATTGACCTAGAGGAGAAGACAAAGAGACTATGGTTAATACTAGTAGTGATGATGACTCTAGTACCTACTTCACAAAAGGAAGATGAAGAGAAATGTTAAATCGCTTCATTGAAAAGAATAAGGATGCCCTTTTTCTCCAATTATATCACATGGGGAAAAAATTCCTTCTAATTTACATTAGTCTTCTCCTAGAAAGATGACATTGGCCAAAGACCACCTTCCACACACCGTCCTAATCCAAATCACCATCACATTGTACATGGATGGGATGGCAGAGAGAACAACACCCATATATCCAAAGAAGCCATATTATCTCAATTACAACAAATGAGTAATCAAATCACCCAATTAGCCTCATAAATTGGTCCACAACTACCCAATGATCATGGTTCCCAACATTCTCATCCCAACTTTAATCCACCACCTCCCAATCCTCCATAACCAACCTTAGAGAAAGAAGTGAAGTCTATGAAGGAAATGCTTCAAGGGTTAAAAGTCAGCACTCAAGGACGTCAAATTTTTTTGAGGAACTTTGTCCTTATCCTTTTGACCATGATATATTACAAGTCCCTTTCCCACCATATTTTGAACCACCTAAATTTGAAAAATACAAGGGAAAAGGAGATCCCTATGAACACGTTAAGGAGTTCTATATGCTTTATCAAGAAGTTACCTACAATGAATCCTATTTAATAAGACTCTTCTCTAGAATTCCAGCGATCCACTTTGGAATGGTTCCTTTGATTTCCCAAAGACTCTATTACAACATTCGTTAACTTATCAAAAACATTCGTTAAACAATTTTCCTATAATGTATAGCTTGATGTCACACTAATTTATTTGTGTGAAAGTGAAGGTTTCTCATCCTTCCTATAATGATGGCAAGCCCTTGCTAGCCGCATTCCATGTCCCATACTTGAGAAGCAAATAGTCATCATTTTTGTATCTAACCTTAATCAGGAATAATATTTTCATCTACAAGTCCATTATGCAAACACATTTGATGACATCATTGAAAAAGGAATGCAAATCGAGAGATCCCTTATTGTAAAAGGCCTTATTAAAATATATTCCTTTTACAATCCAATCAACTATCTACATCAAAAAAATCTAAGTATTTTAATAAGAATAAGAATTTTGTCGGCGATGGAGTAACAAACACTAAAAATATCCAATACGTCCATACCACAATGTCATATCCGTCCCAAAGGGACAAACCCAACCTAAGATATAAGGTGAAAAAATATAATCCCCTTGGGGAAATATATAGAAGAAATATTTGATAAATTGATGGCCTCCCATATGCTTTGTTTTTCTCAAACACAACCCATCGATGAGTCCCAACCCAAACCTTCATGGTTCAAAGAAAATGAATATTGTAAATTTCATAAAATCAAGGGTCACGCCACACACCGGTGTATGAAATTAAAAATTATATTCAATACCTTATCAACCGAGGTGAAATTGAAATAGAGGATAATGCTTCCACTTCTTCCCAAAATCAAAAGCTTGGGATATATCAAAATCCCCTTCCTAATCATGGACAGAACAATGCCTCTAACCAAGGATAAGAGAATTCTGAAGTAAACATGAATCATCTATTCATTGCTCTAACCACATCAATTATCATTGTGTACCCCCTCCTTATACATCCCTTTTTGTTCATATCCATCATTCTTCCATCAAGTAGCCACCATTAAAATAAAAGGCCCCTCGCATAACCCTTAGTGTGTTGTCACTACTCACAGGAACTATGTGGTGGTTCAAGGAGTCACTTTGTCATCTTCCAACCCAACTCCACAAGAAAAATTTAATATCATCGAACAACTTGAGAAGACTCCCACTCAGATATCTATCATGGATCTTCTCAAGACCTCATCTATCCACAAAGACATTTTATACCATTCCCTCCAAGAGATATGTGTCCCCATCGATATCGATCCCACATAATTTCAGGCTCTTGTTACCCATCTTTATCCATATCCAAAATCACACTTACCTTCACCCAACAAGACTTGCCACCACAAGGCCTACCCATAATCTTCCTCTTTACATTGAATTCCACATCGACAACGTTTGCGTCAAGAGAGTGCTAATAGAAAATGGATCAGCTCTAAATATATGTACCCTAAATATCATTCATCAGTTAGGGTACAATGACTTAGATCTAAATAATATATAATAACTATTAAAGCATATGAAAAAAATAGCGTAGATCATTAGGAACCATTTATGTACCCATCAACATCGATCATGTCATGATCCCCACCCTCGTCCATGATATAGAAATCCAATTCCTGCATAATATTTTGCTTGGATGACCCTAGATTCACAAGATGAACATTGTAACATCCACACTCCATAAATGTCTCACGTTTGAACATGACGGTACATAAATTACTATCCATAGCAACCTCAATCCTTTCAATATTTCCAAGTATTGGAAGCTAAAATCTATTAGGAACCTTATTTTCCTATCACTAAACCCACACTAGCTTGGTCACCATCATCATCCAAAACTTCATATGTCTCACCAGATAGTCTTCCACCCTCATCCCATCATGCCTCCTCATCATCCACTCCCCTCCTACCTACTCCACCTATATCTACTCCCCTTCTACCCACTCCACCACTCAAGCTAAAAACAATAGGGTGTGGAGAATACCAAACATTCAACATCGACCATCTACCACCATCACCCAAATGGCTCGGTAGGCCCGACGTTTGTTTAAACAAATGAAAAACATGTGTTAGGTTCATCCACTTTTATTTGTTTCAGGTATCTTTCTGATGAGTACCTCGAGCCATCTAATTCCTCATGGCTTATTGATGATTCTATACCTTCTTATTGTTTTGATAATAAGTATCTAATTCCTAGAAGGATGATGACCCATATGGGATACTCCAGGAAGAGGACTAGGTCACTACGAACAAGGCATCCCTGAACCCCCACCATTATCCCCAACCTTGATGTCTATGGACTTGGGTTTGACCACCTAGTGAAAGCATCTATGATGACCTAAGTGACACTTCTAGTACCACGAGGAGGTCATTAAAAACATTGATACGAGTTTTGTCTATAGCCAATACAAATACCTCACCAACACTAATATCTTCCCCAAAACTATTTTTCTCACCATTGACATCACCCTCACCTATCCACAACTCATTGAATGGGACCAATGATCAGAACATCCTCCTCTTGACTCATTTCAAAATGATGAAGCAATTCTTGAGTTCATGGGAACTCATGATAATATACCTGTTGGGGATCATAAAAAGGGTTTCCAAGTATGTCTAAACACTGATGCCTACTTTGGGGCACAAGAGCATCCCCTTTCCCTTCCATCCCAATCTAATATCCCTCATCCCACCTTCTCTTGTCACCTTGACAAGGAAGATCCCCTCGCTGAATTCTTCCAAGAATCCCCAAATCCTGAAAATGATCAAGTCATCAATCAACTTCTTCCAGCTCCTGAATCCCTACAAGATGGTTCACCATCCGTGATTGAGGAAACCATTAATATCAATATTGGTATAAAAGAAGAACCCAAGATTATCAAACTAGGGGCATCTTTATCTATAGAAGAACATGACATCTTTACCGCACTCCTCAAATAATTTTCAGATATATTTGCATGGTCCTATGTGGATATGCCTAGTTTGGATCCTTCTCTCATGGTCCATAATCTTGTAGTGTGTAAAGATGTAAATCCAGATCAAACAAAAATTCAAAAATGCATCCAAAAGTTGTGTTGCTTTTCAAAGAGGAACTACAAAGGTTGTTTGATGTCAAATTCATCCGACCTATTGATTATTCTGAATGGATCTAAAATATCATCCCAATATGTAAAAATAATGGGGAAATTCGTATCTATATTAACTTCCATGACATCAATAAATCTTGCCAAATATTGATTTGATTGTGGACTCTACACTGGGCATGAGATGTTATTTCTCATGGACAACATTTTTGGCTATAATCAGATCAAAATTGGTAAATAAGATCAACATAAAACAACTTTTAGTAAACACCTTGGGAACATATTGTTATCGATTCATGTCCTTCGAATCAAGAATGTTGATCCACCTACCAATGATCCATGACTATCATTTTGAATGATATGATGCATGATATATTTGAATCTTGTGTCGATGATATTCTTATAAAATCCAAGACTCATGAGGAACATCTTTGGAGTCCTCTTCCGAATCTTTGAATGACTTTAAGAATATAAATTTTGTCTAAATCCCAAGAAAAAAATTCAGGCGTCACATCTAGCAAGCTCCTAGGATTTATTATCTCTAGATGTAGAATCAAAATTAATCTAGAAAAAGTTAAAGTTGTATTCGAAAATCCTCCACCTAAAAATCTCAAATAGTTACGAAGCCTAAAGGGAAAGATTCAAGCCATCAGAAGATTTATCTCATAGCTAGCACAAAAATTTCATCCATTCCACCATCTACTGAAAAAGGGAACAAAATTTCATTAGAACGAGGAATGTCAAGCCTATTTTGATAAGCTTAAGGAATATCTAATGCATCCTCCTATTTTGGTACCTCCTACTCCAGGAGTACCTCTTCTACTTTATATATCAGCTACGCAACATACCTTGGGAGCCCTTCTAGCACAACATGATAGTCAAGGAAAGGAACATGCCATCTATTATTTAAGTTGAACATTAATTGCATATGAGCTCAACTACACCCCTATGGAAAAAGCATGTCTTGTTGTGGTATTTGCCTCTCAAAATCTATGACATTACATGCTCAATAATACTACTAAGCTCATAGCTAAAGTTGATCCACTCAAATATTTACTTTCCAAATCGGCTCTCATAGGATGAATGGCTAAATGGATCATGCTTCTCAGTGAATTTGACATTGAATATGTTAATCAAAAATCTATCAAAGGAAAAGTACTAGTTAACCAGTTGGTGAAAGCTTCAGTCTCTGATACTACACCACTCGCTACATGGTTCCCAAATGAATCCATATGTACAGTTGTAGAATTAGACATATGGACATTGTACTTTGATGGCTCATTTACACATCATGGTTCAAGAGTAGGTATCCTGTTTATCACCCCTCAAGGTGACTTAATTCCTAAATCTTTCCAGCTTGCTTTTCCTTATACCAATAATATTGTTGAATATGAAGCACTTCTTGCTGGTTTAAAAATGGCTATTCAGTGGAATATTAAGCATCTCAATGTCTTTGGTGATTCACAACTAATCATTAAACAAGTCAATGATGAATATGCCACCAAGGATGATAAATTAATTCCTTATAAAAGAATGGTCAATAGTTTCAAGGCCTACTTTAGCATATTCAATTTGAAAAATTCCCTCATATAAGTAATAAATCATCGGATTCTATGGCTACCATCACCTCACTTCTAGACATGCCTCCAAATAAATCCAATTCAAAATTTCTGATCAAGCAATTAACTATCCCCACTTATGATACTCCTAAGTCAGAGATGGTTTGTGAGATCGTTGGTCCTAATTCCCCTTGGTACCATGACATCTACACCTATTTACATGACCATACCCTTCCACCTAATCTCCCTCACAACCATCGTAAATCATTCATCCAATGAGCCTCTTACTTCACTATCCTTGGTGATACCCTTTATTGTAGAATCTTTAACAGAAACTTTCCAACGATTCTTGAATTCCCAAGAGGCTGAATCAGCACTCCAAGAAGTTCATGCAAGGACTTGTGGTGCCCACACTAGTGGTCTAGCCCTCACTAAAAAAATTCTACGCACCAGATATTATTGGCCAAACATGGAAAAATATGCATGTTCCTATGTTCGTAAATGTGTCCCCTATCAAAAGCATGTTGACCTCATCCACACACCATCACAAGCCTTACAACCCCATGGCCCTTTTCTACCTAGGGTCTCGATCTCATGGGAAAATTAAATCCCACTTCATCTGATGGCCATAAATTCATTATCACAGCTACAAAATACTTCACTAAGTGGGTTGAAGCCATGCCGCTCACTTATGTCAAAGGAAAACAAATATCCAAATTCATCCTTAACCACATCATCTATCATTACGGTGTCCCATCCACATTAATCATGAAAAATGAAAAATCCTAAAAAAATCATGATGTTCATGAACTCTATGAAAAATTCCACATCAAGCTTAAATTTTCCACCCCCTATTATCCACAAGGCAATGGACAATCTGAAGCATCTAACAAGACACTAAAATGCATCCTTGGAAAAATATTAAATCAAGTAGGATGTGATTGGCATACGCAGATATATCCCACCTTGTGGGCTTATCGCACTCCCACCAGTGCCTCTCCTTACTCTCGTATCTTTGGAACTGAAGCAATTTTTCCTGTTGAGATTGAAATCCCATTACTATGCATTTCTCTTGAACACCTCATCGGTGATGAAGATTCTTGTGTCCTTCACCTTTAAGAACTCAAGCTCCTCGATGAGAAACGCCTCCAAGCCCTAGATCACCTCAAAGGATATCAAAACCACCTTCACCACCATTATAGCAAGTGTCTAAAGGCCCAAAATTTGAATTTGGTGACCTAGTCCTCAAATAAAATCAACACAACACCAATGTTGATTGAGAAAAGAAGGGAAAGTTTGAACCAAATTGGATCAGACCATATGTCGTCATCACTAAATTTGGCTCAGGTACTTATAAGCTTGCTACTTTAGAAAATACGACCTTCAAGAGGTTATGAACATCATGCATCTTCATCATTTCTACGCGTAATTTCCTAATGCTCCATGTTTAAAACAATTTAAAAATTAAAAAAACCGTCAATGGTGAAAATCACTTCGGTGGCACCTTGGGCAAGTACCATGGTCAAAACTAGTTTTGAACTATGGTCGAATCTAATCCGATCTTTTTATACTAACACTCTATGTCACTAATCACATGCACACTAAGGGCACACTACCCCCCCATATCTTATATCCATATCCATAATTTTTATCCTAATCTACCTTACCTATTCTCTAAAAATCCAAAGTTCTCTTGATCATCTCTATACCACATCGGATCTGCCATGATTGGGAATATCTGTCCAGTCCCAATCCAAGTTGCATTACCATGTTCTTTTCCCTAGGAAATATATTTCAGAGTCACAAACAATATTTGAGAAATGAAACCCTTATAAGATCTGAGGCATTCATTTCTCTCCATTCCCCCATTCACATCCATTGCTACTCATTCCCTATCACTATCCTTTTCTCTCTATTATCTGTTACAACCAACAAAACCTTGAAACCTTTTACATCCAATTACTTTATAAATACCACATGTTGCATTGATAACATGAACCACTTATATTTCCATCTATACATATATACTCACAATCCTAATCCATACGACACATATTCATTATCTCAACACTCATCCATACTACCATTACTGATATCCATCTCTAACTAAACCATCTACATATTCTCATCATAACAATAATCCACAATGAATATTATCTCATTCACATTTTAATAATATTCACATATTAATACCATCATAATATCATTTCATTATTATTATAATAAACCACAATAAAATAAATTTTCATCACATATATAAACATGCAAAAACACATCATCACACACATACCCTCATCATAACCATCATGAACCACATATATCATTGAAAACAACATAATAAATTACATCATTTCATCATATACACTAATCCATACACATCACTCATCTAACCGCAAAAATAAACATCAATCATAATCAAATAGCATAACATACATCAAAATACATCACTATCCCATTACATACATAATCATATACATTGTCAACAATAAGAAATTACATCATCTCATCATCATCCATACACATAAAATCATTTAATCATAAAACACACATCATCTATAACCATGATCCATCATCCAAACCATCATCATAATCACTAGGCATCCACATCCTAACATAAATCATGATAAATCACAATAACATATATGTTACATGTCATCAAACAACATCATCAAAAATAATACTATATATGCTAATTTCCATGTCATATATGTAATCAAATAAATCCAAAATCTAGTACTCATATATCATCAAATGTACAAATCATGTATATAACCATCATGGCTATCAAAATAATTGAACATCTGTACATACATCAAGACTGTGACCACACAAGGTCATCATCAAAAATTTTATAAAAACATTTGATACAAATACACTAACACTCATCAAGGTGTTGAATACCTATATCCTCCTGTTGGAGGACTTTTTTTGTATACTATCAATACTCCCAAACAATGTGGATTGACCCACCTTCGACTGAACCATGACTTATCCTCTTTCCATATATATAATCCATATAACGTACATGATCTGGTCGGTCATGCATCACCATATCCTCATAATAATGTGCCTCTACTATCACTTCCACGATACTATTGTAGTGACACTTTGTCCAGAGGCCCCATTTGTCTTGATCTTTGTGAGGTACTTAGTCTTACTCCTACCCAAGCACATGTGAACCACTCTATGCATAATTCCCCTTACTCCCCCATCTAATGGGCCATATCTCACCCTATATGCCTCTCTATCTGTATAATATCTATCGCGGCGTCATATCACATGGTCTTGCTCCTACTCTAATAGGGATATATCTCGAATCCAGCCATGAAATCTCTCTCTCCCTATATCCCACCACTACTATAAAGCCATGTATATCTCTCATCCTCACTACATCCCTAGCCCATCGGTCAGCTATCTCTGCTTTACTTGTTCATGTGCTTCACTCCCCAACATATTTATCTTGTTCCTTTAAATTGGCACCTCCGAATCTGATCCACCCACTCCATCATATCCTCCTCAACCCATCACCTCCTCCATATCCTCCTCTATCTCCTCCCACCCCCTTATCCACTAACACTGAAGGACTGCTCCATCTCTGTGTGTGATGGAAGCACTATTTGTAGTGGCCTTTGTAGTAGCATTTACCTCCATCACATCTAGATCGGCCTCTCGAGATCTATACTTGGGCCTATGCTTCTTTGGATGTTGTACTAATGGGCCACCTAAAAAAATAAGCTGGTTGAGCCCTCTGCCTCCTCCTCCTCTTATACTGTGGCTATGGCTAGTAAACAACTAATGCCTATCCTTGTGGCAACCCTCAATACACATGTCATCACCCATGTACAAACCTCGTCCCTCCTCTCGGCCGCATCAATCATACTGGCCTAATCTCCCCACCACTCTCCATACCACAGTGCTTTACTCTTAGGTCCTCAACTTTTGGTAATGGTGCCCATATAGTCACTTTTACCTCATCCAATATGGACCTAGCTACTACCTCAAGAATCATTACACCACAAGCCTCTACCTCTTGTGTTATCCGAGAAAAAAATGTCGACCCATTAGAATACCATGTATAATACCAAACTAACGTAATACCCTATCTGGTTGGTACCACTCTACTATATATAGATGACCACCAACTAAATAATATGGTGATTGAATCCTCCCTAGATGGTGGTGATCTCCCTCCCATACCTCATACTATCGGTATGGCCTCCATGTGATATCTCCAATCGTAACTCATCAATCGACATTGATACTAGTCTAACTCTCCCAAATGTTCCTATATCCCCCTTCATCCACAACCCATAAATAAATGGATCCCCCACATCTGTCACTACTCTCGATCCCATTCATCCTCCCAACAACTATATGGTCATAACTCCATACCTGTAGTAAGATCCCTGCTCCTATACTCCCTCCCTCACCATAAGCCACTCTATGCAAATCTTGATATAATCGAGCCAATACTATTAGAGCCCATGCAAATATAGTCTCCTGCTGCCACATTACATGCACCACTCCTACCAATCCAATGTTGAACCACCTACCCCCACCATCTAGAAACAATATACAACTAATAAATGAACATAGTAAAAATGGTACCTGCTCCATCAACCCCTCCCTAAAATATAGTCTAAGATATATCCACGTACCATCTGCACAAAGTGCATCCTCCACATCTGACAGTATCCTCATACTATCCCTCAGCCTCTCTCTCTACCACACTACAAGATCTCCCTCTACTAGAAACTAATAGATGTGATATACATCCTCTAGTGTCTTTGTCAGCTCACCTATCTATCTGCAACCGAAGGTACTAGTCTCGAGTGTCATCGCTCTACCAAGGCTACCAACAAGGCCCAATATTCTCTCATGATTGGCATCCTCACTATGTGAAGCAATCTCGGTACATGTAAAAACAATGCCTCATCCTCTTACGCCTCTACATCGGTACCTCCTAACATATGTCATAAAGTTTTTGATCGACGGTGTCTCACCTAGACAAGTAACAACACCCAGTGCACATATGAAACGCGTCGTACCTATGTCTAATCACTAACAAAAACACCCCTCTCACCCTCCCCATTCCATGTTTCTTCTAAAAATTATCACTTTCTACATCCCCATATACTACTATATCCCTAAACACGCCAATCCATACCCTATAGATGCCAAAACTACCCTACCTACACTACTTTCTCATACATGCTACTACTTTCCCATACGCACCACTACTTTCCCATTTGCGTCACTCTACATGTATGTTCTACTATACCCAACCACTAATTATACCCCTAAATGAACTACTATACACACTATATGCACTAAACCTTAACATATGTGCTAATCCGCACACCCACCCATCTCTAGATGCGCTTTATAACTATCCATAGACATTATTTCTCATACCCTTCACAAACACAACAAATGTCTACTATTTTATCTATATGAGCTATTCTATACTATACATGCCAAAACACAATAAAATGCACTAAAATATAACTTGCCCCACCCACAAATGCACCATTTCAAGGCCTTTATGTGCTAAGCGATTGTGCCTAAGAGTGATTTTAACCCCAAAATACCCTAAAAACCTCGAAAAATGCAACAATAATTCACAAAATCAAATCTAAATCACTCACCAACAATCCTACCTCTGTTGGCCGATGGTACTCTCTCACGGTATCCACACGGTGGTCTACAATCCTCTCATATGTCATTTTTTCTCTCTCAAGCTCTCGTATTTAAATTTCATGTGGAAAAAATGACCCTCTCATGGTCGATAAAAACCTTTTATACCCACCACGATGCCCTCCAACCTTCCACAAGCCCATTCTCCCACCCCATTTATCTATTTTTCCTCTCATTTCTTCCTACCTTCATCAAATTTCCTCCTCTATCACCCTAATCTAAAAACATCAAAAAATCTTTTTAAAAAAAAAAAATCTAAAAATATTAAAAAATCTAAAACTCTAAAAAATCTAAAAAAATGAAAAATCTAAAAGAATCAAACAATCACAAAATCTAAAAAATCACAAAATCTAAAAATCTAAAAAAATAGAAAAATCTAAAAAATTCCAAAAATCTAGAAACATTTTACAATTTCAAAAAAATCACAAAATTCCCCAACTAAAATTACACTATGTATATTTTTCTTGCATGTTTGACTATTTGTCTGCATTTTTTAGTGATGATATGAGGCCACTTTTTTTTCATTTTCTTGTGCATGGTCCAATGATATCAATTTTTCCAATGTTATGAGGACATGGGCATTTGGCAATTACGTCATCATGGTCCTAATACCTTGGTGCATCTTGCCCTATGTCACATTAATCATAATAGCTTATGATGATACAATAGAAACCTTATAGCAGCACATCCTCTTCTATCGATCATCATCATCATCCCAATCAATATTCACACCCAAACCTTATCACATATTCAACTTCTATCCCCTTGACTAGGGAATCTCAAAATCTAACATCTTTAACATCCCCACATCAACCTCCAAAATATTCAATCCTTGCCCACTTTCTTGGGGCATCACATACACCAATATATCTAAATCCAACATCCTATAACCAAAATTCCCAACACCTAAACCCCTTGATCTGGGCATCATCTAAAACCAAAATCCTAACTCTTCACCCTTTTTTCATACACGTTGAGTGGAGCATCTAATATCCCCTTCCCCCCTACTCTAATCTTGTACTTATTCTCCTCTTCTCCCCTAACCTTCTAATCTCCTCTAATCCTCTCTCACACCTTATTCTTCTAATCTCGATCATCCTCTAGATCTAGCTTCTTTCACCAATTCTCTTATCTCCCCTTCTCGCTATAATCCCCAAATCTTATAATCTTCTATTCCTCCTCATCTAACTCCATCATCTACCTCTTCATCTTCTAATTCTCTAACCCTAATTCTCTACATCCTCTCTTTCCCCCTCTAATCCTCCATCTTTTCATCCTCAAATCCTACATTTGCATCCTCAATCTTTAAGCCAACCATGTACTCCCATCATCCATCTCCTCAATTCCTCTAATGATCTCTCATTGATTAAATTGAGCCTCTTCTCTTTTCGATTAGTTACTTGGCTCATTCCTCCCCACCTAACCCCTCGAGGGGGAATCATATCACCATCCACAACATCATTTTCTTCTTTATTCTTTGAACTATCATTGCTATGCAATAACACTTCAAAGAGGGGAAAAATGTAAACATCTAAAATTTTGACATGGTCATTTGACAAATAACTCACCCAAACATATAATATCCATTTATCCCCACCACAAACCTTATAATAATTAATTATAAATTTAATTAATTATTATATCATATATATACACATATAATCATGCCCGATTTAATTCATACTACATAAACCCCACTTACACCCTTAGAAATATTAATACATTATTAATATTTCACTCATTATACTAAATAACCCTCATTAACTATTTTCCACTAATTTAAAAATACTCACCCACCTACCACCTACCCTATACCTATTCTATGCCTAGCCTCTCCATCTAATCACCCCCACTAAATGTAATTAATCTCACCTAATCACAACTTAAATGCCCTTCCAAATCTAGAGGCTTCTAATTCTAGAAACCTCTCCATCTTTCCCTCTTCTTTTCAAATATTCAAATAAAATACACTATTCCATTGAATTTTTAATTCAATGGAGAATTCTCATAAAATCTAGAATTTTCTACAATCCTCTCCTCTCATCCATTCTCAACCATTGATTTAATCCACCATGGAAAGATCTTAGCCATTCATTTCTACCTCCTCCAACTATAAATAGAGGTGCCACCCTCCATGGCAAGCACCTTAGAAATTTGCAAGTATATGTTGCCCAATTCTCAAGCCATCTAAGCAATCTTCATAGCAATCTATCAAGCTCAATCAAGAAATTGATCAAGGGGAGGTGTTGCTGAAATTTTCCAAGATCTGAAGCATCTTTGTATCCATTCAAACAATAAAATCAAAGGAGAAAATCAAATCATCAAAGGAGGATAATTCTACTTGTAGGTAAGTACAGGTAAATTGTTTCCCCTTCTTTTCATCTTGCTCAATCGGAGGTAGATGAACCATTGTGTTAGATCGTATTTTGGATTGGTTTCAATAAATCATTTCATTTTTTCATGCTAGCACAATTTTTCCTCTACAACTTCACCCCAATAATATTTCATAGATGAGTGAACTTTCTCTCAATGAAAGGTTTGGTGATGATGTAAGAAACCTAATCTAAAGAATGGTAGAATATAAAATTGATGACTTGCTTATAAATGAGCTCTTGCATGAAGTGCATGTAAATCTCAATGTGTTTGGTCCTCTTATGTATCGTATGGTGATCTTGTTATCACAAAATATGATTATAGGTTACCTAATCTAGATGCCAAGCTTGGAAAGAATCCACTAAATCAAAATAGCCTAAGTATTTGTGTTAACATCTTCTTTGTGATATGCCTCTATATATGATAGAGAAATAACATTATTCTTCTTACTCTTCCAAGTGTAGGACCAAAACCCAATGAGAAATTGTAACTCAAGTGGACCTACAACACTCAATTTTGTCATCCCAATATGAGGTCGACTATCCGACTAAGTCAATGTCTTCACCAACCATATAGTGAATCCCATATCTATGTGAGCCCTAAATGAAGTGAAAAATCCTATTATCTTCTTTCCAATACAACTCATGAGGTTTCTACATGCACCTTGAAATAATAAAAATGGCTTAGGAGATATTAGGTATAATATAATTCAATTAAATAAGGCTGCTAACAAGTTTTGATAAAAAGTAGTATCAACCAAGGGTAAGGGAAGAATCAGCCTTAAGCTTGACTCTAGACAAGAAAGGAGTCGGATATTTCTTGCAATCATCCATGTCAAATCGAGTGGAAGATCAAAAGAGTACTTGGGATGTGCAAGTCAAATCGGTGAATTAGGCTGTGTGATCTCAATGCTAAGGAAGTAGTGTAATAGACCCAAGTCGTAATGAAAAACCTATCCACGAAAATTTTCTTCACTACCAAAATAGCAAATGAAGTACTCTAGTGATAAAAAAATCATAAACAAAAAGTACTAGTATTAGTAATGAATCCTCCCACCGCAATATATATATATACATTGGATATGAATTGCATCAAGTAAAACCATAAGCTAGGAGGAAGGAATCCATCTCATCATACCAAGCCCTAGGGGATTGTTTGAGGCCATAGATAGATTTCCTATGTCTAAAATCTAGGGACAAATCCTAAACAAACCTTGGTGGCTGTTCCATTTAGATCTCCTCCTATAGTTATTCACAAAGAAAATAAATCTTCACATCTATCTGGTGCACACTCTAACCATGTGTTGTGGATAAAGAAAGTTTATGTCTAATCAAACTCGTCTTGACTACGAGTGTAAAGTTCTCTGAATATTCTATACGAATACGTATGAAAAACCCTTGTATACTAACTGAGCCTTGTACTTATCAACTAACCCATCTACTACAAATTTGGTCTGATGTATCCATCGATATCGAACCATCTTCCTTCCCTTAAGAAGTGAAGTCAAATCCCAAGTGTGATTAATGATTAAGGAATTATATTCCTCATGCATAGCACTATCCCAATCATGTATGCATGATGCCTCTTAAAATGTATGTGGATCTATCACTAAAGCATAAAAGGCATGTAGCCTACTCTGATAGTCTTCCCAAGTACATCTATCATCCTTTGGATCCCTACCCAAGTTTTTGCACTCTGAAGTGTCTACCTATCCCAAAGAGGGCCTAAAGTGGGTGAGTCATGTGTTAAATATTCATCCTTTGAATTATGGCTAGAAGTATATTAGGATGAATCCTTGTTACTATGCTCATTGTTAGAAATGGAAGAAGTAGAATACTCTTCCTTAGGAACCTATTGTGGATGATCTAAATCCTCAGACTACTCATCAAAACTAAGTGAAGCCAAAGTAGATGGAGAAGCATCAAGTAAAGAGTCAGTGGGACTCTCCTGAAACTTAACACTTCTCTCGATGAACAAATCATGAGTAGTAGGATGGATAAGTCTATATCCCTTGACCCCCTCTAGATACCCAACAAAGATGCAAGGTTTGGATTGAGGCTCCATTTCCTTGTGTTTCTTTTTGGGAATGTGTGCCATCATTAGTGATCTGAAGACCCTAAAGTGTTTAACTTTTGGTTTCTTGTTGTGCCAAGATTCAAAGGGATTTATACCTTTTAAATATTTTTGGGGAACCTAATTATGTATATAACAGACACAATTGATGGCTTCTACCCAAAAATGTGGAGTCAAATATTTAGAGTGGATCATATAGTTTTCCATCTCTTTCAAGGACCTATTTTTATGTTCTTCCACCCATTCTTATGAGGATTGTAAGGAACTTTCCATTTTAGATCGATATCCTTTGGTGTTGAAACATTTCTCAATTTTTTTTTCTCATATACACCCTCATTATATATTCAAATAACTTTGATTCTTTTCCCATATTGATTCTCAGTGAGTGCCTTGAAGTACCGAAAGTAATCGAACACTTCATATTTTTTCCTAAGGAAATAGACCCCCTGTATATCACGGAAAAGTCATCTTTGAAGGTGAGAGCATATTTAGCCCTAGTAAAATAAGGATGGGTAAAATCCCCTCGATATCACTATGAATTAAATCTATTAAATCTCTCCAAGATTTTCCCTTGTCAAATTTCTCTTCATGGTGTTTTCTAATAGCAAAACCCTCACAAATTCCCTTTGAGAAATGAACTCTAGGAAAAATTTAACCATGTCATGTTGATTTGAGATGCTCAAGGTAGTGGTAGTTAATATGGACAACCCACTCATGTCATAATATACTAACTCCATCTGAATGTGTGAGAAATGCGAGGGGAAACATCAAGTGAAAAATTTGAGAATGTATATAACTTAGTATGATGATCTACCCTTCCCACTACTACTATAGTGTTGTTATAAAACTCTCTGATATCAATAGAATCTATATAAAATAAGACTCTCATGCCCTTCCCTTTATGAATCATTTGATACACTAATATGATATTAGCTGAAAGTGAAGGTACACGAGAACCACTTCAATAGACCCTCTCCGTAAAATTTTATCTAGAGTATCATCACCCAAAGTGATGGAGGACATGTTGCGGGCTCTAAGGAAGAAAACTCAACCTATGATGAAACCATATGGTGTGAAGCACTAGATTCAATAACCCACAAAGGAGTAGATGAGGATGCAATTACAACTAGTACTTTTCCCTTATGTTTCTCTTTATCTTTTTCCTTTTCCTTAGTATATTTTTGGGTTGATGAAGATTATTTGATAGATTCAGGGACCCCTATGTTGTTCTTCTCAAGGATATGACTGAGGTGGTCAATATACTTCTTCATACATTTGTGCTCATCATACCCAAGTTTCTTGTAATAGGCACACTTAACATTTTCCTTCTTAGGATTCTCAATTGAGGCTGGATGTTTCAATGGTAAAATTGGAAGAGGTAGTGGATTTTTTTCTTTCTTATTTTCTAGATCCTTTCTCTTTTGATTCTTCTCTTGGTTGCTAGAGGATTTTTATTTCCCATTCCCGTGTAATGAGGGCTTGAGGTTTGGATGACTTCAAGGTACCCATTTGTATTAAATTTTCATTCTCCTTATTCAAATCAGAAATAAAGTCATCTAATGATGGCATAGACCATGTGTTTCTAAGATCCCTCTTGGTAGAATATAATGTAAAAACAAAGATAGAGTTGTCGGGACCAAGTTTGACAAGCACTTTGAAATAACTAGTTGTTCATCCTTATTTTTTGTTCCATATTATTTTAACTACAATCATAAGGACTTGAGGTTGGTAAAAAAATATTCCAAGGTATCAAATTTGTTATGACTTAATATGATAAGTTCTATTTCTACTTCTACCTCATGACCTTACATATTGTCAACTTTTCCAAAAAATGTTTCTAATGTTTTCCACACCTTGTTGGGAGATTTGGTTAAATCTATGTAAAAGAGGACTTGGGGGACACCGAAAGACATAGAATACCAAATGATTCATCATAATTATTAAACCACTTAACTTTTATGTAGCTTCACTAGGATCAAGTTATAACCCCATTGTGATGTAGTACAACTTTGTTCTCCTAATTACAATGGTCATTTTTTATTTCCATTCATGGTAGTTAAAAGGTGTAAGTGGGTTAATTGAACTTAGATCCATTATTGTAGAAAGAAAGGTGTGGTAGTTGTAGAAAAAGGAAATGTGTGGAAAGAAATAATTTATGAAAAAGAGAGGAAACTCATTATACACCCCCTAAGAAATTGTATCAAGAAGACCCCATTATTTTGGCACTTTATAACTTAATGGCTTTTACAAAATAAATAGTTCCAGTGCTTTGGGAAATGAAAAATATTTAACTTTTACAAAAAATGGCACTCTATATTGAGCTACCAATCAAAAAATTTACAACAATTATTTCCCGTAAATAAGCCCTATTTTAAATGAATTTGCACTAAACTTTAAATGCACTTTTTTCACTAAAATATAGTTTTAACAAAGGGAGGAGATTTTTGCATCCATGTATGGGCTATTGGAAACTTTATTGTAGGTCTAGAAATACCTCTTGATTAGGAAAAATTCCTTTGTAAGTATGAACATGCATACAAATCACTACCACATGTTAAAATGCCCTTGTCATGTCCGAAAAAACCTAGATCTGGATAAATCTTCTAGGGATCCTGCAATAATGATTTATGACCTGAAATAAAGAAATATTTGGAATTTTATATGCACTATGTAGACCTCTATCGCTCAAAATCCCACAAATAGGCTATATACCCACAAACTAGGAGAAACCAACACTAAATAAGACCCAAATAATTTCAAATAATGATCTCAAATGAAAATAAATTTATAGAATAATAACCATTCAAACTCAATACCATCTCATCTCTGATACCATATCAGATAAGTGCCAAAAATCTAATGATTCAAAGAATTAATAGGTAAATGATATGAGACATGAATTGTTCCAAGACAAAACAATGGAAGCATACAACACACTATAAATTATGAAAATACAAGAAAGATAATTGCAATAACATAGAAATAGCTCTAACTCAACATGTTCAAATAGAATAATGAAAGAGATCTACATATAGGAGGTGAATGTGTAACCTCCTCCTAGAATCATGGAAATATCCACCTAGAATGGTGTATTCAAGTGGTAACCAACACATATAATGGTGTAGTCAGTGGTAACTAACACCTAGAATAGTGTAGTCAAGTGTACACCTAGAAAATCATATCCTATAAGTGTAGGGGAACTCCAAGTGATTTGGAATATCCCAAATATAATAATACAAATAAAGTGAGGAAAATAAATCATACACTGATATTTTATACATTTACATCGTAAAGTGGGGAAAATGATACATCATTGTCTATCATTTTCCTCTTTGTGGAGGGATTTTGTATCTAGTAAGGAAAGTAATAATCAGTTCATTTATATCTACAATGGTAGAACCTATTATGAGTAAGTTTCATGGAAAACAACAAATTTGATCACTCTCCCAACACTCTTTCTCTATCTATAGGATGCTCAAATCTATAGAGTCTTCACACCAGTTTGGTAATTGATAACTCTCGACCCCTTCTTCAATATCCAAGTTTCAAAGTCTCATATATCTCCATAGTATGTTTCTATCAAATTAATCCTTCAATGATAAAACATTCATACCATTGGATCAAATGGTGATCCATGGTTCACCATGATATGATTCTTATTATCAACATGCCTTGGTTATAACTCATTTGTCCCTCTATAAGTATGTTCTTATTATATCCTTTATAATATTGAATTTCATCCAAATAGCATAAATGGGGAAAATATAGAGACAACATTATGTGCTTATTAATATTACATCATGCCTCTACTATGTTTTTGTATACATGATTTCTTAGTGTGAAGATCGAGACATTAGTGGCATTTTTTCTCTAGTCCTTCTATTTCTTTGATTGGTTTTGATTGTGATATTTTCTTATACATCTTCTATTTACATATTTTTGTTAATTCATAAGGATCCATGACTCTATATTTGTTATTTTTTCTTTTTCCTATATTTGGGACATTAATTCCTAGTAAGGACACTACCACCTAGGTGTTAGTGTCCCTTATGGGCACATTTTATCAATATAAAATGAAAAAAAGGGTACCTAAATGTCTTTAAATCTTGACATAGAATGGTATAATAGGTGGAAAAAACACATAATTTAATGACTATACTCCATAAAATTCCAACTAATAACTAATTTCATTATAATAATTCATGTGAGCATATAAAGCATTTAGGTGATTAGCAATCGGCATATTCTAAAGAACTCTAATTGTTGGCATGTTGTGTTCCACATGTTTTCATTGATGTAAAATCACATTAATGAAAAAGAGTACATTTTAGTAGAGCTAGATCAATCTTATTAGGATGATGGCATGGTGTTTCAGGTGTTGTAATGATGATATAAGGTGATTCAGTGAGATTGGCTTGATCTAGCAAGCCTAGGGTGATGGAGTATGGTGGTTAGAGTTGTTTAGTGGCTTGAGGAGCATGGTAGAAGAATGGAAAGCATTATTGGGGAGTTTTAGACACTCAAATGAGTTTTAGGTTGTAGTTATAGGTTGAAGACCAAGTTGCAGGTATTCATCTAGACCTAGTCTAGGTGCTTAGAGGCATGAGGATGAGTTGTAGAGCCATGTGAGCTCATATAATTACACAGGGGTGTCATACATGTTATTCCAAGTATGTTATGACCTTTTAAAGATGTTTTATGATTATTTTTAGTGTTAGTTGAGTTAATAGTATCCTAAACCATGCAAACCCCCAAGGGCTAGTCATACAAATGAGATGGGCTGAGAATATGGAGAACTATTTGAGTTATGATAATGATTGGAAAAGATGCACATGGGTATCCTAGATGTGTGAGAAAAATTTGGAGTCATTTTGAAGAATATTTTGTAAGATAAGTTGTTTTTAGTAAACCAGGGGTAAGAAGGTGATTTCCATCTCGAATTGCACCTTATGATGCTCACCCTAAGTTGTGTGCTTTACATAGTAATTTTTGGCTTTCAAGAATTTTTATGCATTGAACTAAGAATGTTTCACAAAAATAATGAGTTCATTTCATCGTAATTATATTATGAATGAATCTTAACAAGGTAGATAGATTTTTGTGTGCTTAAAACCATAGCTTAAAAGAGGTAGGATTTATTTTCTTCTTAATTTCCTAGAATTGATTTCTAGTGATATTATAATGACCGGATTATGTAAAGGACTCCTCCAGGGTTTCTAAAAAGGTATGGTAGAGTATGTGGTGATGAGTTAACCCCACTCAAACGGAAATCTTCGAGAAGAAGTTATGTTTAGTACAAGGTTTTCCAAATGAGTTGCAAAATAAATGGGCATTTTTTTTATCATGGTACTTGTACTTGATTTCCATGATGGTTTTAGATCATGGTTGAGCTTCTAGATGGAAAAGTGTGCCCTATTTATGAAGACTAGTCAAAAGGTAGTTTTAGGGAAATTTTTGACAAGTTTCGAGAGTTGGAAAGAGTTATAATATGTTATAGAAAGAGGATTCAGATTTATTTCGATTATTATATGGTTTGTCTCATAATTATGATATTTTATGGGTCATTCGGGTTAGTTTTTAGAGAAGAAGGTTTGTTGTTTCTTAGGACAAAACTAATTTGGCTGAAATAATGAAGTGAATGAGGTATGAGATGAATGATTTAATGCTTGTTATAATTTGGAGAGTTAATAGGGATAAATTTTGTTCCTATTGAAGGAATTTATAATTCTTGGAAGTGGAAGAAATATTGAAAATCAGTTGAGTTTGTACATGCTTTACGAGAAGCTTAATTTGGTGAAAAGGAAAGTTAGTGTGCTTTACACATATTGATGTTTCATGATATATAAAATGAATGTATGTGATATATAGGTACTATGGATTCCATATAATTATTACATTCCATATTTGAGTTCTTCTTAGGTGGTATTAAGGCCCAAAGGTGAAGACAAGGTCCTGGAAATAACAGTTTTGAGAAGGATATGAAGTTTTTGAGTTGTGTTATGAATTATTTGAATGGTGAAAACTAATTAATGAACATGGATTATTTTAATATGTTATATTATACATTTATGATTAATTTTAAAGCTTTAATAGTTATGGTTTTGGCATTTGTGGTTTTAGCTCATCCAGTGATGGGGTTTTGCGCTAGTTTTGTGCATGTTTGGAGGTTTTGGGAATCACTTTGCCCTATATGGGTAAAATTTGAATGTTTTAATAAATTTATCGAGATGTTTTTAAGTTTCATTGGTAAAACCAAATTATGAAAACTTACATAGAGTGTATTTTAATGAAGAGAAGGGTATAAAATTGAATTTAGAGTTCAAATTTGAATTAGTTTCTTAAGAGGGGGAAAATGTGACCTATGTGAGTGTGTGTAACTAGTATGAAAGTATATTTTCAGATATGAGAGAGTTTATGAGAGGATGAAGAATGTTTGAGAGTTTTTTTAAGATTTTTAAGAAAAAACAAGTTGTGAAAGTGAAGGAAATAGAAAAATTGGAGAATTGAGGGTTTTAATAAGGGTTTCAAGGTGTGTGATCTAAATATGTGATAGCCATCAGTTGTGGAAGAAAATTTACTTTATAGATATTCATAAAAATTTGTTTGAGTGGTTATTAACATATTAGTGGGTTATATCCTCCTTTTGGATTTGGTGCTTCACAAAACTATGGGTTGGTGCTCTACTCAACTAGGGGTTTATGTTTCTTGTAAAGTTGGTGCTTCACTAAATACTTTTATTTGGGTAATATAATTAGAATTTTTGTGGGTATTAAAAAATATCAAGAATTATTTGGATAAGACTATTTCATATTTTAGTTCTAAGAAAGAGGAATGTGAAAGGTTGAAAAAAGCCATGTGATGTTTATATGCATATTCAAGATGATATCAAAGAAGTGGTGATGGATGTACAAGTAGATTTAGCATTCCACAAAGAGGATAAAAAAATTTGAAGCATAAAATCAGAGATATGTTGGTAGTACTCAAGGCCAAAGAAGGATATTTTTCAATCTAAGAAGATATTCAAAACCTAAAGTTTAGGAAGATGAGAATCCTAATCTTGTAGATCAAAGCGGTTGGTCCTAGTTCTAGAGGTGAGAATGATGGTGTTCATGGAAAGAAGGTATATTGAAGACCTAATCTCATTAGACAACCAAATGTAATGAGGTATGCAAAACTTCATGGTTTAAGGTACAATAGTAGATTTAAAAACAATAACAAAGCTTTTCTCTATGATTATTGTTGTATATATATCTTCCCGAGTAGATATAGACAAACGGAAGAATATGGAAATCAAAGAAACTCAGACCCCGACATTTACCAAGGCACACCTTTAAAAGGCGTAGGTTAAGGGCACATGAAAAATGATGTCGACACGAAAATGGATGCGTCAAGGTGTAGGTAAGAGGTGCACAACAAGAGGTGTTGACATGCAAAAATCGCGCGCCAAGGCGCAGTAAAGGCGCATGTAGGGGATGTCGACATGAAAATGGATGCGCCTCGGCGCAGTAATAGAGTGTCGACACGAAGAAATTCGTGCCCTAGCACATGTAAGAGAATTTCAACACAAATATGGATGTGCCTATGGTGCACGTAAGAGGATGTCGACACAAATATGGATGCGCCTATGGCACACGTAAGAGGATGTCGACACAAACATGGATGCGCCAAGGCGCAGTTAAGGCCATTGCACATCACATGCAGTGTCGACATGGAAAAATTTGTGCCTTGGTGCATGTAAGAGTATGTCGACATAAGGATGGATGTGCCAAGGCGCACCTTCAGGAGGCGCAACATTTTGAGTGCTGACAGGAAGCAAACCCTAACCCAGATATTCAGATGGCCATAACTTTTCACAGGGAGCTCAGATTAATGCAAGGTTGGACTTTTCAAAAAGCTTACAAGGTCCTCTATCCAACTACATTTGGATATCTTTAATATGGTGAGAAAAAATTCTTAAAAATGTAAAATATAGTTAACAAATTTTTGGGGTCATTTAGGGTTCTCACCTACCACCATAATGAGATGAATTAAATGCAACCTAGAGGTGGTTGGGGTAGTTTTGGATTTCTGTCTCTTTTCTCTCTCATTCTTCCTATAAATTGTAAGGAGGGGATTCTTTCTAAAGGTTGGACATTCTTGTTTTGCCCCCTCCTTCTTCTCTTTGGCAGGTGGATTTGTGGAGTAAAAAAACCTCCCAAATAAAAGCTGTAATGCAACTTTGCCTCTTGGCATTTTGTAGTGTATTGTATCAATCTTTGGAGAAAATAAATGCATGTCTGTGGATGATTCTCAACCCTCTCTCGTGTTCATTTGCATCCTCTAATCTTTCACCGCAAAATTTGGTTATTTGTGCATGATCTTGCATTGCATTTTAATGGCTTGTGTTTATTGCAAGCAGATAGTTGTTCTTCATTCCTCGGTGCATCACCTGTTAGTTTAGGTTTTATTTTATGCATCTTCTTACCCCTGTCTCCTTGGAAAATTAGATTAGGTTTTGAGTAGACCCTATGCATTTTTATGTGTGCATCTACAAGAGGAATAGGAACCGGCCTTCATCCAGGAGAGCTTTTCCAATTTTGAGGTCCCACACTTGGGAAAAGCTCCATGTTATGCAATCGCACTGAGAGTCTCAACCCATCGAGTTACAGACATTCAAGGGTGTTGTGATTCACCATCAACAATTTTGGCACACCCGGTGGGACCAAGAGGTCATTCCATAAGATTTGAAGGAATTTTCAAGAAATTTGGACTTAGAAATTGTAGGTTTTACAATTTCATATTTTCACCTTCTGGGCTGAACTTTGAAATCAATTTTCAAGGACTTAACTTGCTCGAAACAAGTCAAAATTTCACCAGTTGATAGATTGGGGGATAATCTTCAAAAGGGTATTCTTAGTTTTTTGAGATTTTGACTTTAAAAATTTCATGGTTTTTGGTATTTCAGATTTCGGGATTTCAGAAGTCTGGCATTTTTGGGTTTTTGGGACTGTCATTCCAAATCAAATTCCAAACCCTAAATTCTCAAAAATATAGGTCTTTTAAAATTTTGAGTTTAAATATTGTCAAGTTTGGTGTGTAACTTGGCAAAATCCAGCCTTTTGAGGCTCATTCTATAACACATCTGGCGACTCCGAAGGGGATATAATTCAGTGGTCTAGCAGCAAAAGTTGCCCAGGCATATGAGAAGAATTTGAACTAGGTCTGATACTCGAGAAGAGGGGCTATTTTTTCACTTGCAGCTATCACCAGGTAGAGGAAGGAGAGGAAGAAGACCACAAAGGTCACCATCTCCACCTAACCGGACTTTGTCTACACCTCCACCTGGTAGACCTTTTCTCCAATCAACAAGGGTTCTTAGGCCAATCAGAATGGCACAACCACCGAATCCCTTTGTCAACTTCACTGGCAGCAGCCCACTTGCCCTCAATGCACAGAATCCAGTTCCAATTGCAGCATTGAAGAACATTCCATTTTTCACTGGAGAAAATCATACCACTCCTGGTGATCATGTCAAAGACATTGCTAACATTTGTGTAATCCACGAGATAAATGAAATGGATGTTGCTGTCAAATTATTGGCATCTTCATTCAAAGGAAGAATTTGCGAAGTGGTTTAGGAGCATTGGAGCTGGTTCTATCCAAAATTGGAATCGAGTTATGCATTGTTCTCCATGAGCAGTTTGGGGAAAAGGGAGACAATTTGTCTCTACTAGAACAATTGACAACTATCAAGAGAACTCCCAATGAGCGGTGGCTGACTTCAACTTCAAATTTCAAAGGTCTTGGGATAGAATTCTAGTGGCCGTTAGGCCAACAATCAAGGTTCTTTTCTATATTATCTTAAAGCTTTGAATTCTGATATTTGTATGTTAATTCAATCTATGGGGCCATGCACAACCTTACTGCTTCTTATAGCATTGCCATTAGGGCTAAAAACTATCTTATTCAAGTTTGGTAAGTGGATCCTAGGCCTCCCATGCCCTTGTATCCAAACTTAGAAAATCCAAGCACTAGTCAAGTACCCACTTTGGCTCCTATTCCCACTCCTAGAAATCAAAGTTCAAATGAAACTTCTACTTCATCCTCTAGTGCTTCAAATGAACTCCAAGAGGTTATGAAACAATTGCAGAACCTTGGAAATGAGTTGGTGACTATCAAAAGACAGCAAGCTCAAAGTGCTAGACCGTATCAGCCTCAAGCGCAGTACCAGGCTAGGCCCCCATACCAACAAAATAGACCACCAGCTCAGGCTGCAAATCAAAATCAAAGCCAAGTAAGGCCTCCCGCCAATAGACCATTTCAGCCCTATAACCCCAATGTTGCATCTGCTTCTAAAGCATTAGTTCCAGTCCAAAACAACATAGCTCAAGAGTATGATTGGTGTTTCCCATGTAATGAACCTCACAACCAATCTATGTGCTTCAATGGTGCTTTGAACCAAGCCTTGATGGTGACAACTACTGGTGTAGAGGGTGAAGTGAGTCAAGAAGCAAATCAGCAACAAGGAACATCTAAACAAAACACATCTCCAAATGATACCGCACTTGCGAATTGGCAAGTCAGGGATTTTTGTGGCATAAATCAAATAATTTCTCAGAGTGTAGTAGCTAGCACAAGATCAAAGAAGAGGAATATTGGTGAAGGCAAGTCATTGGCTCAAGTGATCTACTGACCTTCCATCACTCCACAAGGTGTCGGTAAGCAAAATACAGCCCAAACATGCAAGGACAGCCCAAACCACCTTCTAAACCAACTCAAATGCCAGCTATTGCTACCCATGCGCAAGAAAGGAATGTGCAAGCTAAAGGACAAAGCAAAGAGATCTTTCATCCCCATTTAGCATCATTGATCAAATGAAGAAGACAAATGTGAATATATCAATGTGGGAATCTTTATCCATCCCAGGCCAAAGAGATCTTCTACAAGCTGCCATGAAGAATTGGTCAACTTCAAACCAGCAGGTCCATATGCAAGAGAATGTCCTCACAAATGTTTCTCAACCTGAAGGGAATCATGGAGGACAACAAGGTAAAGTTTTGAAACCCCTCCATTCTATGTTTCATTAATCATTGGGAATAAACTAGTACACAATTGCATGATTGATTCTGGGGCGAGTAGTTCTGTCATGCCCAAGAAAATAGCTGATCAACTAGGTCTCCAATACGAAGTCATATCAAAGGGGGTAGTGCAATTGGATGGGACAGCAAGTAGCAACAGTGGGAGTGATTAAAATTTTGAATCTTACCCGGCATGCATGCCCCAATGTTACCATTTTGCAAGATGTGTCAGTGATAGATTTGCCACCACTCTTTGCCCTATGCTTATCAAGGGATTTCACAGCCAAAATTGGAGGCTACTTATCTCACTGATTGGTCACACATGTTGTTCAAAACAAGATATGGTACTAAGGTCACAATCGATCGAACCAATTGCAAACTTTCATATTCAGCCTCATACTCCAAGCCAAATCAATGCCAAATTGCTTAGCATTTGATCAAGAAGATTATCAAATCACGGATGAAGTTGACACCAAAGTTGGAAGCATCCTGATTTGACTCGGATGAATGGGCAAGCAAGGTACATGCTTTTGATCCCTACCAAGAAGTAGAAGAATCTGAGCTAGGAGTCTATTGCATACATGAAGGAAACCAACCTATTCCTAGCATCACCAAACTAGACCATAAGGATGACAATGAGGTATGGCAGTTATTTTTTGATGGATCAAGGAGTAGGTAAGGTGCAGGAGGAGGAGCTATGCTTGTTTCACCTCAAGGCATCAAATATTATTCAGCTTTTCGTTTCCAATTTTCCTATTCAAACAACACAGCTGAATATGAGGCCTTGATTCACGGACTTCATTGGGCCACGAAAAAGGGCATAAAGAACTTGCAGGTGTTCGGGGATAGCGAGCTAATCATCAATCAAGTCAGGGGACAACATGCTACAAAGAATGATCTACTGAAGAGCTACAAGAACAGGGTATGGGACCTCATTGAGGATTTGAAGCTTTCAACATCAGTGTCCATACCCAGGAAGAAAAATGAAGCCACGGATAGGCTCGCAGCAGTTGGAGCAACGTTTGATGTGGTTGACAACATCAAAAGGGAAAAAATGCAACCACATATCCATGTGATTGTGAGGCCAGCAGTTCCAGATAATAACACAAGCTGGCAGGTGTTTGAGAATGATCAATAGATCATCAATTTCTTACAAGAAGAGGCTGAATTCTCAGCTAGGAATCAAGACAGATTAGAGTAGTAGTATGGGGATCAAGTAGTGTAGCTGCAGACAAACAAGCTTCCCAAGGGTTTAATAACATTGGAGTCTATCTTCAACCCTAATGACCAATTTCATAAGGAAAAGGCTAACATACAGGTCAAGAGGGAGGATTCAGAGCCAATTCCGGTTGGGGAAGGCAAAACACTTCAAATTGGAAAAGTGGCCACTGAGCAGGAGAAATCAGATTTCATACAACTTTGCCAAGAATTTCTAGATGTCTTCGCTTGGAGCTATGAAGACTTGAGAGGATTCAATCCAAAGTTGGCACAACATACCATAGAATTGGATCCAGATGCTAAACCCATCAGGTAGAAGCAGAGACCAGTCAACCCTCACATTGAGCCTCTAATGAAGAAAGAGTTAAACAAGCTAATAGAGGCGAGCATTATATTTCTGATCAAGCATTCAAGCTGGGTTGCAAACATGGTTCCGATCAGAAAGAAGAGCGGAGAAATCAGGTTGTGTGTGGACTTCCGAGACCTTAACAAGGCATCTCTCAAAGACCATTATCCACTTCCTTCAATGGAACAAATATTGTAAGTGGTATCCGGTTCGGAGAGATTCTCCCTCCTAGATGGCTACTCAGGGTATAATCAGGTAATGGTGAAAGAAGATGACCAGTTCAAGACGGCTTTCACCACCAAATGGGGCACTTATGCCTACAAGAAGATTCCATTTGGGCTATCAAATGCTGGAGCCACTTTCCAA
Organism: Taxus wallichiana var. yunnanensis; assembly: GCA_018340775.1. Classification (NCBI taxonomy): domain Eukaryota; kingdom Viridiplantae; phylum Streptophyta; class Pinopsida; order Cupressales; family Taxaceae; genus Taxus; species Taxus wallichiana. Next base: position 167,664,605 of record CM031243.1, on the reverse strand, counting down.
AGGGCAATGGATATGGCATTCAAGGGGTTGATCAATAAAATAGTTTTGATATATCTTGACGACATCACGGTATTCTCCAAAAATGTAGCAGATCACCTCTTTCATTTGAGGCGAGGATTTCGAGAGGTGTAGAAGATTTGGGGTATCTTTGAATCCCAAAAATGCATATTCTTGGCTCACGAGGAAAACTTGTAGGCCATATTGTTTCAAAGGAGGGATTGACGATTGACCCAGAAAGAGTTGAAGCAATTCGAGCGTTACCATTGCCAAGTCACAAGAAGGCTCTTCAAAGCTTCTTAGGAAGGATCAATTTTGTCCGCAGGTTTGTTCTAAACTTTGCAGCTCTCATAAAGCCAATAACGCTGATGTTAAAAAGAGCATGATATTTAAGTGGACATCTGAAGGCAAGGCAAGTTTTGAGGCAATAAAAGAGGCTATATCTCAAGCTCCAACTCTTGTCAATCTAGACTTCTCCAAGGATTTCATGTTATATGCCTTTGGTGGTGGAGACACAATTTCTACAATCTTGGTATAGAAAAACAAAGAAGGATTAGAACAACCAGTTGCTTTCTTCAGTCAAGGCTTGGAAGAATACGAAACTAGGTACTCTTTCATTGAAAAGCATGTCCTTGCAGTGATCAAAAGCTTAAATAAATTCAAGCACCTAGTCTTAAACAACAAGATCCAATTATTGGTCTCTCATGCGGGAGTCAAGGACTTCCTTCTAAACAAGGATTTGAACGAGAAACATGTAGGATGGATAACCCGTGTCATGGAATATGACATCGAGATCAAGGTCACAAAACTAGTACGTGGAAAAGGACTGTGTGAATAGCTAGCTTTGAGTCAACAATTCGAAGCAAGTGATGAAAAAGATACTGTCTTGGTACTACAGGATGGTCAAGAACATGAAAATTATGATGTGACCACTCCTTGTTGGGCTTAGAATATGATACACTTCCTACGGGTATGTTTATGCCCTCCAGAAATGAGTAAAGCAAAAAGGAGATACTTCATATTACAAGCCATTCCATATGTGCTTATTGATGGTGTTTTGTTTAAAAAAGACATCAACGGAGTTCTATTGAGGTGTATTGAGACAAGTCAAATTGAGAGGGTGTTACGAGATTTTCATGACGGAGATTTTGGAGGACATTTTGCCCCACGAGTAACAGCTCTCAAGATAATGAAGGCAGGATATTATTGGCCGACTTGGTCTTGCCTTCAAGCTGCTATACATGGATAACAAAGTGTAAGAAATGTGCACTCTTCACAGGAAAAGAAAGACTAGTAGCACTTCCATTGCACCCAATTTTGGTTGACCAACCATTTATGCAATGGGGATTGGACTTCATCGGGGTCATCAACCCAAACTCAAGCCAAGGCCACAAGTGGATTCTCACGGCAACGGACTATTTCACCAAGTGGACCGAAGCAGTAGCACTCAAAGAGGCAAATGAGTCTAACATACTAGACTTTTATGAAGGAATAGTGACCAGGTTTGGTGTGCCAGCCACTATCATATCAGACAATGCATTGGCATTCATAGGTTCCAAGATTACAGAATGGGCTGTCAAGAATGGAATCTATTTGAGCACCTCTTCAAATTATTACCCGCAGGGTAATGGACAAGCAGAGTCCACGAACAAGAATTTTCTAAGAATCATCAGAAGGACTCTGGATGAAAACCAAAGGACATGGCATACCAAGCTAAAATCAGCATTATGGGCTGATAGGATAACGCCAAAGAGGTCTACAAGTAGTTCTCCCTACAAATTGGTCTATGGGAAAGAGGTAGTATTTCCTATATCATTAGAATTGCTAGCATTGGAGCTCATGAAGTAGTTGGAGTTTATCTGAGTTTGAACCAATGGAGGCCAGGTATGCAGAGTTGATAGAATTGGAAGAAATAAGAGAACATGTAGTTCTGATGATTGAAAAGGATCAAGCCTTAGTAAAAAGATGGTTTGATAAGAAGGCAAGAGCAAAGACCTTCCAGGAAGGGGACCTAGTTCTGAAATGGGATGCAGATCGGGAAAAACCAGGAAGGCATTCCAAGTTTGATGCCATTTGGAGTGGCCCCTACATGGTCACGGGATGTAAAAGTAGTAATGCCTTCCAATTGTCTACATTGGATGGAGAAGAACTCCCGATTCCGGTTAACTGAATCTATCTTAAACATTGCTACTAAAAGAAAAGGTTTACTCTTGTAAATATTAGCCTAGATTCCAATTCCTCTAAGTGCGTATGCACATTGTCTTGTTGTAGTTAGGTTTCATTTTCAATAAGTGTTTTGGCACAGGTTTTGTTGCTCTCAGGTTGAATTTCTATAGTTCAAAGTGTACTGTCAGAGAAGAAGTTGTTGTATCAAGCTCGGGATCAAATATCGGGTTGGTTTCGAGTTATTTCTTATGAATCCATGCCCGATAGATTGTTAAAAGGCCACCGATCTTCTACCTAGAGGCGGTGGTCCCGTTGAGTCACAAAATTGTTGTATATATATCTTCCCCAGGTAGATATAGACAAACGGAAGAATATGGAAATCAAAGAAACTCAGATCCTAAAATTTACCAAGGTGCACCTTTAGAAGGCGTAGGTTAAGGGTGCATGAAAAATGATGTCGACACGAAAATGGATGCGCGAGGTGTAGGTAAGAGGCACATAACAAGAGGTGTTGACATGTAAAAAGTCACACCAAGGCGCAGGTAAAGGGTGCACGTAAGGGGATGTCGACATGAAAATGGATGCACCCTCGACGCAGGTAATAGAGTGTCGACACGAAGAAATTTGCACCCGAGTGTATGTAAGAGGATGTCGACACAAATATGGATGTGCCTATGGCACACGTAAGAGGATGTTGACACAAATATGGATGCGCCTATGGCGCACGTAAGAGGATGTCGACACAAACATGGATGCGCCAAGGTGCGGGTTAACGGCACACAAAGATAGAGTGTCAACATGGAAAAATTTTTGCCTTGGTGCATGTAAGGGTATGTCGACATAAGGATGGATGTGCCAAGGCACACCTTCAGGAGGCACAACATTTTGAGCGCTGACAGGAAGCAGACCCTGACCCAGATATTTAGATGGCCATAACTTTTCACAGGGAGCTCGGATTAACGCAAGGTTGGACTTTTCGGAAAGCTTACAAGGTCCTCTGTCCAACTACAACTGGATATATTTAATTGGGTGAGAAAAAATTCTTAAAAATGTAAAATACAGTTTGCCACTTTTTGGGGTCGCTAGGGTTCTCACCTACCACCATAATGAGATGAATTAAATGCAACCTAGAGGTGGTTGGGGTAGTTTTGGATTTCCTGTCTCTTTTCTCTCTCATTCTTCCTATAAATTGTAAGGAGGGGCTTCTTTCTAAAGGTTGGAAATTCTTTTTTTCCCTCCTTCTTCTCTTTGTGAGGAGTGGATTTGTGGAGTAAAAATCTCCCATTTAAAAACTTTAATGCAACTTTGCCTCTTGGCATTTTGTAGTGTATTGTATCAATCTTTGGAGCAAATAAATGCATGTCTATGGATGATTCTCAACCCTCTCTGTGTTCATTTTCATCCTCCTAATCTTTCACCGTAAAATTTAGTTATCATGCATGATCTTGCATTGCATTTTAATGGCTTGTGTTTATTGGCAAGACAGTTGTTCTTCATTCCTCGGTGCATCACCTCTGTTAGTTTAGGTTTTATTTTATGCATCTTCTTACCCTATCTCCTTGGAAAATTAGATTAGGTTTTGAGTAGACCCTCTGCATTTTTATGTGTGCATCTGAATAGAGGAATATGAACTGGCCTTCATCCGGAGAGCTTTTCCGATTTTGCAAGGTCCCACACTTGGGAAAAGCTCCATGTTATGCAATCGCACTGAGAGTCTCAACCCATCGAGTTGCAGACACTCAAGGGTGCTGTGATTCACCATCAACAATTATTACGTGTGGTCCACATAATACACAAATATATAGCTTAGGACATCCTTAATAATAGGAGTCAAGCCAAACAAACCTCCCACAAATATCTCTCAACAAATATTACTTACAATATACGTGAGTTGTTTTAACAACTCAAAAACTCACATTATTATACAATGTACGCACTAATTAAATATGAATTCCTAACATTCCCCCTTAGTGCAAACATGGGAAGAAAGCACATCTCAAGAACTAGAAATAGAATCACATTTCTATACATACTTTTCGGTCTACATATTGTTGGATTGGATCTTATTGTCTCGAATCTTACTACACATGACCAATCTACTTCACCATAGTGAATCCCATACTAGATCACATTTCCACTTATTCACCTACATACGCAAACTCAAAATTCCTACTTTCACTTCCAAAGTGCATTCTCTTTCACTAGTGATCGATGTTAGAAGTATGACGGTAAAATAATCTCAACAATAAAAATCACTCCAATTCATTGTCATCCTATACAACTATTCTTAGAATCCAAAATGCACATTCTTCACATTTAAATCATAGTAGAGGAATGAAACCACACACCAATTTATTTTTCACACACCACAAAATTGAAAGAGATGTCACCATACCAAAATGTGGCCCCGTCATTAGTGTGATGAGAGGTGTTAATCACCCTCCATCCTTTGTTTCCTCCAACCTCCAGTAGATGTGTTGCTTAACTCAACTAAATTTGATCATGGAGCTCAATTACATGCCTAAATATAATGTCGGTTTCAACCAAAAATTCCTTCATAAGGTAATTTTTTTACAATTTTGACACCTACAAAATGACCAAGACGCTAACTTTAACAAAAACTCTCCTTGTGAAACTTTTGACATAATACGACATAGATCTTTTGACAACTTTATACTAATAATTACTATGGACTATAATCATATCTTATTAAAAGGACTTTATTTTTGACACTTTTAACTATAATTAAAATATTAAATCTAATACCACAAACAAAAACACTAAAGACTCATATTACTATTGGAGTATTTTACACTTGTTTCAAATGGTACGACATTACCTACTAATTGGAATAAATATGATACGATTGATTATATATATCAAGCTATTATTGGAAATCTAATAAACACCTACCTTAAAAAAATACTTAAAATACGTTTATATTGAGACATTAGACTTTATACAAAAAAATGTCCAAACTAGCTCTAAACTCACCATGTGGACAATGTGGTTGTTGATGAGAATAGATGCAAAGTTTTTGTAGAATATTACTTAGAGTAATATTACATTTAGAAAACTTTACATACCACTTCATGATTAGATCTCTAGACTAGAATGTATGTTGAATATGGTGACAAGTGTGAAAATCCTAGACTAGGGTGTATTTGCTTCCTTGGTTCATAAAATTGTTATTGTGTAACAGATTCGAATGAATTTGTAGTAGATTTGGTGAAAAAAATCAAAAATCTATGCATTTGTTTCAAATAAAAAGTGCAATATAGATCGAGTGTTCGGTGGTATCCTCTATTGACTTGTTGTATGCTTTGATTTCTCCAATGATGTGTGCATGTCTAGTACATAGTGTCAGATCAAATATACAAATGCTTCATGCCACACTTCAAATTATCCTTGGTGTAGAATGGATGCAAAGCAGAAATTTTTAAATTGTAAAAGCACAAAGTCTTTAATTCACATTCAAGATATTAGATATATTCTTAGCAATAATGATGCCTCACTCTAAAATGAAACACCTTCTTCGCAGTATTAACTTGTCTCATGCATATGCTCCAAGAAATAGGACTAATATTTCTATAGCATGGTCCGCCTATACATTTTATTTGTAAATAAAATGAAGAACGTGACATTCCCAAAGCGACAGAGTACACACTATTTCAATCTTTTCAAATGTATAATAAAAAATCCACCTACTCGATCCCAAATGAAGGTACAATAGTAGATTTGAAAACAATAACAAATGTCATCTCTCGATTAATTTGTACGGTCCACATAATACATAAATATATAGCTTAGTAAATCCTTAATAATAAGAGTCAATCCAAACAAACCTCCCATGGATATCTCTCAACAAATATTACTTACTTGCTGAATGTATGTGAGTTGTTTTAACAACTCACATTATTATACAATGTATGCACTAATTAAATATGAATTCCTAACAATGGTTATTTCTATGATTAAAATTTTTTTGGTCATAGAAAAAGGATTGTAGGATTTTTTAAGTTGTGTGTACCCTTGTAACAATGGAAATGACTACAAGAATCATCAGTCAAGAGAAATACAAGATGTTGTTTTTCACAAGTATTATCACAAGGGTCATATTGCAAGGTTTTACTCTCATGAATCATCTAAGAAAGTGAAGAACATTTAATCTCACAAAATGAAGGAATTTTGGTTTCCTAAATCATTCAAAGTTGAATCTGTGAGTTTATATTGTTATTAGATATAATTTTCATCATTCATGAGGTAATTGTTGTGTCAAGGTCAAAATTTTCATCTAGTCCTTTTCAAGAGAAACTTGTGATCTAAGAACATGTCTTGATATGGGCTTTATGAAATTGTTATTATATCTTAAGAAGACTATGAAGTATCAATAAATGGTTTTGTGTAGACCCTAAAATTAGGTCACACTCCCCTTTCGTACCTCGACCAATAAGCACCCTTTATTACATTTACCTAGCCATGACCCCCTTCACCCCACTAATATTAATTTAATTAAATTAATTCTTTATCCTCACTATATTTATTATTTAAATATATTATTTAAATAATATCCACACATACTGATTCACTTAGACACCTCACCATGCCAACTCAACCTAAGACCTATTCTTAACAAGTTGCCATAACTAACTAAGACTTACCTGGACCTAAAAATCAATGCCTACATTCCCTCTAACCACATTCCCGCATGCTCAAAAGAAGCTCCCAGTCTAATCTATGGGATAATGACACGAGATCCAAGGAAATCAAGAGGATCACCCTAGTTTAGTAAACCTAAGAAATCCCGCCTTGACCGACGCCGGTTATCCCTAACCGTCACCGGTTAAGCCGGACCACCGTCGGTTACCCTTTTAACCCCTAAACTACCTTATTCTCAAGGTTTAAAAACATTGGGAGAAGTTTCACAAGAAAGAACACATCTCAGAGAGATAACGTATCTTTAGAGAATAAATTCTAGTGAAAACCCGCATGTAAGGAAGGAGATTGAGCATCTTCTCCTGCATGCCATCCCAGCCATGATCTGATCTATCCAAACAAAGAGGAGTGTACATACAGCCCATGCAGAAGCTTTTCTTCATTTGGTGATCACTTGTAGCCTTCAAACCCCTCATCAACACCTCCATCCCTCACACACAAGCATTCAAGACTAGAATCCAAGTAAGTATAACATCATACTTTCTGGTTTATTTCATTTCATCATCATTTTATCATACATTGTTTACTTTGCCCCTATTGACCTTCCCCAACATTTTCACCTCCATATACCCATTAAAACCTCGTAAAAGCCTACTCCAGTCACCTAATACCTCATTTCGACCAACCAAATTCCTTTATGCAATCACAAAGGAGACCACAACTTGTTCTGTGACATTTCCAGATCTCATAAGAACCTGCACTGGCACACCAAACCACCATTGGTCACCCCTAACCGATACCAGTCTCTGTATTTGCTCATATAGATCGAACAAGGACCTACCCCACCTAATTTCATCTCACCCTCATTCACATGTGATCTACCCAAGACCTCTATCGACTGCAGATACCAAGAACCAATCATTTGGCCTATGGATTCTATTCTAGCTTAGCTGTTAGATTAGATCTATTTATTATTTTATTTTAAGTGAGATACCTAAATCATTTTAAATAACAATAGGATTTACTTTGTTTACAACATTAAATTGTTTAAAATAAAGGATCTGCCTGCCATCTAGGAAGTATCACACTTAGGATCTAGCATACACTAGGTAGTTCACTTCCCATATTGTTTAATTCCTTTTGGTGGTCTTGATTTTCATTATGGGTAGTTACTCCTAGCCAAAAGGAAGCTCTCATGAGTAGCATTGTGGATTCAGAATTCATATGCATGCAACAACCCATCAACCAACATTTGAACAGGTATTCCTCCTACGCCATTACCCTATTTGTTTTATCAACACTTCAAAGAATCGGTGAAACATTTTGGCACGCCGGTGGGACCCATCGGGGTTCCTTGCATTTCATTCACTCCTAGGAAAAATTGTGTGTTTGTTTCCCTTTTGAAAAGTGTACACACTAATTTTCTTCCTTGGTAACCCACCTCTTCTTTCTATTTTCTCTAAAGGAAATTTTTCTTTTGGTGTAATTAAAAAGAACCATTTCTTCATGTTTTCTACATTGTAGTGAAAGAGCATCCCTCTTCCTCTTCATCTTATTGTGTCATCCAATTTCACATTTCAATTTGGGCTTAAAAATAAGTGCATTCCATTCTGATTTATTACATTATCTCAAATTAATTGAGGGCAACCTATACACTGGAAGTCATGCCCAGCTGATGGTTGACAAACTAGTCGTAGAAAATCACTTCTGTCCTTTTCTATTTCCATGAGTCTTACCAAACCTCACAAAAATTCAAAATACATACATTCTTAAATAACATCCTACCGGAAGAAGTCAGGCGATCACACGATCATGGCACAAAGTGGGCACCTAGATCGCTTCTCTGCCGAGTCATACTTCAAAGAGAATCCCGCCCCACCATAACATACCTAAAACCTCACCTTTTAGATCTCCTTCTTTGTAGGAAGCCATCCTCACCAAAAACTCTATTTCACAATTCATGTGTCAGTCCCTAAATAGCATAAGCTAAACAAACATAATAGAAAAGGCACTCCTAGGATCACATTTTCTTAGTGTTTTTTCTTGGCTTGCGTTTTGAGGTGAGAGATCACGTTCATCACTTTTTTGTTCATCCTTGCACACTCCTCATCACAACTGGTGTATTCCAGCTTCACCTAAGTGTGCCTAGGCCATATCATCATCATTCTCAGAATTTTGGGTCTGATTCTACATCGATTTCAAGATCGGTTCACATGGTGTTGACCGAAGACAAGCAAGCACACTCGTATTTCACGCCAGTTGTCAACCACTCCCACCTAGTCCTTCACCACCTTCCATTTTATCACCAGCCATGGATCCCATCTAGCCTATTACTATCGCTACTAGAGATGAGGAGTTTGCATGAATCCTTAACCAAAACCCTGCCACCTTGTAGTTTTACCTTTCCCACTCGTCCACTCGAGATGCCTCAGGTCGAGCTTGATTTAGGCATGACCGTATCTATCGCCCGAATCTTGCACCCAATCCCTCATTGGCCCCATCTAGCTCCGTGTTTCCCACATCTACCTTACACTCACGGTCATTGTGTAGTTAGGTCCTATACCCACTATGACTACCACATCATTACCTCTCGTGGCCCTGGTTACATCCACCGTACCCTCAAAACTACCCCAAGCATAACCTCATCTACCCCTAATGTCTCACACATACCCATAGCTAGATTACAACCTCTAGTTTCAAAGTGACCCCTAGCCCATTTCAGAATGCGGTCCTTTCTATTCCACAATCATTAGCCCCTATTACCACTAGGGTCACCACGACCCTTCCACCCCCATATACATATTACCAACAACCTCCTATTTCATCCATTATTCATTCCAGGTACGTGCCCCCTATTTCACTACCCTCTTCTCCACTACCCTACATGGCAGCCCCATACACTAGAATGCCACCCCTGTTATATGCCCAAAACCAACCTCCTTGTGCTACAAGAGGCATCCAATCATCACAACCCACCAACAACCTAACTAAATTGATGTTGGAAAGATGCGAACATTGGAGGCATCATTTTTCGCTCTTGCAACACTCTCACCTATAACGAGATTTACAATGAGCCTATTCACCCATTCATTCCTATATGTTCATACCTCGTGCATTAGAAAATTCCTAAATTCAATCGTTTCAATAGCAAAGAATACCCACATCAGCATTTGTGGTCATTCAAACATGGGTATTATCTAATCGCTCATGATGAAGCCTTGCTTTTGAGAACCTTTCACATGTCCCTCACTGGACCTGCTTTAGATTGGTATAGTGGGTTACCTAAACACTCTATATTCTCATTCAATTAGGTAGCCCAAGCCTTCTTGGAACATTTCTCTATCAATATCATCAAGAAGGTTACCATGACTGATCTATATTCCACACGTCAGTATGAGGATAAATCTATCATAGATTTTTTCACTCACTGGCGGAGCCTGATCAATCAACTTACCTTCCAACTACCATAAATTGAAATCATCAAGCTCTTCACATGGGTTTGCGCTAGACATATTTCACCGACCTTACAGTCTAAAACTTCGAACATTCAATGAGGCATTCACTATGGCACGAAAGTTAGAAACTCGTGCCATTAAAGAGAAGAAAATCTAATTACGCAATAAGAATTCAGCATTCAAGTCAAATGATACATCTTCTTCTTCCAAACCACAAACTAATTATTTAAAAGCTAAGGGCACCGCTAACACAATGGTACTCAAGGCCGGCCCAGCTCATCTATCAAATCAGGATACCCCTCATCTAATCTCTCACTTGTCTAGACTTTTCAATTCAGACGAGAGCAGTGAAAATATACCCCAATTGGGGAACCTTAATCTTCTGTCTTAGAAAATATTACAAAAGCGAGTCATCACTCTTCCACCTATAAAACCACACATTGGTTTTAACCCTACTCACCCCATGCCCGCATGGTATAAAGAACATGATTTCTATAACTATCATCGAGTAAAGGGTCATAGTGATGGAAACTGCATCACTTTCAAAAATATTGTCCAAGAAATGCTTGAGAAAGGCAAGTTAACTGTGGATAATCCCAATGCCACCCCCAACCAAAATCTACAAATCTTCTAAAAACCATTTCCCAACCATTCCCTTCATCCAATCAAACTGGTGAGACATCAACTCATGATACCCATACCTACTGAGGTTCACACTATCTTTAATGAGGTACCTGTCACATCCCAATTACCCCATATTCCTTCCATAGAGGAGATCCTAGCCCGAAATCCTCCTTTGCGTTGGAACCAACCTCCCTTGTTCCTTCACCAACAGAGGAACACCTTTCATCTCCTTCATCACCTATAGAGGGGTCTTTCGCTAACATTGAGCCCATCTCACCCCTGGCTTTACCACTTAGAGAACCTTTACCTATAGTACCTCCTCCACCCATAGAGGAGCACCCATTATTTCCTCCACCCACAGAGGAGCACCCATTGCCTCCTCCACCCACAAAGGAGCACCCATCTATTCCTCCACTTATAGAGGATCTCCCATCATCTCCTCCACCTATCATAGACCTAGTTGAGATATCTTTTCCTCTTGGCAAGCATTCTCCATCAGCTACCCAGAATCCCGCAAACCTACTTTCGGCTCTCTTACCCATGGAAGCTGAAGCTAGCCAATTCCCCATCTCTAAGACACATTTTACAGGAATTTCCATTAGGTCCTCACCAACTCCACCTACAGACGTTCCGTTCTCATGTTTGGCCGATCATTTAGATTATGTGGATAGGGCTTTACTATGGGGGTGCCTCTTACTCCCCGTCTCAACACAGATGTAGAGATCCCTCATTGATACCTCCACTATCTACCCAAAAACATTTCAACTAATCAAGCTAAACATAATCACTTCTATCACCACCCCTTCCACGACACCTATTATAACTCAAACCACACCCTTACCCATAACCCAACCTACATCTAAACCCAAATCCACACCTACAACATTTTCCTCAACTAAACCTATTACCACTTTAGGGGTCACCCCGACCACCAGCCTCACTCATCCACCTATTAAACTAGATTTAGCTACATCCTCCAACGTCAATACCACACCTACTCTAACACCCAAACCAAAGAAAAAAACTCATCGACCTCATACCCCGACCGCACCAATCACACCAGCACTTATCCCGTCTGTCTTAAGACCTCGGCTTCCCAACATGGTCAAGAAACTTTCACCCATCCATAAACTAATAACACAACCTATTCCTTCCTCACAAACCTCTAACCTACCCAGGCACTGAGTAACAAAACTTACACCCACACCTTCAGTCTCTTTACCACCAATACCTCCAATACCCTCAGCTATTGCTTCACTACCCACTACACTTCAGTCATTATCCCTCACACCCCAAGTACGACCTACGTCATCTACCTTCACAACACCCCCATTATCCCAATGGGTAACTCACCCTCTTCCTCCATCTACTTTTCCTTCTATAACTCATACACCCACATCACCTTTACCCAAAAAGATGCAACCCAAAAATAAAACCCTCCTACCCCACAATAAGGTAGTCGAACAACTACACACGCACCTACACATCCATCTACTGTACCCCTACCAAAAAAAAACATGACCGATACCTAAAACCACACCGAATCTAAACCCATAGCTCGACCCGTTCCTACTCTTCCAAAAATAGTTCCTTGACAATCAACCACACCTACACCCAAACCCACGTTCACTTACCATTGTGATCCACTAATGTGGTCTATATGCCAAAATTGTAACCAACCTCCTCGATACTTATGTCATCACATTACCACCACTCGACCTTATGACCCCCTCAAACCCAAGCCAAAAGGGTTTGGTGATATGAAAATTTTTGCATACCATCGTGTGTCGGGCACGATGTGGAGAATCGCAAGGCCTTGAAAGCTGTCCTTATCCAATTGTGTCCACCGAAACCAAATTTTATGACAATGACCTTCTTGCCAAGGATCATGCTCCACCAACACCCATTCCCACACTCCCTACTCAACAACCACAACCTCCACCCTCATATCTCCTAGAGCCACCCCCAAGATTTGAAATTAACATGGTTTGCATCGAGAGAACTTGGTACGCCACCACCCCAATGTCGTTGTGCCTAGCTCACCTTCTAAGGCTTCTCTCCTCCAGTAGGTTTTTCCCTTCATATCGTTATACCACTCATCCTACACCTTCTCCATTTTACAAATCCCCTCAAATAAACATGATACATGTCACTACACGTGCACGTAAGAGAAACAAAAAGGAAATTGACCCACCAACCAATCCTATACCCAACATACCATCTGCACCCATACCTAAAATAACCATCTGTGGCCCCATGTACCCCATTTCTAATGGCGTCACACATCGCACCATGCTCAAAAAATTACACCAATCTCCCTTAAAATGTCCTTATATGACCTCATCCAAACCTTAGAATCCCATCGTCAAGCCCTCATGGAGGTTCTTCAATCTATTAAGGTTTTACCCAATGACCCTACACCCGTAGCCTCCATTATCACACCCCATCATGTAGCCTCTCTCACCAAATTACCACCTTCATCTTCACCCCACCTTGTTCACCAAGTGGCCTCCCTTAGCTTCTCAGAGGAAGAGATCGCGCCACACCAAAACGATGACCCAAACCTAGCCCTCTTCATCTCCATCCACATTGATGACATACGGGTACACCATGTGATGATTGATGGAGGCACTAGCATTAACATCATTTCATCCCATGCATTTTCTCAAATGTGCATACTTGACAATTACATGTATAAACATTTGGTCATGTTGTGTTCATTCAATTACGTTATCACCTCTACATTAGGAATTTTCATCCTCCATGTTCATGTGGGCCCCCCGCACAATTCCAAAATTGTTTTACGTTTTGGGGGAATTCCAATATAGATTGTTTCTTGGCAAACCACGGATCCGTGTCATGGGTTGCGTTCCTTCCACTTTGCATCATTGTGTAAATTTTGAACACAAAGGACACACTTATACCATTCCAGCTGACCCATCACCTTTCAAAACATGCAACATGCTTTACCGACCCAATGATGTGCTTATACCTGTCAAGTCGTCTACCTCCGCAACCACTACCGCTTCACCTACACCTCCACCTACTAGTACATCCACTGCTTCTACCACACATACCTCCTCCATTCCTACCACTTTGTCATGACCTCCACGGTGACTGTTAGCTTCCCAATAAGTTAACTCCACCTCCACATCAACCTCCAACACATCATCCATTCCACTACCTACATACCAACCACTGATTCCTTGGTAGGTGTTTTTCAATGCCTCACTCTAGGGGAGTACCACCTATATAGTGTCAACACATTCCTTACTCCACAAGAGTATGGAAGCCTTCACCAACACCCTCGCTATGATCACCGTATAGGAGAACACCTCCTTTATGGTCCTCCTTTATCTTCGTACTAGTCTCACCTATGGGGGACTTGATGCTACCACTTACACACTCGAACCACTATCACAAACTCACCCATTTTCCGCTGACTTCTAATCACTTAACAATAGCCATATCTTCCACACCTTCCTACACCACTTTGTGTGGAAGGGTTTTGGTTTTGACTTTTACTGAGTAAGGCCGCCATACCGTTATTCCATGTACCACTGCAAAACATAACGACCATAGTGGTATTGGATTCCTCGAACCTCTACCAAATAGGCCCGCATTAAACTCATTGGGGACCCTTTCCCTCTCGCACCTTGATTTCTTGTATAAGGATGTGTTCCTCGATTTAGAAATCATGCTTGATATGTACTGTAATTTCTTTGCAGATTGCGAGATCTTGGTGAGTCGAGAATATGATTAGACTCTTTTATCTATTTCATCTTGTATCCGAGTTTAATCGATCTCGGAATAAATTATAGAGTTATCCATCTATAATACCTAGTCTTGGATCAGTGGAATTGATCCAAGTATTGCTTTAAATTTGTTCGTGATGAATTAAAATCACAGACCTTGAACAGGTTGCAAGGTATGGAAGCATTGATTAAGCTAGTCAGGAGTATGACTCAGGCTGATCTTTTGAAATAAATTGGTTCCCGATATCGAAGTATATCCGGAAGGTCTCGATCGTGGACCGGTAATAATTGGTTACATATGATTTGCGCAGTAACGAGAGCTAACCTGTTCAAGAAGGTATGATATAGGTCTTTTCTGAGTGTACAGAACGTAGACCTAACTGGAATTATTAATGGTTAGTAACCTAAAACTAAAACCTAACCTAGGGGTTAGATTAGTGTTAATCTAACCTAGACCTAGGCTATGTGTTAATGTCCTAAGTAACTACATGTAATGTGGTTAGAATATGTGTTATCCTAAATTCTAACCTAAGATACTAACCTAACTATGAACAAGATTGTAAAGGGGCCTATGGAGGGGTGCGAACCATGGGCGGCGTTTTCTATGACAATTAATGCATGGATAAGGATGAGGGACAGGTCATGGCGGAGGTTTAGGCAACGGCTAACCTGTTCAGACGTGGCAGGTCGCCAAAACTAGAAATGAACTTGAGTTTTCATTGGACTGTCGCCAATTCTGGCGGTCGGTGGAAGTGGAGTCTTAGCGGGAAAGTTGGTTTAATTGCATTCAATATTCTCGGTAGTCGAGCTCGGAACTCGCGAGAAGGCATGCAAATGGGAAGTTTGTTGGTTTGTTTGGCTTGTCGCGATTTTCGGATTTCTCTCTGCCTGTTCACTGTTCTTGGTTCTTCGCACCAGTCTTCTTTGTGTTGCATGGCGAGCATGAGGTTATCTAGCTCTTTTCTCTGGCAAGGAGAATATATATGCCATGGAGATAGCAAAATTTTGTTGATCGCTCTAACTTGGAAAAGGAAAAGGAAGCACGAGCTCTTCCAGTGGTCTGCCTCAGAAATTTGAGCAAAAATACAGGCATGTTAGGCCCTAACCTTTAAATATCTTGTTGTCTTTCAAGTGATTTCATTAGAACAACTCTGTTCAAATGATTTAAGAAATTAGATGTTTATCTATGGATGTCTTGTGTGATTTTTCTTGGTACTGTATCTCTTCTGGTTCGAAATTTCATTTATCTTCTGATGGGTGTTTATTAATTTCGAACTGTGGCATTATTTCCTTGTGTTTGCATTTTGGATTGATTATGCGAAACATGTGAAATGTATGATTGCTCGGCCTATTCGGCGTGAGCCCATGAATCGTTCCTGTGATGGGTATAGACCATTGATTGTTATGTTGTCGATTTTTGGTCGTCGATTCTTGTTTTGGAAACAGTCGGAAGAAATATTAATGGAACTGTTTGATTGTTCAGTTTGTTGAACCTTTGAAAGCCCTGTTGTGGTTTTTAGTGACAGTGGCTAATGATACTTTTTGGGTGTCGCTCTGTCTTTTAAAATGGTTTGGGAACAGGTAACTATTGTGTTACAGTTTTCCTTTCGACTCAGTGGTAGTTGTTTTTCCTTGTTATTTGGGTAACGGGATCTAAACCGTTGACAGTGTACAGTATGGATATATGTATTTTATTCGGATGACTCTGTTGAGTCCATTGAATGATTCGTATTGTGGACCACTGTTGAACTTCATTTGAATATCTATTTGGATACTGGTAATTTGATTTTGTGCTCGAAGAGTAACGAGTAGCACGAATACGACCTCTGTTATTTTACATTCGTGTTGGAAGAGTTTGTGGTTTATACTCTTTGGATGAAATTCTACGTTTCTTTCCTGTGCCATCTTGTGCGAAAATGTTGGTAAGGGTATCGTTGGATTCTTTGTTTTGGAAATTCAGTATTCTGGTTTGTTTTTGCCTGATTACAATGTTGCCATTGTTGGCACGGATGATTTATCATCTTACATTATTTTGGTTACTGATTGTTAGGACTCAGTTGAATTTTTGACAGATGGACAGTGTAACTGTTTCAATTAGGACTGTTGGGTTATCCTGTTGTTTGACCCTGTGGAGGGTATCTTGCTTCTTTTGGCTTCTGTATAAGCCTGAGATTGAACTCGTGATGTTTATTTTGGCCTTGATGGATTTCTGTGAATAGTTTGACATCTTGTATATTGGCTTAATGAGTTAGGTCATGGATATTAACCCGTAACAGTATGCAATGTAAATATAGAATTACATTCGTTTTTAAATTGAATGACTCTGTGGAGTCGATTGAATGATTTATTTGTTTAAATCACTGTTCATGGTTGATCATAGATGAATTTTAGAAATTGTTGTTCCAGCGACTTAAGGGAATAATTTGTATTTTGATCTCTCGTTATTCGTAAGAATACCATTGTGTCGCATTGGCAAGGGTTCAATTGGATTCTTTGTTTGAAATCAGTGATTAAAATTTCTTGCCTGAGTTTTAATATGTACACCATTTACTTGTCCAGAAGGAAACATTGGCAATCATTTGTCATTCCACTGTTGTTCGGGTTCAGTAGAATTGTGGAAGTTAACCTGTATCTTCTTTTGCCTCAGTTGAGAACTTGACTTGATATACTGTTGTTTGATATTGGGAAATTTTGCCTGAGTAATGGTTTGTATCAAGTAACGTGACTCTGTATAAGTAAATCGTGAGTGCTATTTGACCAACTCCGATTACGTACAGATGTATGTACAGGATGATATGTTCCTTTCTGATTTACTAATTGGATGAGGCAGTGTGTGTTACGGTATTAGTAAGGTAATCTCTGCATGGTCTTATGGAAGCATCAGTATTAGTGTAATAAAGCCTGTTGTTGACCAGGATATACTAGAGGTTCTTTTGATTTCGAACTTGGTTCGAAAAAGCCTTACTGTGTAAAAGGAACTAGTATTGGGCTTAAGGTTGATATATGGATTGTTGATGTGTTAGTTGCTGTACAGGAGTTTTGTTGTGTTTTATTTCTTGATTTAAAACAGCGATCCTTCTGTGGCTTGTCTGACTTGTTCATATACATACTGGTTGAATGTTTTTCATATGTGAAGACGGTACAGTAATGAACTAATGTGAAAGGAAGTATGAATGATTTGGTTCTTCCTCTTCTTTTATTTAATATTTGTTGATATCTGTCTAACAGTGGGAATTGTTTTGTAACATATTGGTGGAATCCCGAATTGTTATGATAATTCCCTTTTTGGATGAATGAAACGATCTGTCCAATGTTGTGATTTTGGATTTAATGATTGTTTGTGTACATTCGTTCCTTGATTTTTAATATTTGATGAAATATTAGAAAGTGATCAAGACTATTTTGTAACAATGATAGAGTTACATATTTGTAATCATTTTGTATTACAAGGGCATAGTCTGAATATGTTTACTTATGTGGATATTTGATCTCATTTAAACAGGGTGTTTAATGAAAACAATTGATGGATTGCAATTGTTTTAAAAGTTAGTGCTTATCATGCTCAGTTCATTGAACTGACTCATGTTGACTATTTTGCAGATGGTTGCCGTAAGTGGTAAAAGCAATGCAGATCTGACAGGATGATTAGATATTTATTTAATTATTTAAAATGAATTACAGCTTGATTTTATAAATGTACTATATGTGGAAAGATGTTTCTTTTCCGTTAAGCATTGTATCAAGTATGCTGCTTGCATAAAATGTAATTGTATAATTTTGAAAGGAATGGAAATAAGTGTTTGATACTTATGTGTTGTATTCTCATTCTGATAGTTGACCTTCTTCGGTTTATGTAACGAAGGGGCATTGTTACCATTGTATAATTTGGATGCTTTTGTGATTGACAATGAAAGCTTACAAGAAATGTGGTTGAATTCATATGAGTGTTTAGCAGATCTTATTGTTCTAGCGAAAGCAATATTGGATTTAAATAATTGTCTTTCTAGAAGATAGGTTAAAAAAATGAACCTAAGCAGAACGCTAAACAAGCTGGATTAAATTACTAATCCCTAGTCCTGAGTATGACAGGACAATATTAAATTGGATTCTTAATCATTTATATCTTTATACTAGTAAGTATGATATAAATTCAGTTAAGAGAACTGATATAAATCAAAAGGAGTTCAGATGGCAATCTCAAGTAAAGGTTATGAGATATTGTCCAAATCTGTTGCTTTAGAATCAGGTGTATTCTAATGACTCCTTGATGAGAACTTGACCTTAATACCTCTACCATGTAATGGGTTTAATAGAGGAGGGTCGTCTTAAGATGAAGAATCCAGGGATCGGAAAAGGCTAACCTTAGGGAAAAGTCTTTAAAGTAATTTAAACTCAAGTGCGTAATGCATGTTATTAAGTAGATCTTTTCGAGGTGGATTTAAAGGTTGACGACACAAGTCAACTGCAGGGTTGTACCTCCGAGAAGATTAGGATCTTCTCAAAGTTACAACAATGCAGATGACTTATGGCGACACCCTTTGCATTGATCGCTAAGATTTACACTTGATTTCGCACGAGTTACCCAGGGTCCGATTAAGAACGTGGTCATGTTATAAGGCTGCCTAGGAGATTCGGGGTATCATGACACACTGGTTGAACTGCAAGGTTGAACCAGTATGTCACCATATCCCTAATCCTCGTGGGCATCCATATAACATTATCACCTTGTTAATCTGCCTCCGAGTGATTCAGTTGTGAAAGGAAGGACTGACAGTAGTCAGTGTAGGACATTCTATATAACATAAGAATGGGGTGAAGGACGTATTCTAGATTGACGAGTATGCCGTTAAGGAATACGAGACATAAACAATATGTTTCAAATCTTTGGCCAAAGTATCGCAAGCTGTTGATTGCGTTGTCCTAATTCACCTAGTCTAAGGGATGAGATGCCGATGAATAATAGTAACAATTATTCAGTTAGATTCCTTGGACAGAGCATTCTGAATCCCAGATTAGGGAAGAGAACCGCAAGAGTAATGTGTTAAATAAAAACACCAACTCTTATTACTCATGAATAGATCGGTAGATTACCGAGTCATGGAATGAATAGATCGGAGGTACTCCGAGTCATTACAGCTGCATATGGTTGTCTGTTATATGAATGGTTATTGATTTGTGAGTTCTAAATTATGTATTTAGAACCAGGATGCAATTATCAAAAAAAAAAAAAATTTCACTTGTTCTAAAGTATAAAATGAGGATGTTACATCTTGGTATCAGAGCTGAAGGTTGCAGCTCTTGGACCTATTGAGTCCATAATCTGATAAAAACCTGAATTTTTCTTGTAACAGAAAATGGTTAGAACAAGAGGGAACGTTGCGGGTAATGCTCCACCTGAAGGAGGAGCGGCAACAACCCAGAAACTTGATGAGATCCTTGCTGCCCTGTTGGACACAAGAGATCGCTTAGCTGTATTGGAACAGCAGGTGATGGGAAATGAGGAGGATGAAGAAGCTGATAATAATAATCAGCCACCTCCTGAGGACAACCCCAATATGGGTGTTGATGTTAATGCTGTGAATGCACCTGTCCAACCAGAAAACAAAAAGGCCAGATTGGCAGCAGAACTCACTAATGATATAAAAAGGATAAGTCCACCTAAGTATGATGGCACCACATTAGGAGATGGAGCTGAGAACTGGCTCAGCGAAATGGAGAAGTACTTTGCAATAAGGAACTTCTCAGAGGAAACCAAAGCTATTTGGGGAGCCTATCAGCTTTCCCACGAAGCATCTTCGTGGTGGGATAGCCGTAAAGCTGAACTAAACATTGATGAGACCAATGTTACTTGGGATCAATTCAAAGGCTATTTTAGGCAACGTTGGCTGCCACAACTTTTCTATGATCAGAAAATGACAGAATTTCAGAACTTAGCTCAAGGGAAGCTAACGGTAACTGAATACTGGGAGCGGTTTACAAAACTCCTCAAGTATGTACCGCAGTATCAAACTGACGAAAAGTTCAGGATACGGAAATTCATCATGGGATTGAATCCTGTGATAGGGGGAGAGGTCGATGTTCACAGTCCAACCACTATGGAAGGAGTTGTTGAAAAGGCCATTAGGCAAGAACAGAAATTAAAGGCTATTTCTGCTCATAAGGAGGAAGTGCGGAAGAAGACTGCAAACCCTTCTTCAACCTCTCTTGCACCCAGAAAAGGACCATGGAAAAAGTTTGGAAACAAGAGTAAGTTTCCAGGAGATAACAATAAGAAAGCAGCAGTAAATAAGCCTGCTGGAAATGTAAGGGATAATTTTGTTAAAAATTATAACAATGGGCAGAAGCCCTATGGAGGACAGCGTGACAATTACAAGGCTGGAGGTAATTTGAGCCTAAGAAGGGACCTGTAGGAGGCTGCTACAATTGTGGCAAAGACCACTATGCTAATCAATGCCCTTTGAAGAAGGATGATCATAATCAGCAGCATAAGATACATGCTGCAGTAGCAGACAAGCAAGCTGAAAAGCAAGTAACACCTATAGAAGTTCCGGGTAAGTTATTCAAAGCATACCTGGCCACAATTCTTTTTGATACAGAGCTACCGAATGTTTTATTTCTAATAAACTTGCTTCTAAACTTAAAAGAAAAGCTGGAAAAATGGATAAATCTTGGACTGTAGAGTATGGTAATAACTCTGTTCATACAGTGAGTGAGTGTCTTTTTGGGGCAGTCCTTGATTTACCTAACTTCTCCACGGAAGTTGATCTCTATGTTGCACCTTTGGGATCGTATGATATTATCATCGGTGTCAATTGGTTAGCTGACCATAAGGAAAAGGTAGATTGCTATGAAAAGAACATAAAATGTTTAGATGATCAGCTGGAATCAGCAGAGATTCAAGGTGTGAAACGGGAAATTTCAGTTAGAAAACTGTCAGCTATGCAGCTTAAAAAGGCTAAAAATAAAGGATGTACCCTTTATGCGGTAAAGATATCTGAATCTTCAGAAGAAGATGATGATTTCATGAAACGATTCCCTCTTTTACAAGGTTTCAGGGATGTTTTTCCTGAGGAATTACCAGGGTTACCACCCAAGAGAGAATTTGACTTTACCATTGAAATCAAGCCTGGAACGGAACCTATTTCCAAAGCGCCTTATCGGATGACTACTACAGAGTTAGTCGAGCTTAAGGCACAGTTGCAAGAACTTTTGTCTAAAGGATTGATTAGACCAAGTGTTTCACCTTGGGGTGCGCCTGTAATATTCGTGAAAAAGAAGGATGGAACACTAAGGCTGTGTATTGATTATCGGATGTTGAACAAAGCAACAATCAAGAACCGATATCCACTTCCAAGGATCGATGATCTGTTTGATCAGATGCGTGGAGCAGCAGTTTATTCTAAGATAGACCTTCGATCTGGTTATCATCAGCTAAGAATTAAAGAGGAAGATATTCATAAAACAGCTTTCCGAACAAGGTACGGACATTATGAATTCACAGTTCTACCCTTCGGGTTAACTAATGCACCTGCAGCCTTTATGAATTTAATGAACAATATTTTTCAAGAATACCTGGACAAGTTTGTACTTGTATTCTTGGACGATATTCTCATTTATTCTAAAAGTGTTGAGGAGCACAATGAGCATCTGAAGATAGTTTTGGAAATTTTGAGAAAGAGAAAGTTGTATGGTAAGTTATCCAAATGTTCTTTCTTTGATTCAGAAGTTCACTATTTGGGTCATGTCATAAGTAAAGAAGGAATTGCTGTAGATCCTTCAAAAATAGTGGCAATAACTGAGTGGCCTGCACCAAAGAATGTGCATGAAGTAAGAAGCTTCATGGGTCTTGCTGGTTACTATAGAAAATTTGTAAAGGATTTTTCTAAGGTAGCTGCACCAATAACTTCATTGCAGAAAAGAAGGATAAGAAATTCATATGGAATGACAAGTGCGAAGCGGCTTTCAAAAGTCTGAAAGACCAGTTGACTTCTGCACCTATATTAGCTGTACCAGACCCTAATGGGAATTTTACTGTTGTAACGGATGCTTCTGGGGAAGGCCTTGGAGGTGTTTTGCTACAAAATGATCAAGTCATTGCTTATGAAAGTAGAAAACTTAAGTTACATGAGCTGAATTATGCCCCTCATGATTTGGAACTTGCTGCCATTGTTCATGCACTTCAAGTCTGGAGACACTACTTACTTGGGAAACCTTTTGAGTTGGCTCGATCACTTGGGACTGAAATATATTTTTACTCATTCAATCAATGCCGACAAAGAAGGTGGTTAGAATTTTTATCACAATATGACTTTGATATTAGCTATATCAAAGGGAAGGAGAATAGAGTAGCTGATGCTCTAAGTCGTAGGAGGCACATTTCTACTCTTATAACATTAAGAACTCAGTTTAAAGACGAGGTAAAAAGTGCTTCAGAATCAGATGCATACTTTCAAAGAAGTAAAAGCGCGCTTGCTGCAGTAACCTAAGGATATAAGGTATAAAGGTTTTCATTTTGATAATGAAGGAATCTTGCGTTATGAAAACAGGGTATATGTACCTATGCTGAACGATTTGAGAAAGAAGTTGTTAGTTGAATTTCACAATTCACCTTTCTCTGGACACCCAGGTATCACAAAAATGCTTGCTGATTTGAAACAACAATACTTCTGGAAAGGTATGAAAAAGGATGTGATTAATTTTGTGACTCATTGTCTGGAATGTCAGCGGGTGAAGGCAGAACATATGCACCCGGCTGGACTGTTATATCCTCATAGCATACCGCAGTACAAATGGCAAGTAATAACCATGGATTTTGTACAAGGACTACCTATGTCCAGGAATAAACATGATGTTATCCTGGTAGTTGTAGATAAACTGACCAAGGTAGCTCATTTCATCGCTGGAAATCTAAAGGATGATTCACCAGTGTTGGCCAAGAGATTCGTACACGAAATTTTCAGATTACATGGTGTACCAGAACTGATTATATCTGACAGGGATCCTAGAATGACGTCAAGGTTTTGGCAAACGCTTAACGCAGCTCTTGGAACGAAACTAAACTTCAGTTCTGCATATCATCCGGAAACGGATGGACAAACTGAGAGGGTAAATCAAGTGTTGGAGGACATGTTGCGAATGTATTGCATGGATCAACAGTATAAATGGGAAGAGTATCTTCCATTAGTTGAGTTTGCATACAACAACACTTATCATTCATCTCTTAAGATGGCACCATTTGAAGCACTTTACGGAAGAAAGTGCAGAACCCCTGTTAGTTGGGACAGTGTTGAGGATAGAGTGGTAATTGGACCAGAGATTCTCACAGAAATGGAACAGCAAGTTAAGCTGATTCGTGAACGATTAAAGGAAGCAGCGGATAGACAGAAGAGCTATGCTGACCTTAAGCGGGTTGATAGAAGGTTTGAGCTTGGTGATAAGGTTTTCCTTCGTGTTAAACCCAGAAAGAGTTCTATAACTTTTGGCAAGGCTGCCAAGTTGTCACCTCGATTTGTGGGACCTTTCGAAATTGTCGAAATAATCAATCCTGTAGCTTATCGTTTAGCATTGCCACCTGCTTTATCTCACATGCATGATGTTTTCCATATTTCTTTGCTTAAGAAATACGTTTCAGATCTGTCACATGTTTTAAATTGGAATTCCTTGCAGGTCCAAGACCCAGGAATAATCGTGGTTAAACCCACACGAGTGCTGGAAACTCACCAATTGCATTTAAGAAATCGTGATATACAGCAATGTAAGGTCCAGTGGGACCATTTTAGCGAAGAAAGTGTAACTTGGGAAAATCTGGAAGAGATGAAAATTGATTTTCCTTCTCTTTTTCAACAGAATGAAATCTGTTGACAAAACATACTTTTATGAACTTATTATTTCTAAGTATTTATGAAAGCCAGATGAAGGCAGACTTTATTCAGGTTGAATAAAATGTGTTGTGACATTGATTTTTGGAACTATTTAATATGGAAGTAGTCACATTGTTTGTGTACTAATAAATTGATTGACCTGAAGGTTAATTTAATATGTAATTCATCGGGATGATGAATCTTTTTAGGAGGGAAGCATGTAACACCCTGAACTGTTGTTACTTTCTCCTGGGCATACAAGTGTTGATATGTGATTTCTTGTATAAGGATGTGTTCCTCGATTTAGAAATCATGCTTGATATGTACTGTAATTTCTTTGCAGATTGCAGATCTTGACTGAGTCAGAATATGATTAGACTCTTTTATCTATTTCATCTTGTATCTGAGTTTAATCTGATCTCGGAATAAATTATAGAGTTATCCATCTATAATACCTAGTCTTGGATCAGTGGAATTGATCCAAGTATTTCTTTAAATTTGTTCGTGATGAATTAAAATCATAGACCTTGAACAAGGTTGTAAGGTATGGAAGCATTGATTAAGCTAGTCAGAGTATGACTCGTGTTGATCTTTTGAAATAAATTGGTTCCGATATCGAAGTATATCTCGGAAGGTCTCGATCGTGGACCAGGTAATAATTCGGTTACATACGATTCTACAGCAGAAGAGGAGCTAACCTTGTTCAAGAAGGTATGATATAGGTCTTTTCTGAGTGTACAAAACGTAGACCTAACTGGAATTATTAATGGTTAGTAACCTAAAACTAAAACCTAACCTAGGGGTTAGATTAGTGTTAATCTAACCTAGACCTAGGCTATGTGTTAATGTCCTAAGTAACTACATGTAATGTGGTTAGAATATGTGTTATCCTAAATTCTAACCTAAGATACTAACCTAACTATGAACAAGATTGTAAAGGGGCCTATGGAGGGGTGCGAACCATGGGCGGCGTTTTCTATGACAATTAATGCATGGATAAGGATGAGGGATAGGTCATGGAGGAGGTTTAGGCAACGGCTAACCTGTTCAGACGTGGCAGGTCGCCAAAACTAGAAATGAACTTGAGTTTTCATTAGATCGCCGCCATCGCGGCGGTCGGTGGAAGTGGAGTCTTAGCGGGAAAGTTGGTTTAATTGCATTCAATATTCTCGGTAGTCGAGCTCGGAACTCGCGAGAAGGCATGCAAACGGGAAGTTTGTTGGTTTGTTTGGCTTGTCGTGATTTTCAGATTTCTCTCTGCCTGTTCACTGGTTCTTCGCACCAGTCTTCTTTGTGTTGCATGGCGAACATGAGGTTATCTAGCTCTTTTCTCTGGCAAGGAGAATATATATGCCATGGAGATAGCAAAATTTTGTTGATCGCTCTAACTTGGAAAAGGAAAAGGAAGCACAATCTCTTCCAAAGGGTCGCTTCAGTAAATTTGAGCAAAAATACGGGCATGTTAGGCCCTAAGCTTTAAATATCTTGTTGTCTTTCAAGTGATTTCATTAGAACAACTCTGTTTAAATGATTTAAGAAATTAGATGTTTATCTATGGATATCTTGTGTGATTTTTCTTGTATCGTATCTCTTAAGTTCGAAATTTCATTTATCTTTCGATGGGTGTTTATTAATTTCAAACTGTGGCATTATTTCCTTGTGTTTGCATTTTGGATTGATTATGCGAAACATGTGAAATGTATGATTGCTCGGCCTGTTCGGCGTGAGCCCATGAATCGTTCCTGTGATGGGTATAGACCATTGATTGTTATGTTGTCGATTTTTGGTCGTCGATTCTTGTTTTGGAAACAGTCGGAAGAAATATTAATGGAACTGTTTGATTGTTCAGTTTGTTGAACCTTTGAAAGCCCTGTTGTGGTTTTTAGTGACAGTGGCTAATGATACTTTTTGGGTGTCGTTCTGTCTTTTAAAATGGTTTGGGAACAGTAACTATTGTGTTACAGTTTTCCTTTCGACTCATTAGTAGTTGTTTTTCCATGTTATTTGTGTAACGGGATCTAAACCGTTGACAGTGTACAGTATGGATATATGTATTCGGTCGACTATGTGGAGTCCTTTAAATGAATCGTATTGTGAACCATTGTTGAACTTCGTTTGAATATCTATTGGGATACTGGTAATTTGATTTTGTACTCGAAGAGTAACGAGTAGCACGACCTCTGTTATTTTACATTCGTGTTGCAAGAACTTGTGGTTTATACTCTTTGGATGAGATTCCACGTTTCTTTCCTGTGCCATCTTGTGTGAAAATGATGGTAAGGGTACCGTTGGACTTCTTGTTTTGGAAATTCGGTATTCCGGTTTGTTTTTGCCTGATCTTAATGTTGCCATTGTTGGCACCGATGATTTATCATCTGGCATTATTTGGTTACTGTTGTTAGGACTCAGTTGAACTTATGATAGATGGACAGTGTAACTGTTTCAATTAGGACTGTTGGGTTATCCTGTTGTTTGACCCTGCGGAAGATGTCTTGCTTCTTTGGCTTCTGTACAAGCCTGATATTGAACTCGTGATGTTTATTTTGGCCTTGATGGATTTCTGTGAACAGTTTGACATCTTGTATATTGGCCTTATGAGCTAGGTCATGGTTATTAACCCGTGTGATGTCAATGTAAATATAGAATTACATTCGTTTTTAAATTGAATGATTCGTGGAGTCGATTGAACGATTTATTTGTTTAAATCACTGTTCATGGTTGATCATAGATGACGACACAAGTCAATCTGCAGGTTGTACCTCCGAGAAGATTAGGATCTTCTCGAAGTTACAACAATGCAGATGACTTATGGCGACACCCTTTGCATTGATCGCTAAGATTTACACTTGATTTCGCACGAGTTACCCAGGGTCCGATTAAGAACGTGGTCATGTTATAAGGTTGCCTAGGAGATTCGGGGTATCATGACACACTGGTTGAACTGCAAGGTTGAACCAGTATGTCACCATATCCCTAATCCTCGTGGGCATCCATATAACATTATCACCTTGTTAATCGCCTCGAGTGATTGATTGTGAAAGGAAGGACTGACAGTAGTCAGTGTAGGACATTCTATATAACATAAGAATGGGGTGAAGGACGTATTCCAGATTGACGAGTATGCCGTTAAGGAATACGAGACATAAACAGTATGTTTCAAATCTTTGGCCAAAGTATCGCAAGCTGCTGATTGCGTTGTCCTAATTCACCTAGTCTAAGGGATGAGATGCCGATGAATAATAGTAACAATTATTCAGTTAGATTCCTTGGAGAGAGCATCTGAATCCCAGATTAGGAAGAGAACCTGCAAGAGTAATTTGTTAAATAAAAACACTAACTCTTATTACTCATGAATAGATCGGTAGATTACCGAGTCATAGAATGAATAGATCGGAGGTACTCCGAGTCATTACAGCTGCATATGGTTGTCTGTTATATGAATGGTTATTGATTTGTGAGTTCTAAATTATGTATTTAGAACCAGGATGCAATTATCTAAAAAAAAAAAAAT
Source organism: Taxus wallichiana var. yunnanensis (assembly GCA_018340775.1). NCBI lineage: Eukaryota > Viridiplantae > Streptophyta > Pinopsida > Cupressales > Taxaceae > Taxus > Taxus wallichiana. The sequence continues at coordinate 167,636,581 of CM031243.1, read as the reverse complement.
TCACTTGTTCTAAAGTATAAAATGAGGATGTTACACACACATCCTAAAGATCGTGCAATCTTTAGATGTTCACTTGAACATGAAGCCATCACTTCTTTTCTCTAAGATCATAATCACACTTTATTTGGGTCTTACATAGACTCACTTGTTCTTACAAAGACATGCCCGGTATTGACCCCACCATAGTGGTCCACAATATCATAACCATTCCCTGATGTCAAAACTATCAAACAAAAGCTAAGGAAAATGCACCTCGCATTGCTCTCCTCATCAAAAAGAACTGCAACGCCTTATTTCCATGTCCTTAATCTTAACCATTGATTATTCTCATTGGATTTCTAAAATTGTCCTTGTTACTAAAGCAATAGTGAGACTCCACATTTGCATGGACTTCCGTGACCTCAACTTAGCCTGCCAGAAAGAGGACTTTCCCTTACGGCATTGATCAACTGGTTGACCTCACTGCTGGTCATGAGATGCTATCACTCATGGATGGCTTCTTGGGTTATAACAAAAAATTTATTTCCCTAGGAGATCAACACAAGACCACATTCATCACCCCTTGGGGGATCTTATGCTATCGAGTCATGCCTTTTGGCCTTTAAAATGTTGGTGCCACATATCAAGCATGTTATGACTTATATCTTCCATGATATCATGCATCGTATATTGGAAGATTAAGGGGATTATCTCTTGGCCAAATCTAAACGTCACTCACGAGTACCTTGCCACCCTCAAAACCATCTTTGACCACCTCATTAAATATTGTGTTTGCCTTGACCTAAGAAGTGCGTCTTCATGGTTCTCTCGGGAAAGCTCCTAGGATTTTTATTTCCCTCCTTGGTATATAATTTGACCCTACTAAAGTCAAGTCCATCCTCAAAATTTCTCGCCTATTAACCTTTTCAACTACTGTATCATGTAAGGTAAATTATAGTCCATTTCCCATTTCATTTCACAATTATTTTATTGGTGCCAACCATTTCATCATCTACTCAAGAAGGATGTCTCCTTTAAATGGGATGATGACTATCACAAAGCTTTTGAGGCCCTCAAACAATACCTTCTGCAACCACCTATACTCATTCCACCTAAAGACAATCAACCTTTTTACCTATACATATTCGCCATTTCGATCATTCCTTGGGAGCCATTCTCGCTCATCGATGAAAAACACGGGGAGTAGGTGGTTTATTTCATAAGTTGTACTCTTTTGGACTATGAAACCTAATACAACCATCCGAGGAAAAAAATTCTTAGCCTTAGTTTTCGTTGCCACCAAAATTCTCCATTACCTACTCAACCACAAAACCTATGTTGTGACCAACACCGATCCCTTACACTTCATGTACACTAAACCTTATAAAAATCGCAGTGTCTTTGCACGATGGCTTATGTTTTTAGCTGATCTTGACCTCAAATGCATTCATCAAAATTCCATCAAGGGTCAAGCTATCGCAAAACAACTAGCTGATTTACCTATTTCGGGGTCACCCTCTAATTTTGAGTTTTCGATCACGATCAATTGCTACCCTTTCCCTGGATGAACCTCCATACCAAATGACACTTTTCTTAGATGGTTCCAAGTGTCGGTGTGGGGGCAGGGCTGGTATTATCCTCATTCCTCTTGATGGAGAACCCATGCCTTTCTCTTTCAAACTAGATTTTGAATGCACCAACAATATTTCTGAGTACAAAGCACTTGTACTAGGTCTCTAGTCCTCATATGCCCTAGATGTAAAATCAATCAACATTTTTGGTGATTCACAATTGGTCGTAAACCAAGTCAATGGTATGTACCAATGTCATAATGAGATACTTCAAAAGTATAAACAACATGTCGACATAATTTTGACCACCTTTGATCGTTACACCCTTCAAACCATCCCATGTTCAACCAAAAAATTTGTAGATACCATGGTGCTTAGCTTCCCAAATACCCACTTCCCCACCGATTCCAAAATCTTTGTCACCATACAATGCCTCCATTCACCTTCTTATTTACCTCATGATGTTTACTTGATCGGAACCGACACCCCTGACCCGAGTGACCTTTGGTATAAACAATACTCTGACTACCTTTCTCTCTCCATCTTACCTCCTGATCTCACCCGTAACAGACAACATGCCTTCCTTAAAAAGGTCTCTTATTTCATCATTCAGGGGACTCCTCTATAAGCACAGCTTTGATGGTATTCTCTTACGATGCCTCACAAGTTCTGAAATTCCTTATACCATTAAGGAGGTTCATGATGGCATATGTGGAGGTCACTTTAGTGGCCTTGTTATTACTAAGCGTATTCTTTGTCTAGGCTATTCTTGGTGACCCTTAACCATGATTGTTGTGACTATGCCAAACATTGTGTAAAATGCCAACAACATTCCAACCTTCATCATACACCCATTCTTTCCTTACAGGTCACTCGTGACCTTTGGCCCTCTCTCTCATGGGGTTTGGATCTTGTTTGAGAAATCAATCCTTATTCTTCCCAATGCCATCAATGGATCATAAGCTCTTTACCAAATACTACACAAAATGGGTGAAGCCATACCACTCATCTCCATGAAAGCTGAGAAAATATGTGAGTTCATTAACCATCACATCATTTTTTGCTTTGGTGTTCCTCATCACCTCATCACTGATAATGGAAAACAATTCAAAAACAAAACATTACAAAAAATTTACGATGCCTTCGGCATTCAACTTAGTTTCTCATCACCTTATTACCCACAAACCAACGGCCAAGCTGAATCCACTAACAAAACCCTCAACAAAATTCTCATGAAAGTGGTTGATGATACTGGGAAGGATTGGCATACGCACATTCCTTTTTCCCTATGGGCATACCACACTAGTATTTGCACTTCCATTGCGGCCACCCTTTTCTTTGGTCTATGGCCACACCCTTTTCTTTGCCTCTCGAAGTCCAGATCCCCTCACTCTGTATTTCTCTCCATGACATGCTCATTGATGATGACTTTCGTTAGGACTACTTAGCACAACTAGAGTTATTAGATGAACGTCGTCTTAACACTCTGGATCACCTTCAATTTTACCAACAACATATCAAACGTGCTTATGGCAAACATGTTCATGAATGAACCTTCCAAGTCGGTGACCTTGCCTTGAAAGAAAATCAACACGTAACCAAAGATGAAAAAAGTAAACGGGGAAAATTTTCTCCTAATTGGCTTAGACCATACATCGTAACTCATACCTATGGATCAGGTTCCTATCATTTATCTTCACTCGATGGTAAACAAGAACACGAGCCCCTTAACACATTACATATTTGACCATTCTATTGTTAAATTGTCATCCTACCTCACCCTTTGTCTCTTTCAAGGCTCATTCCTTGAGCGCTACCCACTCCATACACCTCCCCAATGATTAAACAAGAGTCATGTGAGTACCCATCACTTGTTATCTTCTCTTGAATATGTGTACCATGGCACTGCACATAGCATGATTCTCATGGATACTTTTTGTCTACCTTTAGACGAGATCCCATGGTCATTCCACCTTTCCTTTTGAATAAGAGTCCTATCCTCCACCTTGGTCTTGTCCATGATTTCAAACACATCACATGGGACCAAAATATTTGAGTCAAACTTCTAATAAAAATATGACTCCCTCAAAAGGACATCTTCCTCTCGAAAAAATTGTTGTTATAAATAGACTACTCCCTCGAAGGACAGCTATGTGAAGCTTTTTAAAAAAACGAGAGAAACTGAAACTTCTCACATCGATCAACTTCACGAAGACCTCAAGGAGTACCATATTATTTATCCCATATAGACTTCCCGCATCTATCAATCTATCAAAAAAAAATTAGTCATGGAATTGTCCCATTGTGACCTAGGACCCCTTGCCCAAAGGCCCTGTCACTCAAAACATATAAAATTAACTACCTTTCACCCTCCTTACCATTTCCACTTTCATTTCCTCAATTGCCTCAAGGGACATCTTGGAATTTAGACATTTGGTGATCCTGTGACTACCTTCATCATAGAACAGTTAATCGTGCAATGTCTTTCGGGTCTTATGTTCATCACCCCCTCCAAGGTATGATCTACTCAGTATGATCCTACCCAATCAGGTGGCTTTATTGCCCCTCTTATCTTTTAACCATCTTTGTTTACGTTTTGATTACCTTATATAGGACTTGGTCCTCACCACTTACCTTTGGGGTAATCCTCCCCTTTCACCATAATCACCTTCACCTACATCATTTTACCTATAATCTACCCACACCTATTAAACCTAAACCCACAACATGCCCAAAAACCTACTAACTCATTTTCATATTCTTCCCTAGCTCATGGGAGAACTACATCGGCCTAAGGTCCCTTTCACCGGGACTATGTAGGTAGCACTCGAGGGCATGGGGCCCTTGGAGGTTAGCTTGGCCATTCTCTACCCTAAAACAATTCATCAACCATGCCTAACTCACCATTTACATCACATTTCACTTAGTTCCCCTTTTATAACAAAATTAGAAATTAAGCCACATACATAACAAGTTGCTTACCATAGCATACATTTATTACACCTACCATCTCTCTATCATCACTATGCATAGATTATAGAACATTTCACATATGACCCATAGTATCATTCATTGCCAAAATAATGAATCATAACTAAACCTACTTTCAACTTGACCATGCCTAACCCAACCTGACTCAACCATGCCTATAACTTGACTCGATCCATGCCTAAACCAATCTAACTCAACCATGCCTATAACTTGACTCAACCATGTCTATAACTTTGACTCAACCATGCCTATAACTCCGACTCGATCCATGCCTAAGCCAACCTAACTCAACCATGCCTAAACCAACCTGACTCAACCATGCCTATAACCTGACTCAACCATGCCTATAACCTAACTCAATCCATGCCTATAACCTGACTCGATCCATGCCTAAACCAACCTAACTCCATCATGCCTAACTCACCTAATTTCAATCTACATTAAAGTAACAAATCCATATCTCATCTAACATAATCCAATAAACCAATGTCTCATAAACACATAAAAAAATCACATGAATACCATATATCTCATCATATAAATAAATAAATGTGTATCTCAATATATATATACATGTCTACCTCATCATGTCTATCATCTCAAAAATGTTGAATGCATATAAAGGCTGATATATACAATACAAAATGTCATCGGCATGTAGGCCTATCTCATATATCTAAAAAAGAATGAATGAAAAAAAAAAATCTCTTCGGCATGCAGGTGGCATATATATCAAAAATCACTAGTATACATCAAAAATCAGGTGACCGCATATCAGGTATCTCACCAAATGTCCTCCATCTCTATGTCACCTGTACCCTTAGCCTCTTATGTCCTTGTTGGCACCTCACCTAGCACTAGTCACCATGCGCCGTGGCCTCTCTCTTGATCGAGCCTCGAAGCTCGCTGACCTCCTGTGCTCTCCACACTATGAGTATGGGATCTCATCCTCATACTAGATGCCTACTATTCCTGTACTCTCCATAGGATAGGAAGTCTATCCTAGCTACCATGAGCTAGTCCTGATAATATCTCTCCTCACCTAGGGCATCATGTAACCTGGATACAGGCATGGTTTGTGGTGGACCCATAGGTCTCGGCCCTTGTACCTACCCACCTGCAAGCCTCTACAACGACTCGCCTATAAAGAACTGCCATATGTCGTCTTGTGAATCGGTACCTACTCCTTGTGCTTGTGGTGGTGACCCCGCCCTATACCTATATCTAGGCTTGTAAGGCCCCAATCTATGCTGGGTTATGCCAACCGGCCACTCGTAAACCTACCACCTAAGCTAGTAAGGTTATCACCGACCATCTCTCCATCCTCCTCCTCCTCCACCATCTGGGCCTGCAAACTGGCCACCTGTACTTGTAGCTCTGCTACCTCTACCTCCGACCCCTCTAGCTATGTCTCTATAGTATACCTATCTGGGTAATCAGCATCGCTACCTGCCCTTATAGGGCATCTCTCTGCACTGTAATGGTAGCTAAGTCTAGCTGCCTCGGTCTAGGTGGTATGGCTCATAACTGAGCCACCCACCACTACCTGTACCTGTCTATACATTCAGCATCATCTATCCACCGATCCACTGGCTCCTCCTCCTCCCTTGTAGGCACTGTAGGCTATGGTAGAGGTAGAGGCCTCTCCATGTCATCTCTTTGATACTGTGGGAAGGATGGAGGAATATCTTGTACAAGCCCGAACTGCCGTCGGACCCTGTCTACCGAGATCATCTCATCCTCCCCAGCACGGTGACCCTGTATCCACCTCTCTAGCTAGAGCTCAGCTAGCTCCTCATGCATGTTCCTATATGAGGGGAATCCCACATATGGCCTCCAGATAATGTCCACTCTGACAACCCCTCCAACAACTGCCAAAAATGGGCCACATCATATGTCGGCCTATCTCGATCTCTACTCTCCTACAATCGGCACCCATCTCTTGTATCCCACCCACAGATCTCATTAGGAATGCATCTACTTGGGGCATCCCTATAGGTTGAACACAGACTATGTGCTCGTAGGCCCAAAGTAGTGCAGTATAAATGTACAACATAGGCTAAACCTCAACCACCCATATGCCCACAACTCTCGGTATAGTTGCACCAAGAATGTTGGTGCCAGGAAAATGGGTCTCCTCTACCATCATATCGTGGAGCACCCCCATCAGTGATCGGGGAAATCATCCACCCTTTGCATCTTGCAGTGCATAGCAACACACTACCTCCATCAATAGAACCACTAGCCTCGTCTCATCTAGATGGGCTAGGTACATCTCGCCATAGCTCAAACTGGCACTATGGAATCTTAGATCTACTACCCCCTCACCAAAACTATCCCGATCAGCTCCTCTGAGGCCTCGGAGGAGATAGAGTAAACCTAGGCACCTAATATGGGTAGCCACAAAATCTAAAACACGTCCTCCAGGGTGATAGTCATCTCACCCGTTGGAAGGTGGAACATGTTGGTCACGGAGTCCCATCTATTAATGAGTGACCATCAAGCTAGGCTTCCAAACAACATGTCGGTAGCGTCAAATCCCACTCAATCCCACTGCCTCCACATGTTATAGATCTAAAGGGGTTGCTAAGCCATGTAATGTCACCAGCAGAGGTGAAACCCTGTCTCACATGTGTAACTACGCTCTCCCCTACATCTAATCCAAGCATGACATTAATCATGACCATATTCACCAATTATCATTACCCTCCACCCTATTTTTACCCTACCCATCTCAACTACCTAACCTACATCACTTTTGCACCCTTGTGCCTAAAATCCTAACTGGTACCGGTTTATTCTAACCGACTTTGGTCACCTTTAAACCGACATCGGTCACTGTTTGGTGACCACTACCGGTTCATCTTTACTCGACCATGGTTACCACTTAACCGACATCGGTCACCTATTTGGTGACCGATCCCGGTTCTACCCAACCGACACCGACCAAGCTTGACTGATGACACCGCGGTCATTGTCGTGGAAAATTTCGTGACTTCCCAAACCCCCTTTTTAAAAACTCTCCCACCTGACCCTTTTACCCCACCTATAATGACCTACACTACCCCAGGACCCCTACCCACCCCACCTATACAATTTACTACCCTCCCCCCTTTTTTCTTGTTATTCCCCCATACCCACATTTTATTTTTAACCACCCATAAAAAATAAAAACCCACAAACCCTACAAATGACAATCCTCAAAACCTTTAATCTATCTAATTACCAATCTAGAGTTAGGTGCTTACCTCATCATTTGTCACCATCTCGGTGGCATGTCTTGTTCATTGTGCTAGTGGTCCACGCTCAATCCCTCTCTAGCCTCTACCATCACCGAATAACTACTCAACCTCCAACCAATCAACTCTCTCACCCTGATCCCGTGGACCCGCTACTCACCCACCCAACCCTTGTCAAATCAGACTACCAGCTCACTGTCCCATTTCCTCCAAACACTTTTCTCTCTTTTTTCTCTCTTTTTTGTCATTTCTTCACTTTGCAAATAATGAATAATAACAACATGGATTTTTTTTTTTATAACAAACCCAACCTAACCAACGTCGGTTACCCTTGACTGACATCGGTCACATGCCCTACCTCACCGTCGTCAATTTTCCTATACCGACATCGGTTATACATGACCGCCATCAGTCACCTTCACCTACACATTGCCCTTACTTTTCCCTTTTACCCCACCCTTTACCCTGATCCTTTACCCCACCCCACCTGTACCCAACCTATTTACCTTACCTTTCCAGACCTCCTCACTTTCCTACCTACTCTTGTCCTCCTTTGGGGACTCATTATTTTACCCATACCTTGGCCTTACCCGTGTCGTGACCTAGATATTTAGACCTGGACCATCGCTAGTGACCTTTGACCTCATGTGTTCGCTATACCTTGTGGCACTATTACCTATGTTGATTGACCTAATGACCTTACCTAGCCTATTATCATGACCATTTATCCTGACCCTACCTTTGGTGTACCGAGAACATACCTAAACATTCCTGCACCTAACCTACGTTGTGTTTCCTGACCATATCCTATACCTTGGATACCGGATTCACTTCAACCTTATCTGGATAAACTTATCGACCTTAGATGATGTAGAGTTTTCCTTCTCTTTAACCTAACATAGTGTGCTACAGTTTATACATGTGCATGCATTTGATTGCTACCTTTGACCCTGACCCATTACCTAGATTTCTGATTAGACCTTTCACCCCTTTTCCCCTGTGCCCACCTACCTTTTCCTCACATTTACCTTTTATCAAACCACTCACCGTTTTCAGCCCTGTTGCCTCATCATTTCCTGGTTTGAGGGGGATCACCTTCACCCACACATGGGGCAACAACATCTTGTTTTTCTTAGTGTTTCTTACCAATACAAGCTATGCAACAAAAAGGGGAAAAATGTAGACACTAAAATTAGGTCACACTCCCCTTTCGTACCTCGACCAATAAGCACCCTTTATTACATTTACCTAGCCATGACCCCCTTCACCCCATTAATAATTAATTTAATCCTCACTATATTTATTGTTTAAATATCTTATTTAAATAATATCCACACATATAGTTCACCTAGACACCTCACCAAGCCAACTCAACCTAAGACCTATTCTTAGCAAGTTGCCATAACTAACTAAGACTTACCCAAACCCTAAAACTCAATGCCTACATTCCCTCTAACCACATTCCCACATGATCACAAGAAGATCCAGTCTAATCCATGGGATAATGACATGAGATCAAGGAAATCAAGAGGATCTCCCTAGTTTAGTAAACCTAGGAAATCCTACCTTGACCGATGTCGTTATTCATAACCATCGATTAAGCTAAGGACCATTTTTGGTTACCCTTTTAACCCCTAAAATACCTTATTCTCAAGGTTGAAAAACATTGGGAGAAGGTTTACAAGAAAGAACACATCTCAGAGAGATAACGCATCTTTAGAGAATAAATTCCAGTGAAAACCCGCATGCAAGGAAGGAGATTGAGCATCTTCTCTGCACAACCATCCCAACCATGATCTGATCTATCCAAGCAAAGAGGAGTGTACATGCAGCCCATGCAGAATATTTTCTTCAGTTGGTGATCACTTGCAACCTTCAAACCCCTCATCAGCACCTCCATCCCTCACACACAGGCATTCAGGAATGGAATCCAAGTAAGTATAACATCATACTTTCCTGGTTTATTTCATTTCATCATCATTTTATCATCCATTGTTTACTTTTGCCCCCTATTGACCTTCCCCAAAATTTTCACCTCCATATACCCATTAAAACCTTATAAAATCCTACTCCAGTCACCTAATACCTCATTCTAACCAACCAAAGTCCTTTGTGCAATCACAAAGGAGACCACAACTTGTTTCACGTGACATTTCTAGTTCTCACAAGAACAGCAAGACTCGGTTACACTCTGAACCACCGTCGGTCACCCCCGACCGACACCGGTATCTATATTCACTCATACACCCTAAATAGGACCTACCCACCTAATTTCATCTCACCCTCATTCACCTGTGATCTACCCGAGACCTCTATCAAACCTACAGAGACCCAGAACCAATCATTTGACCTTTGGATTCTATTCTAGCTTAGCTTGTTAGATTAGATCTATTTCTTATTGTATTTTAAGTGAGATACCTAAATAATTTTAAATAACAATAGGATTTACTTTGTTTACAACATTAAATTGTTTAAAATGTGGACTGATAGCCATCTAGGAAGTATCACACTTCCCGGATCTAGCATACGCTAGGTAGTTCACTGCCCATATTGTTTAATTCCTTTTGGTGGTCTTTCTTTTCATTACAGGTAGTTCCTCCTAGCCAAAAGGAATCTCTCATGATCAGCTGTGGATTTGGAATTCATACGGTGCAACAACCCATCAACCAACATTTGAATAGGTATTCCTCCTATGCCCATTACCCTATCTATTTCATCAACACTTCAAAGAAATGATCTAAGAATCAGGTGAAACATTTATATCTAATTATGTATGTCATGCATATTTAGATCTAGATGTCTACCATATATCATTCAAAAATTACAAAGTCATTAAAAATGTGTTCTCAAGTCAAAGTATAGATAGGTCTCTGTCGGTCTTCAAGTTATATTTCTCATTATGTTCATAAGACGTCTATGTGAGGTTGATCAAGGTTTTTGTAGTTCCCATATTTGTAAATGTTTGAAGTATATTATCGGTCAGAAGGTTTTTAAGGGTGTCTTTTCTCGTGATAGTGTTTATATTCAAAGGTATGAGTAGTATGATGGTCTATGTGCACTTAATAAAGGATGAAATTTTTTATCAAGAAAGTGGTTGAAGGATAAAAGACTCATTTATAAGGAAATAAAAGGTACTATTATAGTCATGTATAATATTTTGAAACCTACATATCATTTGATTAATGACAACAAGTGTGGGAAGGTAAGTGTTCTTTTTTCTCCTCAAAAGATGTGATGGCCTAAGGTATAGACAAGTGAGTGTTTTTATTAAAGCATCGGGGTTTCATTTTGAGAATGTTATGACCTTTGTATAATAGGAGGAATGATCTCTTATACCACATGAGGTTTGGAGTAGAGGTTGAATTGTCTTAAGGAGGTCTGAAGACTATGATCAATGTTCCAAAGTATGTACAAGAATGCTTAAGGTATGTATAATGTTCATCAACTTTACATAATGTTTGATGTTTCTCTAATGTTGAAGGATTTTTCATCCTTAATGAGTTTTATTAACTCCTATGGAAAGGTGTGTCTTTCTTTAATAAACATGGATATAAAGCGTGAGTGAATATCCAAGTTTTTAATGATAAAACCATGAAAATTCATGTATCTTGAATTGTATTAGAGTGGTGATCATACAATGTCAAAGTAATGCTCTAAGTCTATAATTCTATAAGCTATGATATGATTTTCTACATAATATGATTCTCACTATATGAGGAAGATAATTTTTCAAGTGTGATTCTTGCATCATGAAGGAGACAAATGGTGACCTCAAAAGAATCTTCAGGTGAGTTTATATTTCATAATAAGTTTGTATATGTGATTTACATGAAAAGTGAGATGAAGTATGAAGAGTGTTGACCTACAAGACTGTAGTAGGTCCGTGAAGTGCAAATATGACCTATGGAATGAATAGCTTGTAAATATGTCATGTCTAGTGTTGTAAGACGCTCTCTAGTGAAATATTCAAAGAGGCATTGTATAAAATTCTAATTTGGAAGAGTTTGAGACAAAATTGTGCATGTCTATCCAAATTTTTTACATCATGAAAGGTATGATTGGATGTTATAGGGTTCTATAGGTGTTTTGGGATATGATAGAGTTCAATAGAGTCATAAACTTGTGAAAATGTTTGAAATAAATACCTTCAAGTTTGGAAGAGTGTTATAATGTGACATAGGTGTCTACAAAGTTAAGGATGGAAAATTTAAGACTGAAATAATGTCTCTTAGTTTAAGGTGAATGTGAGAATCTAGTAGGTGTTTTTTGATTGGGATGGAGTTTTTCATTACATAGAAAGTTGCGAGAGAAAAGTTTTTATAGGTTTGTGGAGAATCAATGATCCAAAGACATCTTCTCTTATGTCTTCTACCATGTTTTGGATGCTAAAGAAGTTTTATAGATCATGTATGACTAGTACAAATATTTGAGGTAAGTAGGTAAGTGTCACAAGTATGGATCTATACTTGGTCTCAGAAGTTGAAATTAAGAATATGAGTCCTATAGATAGTTGTTTTTACATCAAACAATGGTATACATATCACATATGAGGTTTTTATATAGGTTCATGAGTAAAAATGAATCTTGAGGGTCACTCACCATTTATATGAGACAAAAAGTACCATTGCGGGGTGATACGTTGCATCAAGAGCATAAGGTAAGTAAAATGATTGTTTAGAACAACATCAAGATTACAGATGAATTTTCTCATATTCAAATGAGTGGTCTCAAAGCGTGAATAAAATAAAAATGAATCTCATTACCTTGATTTCTCTTGAGAAATATATTTTAGCATCAAGAATAATTTGAAGGAATGTATGATGGATATCTTGCAAAGTAAGAGAAAATATAATGGTATGATGATGAACTCAAGGATAGTAAAGAAAAAATCAGTGTACTATAGATTTATGGCATTTCTACCCATGACTAGTATGTAAGGTTGCATGTGCTTGAATTGTGGATTTTTTTCCTTCATTATTGTAAAATTAAGGTATGTAACTGATTCAATAATAATATAATATCATGTTAAGGAGGTTGAAAACAATGAATAAGTGTTTCAATATTGTGTGATCATGATGGAGTCCTTTCTATGGCATTCAATCAAGGTAGGAAGCCCAAAATTTACATTTCTAGGAAGATATCATGAATATAAACCCAAGGAAGAATTTGGATATTTCCTTGTATGCTTGGTATGGTTCTAGAACATTGAAAAGTTGTCCATTTTTGCACTAAAGGAGAGGATTATGGAAATTTTTCCTATATAGGGTCTTGCTAGCTTGGAAGGAAAAATTGTTGTTTAAACATGGTATAGACCAAGAAGAGGTTAAGAAACATGTTTTAAAGACAAAATTGGAAAGCATAAACTCAGGGGAGCTTTGTTGAGGATCATATCAAATCCAAAGTATCATCATAGGTTGTTGAAGGAGTCAAAGAAGACCAAGATCAATCCTAGGGGGCTATTTGAGAAATTAAGTTATTTTGAGCATTGTTATCATTATGTATTGTCTTTTCCATGTAGTTTTGTCATTATATAATTTTTCATAGATGTCAAAGGGGAGATAAGCATCAGAAACATGGTAATGAGGTCATGTAGGTGTTTAGTCTTATTGGTTGCCATTAATGTTTCTAAAGATGGTTTCCATCAATGACAAAGGGGAAGATTTTTGGCCATTGTGTGTTAGTGTTTCCATTGATGTTAAATCCATTGATGGAAAATGGTGTTATGAGGTCATAATTTTCTCCATGAGGAGTCATTTAGTGTCAAACATGAAGGTTGATTAGTATTGTCTATGTTTAGTGAGTCCTATGTAGTCTGGAGCATGTCTAGTGATCTAAGTCGTAGTTTTAGTCCTCCTAAGTGATTTTAAGGTTTTTATGAAGTCATAAATGGTCTATGAGGTGTACATGAGTCTGCATGTGGTCAATGTGGTCATTTCATGGTTTTTCATGGTTCATTCAGGTCATTCCATACCTATTCCTAGCCCAAGATCATGCAGAATGGTAAGGAGGTATGATATTTGGAGCTTATTAGTAATGTTGAATCATGGTAGAAGCATGGTGGTAGTTTACATGAAGTGTATGGTGAGTTTCAATTCATTTTTCAGAGATTTGATATTGTTTCAGGTCCTTGGGAAAAAGCAAGTGATAACAGGCAAGAAAGCATAGGTAAATGAGATTAGATGGATAATTTGAGACCTATTTGGACTATGTGGTGAGTATGGATAGGTAGATGATGTTTTCATGATGCTTCATGACAAGTTTTAGGTCAAAGTGAATAATATTTTACAAGATACATCAGTTTTGTTGAAAGCGGGTTTTCTAGAGTTTATGCAATTTGGTCTATAATGCATTGAAGATTTTGTTTAGGGAACTCAGTCCTAAATCTTTGAAATGTCAAGAGATGAAAATATTGAAGTAAATTTCTACGCATTATAAATTTTATATACTTCATGTAAGAGATAATTTGATGTTATAAGCCCAGAAATCATCATTTTTGGTATGTTCAAAAGTTGGATGCATCGGTTTTAAGACTGCTACAATGTTCTCATGGTTAAGAATGTAAAAATAGAGTTATTTTTATAAATGTAAATTTTTCACACTTGTATAAAGAATTGATGATGACATCACTCAAGAATAAGGAAACATAATACTCTTTTCATGGATGTTGGTATGTATGGATAATGTGTATGTTCTTGCCAGGGGAGCTCGGTTGTTTCAAGCTATGCAAGGTGGTCAAATCATGTCAAGATGAAGAAAATAAAGTTTGCATGATAATTTTTATGATTTTGGTTGATTTTATAACCAAGATATGGCCCTATTAAGTTAAGAAAATTGAATTTCATGTAAGTACAGGTATGTTGTCATTAATGTGAAAAGGGGGAGAAGATTAGGTAGTTTTCCATCAATGACAAATGTTGTGTTCCAGTTGTTTTGGTTGATGTAAAATACCATTAATTACAAAGAGGATATTGGAGTATATTCATATCATGCTTATTAGGATGATGACATAGTGTTGCGGGTGTTGTAATAATGATATGAGGTGATTTAATAGGATTGGCTTAGTCTAGCAAGCCTAGTCAGGTGACCTAGCTAGACTAGGTGATGGAGAATGGTGGTTGGAGTTTCTTAATGGATTTATTAGCATGGTACAAGTATGGATAGCAATGTTTGTGAGTTTTTATGAACTCACATGAGTTTCATTGTGTAGGTACAGATTGAGGACCCAATTTTAGGTGTTCATCTATATCTAATCTAGGTGCTTAGAGACATGAGGATAATTTGTAGAGCCATGTGAGATTATGTAATAACATAAGGGTGTAAAACATGTTATTCCACATGTTTTGACCTTTTGGAGATGTTTCAGGATGATTTTTAGTGTTGGTTCAGTTTACCCTAGCCTAAACCATGTAAAACCCCAAGGGATAGTCATGTAAAAGAGATGGGTTGAGAAGATGGAGAACTATTTGATATATTATAATGATTGAATATGATTCACATGATTATCCTATAGGTGTGATAAAAATTTGGAGTCATTCTAAAGAAAAATTTTCAAGATAATTTGGTTTTAGTAAAACAGGGTCAAGAAGAAAGTGATTTCCAACTTGAATTGCACCTTTTGATGCTCATACTAAATTGTGTGCTTTGCATGGGACCTTGTGGATTTTAAGGATTTTTCTATATTTAACTAATAATTTTTCATAAAAATAATGAGTTCATTTCATCCTCACATTTTTATGAACGATTGTTAAGAAGGTAAACAAATTTTTGTGTGCTTAAATTCCTAGCTTGAAAGTGATCAGATATATTTTCTTCCTAAGTGCCTAGAATTAATTTATAGTGATATTATGATTATTTTAAGATGTATAATACTCCTTCAAGTTTATAGAAAGGCACATTAGAGTATGTGGTGATGAGTGAACCCCACTAAAATAGGAAAGTTTCTAAAGAAGTTTAGTTTGGGATAAGGTTATCCAAAGAATTTGCAAAATAAATGGACATTATTTTTAGCATGGGACTTTTAATTTATTTAAATTTTGTTTTAAGATCATTTTTTAGCTTTTATATGGAAAATTGTGCCCTATGTATGAAGACTGGTCAATTTGGGGCAGTTCTAGAGTAGTTTCAGAGATTGGCTTGGTTGAAGGCCTTCCACTTGGATTTGTAAGGAGTTCTAATATGTTATGGAAATATGATTAAAATTTATTTCCAGTGGTATATGTTTTTCTCATAATTATAATACTTTGTGGGTCATTTACGTCATTTTGTAAAGAAGAAGGATTATTTCTTTTTCAGGACAAAACTGCTTTGGTTGAAAGAATAAAGTGAATCAAAAATGAAATGAATGATTTAATGCTTGATATAATTTAGAGAGTGAAGAGGGACTAAAAAATCCTATAAAAGGCCTATGTAGGTCTTGGAAGTGGCAGCAAGGGTGTAAACTAGTTGAGTTTTTAAAACTAATTTTTGGGAAGCGTAATTTAGTGAAGAGGAATGTTAGTGAGTTTAAACATATGGATGTTTCATAAGCTATAAAATTCATGGATGTTATATATAGGTCTTTTTGAATCTATAGATTTATTACATGCCATATTTGAGTTGTTTTTGGGTGGTCTTGAGGCCCAAAGGTTAAGACAGGGTCTCAAAAATTGTTGTTTTGTGACAGATATAAAGCTTTTGAGTTATGTTATGAATTATTTGATTGATGAAAGCTAATTAAATACCATGGATGATTTTTAATATGTTATATTCAACATGTGTGATTATTTTTTGAGCTATACTAATTATTATTTTTTCATTTGTTGTTTTAGCTCATCTCGGTGATGGGGTTTTGAGTTAGTTTTGTACATGTTTGGAAGTTTTGGCAATGTCGACCTATATGGGTCAAATGTAAATGTTTTAATAAATGTATTTATAAATTTATAGGTTTAATTGGTAGAACCAAAGTATGTAAACCAACCTAGAGTGTGTTTTAATGAAGAGAAGGGTATAAAAGTGAATTTGGAATTCAAATTTGAACTAGTTGCTTGAGAGGGAAAAAGTGTGATCTATGTGAATGTGTGTAACTAGTATGAAGGTGGATTTCTAGAGATGAAATATTTCCCAAGAGGCTGAAGAATTTTTAGGGTGTATCTACAATATTTTGAAGCAAAGACAAGTTATGAAAGTGAAGGAAATAACAAATTAGAAAAGTGAGGGTTTGAACAAGGGTTTCAAGGTGTGTGAGTTGAATACGTGATCTCCATCAGTTATGGAATCAACAATAATTTAGATATATCCATCCAAAGTTGGTTGAGTGGGTTATTAATCATCTTAGGGGGTTTTAGCCTCCTTGTGGAGTTGGTGCTTCACAAAAATATGGGTTGGTGCTCTTTATAGGGTTGTTACTCCTTGTGAAGTTGGTGATTCACTAAATACTTTTGATTTGAGTAATATAATCAGAAGTTTTAGTGTTTTTCTTCCCCTTGAGTTTTTCTACTTATATCTTATGTTTTGTGTTCTCTCTCTTGTTCATTGTTATTGGAATGCATGTTGTATATTGTATTACACACATTAATGAATAGTTAATTGCTTTATGGTTTGAAAAATAAATATGAAATTGATTAATGTTTGTAAGGAATGATTCAGTCCCCCTCATTCCATTTTGCTTCCAAAACAAACATTGTGTCCAAAGAATTTAAGGCTTCATGTAACTTCTTGTACATCAAGAATTAGAATATTATCTCAAATTCATGATATTAAAAAAATACCACCCAAATGGAACATGATAGTTTATAGTTCTATTTTTTTAAATAACTACTCAAAACCATTTTAATATCAATGGCATCTGTAACAATTTAAAACATCTAAAATTTTGTTCATTATAGCTACAATTTTTTTCTATTTACAATCAAAATTTTCAAAAATCAGCTACAAGTGTTTGAACATGGCCACTGGGAAATGACCGTATTTAAGAAAACATGAGAAGTTGGAAGAAAAAGGGAAATATCTATTGGAGATTAAGCAATGACCCTCTTTGTTAGAGAGTGCAATGCCACAACACCATCATGTTGTTATTTTGAATTTTCACTAGGAAAAAGAAGTCCAATAAGTACTTCCAAACCTATACATCATATTATCAATGATAAGTAACATTTATCATTTGTTAAAAATTTATCCCTCCTCTAATTTATCAAGAAATAAACTCTTATACCATTGAAAATATCAAGCACATTCTATAAAGAGATTTTACATGAAAGAAATCTCCCGATTTTGATATATTTTTACAAAAGCACCTAAAACCTATCACATGTAAGTGGAGTCATAATTAATAAAGGTTGGAGGACTAAATGTTATTTTTTTAACACTTTAAACCCTTCTTGAAGAGTGATTATAGAAGTTAAGAATAGTGGAAAAGGCACTAAAACCCTAACCCTTATTTGCATAGTCCAATTAACATAGTTTTGGGATTTACAACTTAGTTTATTGTCACTTGAGGAGAATTAAAAGGTTATAGATGTTGGTAGGATTGTGGTTTACAAAAATTCATCACATTTGAGTGTAAAATGTGCATTGAAACCTTTTAAAGGTAGAGTAAGGTCTTAAACCCTTAAAATTGTCACTAAGGCATAATCTAGAAAAAAAAAAAAGGATTTACTAGCTTGATTATGGTTTATATACTCCTTTTCATTTGAAATATTATCTTTTAAAGATTTATCTAACTCATTGAGTCCTAATATTTTCATATTGACTTTTGTGAAGCACTAAGAAGGGTTCAAACCCTTGGTACCCTATTTTGGAGACAAAGTACAGTCAACTTAAGGTTTATGTGTTTCTAACCAGCTTTTTTCATTTAACAAAAGACATCTACACTTATAAATCACCAAAAATTGATCAAGTCAGAAAAAATAGTAAAATGCACAATGTTAAGGATTAAATATTTGGAATAATGATAAAAAGAACTTATAAGAAGAGTGGAAAATCCTACATATTTTTCCCAATTATCACCTTATGACCCAAATTTTCTTTCCAATTGCTTGTTCATCTCTCTTCTAGATGTTATTTGATTTTCACGTCCCACTCCATTACTTTCATCTTCATACTGAAATATCCAAATGTAAATATCACTACTCAATCATAATATCAATATACTAATTAATTTCATTTTACTTATAAATTGGTAAGAAATAAGAATGATATAAAATAAAATCCAATAAATATTTCTATACTATGTAGTGTTTGAGGACTAAATTTTAGTTTTTTTGGGATGTGTCACAATAAATTTACCAAAATAACAATAAAATTTCAGAATGAGAAAATGATTATTGTCTAAGTATACTGCTTTCATTCTCAATTTCTTCATAACTTCTGTAAAATTACTCCCCAGTTGTTGATGTAGTATTTGGATGAAACACATAAAATTGACCTTAAAACAAGCCAAAAGATATTGATAATCCACAAGAAACAAACAAAACTCAAAAGCATACACAATATGACATGGAAAAATAGAGAGGAAAGATAAATTATTTTTATTTCAAGGCTAAAAGCATGTGTTACAATCTTCAAAATAGTATAATTTTGCTACACCAAAGTAGAGGGTTTCCTTTGTACGCTTTATATATATATATATAATATCAATAGATCATTGAGAAATAATATATTGATGTCTCTTAAATACATTAACAAGGAAGAGAGAAAGAAGGATATGAAATAGGGTGAGTCATCGAGTCTCTTGGGGTGAGTCATCAAGTCTCTTTAATGTTTGAAAGTGTCTTCCTTGACCAAAACAACTCACATGTTTCTAAAATCAAGGGAATCCCCTGTATTCTTTATGTTCTTAATTTTCTATTTTCTATATTTAGGATCCTAAAATCACCATTCCTTAGTCATCATATATGTTTACTTAGCATAATGGTGAGTTAACATGTTTTACTTAGTCAAAATCATTATGGCAATTTCTTCAGGCATTTTTATTCAGGGAATTTTTGACTTAAGGAAGTGTTTGAGGTTAAATATTATTTATTTAGGACCTAAAACTTGAAATGTATCATCTTAAGGGTTTTAAAAACCTAAAAAAACTTATAGGATCCTTGGATATGCTAGGAAGCTTAATATATGTATGAAATTCTAAAAACTTCCCACAAATAGAGATATTGACCAGTCTTGAATTTTGTCATGATTTTGATGCACAAAATGACCTTGGTTCACTCGAAAAAAATTATAAACCTTTATTGGTGTCTTAAAATAATTTGGAAGAAAGGAGGGACAATGTAAGTGATTGGAAAGGAATTATTTGTATGACACCTCACTACCCCTGTTTTCACCTATACCTAAAGTTTTTTATTATTTCACTTTTTTTCTTATAGATTCCCAATATGATTGAGTGAGGAATTTAAACTTGTAATATCATATTAGGCATCTTAAAACCCTAAAAACTTTGAGGATACTTGGAGATCTTTGGGAAGATCAATAATTTTATGGTGAGTCATAAAAATGGTATATTTCTACCTATGAAATCTCCTTGGCAGAGAAGGCTGGTTCTGCTCCTGGCTGCTACAAGCTATTCCGGTGCGGGCAAGCTAATCTAATCCTAATCTAACATGCCAAGGAGGCAGAGAGAGAGAGAGAGAAAGGAAAAGAACAAAAGCCTACACTAAAGCGGTGATACACCGAGAGAAGGAGAATGTTGGACATCTATCAAAAGCGCCATGGGACAAAGAGAGGTGAGCAATGGGAAGGATGGACGAGATGCATCACGAGGCCCGAGGATAGATTTCACACGAGAAAATGTCCCAAAACTCCATGAACACGGCTCAGAACCTGCAATGAACATTCAAACATGCACAAATACCTGCAATGAAGAGAGGTAAAGAAGAGAACAAGCAAAAACGAGAAAGGATGGATAGATGCATCACAAAACACATTTTTGTTGCTTGAAGTTTACCGAGAACATCATTTCAATAGTAAAAGGAAAAAAACGCCATTACAGAGCAAGGGAGGAGGTTCGAACTCCATTTTCAACCCTAGAGAAGAAAAGAAGGGAGGCGAGAGTAGAAAATATGAACAACAACTTTTTTTTAAAATGAGCCAAATCTGGCTTTTACATTGCATGGGTCGAGCCCAGGGGATAGAAACGTGGGAAAACATGTAAGCCTATTCCTCATTGACTGCAGATGCATTAAAATGGCATGGGATACCTTACCAACCCATACCCTGCCATCTCTGACTGATTTGGAGGAGAATGTCGACCCATTCTGCATTAATTTGGTCGCTGAAATGTCACTTCTGGCCGTGCTGAAGAAGAATGCGACCCATGTGCATTAAACTGGTTGTTGAAACGTCACTTCTGGCCATGATCACGCGTCAGAGCCATTTCTCAATTTTCTCTCTCAGACTGCACCAAAATTTGAGATTGATCCCTAGAATCATGTAGAGAATTTCATAAGCTTTCCGTTGATATAAAGAACGTGCAAATCGAGTTCTGGATCGAAAGATATGATGATCTGAAGATTTAGGGCACGGAACAGACCAAAACGGATTTTGAAATCTTTCCCGCTCTGCCACCTGGATGACACGTGTCAAGTGCTGATTGGTCGAGTAGTTCTCTCTCCTTCACCTTTCGGTGGGCTTTCTTTTGAAATTTCCTTGTGGGCCCCTTAAACTTGGACACGTGTCCTCTTCTGATTGGCTCGGGCTGACCCTTCAAAACTCGCCCTTTGACTTTTGGACTCTTTCCCCTGCGACACGTGTCGTGATCTGGTTGGTTCTCGGCCCTTTCGGCTCCTTCGCGCCCTTCGCGTCTTTATGTCCCGGATGTCCCAAACTGCTTGGGCCAAAAACTTCCGATCCGCCCGAAATGGGCTTCCTCGTCCCTCATTTGGCCGATGACACGTGGCGTTGTTTGATTGGCTTTCGGCTCCTTCGGCGATCCGCGTCCGCGCGTCCCTTTGTCCCGGATGTCCCAGTACGAACTTTCTCTGTTTCGGGCGAACCGGCTGGTTCGCGTCATCACGGCCCAAATGTCCCAATTGCTTCCAGACTGTTTGTTCTCATTTCGGCCGATCCGGCCGGTTCGCGTACTTCACGTACTCTTGTCCCGGCTTGTCCCGCTCGGCGAAGTTAGTCGTTTTTCTTCCTCTTTCGGCGGATCGGCTTCTCGCCCCCAAGCGTACAGCTGATTCCCAGATGTCCCTTTCATTTTCTGGATCGGTTCGCGTCTTGGCGATACCTAGATGTCCCAAATGTCCCTTTGCTTCACGGGCCGCTAGGAGCTTTTTGGCCGATCCGCGCCTAGATGTCCCAAATGTCTTGACAGCCTAGGACTAGGACTTAGTCATTTTTATGATTTTCTGGATCAATCTACATGCTTGGAACTGCAAAACTCTGATGCATGTTATCGAAATTTACCACGGGGGTGAAATTTTGACAACAGTTTGGCGACTCAGTGGGGTCATCTGCCTGCTAGATGAATGATCAGTAGCCTGAAGCAATCCATTGGGCATGGAGTCATGAGTTGTAACTGAAAAAATGATCGAACTTTGAAAACTTCCCTCTGAGCCACTTGAAACCCACCGGACATGGAGTTGTTCTTCACCAAAATGCCACTGAAACGAACTGTGCAAGAGCAAAACCAGCACAACAAAAACTATGTACAGAACTGAAAATCATACATGCTCCAAAATGAAACATGCAGAGTGTGCACAAGCACTTCTTCTGAAAGCAAACCTACCTACTCTACTCTAACTGGAAGCAAAAGGCAAGCTAAACAAACCCTACAATTGGTTGTGAGAAATAGCTTCCCTTTCTCAAAAGTGGCAGCCATGCAATTGATTTGGAGCTGATCATGGCTGTTAGGATGAGTGGAAAATCAACAAAAAGCTGGTATTCCACCCAAATCATCAAGGTATCAGCTGAAGGCAAATTCAATACCTCTTTTAGTTGCTCTGCATTTGGATTGAAGAGGTATGACAGCTGATCCTTGGTACTTTGTAGCTCACCCTCATGCTCAGAAGCAAGCATGGTGGTTGTGACTTCTCCTTTGGCTCAGTGAAGCCAAATACGATTAGGCAAGGTCGATCCTTTGAGTATGCCCATTTGTGATTTTCAACTCAAGAATGGAGTTCTCTTGTAGACCCTCTTGAATGGATGGTGTGGAAGAAATGGTGAAATTCCTTGTCCTTTCTCTTCCTCGATGAAGAACATGAAAGATTAAAATCTTCGATCTTGATTCGAAGAGCTGTTATAAGATGCGGGTGCTGCAAATGAATACTCTCCTCCATGACAGGCTCTTGTGTTTGGAAGATGGATGATGAAGAGAGAGAATTGGAAACTCAACCGGTTCTTCTCCATCAAAAGCAGTCTTCCAAATCGGCAGATAAAGCGCCTCATGGCTATCCTGCTGCAAATGTTCAACTTCCTCCATGGTGTCTTCTTGATCTGTAACTTGACCACCATGGTTTCCTTCATCCTCCAACATTGAGTTTGAGAGATCAAACTCCTCTTCGACATTGGAGCTAGAGAGAGATGAAGTAGAAAGAAGAACTGAAGGTTCTCCTGTAGCCTGCTTTGTGCTCAAAGCTCTTGGATCTGCACTTTTCTCTTCCATAGCTAGAATGTGCTCCTCTTCTTTTGGATTTGGAGCAACTTCTCCTTCCTCTACTAGTTGAATACAATCTTGCTCTTGATAGAACTCTTCCTCTAGCATGAAGTTTGTCAAGTCAAACTCTTCAGTCTGCTGCTCTAGAGGACAAGTTGGGACTGCAAGATCTTCTTCAGGGCTTTCTTCCTCCATGGCTGATTGTGCAACTTGAATTGGATCAGCATTTCCTTCAAATAGAGTGCAACATGGACACTACACTCGAGCCTGATTGCTGATCTGCTTCTTCCTTTTGCTCTTCTTCTGCTGCAACAAAATCAGTTATGACCACCATTTGTTCAACCTTAGCCTCTTCTGTAGGCTTAACCATCAAGGGGATCTTTGTTATCCCAAATTTGGCAGCCCAAACCTTAGTAATCTTAATCATTTCTTTTCTTTTTTGGCTCTTCCTCTTGTTGTCCTTGATGACTGATTTTTTCAATTTCTTCTTCCCCACATGGAATTGGGAATGCGAGAGGAGGGATAGGTTGAAACTCAAGCTGATTTTACAATTTTTGTGGTGGTGGAGGAGGTGAAACCTCTTGTTTCTTTGGAGTGGGAGGTATTTCATTTTAGCTCTTGTGGAGGATATTTATTTGGAAAGAAAAAGGAAAGAAGAATTGAGATGTGGTGGAAGGCGAGAGGTGGAGACATGGGATCAACATTTGGGACAGCGAGATGGAGAGTTTAAAATTTGCAAGTCAAATGAGATGATGCTTTGCTTGAGTAATGGGAAGAGAAAAACCGGATGATGGTGTAGAACTTACCCATTGACAAGGTTGTTGAATACTCCGAATGTATAGGCCTCTATTTCTCTTGATCCATTGTGCAAGTTGGGGCAGCATCTTTATCATGAAGTCAGCTTCTCTTGAGGGCTGAAGTGTCTTGGAAAAGGGCCTCCCCATGGACAAGGAGTCTGTAACCGATTCTGAAAGCTCTCATTTGGTGTTGCTCTGGGTGCACCATCTTTACCTCCATCTTTTGGATTTTCTCAACGAGACCAGCATCTTGGATCGATGGTCTTCATTGTATGCATACTCTTGCTCTTGGAAAGCTCCATAGCCAAAGCCCGACTTTGGCTTTGCTGCTCATATGGGTATGCATCTTGATCTTGAATCTGCTCAAAATGCTGATTTGGAGGATTTGTAAAACATGTTGGAGGTGTGATATCTGCTTTGTTGTTGATGTGAATTCCATGATGGAAATGAAGTCATGATTGCACAACTTCATGGAATGGAAGAAGATGGAAGAGATGGAAGGAAGAATGGATGAAAAATGAATGAAAATGAATGGAAAGGAAGGTGCTGACTTCGAGAGATGGGTTGTTGACCGGATGGAGTCGCGAGATGTGTTTGCGAAGTGCCTCAAAGGCTGAAATCTTCACGGGAACACATCAACCTGCAAAGATGAAGTGGAAGACCTCTAAGGTCCCCCGGGCATGCCAAAATTGTTGATGTCGCACGGTGGCTTAAGATTTTCTATTTGATAATGAGACACCTCGAAAGATGAAACTCTAAACGTGATGTCCCCCGGGCATGCCAAAAGCTGTTGATGCAAAATCACGGATGGATGCGAGATCGGGCTTCTAGGTTGATCACTCGGGCATCGGTGTGATTGCACAACATGGAAACCTCTCTCAGCGTGGGACTTGTGGCGAGAGAGGAATCTCGAGAGAAGGCTGGTTCTGCTCTAAACTACACTGCCACAAGCTATTCCGGTGCGAGGCAAGCTAATCTAATCCTAATCTAACCATGCCAAGGGAGAGAGAGAGAGAGAGAGAGAAAGGAAAAGAACAAAAGCCTACACTAAACGGTGATACACCGAGAGAAGGAGAATGTTGGACATCTATCAAAAGCTGCCATGGGACAAAGAGAGGTGAGCAATGGGAAGGATGGACGAGATGCATCACGAGGCCCGAGGATAGATTTCACACGAGAAAATGTCCCAAAACTCCATGAACACGGCTCGGATCTGCAGTGAATGAACATTCAAACATGCACAAATACTGCATGATGAAGAGAGCAAGAGAAGAGAACAAGCAAAAAGCGAGAAAGGATGGACGGATGCATCACAAAACACATTTTGTTGCTTGAAGTTTGCCTGAGAACATCATTTCA
Source organism: Taxus wallichiana var. yunnanensis (assembly GCA_018340775.1). Lineage (NCBI taxonomy): Eukaryota > Viridiplantae > Streptophyta > Pinopsida > Cupressales > Taxaceae > Taxus > Taxus wallichiana. The sequence goes on along the minus strand of CM031243.1, from coordinate 167,611,074 downwards.
ATAGTAAAAGGCAAAAACATGCCATTACGAGAGCAAGGGAGGAGGTTCGAACTCCATTTTCAACCCTAGAGAAGAAAAGAAGGGAGGGCGGAGTGAAAAGATGAACAAACTTTAATAAAATGAGCCAAATCGGCTTTTTACATTGCATGGGTCGAGCCCGGGGGACGAAAAACATGGGAAAACATGTAAGCCCATTCTTTCTTATTTGCGAGATGCATTAAAACGGCATGGGATACCTTACCAACCCATACCCTGCCATCTCTGACTGATTTGGAGGAGAATGCGACCCATTCTGCATTAATTTGGTCGCTGAAATGTCACTTCTGGCCGTGCTGAAGAAGAATGCGACCCATGTGCATTAAACTGGTTGTTGAAACGTCGCCGGCCATGATCACGCGTCAGATCTGTTTCTCAATTTTCTCTCTCAGACTACACCAAAATTCAAGATTGATCCCAGAATCATGTAGAGAATTTCATAAGCTTTCCGTTGATATAAAGAACGTGCAAATCGAGTTCTGGATCGAAAGATATGATGATCTGAAGATTTAGGGCACGGAACAGACCAAAACGGATTTTGAAATCTTTCCCGCTCTCGCCACCTGGATGACACGTGTCAAGCGCTGATTGGTGAATAATTTCTCTCCTTCACCTTTCAGCGGGCTTTCTTTTGAAATTTCCTTGTGGGCCCCTTAAACTTGGACACGTGTCCTCTTCTGATTGGTTCGGGGTGACCCTTCAAAACTTCGCCCTTTGACTTTTGGACTCTTTCCCCTGCGACACGTGTCGTGATCTGGTTGGTTCTCGGCCCTTTTGGCTCCTTCGCGCCCTTCGCGTCTTTATGTCCCGGATGTCCCAAACTGCTTGGGCCAAAAACTTCCGATCCGCCCGAAATGGGCTTCCTCGTCCCTCATTTGGCCGATGACACGTGGCGTTGTTTGATTGGCTTTCGGCTCCTTCGGCGATCCGCGTCCCGCGCGTCCCTTCGTCCCGGATGTCCCAGTATGAACTTTTCCGTTTGGCGAACCAGTGCGGTTCGCGTCGTCATTCGCGGCCCAAATGTCCCAATTGCTTGGGAATTTGTTTGTTCTCATTTCGGCCCGATCCGGCGTTCGCGTCCCCTTCAGCGTACTCTTGTCCCTGGCTTGTTCGCGCCCACCACCTGAGATGTCCCAAATTTCCTCTTGGAGGTGATGTTAGTCATTTTCTTCCTTTTCGGCCGGATCGGCTTCTTGAGCTAAACCCAGTGCTTGCCGAAATTTACCAGGGGGCGAAATTTTGACAATGATAATTCCTTCATCCCGAAAATTATCTATGTCCCTTTGCTTCACGGGTGTGGAATTTTCGGCGATCATTTACGCCTAGATGTCCCAAATGTCATTTTTAGGACTAGGACTTAGTCATTTTATGATTTTCTATTTACATTTAATGCCTTTCCATATTATTGTACAAAATCTAGAATGATATAAAGTTACCATATATTATTATTACAAATCTTTTAAGTTATTGGATTAGGATAAGCCCTCCATTTTCTTGTTCAAATTCAGTGTAAAATTGTCTCTTAGGAACTAGTTTTGGTCAATAGTGAGTTGTCATGCAACATTTTCATTTGAATCCTTTCAAAGTATTCCACAGACTCTAGAAACGATAGAAAGGTACCTAGATTTATTATTACTAATTTTTTAAGTGATTTAATTATGTTAAGTCTTTTTTTTTCTTGTTTAAAGTCAATATAAAACTATCTCCTAACAACCAATTTTTGTATATGGTTAAATGTCATGTGCCATTTGCATTTGAAGCCTTTCTAGATGGGTTTACTAAGTTTAAAATGATATAAAATCAGCCAACATTATTTTTATAAATTTTAGGAAGTGATCGGATTAGGTTAAGTCCTTCATTTTCCTATTCGAATTCAATGTAATACTATCTCCTAGAAACTATTTTTGGTCAATAGTGAATTGTTATACACCATTTGAATTTGAATCCTTACTAGAGAGGATGACAAAAATATGTAATGATACAAAGTTACCCAATATTATTATTAAAATTTTGTAATTGATTGGATTAGGTTAATTCTTCCATTTTCTTGTTCAAAGTCTATGCAAAATTGTCTCCTATGAACCAATTTTTCCCTATAGTGATTTGACGTGCACCATTTACATTTGAAGCATTTTCAAAGGATTCAAATAACTCTATATTTATCTAAAGGTACCAAATATCATTAGTATAAATTTTTTAAGTGATTGTATTAGGTTAAGTACTCCATTTTCTTGTTCAAATTTAGTGCAAAATTGTCTCCTAGGAACTAATTTTGGTCAATAGTGAATTATCATGCACCATTTGCATTTGAAGCCTTTCCAAAGGATTCCACCAACTCTAGAATGATCTAAAGGTACCCAAAATTATTATTACCAAGTTTGTAAGTGATTGAATTATTGAAAGCTCCCCATTTCCTTGTTCAACTTCAATACAAAATTGTCTCTAAGGAACTAGTTTTGGTCAATAGTGAATTGTCATCAACCATTTGCATTTGAAGCCTTTATGCATTTTGTATCTCTTATAATACACTCAAAAACTCCTCAAATGCACTCTATAATGATGTAGGAGTGCCACATTAAAATATTTCTTGATTCAAATATCAATGAGATTATGATTGGGGGTTAAAATTGGTTTGTTGATGTGATTAAAGGTCTTTGGGAGGCTTCAAATTTTAAATTTTAAACAATATTAATTTTCCCGCTAAAAACTCATTTGATTTTTTAAGGTATTTACACCTTTTGGAATTTTTAGATTGATGGTGTCTAGGTACGGCTCTAGGATGTCTTATAAGTATTTGAATAATTTATGTAGCCCTTCTTGTGTTCATAAACTCTTGTACTAGGTATGTAATGCCATGGTTGTCTCTTAACTCAAATGAGTTAGTAGTTTGTAAAAGCTGGTTAAGTCTATAACTAAGAGAAGTTATTTATTCTGGAATGGAATTCAAATAGAGGAGGAGTTTTGAGTCATGATGAGAGAGATAAAGGGTATTATTCATGAGAGGGGAAAGAAAATGTAAGTGGATACTATGTTTTCATGAAAAGAGGACTGTGTATGCATCAACATTGATCAAGAATATTCAAAATGAATATGAAATCCAAGTTTTTATTATAAATGATTTATTTCAATGACTAAATATCTTTCTTTAGTGAGTGTAGAAGGTATTTTTAGTTTATTATATCTTGTGGAAGAAATAAGGAATGAATGGTTAGTATAAACTTTGTACACAACCTTGTAATAGTGTGGAGAGCATGGTTTTAGAGGTAAAGTGATCTGGAGTACATTTTGAGACTTAGGGGTTCCCTAAATCTACCTAAACTATTCCAAAGTGGTAGAAAATTTAGTGATATTTTCATCGAGTACCTAGAATGTAGAAGATGGACTTCATGTGCTCAAGTTATGGATTGTCAAATTTTGGTGTAGATTCGGACTCAATAGAGTCAATTTGGATAATGTGGTAATGAAATGTGGTTGAAACATAGTGTAAGAATAGAAGAGTTAAAAAATTGTTTCGTGACGCATGTCTTTGACACTCGTATTCAGACAAGTGGACCCCTTTTTTTATGGTTGGTACACTTTTTTCATGAAGGGTTCCTTTTCCACTTTGCATTTTTATTATGTCACATGGTGGGTCCTCAAGCCACCACATGGCCTACCACCACAATGATGAGTGTAGTGGACCAAGAAAACTTGGTTTGGTATTGACTAGCTTAGTGAGTCAATAATACAATTTCATTGATATGGGCAAGCTCATTACATACCTTTGAAATCTCATGGATAGTTTGGTTTAATGATTTGTTTATTCACAACTTGGTGCATTTCCATATGCCTCAAGTGAGATACCTAATCATCTCAATGTTATTGCATCATGGTTTGGGCTATACTACGTGGCATGTCAAACAATGCCACCACCAACCAATATAACTTGGTGGGCTTGAAATGATGGCATGTCAACCCCACCGCAAAATTTATTAACAAATTAGCGAGGTAATATAATGCACCGACCATGTAATGGTCAAACCTTCCACCCTGGCCACTCACGTGGCATTACAAACAATCAACGGTATCAACTATGTCACTCATGTGGTGGTCACATCATACGGCTCGGTGGAATTATCTTAACGAGGAGTATGTGGCATGGAAAAGGGGATACATGGCCTGATCCACATTACACAATGGGTGGTCAAGCCCATTAAAACCCCACTACATTCCATAATGTGGTGCATGTGGGATTTGAATCCCACCGCCACAATGTAAAAGGGGTTGTATGGGGAGGATCACACCCCCAACCACCCATTTATAAAATGTAATCCCCACCATTATGTTACATAGATCATAAATCTATAAAAAGAGATCATGGGTATTTGTACACATGGGTCGTGTGACAGTCCGCATAGTAAGGTTCTAGGCCTATTATAGGCTTTATTATAAATGCCTATTTTTGGCACTTAGGGGCCTTTTTGTAACTCAACATCAACTAGAAAAATGTCTAGAACCCTAAGATAATATAATTATATCTCGTATATTTCCATTTTAGATTTCTTTTTGGGAGTTATGTGTTCAATCACTATCTTTGTATAATCCATGTGCTTAAGGAGCATCTATGGAAATCATCATTTTTGGAGAACTTAGAGGAAGAATGATCCTTCGGTGTAAACTAGATATACACTTAAAATTCATATACGCTCCTAATGAAGTATTTTTTTTTTGGATTTGGAGATTTTGAGATATATTTTTACCTTGAAAAATTCATTTGAGAATTTGGAGTCCATCTGGAGCCTTTTTAAACGTGCATCTCTTTAAAGGAATAGAATTTAGGGATCTAATCTTTTGCACATTATTTAGCTCAGTTCTCAACTCTACATAGAGGTGTTTTACAACCATGTAATAAAGTAGTATCTACTGGTGGAGGAGATTACTATTCTCTATTTACCAATTCATATTCATTGTGAATCAACCGATTACGTGATCATTTTATTATCTGGTTTGGAGTCCTTATGAGCCAACTAGATATATGATCACTTGTATGTTCTAGTTTGAAGACATTGTGGATCATTCGGGCCTTTTTATTCTTCATTTATTCAGTTTGGTTCTTCACTTTGTGTAGAGGTTGTTTGCAGTCATGGAATAGAGTGGTAGTTGTTCTAAGAAGAATTAATACTTCGGGAGGAATGGTTCATAGTCTATTGGAGTCAAGCTGTTAAATGTTCTTCTAAAGGCCAATTCAGAGTCCTTGTGGAATCAAATGGTAACATATGGTTCATTATTATGCATTCATATATTTATTGTAAATTGTATTTATTTACAATCAGAAGTGTAATGATTCGGTTCAACATTTGAACCCGGAGACATAGGAATTTTCGAACTCCGTTATAAACTTGTGTGCAATGTGCAGGTGTTCAATTTTTACATTACATTTTCATTTAAATTGATAATTTCTCTAGATTTGTTTAACAAGTGCCTATAGGGGTCCATGGGTAGTTAAAAAAATTACCCCTATTTATAGATCATGTTGGTATTAGAGCAGAGCTGATTTGACAATGTTTTTTGTATCTTGTGCATTTGGAGTCTAATTTTGTGAGATAGGTTGAGGGATAGGTTTATCATACTAGTAGTTTTCTTACACTTAAATTTGGATTATTCCTCTTATATATCTTAATCAAATTTTGAGTGCATGTTAAAGCATGGGTACAAGATTGAACTCATATTATTAAGCTTGGATATTTTTCAACCATTTTTGTAGATAGTTGAGCTCATTGATGTTAGCTTGGAATGTTAGTATGTGTAGAGTTTATGATCATGTAGAAGAATGGTATTTTATCATCATTGGCATATAACATCAGGTTAGATTGTCACTTTACATAAAGGCATGTGGTTATATAATGGATTCGTACATGATTGTCATCGTCAACTAAAGACTTTGTACCATGTAGAAGAAATGGCCATACATCGGGGTGGAAGTCATCATTATTGAGCTAGTTGAGTATCATTTCGATGTTCATTGTGTAGAGGTTTGAGACCATGTATTAGAATGGTAGTTGATCATTGTCACACTGGAATCATCTTCGATATTCATTTTGTGTAAAGGTTGAGGCCATGTAATATAATGGTAGTGTATAATTGATTGACATCGACACCAGCTCAAAGCATCACTCTTTGTGGATGTTATTTGTATTTGTGTAGTAGGGTGATACCGATTGTCATCCTTAGTCAAGGACTTATGTCGGGTAGAGGTATAAGATATGCAATGGGGTAAAATCACGATCACAAACACTTCTCATCACTGTGTAGATGTTGAGGCCATGAAGTTAGATGGACAAAGTGTCTTCTTTAGTGGCACCAAACTTTATTCTATGTAGAGGAATATTCCATGTAAAAGGATGAAGATTACTAGGAGGTTTCATCAACATGACACAGATGTCACATGTCTTGGGATAAAGCCATCGGTTATCGATTGTGCAATAGTATCATACTATGTATATCTCTTCTCGGCAACACTAGGTTTGAGGTTCATAAGATTTTTGTGGACAAAAACCCTTCTCACTAGAGTGGTGTGATCCAAAGAAAATTTTGGGACTTTGGGGATTCCTAGATCTCCCTAAACTATTCCAAAGTGGTATATCATTCAATGAGCTTTCCGTCGGTACCTAGAACACAAAAGATGGACTTCATGTGCTCAAGTTATTGCTGGAAAAAGTTTGGTCATAGTTCAGGCTCAAAAAATTCAACTGGCCAATGTGGCTGAAACACATGGCAGAAGAAAAAATTAAGCACGGAGGAGAAAAAATGTTATTGTATGATGCCGAGTCTTTAACACTTATATTCAGACAAGTGGACCCCACTTTTTCTTGTTGGAGGCCCTTGGCCAGGTTCAACACACTCTTTTCATGGAGGGGTGCCCTTTTCTCCACATCATTATTACACTACATGGTTGGTCCTCAGGATACCATGTGGCCTGCCACCACGATGACATTATAGTGGGTGAGCCAACTCAATTTTGTATTGACCAACTTGGTGAATCGGTAGGATGAGTTTATTGATATGGGTGATCTCATTACATGCCTCAAATAGCTCATGGATAGTGTTATTCAATGAGTTGTTTATTCACAACTCACCACATTTCCCTATGCCTTGGGTGAGCTACCTAATCAAATCAATTATATTGCATCATAGTTTGGGCTATACTACATGGCATGTCAAATAATGCAGCCACTAACCAATATAACTCAAAGGGCTCAAAAGCGATAGTTATCAACCCCCACCACCCACTTTATTAACAACTTGGTGGGTAATATAATGCAATAACCATGTGATGGTCAAACTTACCACCCCAGCCACTCACATGGCATTACAAACAATTGGCGGTATCAACTCGCCACACACATGGTGGTCACACCATGCAGCTTAGTGGAAGCATCTCAATGGGTGTGTGTGGTGCTAGAAAAGGGCATATGTGGCCCAAGACACATTACACAATGGGTGTCTGAGCCCATTAAAACCCCACCACATTCCATAATGTGGTTCATGTGGGATTTATAGCCCACCACCATAATGTAAAAGTGCGTTTGGGGAGGATTAAACCCCATCCACCCATTTATAAAATTTACTCCCCACCTCTACGTTACGTAACTCAGCAAGCTATAAAATGATCTTGGGGGTATTTGTACACTCAGATCTATGAAAATTCTACATATTGGTCCAGGCCTATTATAGGATTTATTATAAATGCCCATTTTTGGGGCACTTAGGAGATTTTTTTCAACTCAAAGATCACTAGAAAACTATCCAGAACTAAGATTCTCCTAGTAAACCTCTTATATTTCGATTTCAGCTTTCCATCCGGGAGTTATGGAGGGATTTTTGATCACTATCTATGTATAAGCCATGTGCTTAAGGAGCATCATGTTGAAATCATCATTTTTGTAGCACTTAGAGGAAGAATGAGCCTTCGGTGTAAACTAGAGATTTAGTCATAGTTATGATACACTCCGATGATGTATTTTTTCAAAATTTAAAGGTGTTGAGATGTTTTTTTACCTTTTGGAATTCATTCAAGTACTTGGATTCCATCTAGAGCCTTCGTCAAGTGTGCATCTCTTTAAAGGAAGACAATTTAGAGATATGATCTTTCGCACATTATTCATCTTGGTGATTAACTAAAATTGATATAAAGTATGGGAAGTATAACAATCTAGTTAATATAATATAGGAGGACTAAAATGATGTAAAATAGGCTAAAGCAATATAGAATATTTGTAAATAATTATACTAATTGAAAGAAGACCTAAATGTGGAAATATGTAAAAGGAAAGGACTTAGTTGATTCTTTGGAGACTATCACGGGTTGTCGCAGTCCGATCATTGTAGAACCGGAAGTAGAAAAAGACCACTCAAGGGTCCCATAAAGGTCAGGTGTGGAGGATATAAGGGGAATGCAATTCCCAAGAAGGTGGGTTCCCGAGGTGCCCTAGTCTCTATAAATTCTCATAATCTGGTTTTGGCGTAAGTGTCGTAAGGTGTCCTGCATTTCTCTTTGCATATTACCTTTGGATCTACCAAATTGTTTCGGGTGTGTGAGATAATACAAGATGAAGGAATGACCTATAAAAGAAAAGGAAGTATCAAAACCCTAAAAATAAAATATGTAAAATGAATGGGTCGGAATGACCTCAGCTGCCACAACAAAGTGGGCTTACTAAACTAAGTGTTTCACTACATTTTGGACCCAAATGTAGTTTTGGTGTGTATGTGTGTGCATTTCATGCCTTAGGTGTTCTTGTTCCAATCACTCTTCGTGAAGTAGTGAGTAATAATAATTATAGAAAATGTAATAACATATGTGCATGAAATAGAATAGAATCCTCCCTCTATGTTGTGTGTGTTGATGCAGATCTCTTATCCTTGATGCATGGCATTATGTGGATGTAATTGATGCAATGGATGTAACTCTAGATCGAGTGATAGTAGTTTGTGATGCTAGGACTCTCATTATGGTCTCATAACTTTGTATTTATATTCTTCTCTTACTATGATTTCATAATTAACACAGACATGGCCAACTAGGAAAAGATAAGGATGAAAAATGGCTAGATGGGGCACAAAAAGAGGTGGGAAAGTAGAACATGGACCGGCGCACCCCATGTGGAACTAGGGCACCCTAGGGTACCCCAAGTATAGGTCAGGTGCCCTAGTTTAGGCTAAAATGATGGGAAAATTATGTTATAGGTGGGCATGTATAGGAAAATACATGAGAACAAATAAATAAAAGATAAAAATAAGAAGGCCAAAAGGTGGGATTAATCGGTACTCTCTTCACTTGAGAACCCTCTAAATAGTAGTATAAGACTAGGAGAAATAATACCTAATGTGCATGATTTTGTGTCTACACTCAATTCTCAACTATGCGTAGAGGTTGTTTACGACCATGCAATAGAATAGTAGTTGATAGTGGAGGAGATTATTATTCTCTATTTACTAGTTCGGATTCATTACGAATCAACTAGTTACATGATCATTTTATTATCTATTTCAAAGTCCTTATGATTTAACTAGATATATGATCACTGTGTGCTCTTTTTAGATCCCTTACGAATCATCGAGGCATTTTTCTTTTACATTTATTTAGCTCAGTTCTTCACTCTGTGTAGAGGTTGTTTGTGGTTTGCAAGCAGAGTGGTAGATGTTCATGAAGAAGACTTAGTACTTAAGGAGGTTTGGTTTGGAGTCCTCTGGAGTCAACTATTAAATGTTATTCGGAGGCGGTTCGGATTCCTTGTGGAATCAACTAGTAACATATGGTTCATTGTTATACAATCATAGGCTTCATTGTAAATTGTATATGTTTGCAATTGAAATTATAATGAATTGGTTTAACATTCGAATTGGAGAGGTAGGCATTTTATGAACTCCAATATCAACTTGTTTACATTGAGTGGGTTTTCACTTTGTACATTGCATTTTCATTTAAGTTGATAATTTCTATGGATTTTTTAACAAGTGCCTATAGGGTTTCATGGGAAGTTAATAAATTTTACCTGTTTACATGGATAATAAAGTCTTAACTTTACTCATTTTTAGTGTTGAACTTAATATATTTTCAACCCAAGAACCTATATTTGGATTAAAAAGACGTCTTGGTGGAGTCTTGCACATATTTCTTTGTAATAATTTCTAAATTCAAATATTTACTCTACCGGGTCTATCCTTAAACCCTACCTAAGGTTTATCCCAAATTTGTGTTTTGAAGGGCTTAGACATTAAATGTTGGCTTAAAACTTTTTAAAAATAATATTGGTAACCCCTAAACCATCTTTTTGAGGAATTATAGTTTATATATGTCTAAATACTCAAATATTTGTGAGAGTTTTCTCTAGGAAGGACTATCCTATAAAACATGTCTAATTGGAGAATATCAACTTAGTGAAACAAGGGCCTAAATGTTGATTTTGGTCATGAAACTTCATTTGCAACCATAACAGGATGATGGGTATCAATAAAGCCTTTAATTTTATTTTGAAACCCCTTCATCCAAAAAATATGCTTGAAAAACCTTAGTAACATGGCTATAAGCGAGAGAGAGCTAGTATTTGAGAGCAAGGTGGTGGAAATTAGGTTTACATTGGGAATGGTGAAGTAAATTTTTGCATGGAGTTTATGGGGCCAAATGGGTATTGAGATATAGTCCTAATTTATTTTAGGTCACTATATATTTCTCCCAAATACAATCTTAGAAAGGTGTTGTTCTCAAAAAGTAAACAAGGCGAGTTTAGAGAAATTTGATAGAGGATGAAACTATCCTTTGTTTCTAATCAATTTGAATGTAATATTTGCATCTATAGAGAATGAAAATAGAGTAATTTAATTCCATCTCTCAGTAAAGGGTTAAAATAATAAAAATTTAATGTTTTAGATCTTATCTAGGCTAGTGAATAGCGATCCTCTTGTAGGGTGAAAGAGCAGGTTTTGGAGTGTTGTTATTGTTAGTTATATTTACGTGTTGACTTGGTAAGTGTCCTTGAAGTCCTCTACATCATGAAACTCCTCAATACACTCTAGAACTCTAGGTGAAGGATTTGGTTCTCTTTTGCTAGACTTTGGTGTTTTTTTCATACTCTAGTTCTTTTTCCAAACTCTAGCACTCTGCAACTATACTATGGAAATCTATAGGAAGCATCCGAATATGAATTACTAAATTCCAAATATTTTGGAACTTATCTAGATAAAAATTGAAGTTCTAAAATTTTATTTGAGATGGTTCGGTCATGTTTTGTAGAGGTTAAAAGTGTTGATTGTATCCTGAGTCAAGTATAAATCTTGAGCATGTATTATGGAAGGACTACCAAGGTAGAAAAAATTTTACAATATATTTTCTTGAGTGGAAAGTCATATCAGTATGTGTAGACACCTAAAATTCACTTCCATAATTTTAATGCTAAAGTGGTACTAGCTATCATCTATTTTCTCATTTCCATTATAATTAGTTATTTCCGCTAATTAACTAATGTTTCCCTCTATTTTGGTTAATTAAAAACACTTGGTTAATTAAATATCTCCTATCACATTCGGATGCCAATTAATGGCACTCGTTAGTTATAATCCTCTTCAAATCAAACAATTACCTATTATTAGCCAATTAAGCCTATTTATCCTTGTATTTAAACAATAAACACTTTTATTAGTTAAAAACTCATCTTCCAACCATTCAAAATAAATTTCATCCCCATTTTGCATCCATTTCTTCAAGCTTGGTTAGTAAGAGAAGATGTAAACATGGCCTTGTAGCCAATTTATTGAGATCTCTTCACCATCAATGAAGTAGCAACACACATTTTGATTGCTTGTAATCTTCATAGGTTCAATTTATTTAGCAATCATTAACATAGTAAGAATGCTTATAGTTTAGATGATTAATTTCATGTATATTTCCTTATGCATTCTCATAAGCTTTGATCTTGATGGTACTATGTTAGATTTTAGTTTAGCTATTTAGACTACTAGGTGTTAGTCTAAGCTAATTAGCTTTACAAAGTTTAAGTAGTTCACATTTGGCACGCCTAGTGGGACATACCTCATTGTCCTTTGCATTCATTTTCAAGATTTTTAGATTAGTTTCAATATTTTGATGTAGTAACCCTTTTTTTGCATTTTTAGATAAATATGAGGTTTCTTAACTAGTCTAGTTAGGATTGCTTTGTTTTTATGCTCTTTGGAGGATCAAATCAAAAATTCTCATTTTTTCATCACCTAGTTTTGAAATTTATGCTTGTGTTTTTAGATGCACGCTCCGGTTTGAAGTGGTGCCTTGGTGTTACTAAGGTCACGTTGGTGCTACTAATATCATGCTCATGTTACTATGGCCACACTAGTGTCTCTTGGCACATACAGTTGAAATTATTTTTAGCTCTCCATGTCATGGCTACACTGATGTTACCAGGTGCCGCGGTGGTGTTTCTCTAGACATGCTTTGGTGTTAAATTGTCTCCTTTCCCATATGTGTTTTTCTGTCGAGCCACACTTTTTTTTATGTTAAAGGTTTCACTACTATTTTCAAGGATGTGTTGGTTTTATCGGGGACACATTGCTGTTAAAAGGGGTGTGCCTATGTGATTTATTCAAATTTTATACTAACTTCAAGATTTAAAATTTTTAATTTCTGTTTTTTTTTTTTTTGTTTGCAGGTTTCTTAACTATTTTCTATAGGTTTTAACATTTTTATCATATTTCTAACAAATTTTCTTAAGTATTGATGAATGTTTTTGTTTCCATGCTTTATGTAAGTTAGGCTAGAATTTTTGTATGCTCTTCTCTTGCACCTTAGGGTGATCTTGAGAATCAAAAGAAGCTTTTAGTTTTCATTTTCTAACTTTTTGGTTAAATTGGAAACTTCATATTTCATTTTGGCTTAAGGGAATGAACATTTACCAAGCTTGAAAAACTAGGTACTAAAAGAGATGCAAGATTTTCCATAAATGGTTCATTTAATTGCAAAGATTTCCTTTACTTTTTAGTTGGATTATTTGTTGTGTATGCTCTTCTCTTACGTCCTTGGATGATCTTGAGAATAAAAAACAACACTTGATCCTCTTTTAATTAATGTGATTTTTTGGAGAACTACTAACATTTGAGTTGTAGGACCTAAACGCTTGCCAAAGAATTTGGATCTAAATCTAAAAAAAATCTAACTACACGTGTGTTGCAGGTTGTCAATGGTGTTCTAAACCTCATTTCTTAATCCGAAAGATAAAAAACACACCACATTATTCAACACACTATATTTGTAGGTTTTGGTTAAGAGATACAACTTGTCCTCTTTAAACTAGGAGAAGTGCCTTGGCATAAGCTATCAAAACCCATAAGGATGCTCTTAGGAACCCCAAAGTAGTTCACACCTTGAGAGAACTAGTGAACAAAATGGGAAGTGCTCCGCTACCCAACTGAATAGTACACCTTTTGTGAGATTAGCATCAAAATTATCTTCATGTGACCCTAGTGAGATACAACTGAACATAATTTATTGCTCATTATATTAAAGGGGGTAAAGTAAAGCCAAGATACTCCAAGATTTAGTCATGTGCAACTTTCTTGGAAAACTGCACTTACAGAGATAGTTTGTGACATCTAGAGAGTGAAATAATAGGAAGCTTGCTTCGTGAGCCAACTAGACTTTATCTACCACATTCTATAGAGCTCTCACGAAGAAAAAATTTTTTTGGATTCATAACCTTGTTATTCGAACAAGGGGAGATTCCATTGAATTTGAGGCCTAGTGTTATTCATCATGAAATTTGTGAAGTGTTACTTTTTCCTAGTTTTTCACTTGTCTAAGATAAGGTGAAACTCGCCAAAGTTGCACCTAGTATTTTCATCACCACTTGGTCTACTCCTTTGTTTTTGTTTACCCATTTTGGGAAAAATATAACATACATTTGTAGTGCTATCAAATATTGTGTCCACCACTTTTGCACCCACTTACATCCTTCCTTATTGTGACTGTGATAGTAAGCGTTGAAAGTGTGTTGGTACATCTTTATATCTTGATAGCCATTATCTTAATACCCATGTCAATATTATCATTGTAGTTAGGTTGTCTCATCATTTACTTCCTTTGATTTGTTACACTTCTCACATTATAGCCATACAATTTTGATACTTATGTCTTGTTTCCTTTGTGAAACTTGATCTAAGTCTCTAAGTTGTATTGTTATGCTACTCACATAAATAACAACTTCTTGCTATACTTAGACTTAGTTTTTATCCCAACATTTCCTTGAGTTTTGAAAAGTTTTGTTACTTTTCTCATTATGGTGACATCATTTTGATACTAAAATCTTGCTTTTTCCATAAATCTTGATTAATGTGTCCAAATAGTGTTGTTACATTGCTCGCATTTGTAGCCTCCTTTTTCATAACTTGGACTTTGTTTGTTTCTAAAACTTGTTTTAGTATACCTTGTTGGGAGATCACGTCAACACCTTTTTAGTATTTAGGTCTTGTTTATTTTAAACTTGACCTAAGTGGTGATATTGTGTTGTCACTATTTACATCAAAAACTATACTTGAAAAATGTAGGAGTAACTATTTTGTGATTGGATCAAAGTCTTGTACTTGATCATTGTGTCCTAGATACTTTTTTGCTACACATACCTTTTGATAGTTTTTCATTCTTTATTCATTGGTGTCCTTAGTGCATATTTCCTTTGGACTTGTTACCATTATTTATTTGACATTATTTGTGATGAATTTCACGTCATTACATTGTTTGGTTTTACCTAGGGTCCATTTTAATCAACCTTAGAAAAACTTTCTCATCATGCCTCCTACAACAAGAATGGGGCATCGCAAAATAGGGTCAAATCCCTTTACATATGACAAGTTAAATCCACTTTTAGAAGACAATGTTTTGATTGATCATAGTGGTGGTGAGGAGAATTCTCCTCAAGCAGATTTTGAATTCAACCCTACCCAAATATATAATTTCTTGTTTCACAAAAAGACATGAAGTTCTTATGCATCATTGTAGAGTTGAGGGACTAGGTTTCCTTCCATGGTTGATCCTTCTCTTCTTGCCATCACATGGTTCAAGGAGAAGAAGAATTAGATCATCCACTTTGTAACGTTGATGAAATCTTAAATCTAGGACATGCTTTTACTTCCAGCCCAAGGAATGAGGAAGAAGGCCTCAAAATGATGGTGGATATCACATCCCCATTTTTAAAATACATTGTGAGGATCATGAAGAGCATGTCAATCATGAAAAACCTCCTTCTCTGAAATCTCGTAAAGAGATACCATCCCAAGAACTAACCTTAGAAGAAAAATGCAATCCCTTTCTCACCAATTGGCAAGTCTGGCTTCGCACATTACTAAGGAATCCACAAAGACTCATAAGAAAACCTAGAGCTTCTTATTCGGAGTTTTATACCAAGACTCCTAGGAAAGAAAAACCAAAATCTTCGTACTATTATGAGTCTTATACCAAAACTCCTAAACAAAAAAAACCTAAAAGGGGTTATGAAAGGTTATATACAGATAACCAAGATGAAGAAACAACTAGGCTTAACAACTTGTATAGGCCTAACCCATTGACACAAGACCAAATATTCAATCAAGAGTTCTTATCAATGAAGAACACCCTTACTTCCTTACAAGAAGGTAAGTTAGGACCTAATAAGAAATATCAATTTGAAGAGTTATGTCTGTATCCTTTCGATAGGGATATGTTACAAGTTCCTTTCCCTAGACACTTTGATTGTCCAAAATTTGACAAATACAAGGGAAAGGGTGATCCAAGGGATCATGTCAAATACTTCTTCATGGATTTCAAGAGGTCACCTTCAGTGACAACTATCTTATATGCCTTTTCCCATGGAGTTTAGGGGGTCAAGCACTCGAGTGGTTCTTGCATATACCAAAAGGATCTATCTCTACATGGCCACAATTGGTAGAAATATTTGTATGCCACTTCTCCTTCAACATGGAGAATGATGTTACTATGATTGACTTATGTAAACACAAAACAACACAATAATGAGAACTTTGTTGGTTTCTTACAAAGATGGTGAGGGTTAGCTAGTCGCTTCCCTTTCTCTATACTAGAGAGAAATAGTTAGTTCAAATCTTTCATACCTAACTTACACCTGAGATATTTCTTTCCACTTGCAAATGCATTGTGGTAATACATTTGAGGAGGTTATAGAACAAGGTAGAAAAATAGAAAAAGCATTGTTGAAAAAGGAACGTTAAAACCCTTATCATGAGATAACCATGATTCAAAACCTAATAATGATTCAAAACCTACTGAAAAATCCAAGTTTGTTCCAAACAAAAAAAAAACGTCATAGGTGATAGAATTACAGATTCTAAATGGGTGTAGGTGGTTCAAAATCATGCTCCCTTGAAACTAGCTAAGGGACCTCCGCCCCTGAGTACAAACATCATACATTTACTCCTCTATCTAACTCTATGTCATCAATACTTAAATAGTTAGAGGTGGTTAACATGGTCAAATACCCATAAACAAACCCTTATCCCGATGATGCACCTAAACCATCTTGGTTTAGAGAAA
The DNA here is from genome assembly GCA_018340775.1 of Taxus wallichiana var. yunnanensis. Taxonomy (NCBI): domain Eukaryota; kingdom Viridiplantae; phylum Streptophyta; class Pinopsida; order Cupressales; family Taxaceae; genus Taxus; species Taxus wallichiana. Next base: position 167,594,474 of record CM031243.1, on the reverse strand, counting down.
ATGATTATTGCAACTTTCATCATGTTAAGGGTCACAAAACTGATAAGTTCCTAAAACTAAAGCACTATATCCAGGACCTAATTGAAAGTGGTGACATGGAAATGGATTCCTTGGGAACTAACAAGTCTCCCAATGTTGACATGGGAATTTATAAAGAACCTTTCCCTAAACATAACAAAGGAAAGGAAAATTTGGATCAAGGATAGACATCCCAAAATAAAGGTATTGGCTATGTTTATAAAGATACAAACTATGTGGCCAAAAAGAAAAATTCTTATGATGTCGTAATTGGTTGTGTAAACCCATTCATTGAGCATATCAACACAATAAAGGTCAAAAAAAGGAGTAATTTTCATGGTAACATGATGTTCTCACCTTGTTATTTCAAAACCTCCTTCATCTACCCCTTAGGATAGTCACTATGATGTCTTGGAGCAACTTGAGAAGACTACCATGCTAAGATCTTGATCTTAGATCTTCTTAAGATCTCTAACATACACAAGGACATCCTTTGTAAGACATTACAAGGATTAGGAGTGTCAGTTGATATAGACCCTACCCACTTCCAAGAAATGGTGGCACAAATTTCTCTAATGGAGCATATAACCTTTAGTCAAGAGGAAATTCCTGTAGAAGATCCTTCACACAATTTTCCCTTACACATTGAGGTTATTGTCAATCATAAGAAAATTAAATGGGTGCTTGTGGATGGTAGATCAGGCCTAAACATTTTGTACCTTGAAACTTGTTTGGAAATTGGGTCATATTGAAATAGATCTAGAAACAAAGGTCATCACCATCAAGGCATATGAAAATGAAGAGTGGAAGTCAACCGACATGATAACATTCTTTTAGGAGTAGGGCCTACTACTCATGATACAAAGTTCCATGTTTCTAGACTTGGAGCTTCCTTATAACATACTTCTCATCCACCCATGGATTCATGTCATGTAGGCCATGCCTTCTACATATCACTAGTTTCTAAAGCTATACTATGAAGGGAAAATTATAACTATTCTAGGGGATTCTCAACCTTTTCTCATTATAGAGAGCATTATCAGGTTACTTCCCTAATTCTATTGATTTCCCTTCCATAGAGATGGTTATTTCCAATTCAATCTAAGGATCTCACCTCGGGTTGATCCAGATGCCTTGACCCCTAATGAAAATGGTGCTTCAATGTCATTTTCTCCCTTTTCTACATGGGAGATGAAGACCCTTTCAACTGGTTATGGGGAGTATGATCTCCAACAGGCCCTTCTAGTTTCAAACCTTCCCCTATCACCCAAAAATCATGGGGTAGGCCTTGTCACAAATATCAACATCCTAGATGAGAGGAATTTCCTTTAACATATTTCACTCTCCTGGTGGTTTACTAGATGATGAAAACTTCTATGTAACTCTATGATACCACCTCCCATGGATGAGATGGCATCATGTTACCAGGATCCTAAATATGCAATTCCAAACAAAATGATGTATGCCATGGGCTACCAAGGGTATGGTTATGGCACACATGAACAAGGAGTGTGGGAACCTCTTAGAAACCCCATAGAAAAATGTGTAAGAATGGTATTGGTCATTTGACCATATGGGTCTATTTAACAGTGTGTATGCCACTACCTCTGAACGCATGAAGATAGTGAGTCAGGTTATGAAAGTGAAACAAATTCCTAGTGTAGTCTTTACGAAGACCTTGCCTCCACCAATCTATTTTCGATATGGCTATATTGACCATATCCCCTACCTTACCTATCCTCATTCCTTGAATTAAACCTTGTTTATCCTTCCTTGGTGAATTGGGACCAACAACAACATGTACCGATTGACTTATTTTCCAATGATGAGGCTATTTGTGAGTTTATGGGTATCCGAGATGACATCCCAAGTAGGTGATCATAAAAAAGGATTCTCCATTAACCTAGACATGCATGTGCATATTTTGGGGAGGAGGCTGAGTTTTGTGGTCATCAAAATAAAGTAAAAATCAAGGGAAAAAGTTCCACAAAGAATCCTTGCAAAAAGAACAAGTCCAAGTCTTATAGTGAAAACCTTTTTGAGGCACTGGTAGACAAACAAAAGGAAAAATTACATGACAAATAAATTGACTTATCCAAGGGTGAAAATATCATTGAGACACCCTTGGAGGAAGATCTCAATCTCCCCCTTGATCCTACATGCATGGAAGAAGAATCTAAGCTTCTTGTGGAGGAGACTATTGAGGTCAACATCGAACAGAGGAATTACCTAGGATGGTTAAGTTGGGAGCTTCACTCTCACCTCAAGAACAAAAGACATTTTCTTGATTTTTGCATGAATTCTCAGACATATTTTCTTGGTCCTACTAGACATGTCTAGGACTTGATCCTACATTAGTGGTGCATAATCTTGTTGTGCACCCAGACGTAAAGCCTATTAAAAAAGCTCAGAAAATGCATCCTCGTGTTGCCTTGTTGGTTAAAGAGGAGATGGAAAAATTATTGGTAGTAGGCTTCATTCAACCTATTGATTACTCAAAGTGGATTTCAAATGTTGTACTTGTATAGAAAAATCCCATAGGTATCAAAATTTGTATAGATTTTAGAGACATAAACAAAGCTTGTCCTAAGGACAACTTTCCTCTCCCCAATATTGACATGATTGTTGATTCCATGGTTGGTTATGAAATGCTATCACTCATGGATGGATTTTTAGGTTATAATCAGATTAATATTGTGGAGGAGGATCAACATAAGAAATTTTCACAACCCCTTGGGGAACATTCTATTACCAAGTCATGCCCTTTGGCCTCAAGAATGCAGGCACAACTTATCAGTGGGCTATGACCATCATCTTTCATGATATGATCAATGACATAATGGAAGATTATGTAGATGACATCTTGGGAAAGTCTAGAATGAGAGAAGACCATCTAACTATTCTATAATGCACATATTTCAATGTCTAAGGGACTACAAGGTCCATCTCAATCCAAATAAATGTGTCTTTGGTGTGTTATCAAGGAAATTACTAGGTTTTATTATATCATGAAGGGGAATTGAAGTAGACCCAAGCTAAGGTCTCGCTATCACAGAGATGCCTCCTCCTATAAACATCAAACAACTACACATAGCTTACAGGGGAAAATACAAGAAATCAAGAGATTCATTTCCCATCTTGTAGACAAGTGTCATTCATTTACGCATCTTCTCAAGAAGGATGTCAACTTTTTATGGGGTCTAGAACAACAAAAAGCATTTTTTCTTTGCTTAAAGAATATCTATCAAAACCCCTGTTCTAATGCCACCTACTACAAGTGAACCATTGTTGTTGTATATTTCTACTACACAATTTGCAATTGGAGCACTCTTGGCCCAATATGACAAGGAGCAGAAGGAAAAAGTTGTATATTATCTAAGTCGGACATTGATTTCTTATGAGCTCAATTATCCACAGATCAAAAAGGATTTCTTGGCCATAGTTTTTTTCCTTCAAAAAATTACATCATTATTTTCTAAACAACAAATTCAAGCTAATATCAAAGGTGGACCCACTGAAATATTTTTTATCAAATCCAACACTTATAGGAAAGATGGCCAATTGGATCATCTTACTCAGTGAATTTGATATCAAGTATGTTCACCAAAATCAATCAAGGGGGTACTAGTAGATCAATTAGCTGAAGCCCCTTTACCAGGTATAGAACCATTGAGTCTAGAACTTCTAGACACTTCACTCATGTATATCAAGGAATCCATAACATGGCACATGTATTTTGATGGATCCTTCACATTCCATGGTTTAGGAGTAGGAGTTGTGCTTATAACTCCTTCAGGGGACTTGATCCCACAAGATTTCAAAATAGGATTCCCATGCACAAACAACATAGGAATATGAAGCTCTCATTTCAAGGGCTGAAGATAGCTATACACTGGGACATTAGGAAGCTCAATGTGACTAGAGATTCTATGTTGATTATCAAACATGTTATAGATGAGTACAAAGTTAAGGATGAAAACTCATTCCTTATAAAAATGGTTGATACATTAAAAGAGTACTTTGTGTAGATCACATTTGACATATTCCTAGAGGTGAAGAATCGAGTGGTAGATGCCATGGCTATGATGGGTTCTTTTTTATGCATCCCACCTAGACATAATGATATACCTTTCTTTGTGGATCACTTACTAACACCAGCATATGACATGCCGAGTCTTGTCTAATATATGTGAAGTTTTGGTCCCTATTCACCATGGTACCTTGATATTTTCAATTACCTTCATGATGGAACCTTCCCTCTAGACATTTCCCATTTTGATAAAAGAAACCTTATCCAGCATATATCCCACTACACCTTACTTGGGGGAACTCTCTATCATAGAGGGTATGATGATGGGAATCTGTTGTGTTGTCTTAATATTGATGAATCCATCTTAGTGAATTAAGGAGGTTCATGAAGGTATCTGTGGGGCCCATACAAATGGGATAGTCCTAGCCAAGAAGATACTAAGAGTAGGCTATTATTGGCCTACCATGGAAAATGATTTCTGCAAGTATGTAAAGAAGTGTTTGTTGTGTTAGAAATATAACAATTTGATTCATGTGCTAGTGTAATCCTTGTATCCTATTACAACACCATGGCCTTTTTCAAAGTGGGGCTCGATCTCATAAGAAATATTACCCCAACATCCTCTGATGGCCACATGTTCATTATCACTACCATTGAGTACTTTACAAAGTGGGTAGAGGCTTTTCCTCTCACCTATATCATGGGTGCATAGATATCTAAGTTTATAATGAACCATATCATTTTCCACTATGACATCCCTTCTTACCCTTATCACAAACAATGGAAAATCCTTCAAAAAATAAAACTGTGAAGGTGTTATGTAAACATTTCAAATCAGTCTCAAGTACTCAACCCCCTATTACCCTCAAGGTAATGGGAAGGATGAGGCCACAAATAAAACCCTTGTCCATATTATGGAGAAGATGGTGAAAAAATGGCCACAAATGGCATCTACAGATTCACCCATCCCTCTGGGCATATAGAACATCCATCCACACCCTACTAGTGTGCAACTCCATATTCCTAGTATTCGCACTGAAGCCATTTTACCTCTTGAGATCAAGCTCCCCTCTTTACGTATAGAATTGAGAGAGTACCTGGATAAAGAGGAGGATTACAGAGTGGCTTGGCTAGTAGAGCTGAGAGCTATTAGATGAGAAGAGACTTCATGCCCTTGATCACCTCAAAGTGTATCAGAATTGAGTGCATAGAAGTTATAAAAAAAAAGTACTACCTTCCAATTTGAGGTAGGAGACCTTGTGATGAAGGAAAATAGTTCAACACCACAGGACCATGAAAAGAAAGGAAAGTTTGAGCCAAACTGGTTAGGGCCATATGTTGTGGTCACTAAATATGGTTTAGGTGCATACAAGCTTGCTCACTCAGATGGTGATGAACTAAAGGAACCCATGAATGCCATGCATCTCAAGTAGTTCTATGCTTGAGTATGGGGTTCCTCAAAAAATTAGAAAATAAAAAAAAAGTATATAAAAATAGAAAAAGTAAAGAGAAATCAATGTGTCCAAGTGTGAAAACCATGTAATTGTGGCACTTTGGACAAGTCCTTTGGTGAAAACTAGTTTTTAGTGCACCATTAGAGGGTCCATTGTTCACAAGCATCTCAAAATGTAGGATTATGATGGCTTTATCCTAAGCTAGTCCTTTCTTGTGTTTGAGATACTTTTGAGCCTATCCCTCTTGGCCTTGATCCGGTTGATCCAACTTTTGTGTGCAAAGAGTTTTCCTTTGTATATTCCCATCTCACGCTGGGGGAAACTTTTCATCTTCAATTCTTGAACATACGTGTGGCATTCTTCCCTTGTACATCCCATCTAACATTGGGGCATCCACATTTTTTGTTTTCTTGCACATAGCTTTGGATATTTTTTTGAAAAAACACAAAAAACATTGTATAATTTTGAAAATCCCAAAACATTCACATATGTTAGTTGGAAAAATAAAAACATTCAAATACGTTTCATAGAAAACTCAAAAACAATAGAACATTGTCTTGAGATAATACCAAAAAAATGTAAAATGTTTCAAAACTATCCAAAAACAAAGTAGTAGTTTCTTACTTTAGTTGTTTGATTATACATAGTTTTGATTGCATTACTTCTTCATGTTGTGTGTTATAAATTGGATTCATTTTTTACTTAGATTGAGTGTTACTTTAATCTATTGTGAATTGCATTGAGTTCATTTTATCTTGCATACTTGTACATAGTTGTGTTGTTTTGATTAGATTTGATTAAACTTGTGCTTTTTTTTTTTCTTGTACATTTTTTGTTATCATCTCATCATCATATCATCTATCATCACATCTATACATCATATATCAATAAATGCTAAGCTACATCATCATGAAAATGAAAATTAAACATGTATGCTAAGCTAACATCATATGATATCACCAAGAGGGGAAAGAGGGATCACCTTCTATCCCCCTCAAACATAGACCATAATAAAAATGTGGATTAAACATGTTATCTCATAACACAAAATGTGATAAGTAAAAATAGTCCATCATCATCATATATCATCATAATAAAATGTCCATGTACAAAATCAATGTGTCTCGATATACATATAAATATAATAAGCCATCATGGGCATGGATAAAAAATGTGCCTTCATCAAGAGGCATAATAAAAATAATACATAAGTACATCCATACAAAAATGTGCCTTCATATCGAGGCATGTACATCAAAAAAGATACATATGATACATACATAAAAAGAGTCCACATGTCATCATAAAATGACTCTCACCTACTGGACTCTGGACTATTATCTCCTAGGTGGTGGCATGGAAATATCTGATCCTTATGATGGTGCATCATCATGAGCCTTGTGATGACTTGTTGTGACCATGTGGTGGAAGAACCTACTATGCTAAAGGAATCTATATTGATCTCACATGGATGAGATGGTCTCTATGATCTAGATCTAGATATACTACCACTAATTATGATAATAATCATGAGCCCTATAATCAACTGGAGATAACTACATGATATAACATCTTGTAATATGCAGCCCTCCCTAGTGATGAAGAAACACTCAAACACTAGATATAGGACTCATATGTTGTCCCTACTCCCGATCAAAGCACATCGCGCTCTACTATGACATTAGACAACTCTTCCTACAATTGGGCCCTCTCGATATCATGATGTATCTAATAGTGTCCTCTGATCTCTCTCATAGTAGTGACCTGAATCTGTTGTGCTACCACATGTTGTAATCTATCTCCTCAAGGAAGCTACATCCTACATTTCTATGTATCTCGTCCTCTGAGAAGAGATAACTCCAATGGCAATCTATATGCCTCTCTCCATCCCCCACCTATGAGACTATGTGGTGGGGTCCCCCATCCATCTCCTCCATCTAACCCATCTCCATCCCATCCATCCCATCCACCTCCCCGATGGACTATGTGGTAGACTCACATATGTGGGAGGTGATAAGGGCACATGTAATGGACCTATGTAATGGCTACCTACTATAAAGGAATCATTGTACCAAAGACCCATGTAGTGTAACATGGGGCATATGTTGTGGGAGCCTACTCTAATACATGTGGACATGTATGTGGCATATAACCCTAAATAGGTATATCAACACCCAATCACCTGGCCCCGTGCCTATGGGACCCTCCTATGCCTCTATACCCTAATGCTACCTTTACACTATGTGTTGCTCGAAGATCCTTGGACCTATAGGCCTGTGTTGCTACTATACTATAATTCCATCCTTAATAGTTTCTATGTGGTATATAGTGATCTTCATCATGGCAAACATTTATCACATACCATGTTAGATAATCTTAGGTCTCCCCTGGATCCACTATCTGTGGCCACTGGACCCAAGGTTATGGGACCACCTATGTAAAGAAATTTATCATGTTCTCATCATAACCTAATATGAGTCCCAATGTCAAAATTCTCTTGGATTTCCCATACCACATCTCATCTCCAGGAATCCCCTGGATGAGGCCAAATTAACATGGAAAACTTATCCACTTATACCACTCAATGATATGGTCCCTGCTCCCAATGATAAAATGATCAACCCTGTGGTGCTAAGCTCTACTGCATCCTTAGGCCATTGAAATAATCTATATGGCCACCATGTAATCATGCGAAGTTAAATCTCATCAAAGGCCCACCTGTAGTAAGGTGTCTCTCTAGTGTGCCCACGTATGTCCTCCTCCCAACTAGTACCCAACCCATAATGGATGGCTCATCCAAGATCTTTATCTCGTAACACTCCTAGTGGTGAATCCCTATGGTGATATGATCCTAGGCCCATATCTAAATAATGTCACTTGGACCCATGGTCTTCTAACGACCATGGTATGTTATCAAATGCAAATATGTATACAAATGGGCTAGTAAGCACTACCCCAACAATAAACCTCTCTCTGATAAGACCATGTATAACTCTAATCAAGCCCTAAAGAAAAATGAGCACCAGTCTTGTGAGGTAGCAATATGTTGTTGACAAGAGCCATCAAATATATCATAACCCACGTAACTGGTGATCAGTGAAACATCTATATGTAAATGTCAACTGACATACCCCAATGAGGTATGTCCCTACATGAACATATCAACAATACTATCTATGAAGAATATGCAGAGGTAGAGTCACCATCATAAGTAACTAGTTTTACCCTGGATCATCACTCTCAAAATACACCACACATCCTCTAAAGTGAACATCTTATCTCATCCATTCCAAAGTGAAACTTTCGACTCTCGCTCACCATCTCTTAGCTAAGGTTAAGAAGGTTGTGGTCCAGAGTAATCTATGGCATGCGGGCCACATGTGAAAGACCCATAACATCTAAAGTCATCTCCAAGAAGATCACGATCATGTCATGAAAATGTAGCCTCATAGGCTCTTAACCACCCATATTGCTCCCTATGTCTCTAATATGGGTAGGCTAACCTACTCTAAAATCAGCCAAATCACTTGTTAAATCATTTTTTCTAGGGAACATTCATCTAAGTTTTTATTTATTCAAAATTAACTTCTTTTTTATCACTATAAAATTCTAAAATATTCTAGAATTCATCTTAAATTTCTTCTAATTATGTACACCAAATTTCCCATTCCTTTTGCACCAACATGCCACCTATGCTAGCACTGCCCCTTTCACACACCAACACCTACATTTTAATGCAGGCACCCTATTCCCCCCCAATTAGCAATTTAATGCCAACATACCTTTTCAGGCGCTTACGCACTATCCGCACACATGCTGTGCACCATACGCACCCACATATGCACACATTTCATGCATCCACACGGCCATCCACATAACATTTTTTCACACTCAGTGCCCCCGACCACGCTAGTGTGACACCAAGGCATCCCAGGGTGCACTTTGGTGTTGCCATTTTTTTAATAACTATAATAAATGTACTTAAATGAAGTCAAAAATAAAAATTTTGCTTTGTGTACTATGTGGCCGCCATCCCTCAGGAAGCCTCATGTAGTCTTGAACTTGTTCTATGTGATGTCTCAATTCATGTTCTAAATCCTCGTCATTCCTCTCATGTTAGAGAAAAATCACTCGTAAAAGTGGTAAGGGTAACTATCAAATAACTACCGCGATGGTTTTACCCCGTGGCTTGGTATTTATACCATTTTGACCCCCTGCATCATGTCTCTCACCCCAAAGCACTATGGGACCTTCGTGATTCTTCAAATTCTTCTAGCACTCGCATGATGATTATTTTTAATAAATAATCATTTTTTCTCATTTTTTGCTATGTTGGGGCATGTTTTTGCTTCTCTCGATGACCCTTTCTACTACCTAGGGCATATTTTTGCCTTCTAGTGATTTTTGATGATGTTGTATGACTTTGTAAATTTTTCTACATCATTTTCTTCCATAAAATTCAAAAAAAAAATTAAAAAATTCAAAAATTGGAAAAATTCACCAATTTTTTAAAAAGTGCAAAATTGGTAAAATTTTAACAAAAAAATTGTAAAATTCATAAAAATCTAAAAATTGTAAAAATTAAAAAAAAATCAAAATTGGTAAATGACATGCATGTAGCTGAATCCTATATCAAATGCATTGTCCTCAAACATCAAAATTTTCCTACAAAACATCTTTCTTAGGTTCTCACTTTTTCTCGCACAATGACTCATGATTCATTTTGATCTACCTTCATTAACAAAGTTGTTCTCTTACTTTATATTTATATGCCTTTGGCACACGAGTTTTGGGTATTGTTTCATAGTGCATGAATGATTTTTCATAGGACCCAAGTGTCCTCCATTATTCCCCTTGCATGTATCCTTGCTTGGGGCACCATTTTTAACCCTTGTCATTAAACATGAACATTCGGGAACTGAAGCTTGATAACAAAAACATTGGTGTAACTATCTTGAATGTTGTTTGTTTGAGTATGTGTGTTTGTACTTATTTCCCTGTTAGGTTAGTTGGTTTACTTTCTCGTATTGCATTACATTATGTATGTTGCATGGAGTTAAGAATTTTAGCAATGAACAAATGTTAGTATTATAGATTTTCATGTTATTTTACATTTTTGTTGTATGCGTACATTTTTAATAAGGGCCGATGATGTAGATCATATGAGAAAAGTGATGAAAAAATTATTTATTGAATGAATCTGGATGTAAAGGCTATTTCCATATTCTTCATTATCATTTCTTCTCACTATCAAAGTTTCAACCACCTGGATTCTTCTATCCATTTCCTTCCTATTTTTGATCGTCGATTGACTTCTTCTATCACCCCATCAACACTCGAGGGGGCATCCTACATTCTACTAATTTTTCTTCCAAAAAAATTCTTGTTTATGTTTGTCTACTTTCTTTATAGTGACGTCACTTACGCCACCCCAAAGAGGGGAAAATGTAGACACCTAAAATCTGCTTCCATAGTTTTAATGCTAAAGTGGTACTCTATTATCTATTTTCATTTCCATTATAATTAGTGATTTTTGCTAATTAACTAATGTTTCCCTCTATTTTGGTCAATTAATGACACTTTGTTAATTAACTAGCTCTATCACATTCCGGATATCAATTAATGACACTCTATTAGTTATAATCCTCTTCAAATCAAAAAATTAGCTATTATTAGTTAATTAAGCCTATTTACCCTTGTATTTAATCAATAAACCCTTTTATTGGTTAAAAATCCTCTTCCAACCATTCAAAATCACCCCAATCACTTCAAATAGCCTAAAAATCTTATTCTAGCCTATTAATTAGTCTTATTTGATTAATTAATACCATTTCCAACTCCCATGAGTTGCACATCCTTTGTTAATTCTTATTAACAAGCTTATCCTTTGTATTTCTACTTTGGGCTTTGTCCCACATGCACCAAGTTTCAATATTCTCTCCAAATAGAAAGCTATAAAAAGGACCAAGCTCCTACCTTCACACCTTACACCATACTTTGAATAGTATCTCATATAAAACATATGATCTTAGAGCCTTACTCCATTGTTGGAATAGCTTGCATCCCCATTTGCATCCATTTCTTCAAGCTTGGTTAGTAAGAGAAGATATAAACATGGCCTTGTAGCCATTTTATTGAGATCTCTTCACCATCAATGAAGTAACAACACAATTTTGATTGCTTGTAATCTTCATAGGTTCAATTTATTTAGAAATCATTAACATAGTAAGAATGCTTGTAGTTTAGATGATTAATTTATCTAAGAAAATTTTAACCAATTATTCTAATTGCTATAAAAAGATCTTTAGAAGGCATCTCATTTGGATCTAGAGTTTAAAGATCAGATTCAAAGCATGATTTGTCACATTAGTTAAGATCCCAAAAAAATTATGCTCCTATAATGCACTTATTAACTCCTCAAATGGACTTTAACACTCCTCAAATGCACTCCAACACTCTGTCGGTATACTCTAGTGCTCTTTTTATAAAATTTGGTGCCTTTTTTCTATACTTCGGTGTTCTTTTCCAGAATTCAACTCTCTGCAACTAGACTCCAAGGTTTTATAGCTAGGCCTGGAACTCTATAGGAAGTCTCCAAAGATGACTAACTCAATTTCAAATCTACTGGAACTTATCTAAAGTAAAATTAAAGTGCCAAAATGGTGTTTGAGGTGGTTTAGTCATGTTTTATGGAGGTTAAAAGTGTTGATTGTAGCTGAGTCGAGTATAAATGTTGAGCATGTATTATGAGAGGAATAACAAGGTAAAAAAAATTTTACAAGATCTTTTCTTGAGTGTAAAATCATATCATTCTAATCTCCAAGAAAATGTTAACCAATCAGTTTGATTGATATCAGAAATCTAGTGTTAAAGGCCTTCCATTAGGATCTAGAGTTTAAAGATTAGATTCAGAGCATGATTTTTATATCAATTAAGAGAAAAAAATCATTCCAACACTCCTATAATTCACTCTAACTCTCCTAAAATTATCTTTGGCACTTTGTACGAAGGATCTATTTCTATTGTACTAAACTCTAGCACTTTTTTCAGACTCGCGCTCCTTTTCCAAACTTAGGCAATCTACAACTAGACTTTAACACTTGAACTTTATAGGAAGCCTCAAAATATGATTAACTCAATTTTTAAAAAATTGGAACTTATATAGAGAAAAAAATAGGTGTAAACATGGAGATTGAGGTGGTTTAATCATGTTTTTGGAGGTTAAATATGTTGATTGCATCTTAAGTTGAGTATAAATGTAATGAGCATGTATTTTGGGAGGACTACTAAGATAAAATATAGTCTACAAGTTATTTTCTTTATTGGATAATCATATCAGTCCAATATCCAAGAAAATGTGAACCAATGAGTCTAATTGATATCAAAAATCTAGTGTCAAAGGCCTCCCATTTGGATCTAGAGTTTAAAGATCATATTCAGTGCATGATCTATCATATTAGTTAAGATCCAAAATTCACTCTAACTCTCCTCTAATACAAGTTATTACTCCTAAATGGACTCGACACTCCTTAAAGGCACTCCATCACTATACATGTAGATGTTTCCACTCTTTTTCTAGACTTTGACACTCTTTTACCAAACTTGCTCTCTACTGCCTAGATTGTGGTGCTCTACTGACTAGACTCACAGCACTTTATAAGAAGTCTATGGAGATGAATAACTTAATTCCAAAGCTACTGGAACTTATCAAAATAAAACTTCAAGTTCCAAAATGGTGTTTGAGGTGGTTTAGGCATGTTTTTATTGAGGTTAAAGTTTTAATTGTATCTGATTCGAGTATAAATGTTGAGCATGTATTATGGGAGGAATACTAAGGTAAAACAAAGTTTACAAACTCTTTTCTTGAGTGTAAAATCATATCAGTCGATCCCCAAGAAAATTTGAGCCAATTATTTTGATTGATATCAAAAATTCAGTGTCAAAGTCATCACATGGATCTAGGTTTTAAAGATTAGATTTAGAGCATGATCTATCATATCAGTTAAGAGCTAAACTATACTATGGCACTTCTCTAATGCACTTTGGCACTCCTCATTTGGACTTTGGAATCCCTCAAATATAATTTGTAGGAAGGATTTGAGGCTATTTTTCCAAACTCTAGTTCTCTTTTTCTAGAATTTGGCACTCTTTTTCCATACTCTAGTGCTCCTCAAATGGATTCTAGCACTCCTCAAATGCACTATGGCGCTTTGTAGGAAAACTCGAACTATTTTTCTAGACTCCAATGCTCTTTTTACATAATTTTCTTCCCTTTAGCTAGACCATGGAATCATTTTGGGATATTTAGGGTGGTTTTTAGAACATCAAGAGGGAAATATATTTTTAGTGGAGGCATCAAGCGAAGAAAGAATCACTCAACAAGGTTTGGAGGCAAGGAAATAAGTGTATTTTGAAGGTAGTTTGATCAACCAGAGCATTCCAAGCTATAGAAGTATGTTATAAGCATAAAAATACCTATGAAATATCATTAAGTTCACTTATTAAGTATATCATGACTTGTAAGCATTGTATTCTTATGAAAGAAAATGAAAAATAAATTTAATGTTTCATATTGTTCCTCTAAGAAACCTAGTGTGGTTAAATATAAAGCTTATTTTTATGTGTTATTGATATGGTAATGATGAAATTATATTGGTTGATTAATTAGAATGTGTTTACAATTCTTCCACATGTGTTAGCAAGTCATTTGAAGGTCTTGAGGTCAAGCTAAGAGCCTAAACCCACTTTTGTGAAAGTTTTAGGCCCTTTTTAGGGTCTGTCATGTACCATTTTATTTGAATACATTACAAATGATTCCAATAACTCTAGAATGATATAAAAGTACCAAATATTATTAGTACCAAGTTTTTAATTTATTTTATAAGGGTAAGTCCTACATTTTCTTATCCAAATTCAAGTGTAAAACTATCTCATGGGAACCATTTCTAGTCAATAGTGAACTTCCATGCACCATTTGTATTCAAATCCATTACAGAGGATTCCACTAACTCGATAATTATCTAAAGGTACCCAGTATTATTATTACCAAGTTTTTAATTTATTGTATTATTGTAAATCCTCCATTTTCTTGTTCAAATCCAGTAAATAATTGTCTCTTATGAACCCATTTTGGTCAATAATGAACTGTCATGCACCATTTATATTTGAATTCTTTACGTAAGATTCCACCAAATCTATAATGATATAACTTAGTACCTAATATTATTATTACCAAGTTTGTAAGTGATTAGATTAGAATAAGTCCTCTATTTTATTATTCAAATACAGTGCAAAATTGTCTCCTAGGAACTAGTTTTGGTCAATAGTGAATTGTCATACACTAGTTGTAATTAAAGCCTTTACGAGGATTGTTAAAAATCTAAAGTTATCTAAAGGTACCTAGTATTATTATTACCAAGTTTTCAATTTATTTTATTAGGGTAATTCATCCATTTTCTTGTTTACACTTACTACAAAATTATTTCCTCAAAACTAGTTTTGGTCAATTATGAATTGTCATATACCATTTTCATTTGAACCCTTTACAGAGGATTCCACCAACTCTATAATGATCTAAAGGTTCCTAAAAATATTATTACCAATTTTAAAGTGATTGGTTTAGATTAATTCCTCATTTTCTTGTTCAAAGGTAGTGCAAAATTATCTCCTAGAAATCAGTTTTGGTCGATAATGAACTAGCATGTGTCATTTGTATTTAAACCCTATCTAGAGGATTCCACCAACTATAGAATGATCTAAAGGTACCCAAAATTATTAGTACCAATTTTGGAAGTGATTGGATTAGGTTAAGTCCTTTTTTCCTATTCAAAGTTAGTGCAAAATTGTCTCCTAGAAACCAATTTTGGTCAATAGTGATGTACCAAGGCCAAATTTGAGATTATATAGGGTTGAGAATAGGTTGGATAGGGTTGAGAACATATTTTAGGACATCATACATAATCATTTTATTAATTTAAAATTAATACCCAACACAATAAAAAAAAATTTGTTTTTGTTTTCGTACCATGCTTGATGTGTAGGTCAACATCATTAATAATACAATATAGTGGGTCCTTTTAGTACAATATTTTATGGATAATAGACTAAAATGAAATATAATGTTTTAGTGTCCACTCAAAACATATAAATTTTAATTAATATTTTATATTATTGATTGTTTGAGATGCCATGCAACAATGTCTAATGTATATTTAAGAGAAAAATGTACCAAGTATGAGAAAAAATTCCAACTTAGACGTGTAGCATTATGTGTGCCTTTAGATACGCCTAACTATGTTGGAAAGAATCGCATTTATGTCTTATGAATGTGGGTATTAGGCCTAAAACCTTAGGGTATAAATAATATTTTTTTTCCCACAAATAGATATGGCTGTTAACATTAATAAGGACCTCAAACAAATTTGAGTGGGCAAGAATGGCCTATATGATAGCAATTGATAGTAAAATTGATGGGGAAAGTAATGCTAAAAATATAAAACTAAATCAACCCATCAAAGTTTATCAGTCATATGAAAAATAGGTTTTCAGATCAAAAAATTTAGACTCCGATTTAATATGATTTCTAACATTTTCATGATTTGGAAACACTTTCATTATTAAAAAAACACAAATTACCTATAAAAAAATTTAGCACTCAAGTTTTTTTTTTATTATCTTCATAGGCATTTACATGTAGGTAGACTTATCCAATAATACAATAAACATGTTAAAGTGCAAAGACGTCATATTTCTTTCTTCAATAAAATAACATGACTATTGAAAACAAGTAGTGAACTCTCGAGTTTGTGATTTTAAAGTTACATCACATCATTTTATCCCTGACTAGACAACTTGACCAGTTTGTCCCCCCATGTGGGAAATTAAAAAGGCTAAATGTGGATGTGGTAAATGTATTCAGTTGGGGAAGTTTCTTATTCACCATAGCCAAAGGGAACCATGCATTAGAATAAGGGATCTATTATTATTTTAAGTTGAAAACTATAAAACTAACTCAACCCATAAATTTATATTAATCATATGAGTAGTACGATACGATATCAAAAGTTATAGACTAAGACTCAATATGATTTTTACGTTGTTATGATATGGATAGACTTTCATTATTAAAAACACAAAATTTCAATATGACCACCCATAAACAAGTTCAGCACTAAAATTAGTAAAATGACATACCTTTCACTTTTCATTGATCTCCTCTCACTAGAAACCACACTTCTCATCTAATCACAAGTTTTATGATTTTCCAAAGTAAAAATGATTTTGGGAAAATGATCTATTTCAGACCTTTGGGTAAGTTGCATCCTTGATGAGGTTCTCCAAGAGCTTGGTATCTAATGAATCACTTTGATCTAGGTAGACCACTCAATGATGTTTTCAAATAACCCTCATCCTTAGAACAAAGCTCAAGTGGAGGGAAAAATCTTACATATGTGTGACAAACAAAGTTTTTCTTTTCAAATGACCATTACATTGTAATGTTCCAAAGTGAAACAAAGTTGACCCTAACCCTAAACCTATAAGGTACAAATTATTTTTTGAACAATAATCACATGAGTTTAAAATATAAAATTTGACCTTTTGATTCATGTGGCTAAGCCTCTTAATATCGTGCTCGATGGATGTGTTCTATTGGGATCTTGAAACCCTCTCATACTACCTAATTCAACATTATTAAAAATTCCTTTTTAAATTTTTTTAATTTTATATAAATGGAGAAGAGTACCTTTTACGAGAGGTATTCAATTGTGAGGACATTTTTTTGTAAAAAATGGGGGCAAATTTTTTATTCTAAAAGGGGGGTTTTTACGTTCAAAAAGTGATTTTTTGGTCGTTATGAAATATTTCAAGGTACCTTATCTAATTTGAGGCATATTACTATCATGTTTCTAAGATTGGAGGGTGAGGACCAGTTTGACATGTGGTCAAACCTCCTCACAAGAAAACACTCTTACTTCCTACCTACTCCTTTCTCACCCCACATTACTTTGGATGTGTTTCTAGCTTAACCTCGAAATACACTTGGCCACAAATTTATCTTGAGATTCTCAATAAGGCATTAGAAAACTAATATGCCACTTTAGAGTAGGAAAATATTCAAAAATGGTAAACCATCTCATTAAGTCAAGTTTGAACACTTTCTAACCAAGTGCGATGGGGTAAGTAACACTACATTAATATCAATATCATGAGACCCTCACATGATTGCAGAGGTTGAGTAAATGTTAAAGAAGCCATGGAAAGAACTAAGAAGATGGTGGAAGAATCAATAATCCTTGAGGACTGAGTTTTCTTACCTTGAATTAGGGGTAAAATTTGATCGTCATTTATATTTTTATTATTATTTTTATTGTAAAATACTTCAAATCATTTGAAATAATTGTTACATGCAACTTATATATAGAAATATATGGTCATTATTTGGTATACTGATGTATGTGCAAACTATATATTAAATATAGTTGAATATATAAAATAGTATTTTTATATTTAATTAATATTGCATAAAACATGAATATTATACATTTTTAAGGTCAATATGTGAAAAAATATCACCTTAAAATTGTGTGACAAGCAATATAGGTGGTCGTCAAATTTAACCCCTATGGCTTGACTTGTAAAAGTGTATTTTATATACGGAGTTGCATGATTATAATCAATACTAATAACCTCCTCAATACCTAATGAAGATCAATGTTATCCTTTATTAAAATAATGATAAAATAATTCAATAAATATACCATAGGATGAAAGATATGAAACCCTAAGTAAAAACCCCATATTGATGTTTAATTAACACAACAATAATTTCACACGTTTAACACTAGATGAATAACCTATTCAAAAATTCCTTATTTTCCTTTCACAAACACATTTGGATGATAATAATGATTACCTAAACTACTATTAATGTATATTAAAATTAGTTTTTGATGGAAAAATGAAAAACACTAACTACTATTAGTGTTTTATCTCATTAAAGAAAAACACTACCATATATTAGTGTTAATGTTAAGATACTATAAATTCACTGTTAAATTATAAGAAGAAAATTTGACCACCAAAATATAACACCAATTTTATATCATCTTAAAAATAAACACAGGTATATTGGTTTTAAATTATAATATGATACTAAATGGGTGTTATATTACAAAAATATATATACGAACAACAAACATTTTGGTTTCCTAGTATTAAATTTAAAGGATGATATGAAATTGGTGTTATATTAATATATATATATATATATATATATATGAATACCAATAAATTTGGTTTCATGGTGTTAAATGTGTAAAACTATTGTATTGATGGGGAGCCACATGATAATAATGATTCACATGATAATAATGATTAACAATTGCCTTAGATGTAGCCTTTTCATGTTTGTAGGTTTAGGCATGGTAGGCTAAACCCATTCAATTTCATTAGAATTGATTAAGTATTGAGTCACATTTTTGAGATTGAAGTGTTGATTGATAGAGTTCCCACTACATCGGTGATATTCATAATATGATTTTTCATCAAATTTCTTTCCTTGAGGATGACTAGAGTCAAACTTGAGCGGTGGAGGAAGAGAGATAATGTTGTTGTCAATTAGTTATTGTAACATCACCCAAGATGTCATGGGAAATTTAGTAAAATGTCATCAAGGAGTATGAAGTTGGAGCTTCATTAGTTGGGACACTACATTAATAGTTATATTAGCCTCATCTCATACCTTAGTAGGTTTACTCTTGAAAGTAGATTTACTTTGGAATTTAGCATTAAAATGGCTAAGAGTTTATTCATTATATTTGAGTTTACCCATAGAAATTATCTTTCCTTCATGGTCCTTAAGGATATGACATAAGTGATCAAAGGAATGAAAGGTATCAAAAATTATTGACTCTTATACGAAGGAAAAAGGCTTGTAAAATAAGTCTTTCAATTTAGAATCAGCTAAGACATTGTTCATTTTAGTAATATTAACCTTATAATGCATAACATTATTATCAAAGTGATCATTAGATCCTTGTTTCATTTTATCCATTTTTGCATAGGATATTTTAGTACCAATATTAATAGAAAAATGTGCCAAAAACTAATTTGATAATGGAGTAAAAGATCGTACAAAATGAACAGGAAAATCATAGAACCATTGTAATACATAATCTTGTAAAATTTTAGGAAACAATTTTGTTAATAATGTATCATCAAAAGCATAATCTAAGCAAGCAACATGAAATTATCCAAGATGTTCTTGTGGATCTTCCTTACCATTTAAAAGAGGAAGTTTATGTGAAAAACATTGGAGGAAGAGGATAATATACAACCTCAAGTGTGATAGGAATGTGTAGAAGATGTGATGAATTCACATAAGAAGAAGAGGTAGTGGTACCTCGTTGTAATTGAAGGACTTGGACTTGTAGTCACACACTAAGTAATATAAAGCATGGGTGAAAAAATAATAATTAGGTTGACTATGAGAGATAAGAGGAGAAAAAATGAGTAGCAAGCATAACAAGGGATACATTAAGACTAGATTCCCTATGGTGGTGTTGAAGAAGAAGTTGGAATCGAACATGTGAGAATTGTAGTGATGATATTATTAGAAATGAGAGCAATAGAATCTTGGATCCATTTTTATTTCTCATGAGATGCATATAAGAAAAGATCCAGTTATGAGGGTTGGTAGCTATGTATGCATTTATATCGTTTGAATGTTCGGTATTAAATTCCTCAAAAGGAGATTCATCTATGATGCAAAAGAATAAAGGATCATTATAAACCTTATGACCCTATAATGTATAAAAATAACTCAAGAGAGAGATGTCTAATGCACAACATACAATAATCAGGTTCACCAAATTATTTAACCTAAATGGTTACATTTAAAGGAGTAATAACCGATGGTATACTATCATAATCAACTAGTTTCTAAAGCTTATTGTGGAAACATCATGATAATCCATGAAAAGGGATAAATAGTGATAGACAAATGAAATAAAGTACTAGTAATAGGAGGGAGGAGAATAATTAGTTGATATTCAAGATTGTGTGTTTATATGGGCTGACATGATAGCTAGAAAGGGCTAGAAATGGTCTCATAAAGCTTCTTCTATTAAATTGTATCTAAAAATTTTCCCAAACTAATGTGTATGACATGTCTGAAGCATACAACTATTATGGAATTTTTTTATATGCACTTTTCCCTTTATACTTTCAACTCCTATAACTTTCTCGGGTCTATACACTACTTCCTAATCTTCTCTTTTCTACAATTTTGACCTTATACATTGTGTGAAGCTCATTTTATAACCTGATTGAATCTTCAAAACTCTATATGGTGAGAAAGTCTTGCAAAACAAACTTTAGTTGGGTTCCGAGAACTTGTGCACCTCAAACATTACCACTACTCGAAGAGGGCTCAATCTTCATAATGTTATTTCCTAGTATGTGATATATAGAATATATGCAACCATATTGATAACCATGTGCAACAATGTAATTATACTTAAACTTTTTCCTAGCTTGACTTATCTTTAATAATGTGCCTTTTGTGTTTTCTAATATGACTCGATGACTTCCATAAATGAGTATGCATAGTATATGAATCTCAATGGATTCTTGGAGTATCTTTGTTTGTGATTTCTCTTAGTAATTTATCATTGGATTGTTAGGTTCCCAGGTAGATAGAATGCACTCCTTAATGAGAAATGAATAATTTCTTTATATATGTGTTTTAGATCTGGAAAACTTGGATAAAGTTGACTAGAAGTATACCAAAAATTTCAAATTAAAAAATACCATTGGAGGTAAAGGGACCAAAGTGGTTAGGTTGGCACATAGTGTATGGACATTATGGCCCTTTATAGGTGTTATTCTCCCATATACATATGCAAGGGTATTCTTGTTGGCATGTGATTTTTACAATTTTTCATTGATGAAAATGAGTATACTCATTAATGATAAATGTGTATGAGGTCTAGTAGATTCTAGATATGATGATGTCTTGGATAAATAAGATGTGACAGTGGCATTGGCTTGGTCTAGTATGCCTAATCCTTAGACTCGGTCACTAGAATGACCGGGTATGGTGTACCTGAAGGCATGAGACAACTAGATAAGCATGGTCAAGGCTTGTAAAACATGAATTGGACATGTTAATACATGTTCATGAAGAAAATAGGGCAATTTCATTAAGCATGAGTTGGAAATAGGCTTGACTAGGCCTAATTTTGAGACCTAGTGTAAGAATAGCATGGAGTATGAAGAAAAGTAAGCTAAAACAGATTAGTGAAAGCATGAAGAGTGTGTTTTATCATGGTATATCACATTTGGAAGGTGTTATAGGTCACAATTCAGCTGGTAAAGACAAGTATAAGGCATTTTGAAGACATTTCCTTAAGAACAAGCTAAGAGAGCATGTACAAACCATGGTGGATGATGAATTTTAGGAAATTACAGACTAAAATGAGCTATGAAACATGTGAAGGAGGTCAATATAGTGTTGTGGTCAAAATTTTAAGTCAAAATTCAAAGGGAGAAGCAAGAAAAGTGATTTTTGGTGCTAACAAGCTCTTGAAATGATCATTTCTAGCTCAAGGGTGAAGTTTGAGATGCTCATTGGAACATTAAAATTTTGCATGGTGATCTGGTGCTTTCATCAATGTTGGGGCATTGATTCTAGATAATTTTTTAAGAATAATGAGTTAGAATGATGGCCTATACTTTATGAACGATGTTTAAGAAGCTAAGGAGGTTTCAAACCCTCCTAAAACCCTCATGTGAAATTGATGGAGAATAACTAAAGAGTTAGGTCATGAAATCACTTCATAAATTATATGTAATGATTTGGGTATGTAGAGGAATCATTCTACTTTATTTTTTTGTGGTCTTATTCTCCAAGTGTTAGTATAAGGCACTTTGAAATATGTTTTTTTTGGAGAAATTTGATGGTGCATTCAAGTGATGGAAGTTTCATGTTGAAATTTATGATGTGGGAGAAATCTTGGGATGTTATTCAAGTTTTCATGAATGTTTTTAGGGGTGTTCTATATAAAATTTTGATGACCCATGTCATACAAGGTTACCTACTTCTTAAGTGATAGAAGAGCCAAAACAAGTCAAGTTCGATTGAAGGGATGATGATGCAAATACAATTTGTTTAAGCAATTTGTCAGGCGTGAAAAGTTGATATAGGTTCAATACAACGTGTTTTAGCCATTGACTTGATACGGTTAAGTGCTTTTATGATTAAGCTCGAATGGTGGAAACTTCCCTTTTATGCACTGAGCTATCAAGTAAGTCTAATAAATGAGAGTGAAAGTGTGATTTTATCCACACAAACCCTTTAAGTAAGTGTGTTAAATTTAAGTAGAGGAATCTTATTAAGTTTTTCATGCATTGGATTGGGACAAAACTGTTTTTAGTGTTTTTGAAGTCTACTTGAGTAAGAGTGGTTTTTAGGTCCTGAAAATTAGATTGAGTGGTATCGAAATGTATGAATATTAAACATTTATACCTTGAAATAAATCTTGTTGGTAATATTTGTAGAAACAAAATCATGGACTTTGGGTAAATTTTTTCCCGGTTATATACTACTATTCATATGATTCCTAAGTACAAAAATTAATTATTAACCATTTTCTTTGGCTACCTTTCTTTGCTTTATACTTGGTTTCATTCTTGCACTTGTACTTTCACAGTCTATATTTTCACCTTCCATCATTTATCATTCGGAGTGGAATGTCTAGCCAAGACACAAGTGCCCAAGAACTCCTATCCCGCTTTGGGTGCCCATGTTCTCTCTTTACTTACTTGCACTTTTTCGTGTCCTTTCTAGTCGGTTGAGAAATTTATATTTTTGGTAGTCAACCTTTTCGGGGTTAACTATGAAATTCAAACAAGGGAATCATATAAATATAAAGTTATATGATCATAATGAGGGACCAAGCACTAAGCATTACTATCACCACTTAAGGTTGCATCCATCAAAGGCATCTAGAGCTCCATTTTCATCCATATAGCTCCATAAAAAGGGACAAAAGTTTGGTTTTATGCATACGCTTTATAGGAGGGGAGTCTATTCTATTCCATGCACACATTTTTTACCTCTTCATCTAGTTATTACTGCTACTCTTAAAATGTGACAAGCACAAGAGAACCTAGGGCATAATTCTACATACATGCACATAGACCTACATTAGGTCTTAGATGTAGTGCGGTGCTTAGTTAGTAATTCCACCATTGTGGTGGTGAGGAAAGTCGACCCTTTATTTACATCTTTGTTTTTTTTGTTTTTGATGCATTTTATGGGGTTTTGCGGGTGATTCTTTTATTGTAGGTTTACCGGTGTTTCGGTGATCACATAAGTGAACATTCAACAAGACCTTAGAGGAGGTTTCTTTTTCATTTCCACATACCAGGGTGCAGAGATTCTAACTAGGGTGCCCCAAGTTGCCCCATCCTTCTCTAGGGCGCCCTAGTCTAGTCAAACAATCGAGATCTATATTTTCTCAATATTTTGTGCCATGGTTTCCTCCTCATGTTTATTTGATCTCCACTACGAAATATTCTAGAAACCTCAAAGAATTATCTAAGGATTTTCCTAACCTTGTTTATGTTAAGGGTTTCATATTTTACTTGCTTAGTTGTTTGGGTACTTTCGACATTCCATTTATTTATTTATTTACAACTCCTATAGCATCGATTAATCTATAATAATATATATTTTAGCATAATCATTTTGGTGAACCCGCATTCGAATAATATTAGATTTTTTTTTCTTCCATCATGGCTCCTAAGGTCTATCAAGTCTCTTTGTTTCAATTGATTCAAATACACCCATCTTCTAAAGATGCTCTCCAAAAAAAAAACCTAGAGACTATGTATCTTCCAATCAACATGTTTTCTGCTCAAGTCAATGTTATTTTTATCATCTTTCGATGACTCTCTTGATTTCAAATCCAATCAATCTATTTGCAAACCCATTCAATCTCTTCATTATTATTTTTAAGATAAATTTTAGGCTATGGAATCCATAATCACATCTCTTAAATCTGAAATCCAACAACTTAAAGACACTTCTTAGGCTCATGATAGTTCTTATCATGTTCATGGTGTATGTCTTCTACATGTACTCATATTAGTTAACCCCAAGTATTACCACTCCCTACACCTCTCAATTTTAATCTCAATGATAAGCAACAATATATTCTTTCACATCTCATAACTCATCAATTAATTAGCTTTCCATCTACTCATGGTTATCCTCCTTATAAGCTTTCCAAGTATCAAGGTCTTCGATATTATAACTATCATCGAATAGATAGATATAATGACAATTATTTCTATAATTTACAACAAATTATTGTCACCCCCACTATTTTTGATATCTTTGTCGCAAAACGATCTTGATATAGAACAGCTCGTGGACACGGGAACCAATTTCGATACATTTTCGTTTGCATGGCAACATATGGCACTTGTATCTATGATCTACAAGCTTCTAGATACCATAACCCACTTACTATAAATTTGAAATTACGAGTAATCATCTTGTTGGAAATGAAGGGATGAACTGAAAACATACTTGTGTATTTTTCCTAGGTCTTAATCTTAGTTATGAATCACAAGTAAAATTGATTTTATTAATGAAGTATGCTTACATCAATGAGCCTAGTACATTAACTATTAAACATGCTTATGTAGCATTTTTGTGTTGAAACTATTTTCTTTTATTACGTGACTAAGTTAATGAACTTGGTATAACAAGTTCCTAGGTATTGGCTTACATCCGGTTATGGCAACACTATTTTTTCTATATCGGTTTGATCCACTAACACAAAATTAATTCATAGCTAATGTATAAGGTGAGAGTTATACTAGTAATGGAATAAGGACCCTATTAATGTTAATAAGTACTCATTTAGAGCCTTGGCTATGTGAAAAACACTATGTTTGTTTAATCCTTAATTGCAGGGTCTAGTAAGTTGATTTCCCACAGACCCAAGCTTATTAAGATGTGGGAAATTATATCAAGGCCACTTTGTGGGTTAAGCTTAAGTTTATGATATTTATGATCACCAACCCCAAGGAGGATAATATTAAATTGAATTAAATGATCACCACCATGCAAAGTGGGAAATAGATAAATTTGGAGACATGGCTATCTTATTGCTAATTGAGTGGCATAAATTTGTTTCATGAATTATGAGGGGAGTGCTAAATTTAAATGGTATGGTTTTAAGCTACGATTTTAGAGGGAATGCATGGTGTCCTCTAATACATTAATGGCATTGAAATTACTCCATGGATCTTGGGGGCATTCAATTCTCGGGAATACATTGAATTTTTGGGTGTTTTAGCTAGTTTTTATCATTTTGATTTTTCTAGAGCTCTGCATGGTATGGAGTCATTTCCTATTTTTTTGTTCATTTTATATTTTATGAACTATTGCATGCATATTTCCAAATGTGGTTGAGATATTTTTGGGAAATAATGATGACTATTATCAATAAATAAAGAGGAAAGAATTTGGGATTTTTGCTTTCTCGGTGATTTGAAGTTGAATTTGGGCTCGAGCCATCCGAAGGAAGTGGGAAAAATAAGAAGAAGGTTTCATTATTTCACCTATAGGCATGAATCATTCTATTTCCTTCCTAATAGCTTATTCTATTTGATATTTTCATAATTAAGCTTCTACAAAATAATAATCTTAATTGAACCAAGTTTAAGTGTGAGTATGTTATTGGGTTTTTTGTTTTATTACGAAGTTGAAATATGATGAAGAATAGGTGAATTGTGGGTTGTGTAATGATTGGAAATGTTTGTGTTTGTTATACTATTGTTTAGAGGCAAACCCTTCTTCTAGGTTTTGTAATCTTTTATAGAAGAAACTTATCATTGAATATGGGTTATAGCCGGATGCTAGAGAAATTAAATGACTTTAATTTTTACCATTTAGTGGTATGCAATGAAAATCTTGTCAAAAATAATGGGAATATCTTTCTGGGTATCATTTGCATGACCTGTTTTGGGTCGAATCGCGGTATATAGTCTTGAAGTTGTTTATTTCATAAACCCATTTGGATTTTTTATTATTAAAAATGACCGCCTCCGTCTGTCAAATTTATTTTTGTATATGCTTACATGTATACCTTGAAGCTCACCTTCCTACTCATCGAGCAGTTTCAAGTTTGGATCCTTGATATATCATTTGGGAAAACTTTCCTTGTTATTTTATAGTTTTTAATGAGATAATATTTTTATTTGTTGATACGTATTGGTGGATGAATCTAGGACACCCTATATGTGTAGACACAATTTCAATGAGTAATAGAGATAGATGATATCGACCTTCTATATTAGTATAAATAGAGGTGATCTCCGGGCATACGTTTGGGTTTGTAATATGTTATTCCATTTTGGGTATCAAGTCAACAACCACAGAAGTTATGTGGACTTTGTTTGAATAGGTAGTTCGTAGGTAGATTTTGAGGTCTTTGACATGATTAAGGTAATGACCCTTATCTTAATATTCTCAAATAGTGATGATGCTTCGGTTGGGATGACGTTTCTTCTTTGGAAATTATTTGGCCTCTCTGTGTCAATATGGAAAAATGTATGGATGGAACAAATCATAGGAATAAAGTATTGTTCCATGTATTATCTTTAAAAGGGAAAACTCGGGAGATTCATTCAGGACTATATCATGTCATTCCTTTTTGGCATTTGATTCATAACTACATTAGTGGTTGTGGTCTTTGAAATGATTAAGAAAATTTGTTTACACTTTTGTGTTCTTTGATACGTTTAAGGTAAAATATACTTACCTTAACCTTGTCGAACATATTTTATAATTATCGTTGGATGATCTTATTTCTATTATGATAATTGTTTGACTCTATTATTGTGGATAGGTCCACGTGTATATGTTTTGTGATATTACTTGAGATATGAAATAATGTTTCTATCTTATTATTTGACTTAATTATAATAATGTTGAAGGATTTTTTTGTGGAAAAATAGATTGATGACTGTTGAATTAGGGAATCTTAGGGAATTACCTTAATTTGAGTCTTAACCAACATTAAGTAAAGTTCTCAAATTGATCACCTTAAAGGAAACATGCATGGTGTGTATAAGTTGATTTGAGTTAAATATTTTTAATCTATTTCACTATTATAAAGTGTGTTGGATGATATGATTACTTTTGTTGTTCGTTGTTCTAAATTATGTTTTTGTGAATTACCATTAAGGAACTAGGTATAAAATGCGGTGAATAGTTCTTATGTGGATGCAAAGTAAATTGTTTTAAGTATACAATAATTTGGTTCTCTATACTATTATGTTGTTAATATAATTTCAATATTGCAGTATTTCATTTATTCAAATATTATATAGCATAAGTTGTTAAGCATGTAAGAGGACCCTTCATGCCATTTCAATCAAATTGGCCTTTTCTAATAGTTTTCGGATGGCGGAGTTTAATTTTTATTGACGAGAGTTTGTTTAAAGATATTGTCTATTTTGAATTGTTTTATTAAATGTTACATTGTATTAATTATTATGATTGTAAGCAAGTGTATTCTCATTGTTCGAATGTTACTTCCTTTTTATTATATAAAGGCTAGTTAGCCTAATTTTATTATGGAGCTATCTCGAAATGGAAATATATCAGTTGTATTTATTATGTAATGATGGATTAATTTTTTTTGGAAAATGTTACTCTACTTAATTGATGTAATATATGAGACCTATGTTTAATTAATATGGTATAATGCTAAATGATAAAATAAAACATATTTAATGGTTAGTATATAAATATGTTATAATTAAATATGCATGGGTTAAGTACAATATTGATTGTTGTAAATATTCATTTTGATAGTTAGTTCAAGTAAGTCATTATCCTTGGAATGGTACTATACTAATGTATCGAGACAAATTAAGGGTGGTTTTTAAAATGCAGTAAGAAAATTAAAAATTACTACCGGGATGTGGAAGAAGGTAAACGATAGCTTAAATCTGCTTTCAACTTACTCAAATTTTATGACTTAGGACCTATGGAATGTATACAAAGGTGATAAAGGGTATCATAGTGACCTAAGGATAACCTATCATAATTTAATTAAATTACTTAAAACTAACTAAGTTACGTTGTTCCCAAAAATGAAACTTAGCATGCCTACTCATAATGGGTGTTTTAAAGTAGTAACAGATAGTGATGTAGGTCATTAATTGGATATTGTTGCATAGCAAATATTACAAGTCAAGTCTGTCTAGTTCCACTTATTGCGATATTCATAATTCCTGTAAGATTTGAGTTGTTTTAGAGTTACAAAGGTTAATTACTTTTGCACAAACAAGTACCCTGATGTTAATTTATGTTGGCTATGGGAAATCGATTGGATTCATGATGACGCAAGTCATTATGGAGACATTTTCTCTCTCTTAGACATCCTAAGTTGGTATAGTGGTACTTATTCGTAAAGGTTGATCTAGTTTTGTACCTTGTACACAGCTTGAAACTAATTATAACTCCACTATCTGATCTTAATCTAGATAATATAAATTAAGTGACATCGTGAAATACAATTTCCAATTAACGAGTGTGTCATCACAAAGCTAAGCATGGAAAACATGTCTTGAAACTT
Source organism: Taxus wallichiana var. yunnanensis (assembly GCA_018340775.1). Classification (NCBI taxonomy): domain Eukaryota; kingdom Viridiplantae; phylum Streptophyta; class Pinopsida; order Cupressales; family Taxaceae; genus Taxus; species Taxus wallichiana. Next base: position 167,565,309 of record CM031243.1, on the reverse strand, counting down.
TGGCCGAAGTAGTTTAAATTGTTGATTACCATGTCTTGATTTCACCATGATCTAAAGTTCAAGGATACCGATGGGATTCAATAACGGATACCTGTATACACTTAGAATGTAATGCTTAATTATCCTTGAATTAAAAAGGATACCACTAGTATACTTGGTATAATTACTCTAACGCTAAATTTTTGAGGGATCAGAATTCAACTGACTCATTTAGTTGCATATGGTTTAATTGTTATAGGATGGATTGATTTAGACTAATGTTAGTTCTAAATTCTATAAATTTATAACATGGAAGCATGAGTCTATTTATAAATATATGATATATATCCCTTGAATTGAAGTATTAAAAGTGGTTGTTATAAGTATCAAGTACCTTGCATGTCAATAAGTGGGGTTTTATCTTATTTTGTTACACAACATTATAATATGATCCCATCTCCAAATGATAAATATCATTGGGTTCCTAAATCTGACTCATCTATATCTCATGGGCATCAGGCCAATGTTACTCGGGTTCCTTATACAATAAGTCAAGCACTGTTAAATAACCACCTCTCAAGATCAATCTCACTCCTCCTCTCAAGTCATCTACGGAATTACCAAGTCAACCTATGCGAACCACCTCTTAAAATCATATCACCCTTTTCATATCAAGGCTTCTATATCATCTTCAATCCAACATAATCTCCAACCAATCACTTTTGTCTAAGAAACTACTCTTACTGATGATCAAGACCACATTTCAAAATATTTCACTGTTGCATGGTCATAATATTTCTTTGTCCTACCATTGTGTTTCCCTTTCTCTTATCATGGTACAAACAATGCTCTCCCATAATGGCATGGCACCTCTCATGTCATTGTATAGAACTCCATCAACACATTATACATGGGGCATCACACTTGTTTCTCCCCTAGCATTGCACGCATCTTATATTCTCATTACATCACATCTAGATCTTTACACACCCTAGTATCAAATCATTTCACACCTAGAATTTAGCACATACAACTTCACACATGCTAGTACTCATTACCACTAGATGAAGCACTCTTGTGCTTTGGTTCACTCTCAACTTTTGAGGGCATCCTATACACATGAACCTCACACGGTGCACCATAAACATTGCATCTCTTCACGCATATTACACTTTTCTACATACACATCACCATACATATTACATCGTGTATCTTACATAGTACATCCTACATCTTACATTTTACATCTCCCATTTTTTTTTCGTACATCATACATATTCTACACTTATATCATCTACACATCCTATAGATTATACACACTACAAAGTGCACAATTCACATTCCTATATCATTTATACATCTCACATTATATACTACACATTATTATGCAATTACACGCCTACACATCACACAGTAATTTTCTCATCATCACATATACTACACCCATTGTGTATTGTATTCATCTCCTCTTACACGCTGCACTCATTACCCTATGATGCACTCTAGTCTCACGATCCATACTGGACTATTGAGGGTATACATCACCAATGGACACCATCAATTCACACTTTCATCATTCCAACTTTTACCATACGAAATTCCTAAATTAGTGATATATGTTATAGGTTAAATCATCACTCTTGTTACCATCTCATAGTGACATATGCTATAGGCTAAATCGACATCTCGTCTATCATCTTATAGTGATATACACCATAGGCTACATCATCACTTTTGTTATCATCATGTTGTGATATATGCTTTACGCTAAACCATCACGCATTTTCTATACATCATCTCTAGGTCACACATGATCACTACGCATTCACCACATTGTGCAACATACAACACATAGTTTGAACCATTTCCTAATGATGCACTCTCATTTATGGTTCATTCTTGACTACCGAGGAGCATAAACATATGAACTTCACTACATACAACTCCATCCACTCAAGTGGAATGTGGCCCTTATCATTCATTTTTCATTCCATTCCACCTCATCCACAACATATTTTATATCTTGGTTACATGTACTCTTACTCACATTTACTTGTTCATTTTCATCTTATTACACATGCTAGATAGATATCTTGTATGTCATTATCTTAACCATACACAAATGTGTGTTCACTTTCCATTCTAGTTGTGATTCCAAATACAGATCCATTACACATAGCATGGATACTTGGCATACTACCATCCCATTGTGGCTCTGGGCATCCACTTTCATAAATTACAAGTGTTATTGTTTCATTTTTTCATAACACACTAATTTATTGGATTATGCATGCTTTGACATACATTTTATCTTTCTAACATACTAACGGTCATGTGCAACATTTTTTAAGGATTATTTTCCACCATGGTTATCTGTTACTTTGTTTGTCTTTATTTTCTAATCTTCTCCTTTGTTTTGTTTGCACACTTTCTTGTTTGTATGTGTCCACTACGGCCTTGAGTGTCTTACGAGACCGTGAGTGGTGTCCCATATTTACAACCCACTTTTAATGGCCTGCATTGTCTCATTGTTTGTTTATCTTACACATTTTCTACATATCTTACATTTCATTTTATACATGCATGTATGTCTTTGCTCATACTAAAACTTGTTTTTTAGCCACTTGTGTACATGTTCCTTAGTCTTTACTAAGCACATCCCTTTCCCCACAGGCATAGTTTTAGTGTTCGAGCCTCTTTTGGGCCGCATTCTCCTACAAACAATGTTACATGTGCCCCCAAAGAGGGGGAATCATTACATAGTATACACAACACAAGATCTGTGCATACAATCAACATAGTTGAGGGCTCACAATTAGAATTAGGTCCTTAGTAAAGAGATGCCTTACTTGGAGCATCTATAACTAAGGGGTAGTTATATAGTGAGTGGGTTCAAACACACCACCGAACTCCATACACATTGGCTTTTACAGATGGAGTTTTCCTTAGCATTCCAAGGACTAATTAAAGGTTAGAGGATAACATTGGACCTTCCTCTCTACACTACTCATTGTGGCATAGGATCACCCAAAAACCTCGATAGTACAGATATATCTTATATTATTGGGAAGTGGTTAAAGGTTAGAGGATAAATCAAAATTTCCTCCCTATACTTCTTCATCAGTGGTGTGAGATCACCCAAAAAACTCACACGACATCGACATGATCCTTTCTACACCCTCTTTTCTCATCACATATCGGGTGCAGATGTTCCTTTTTCATTTTCTTACTTTTCATTCTATGATTTTTACATACATACGTACATACATCTTTACACATGTTTTCACACATATACATGTGTATTTGACTACTTGATTGTCTTTCTTTTAAAGTTCATCCATATGGGAAGAAAGAAGTCAACACCAACACAACATCATCAACATTACACACATCGATACTAACATGTAGGTACATCACACACATCAGCATCTACACATGCATTTCAACCCTAGGTTCACTCTCATCCTATTTTACACTTTTTCATCTTTATTCTTCACGCTCCACTATTTTCTCATTCCTCTCTTTTCCTAGTCCTTTAGCACACCTTCCACATCACTATGCATGTTTTATCGGGTATGCATATTTATCTACTTTATATTACCGAGAATTCTTATCACCAACATAAAGTGGGGAAAATGTAGACACAAAATCAAGCACTTTCGGTAATTATTTGGTCCCAATTACATACTATTATTCATATGATTCCTAAGTATGAAAAGTAATTACTAACCCTTGTCTTTTTCCATCTTTATTTTGTTTATGCTTTTGCTTTTAGTCTTGCACTTGTACTTGTTCATTCTATATTTTCACCTTTCTTCATTTATCATTCGGACTAGAGCATTGAGCCGGGCACCTAAAAAGAGGAAGATCAAAAAAGCACCAGTGAGAATGTGCACTCCTTTCCACATAGCTGTGGGTGCCCTATCCTCTATTTACTTGTACTTTTTAGTTCCTTTAAAGTTGTTTGAGAAATTTATATTTTTATTAGTCATCCTTTTCGGGGTTAGTTATGAAAAAAATAAGTGAATCATATAAATATATAATTATGTGATCCTAACAAGGACCAAGCACTAAGAATTACTATCACCACTTAAGATTACATCCATCAAAGGTATCTACTATGTGACTCCATTTACATCCATATAGCTCCATCACAAGGACACAAATCAGTTTTTCTACATAAAATTCATATGAGGGAAGTCTATTCTATTCCATGCACACATTATTTACATTCTACATTTAGCTATTGCTCACTACTCACAAAGTGTGACATGCACAATAGAACCTAGGGCACAATTCTACACACATGCACATAGAACTACATTAGTTTTGAGATGTACTACAATGCTGGATTAGTAATTCCACCATTGTGGTGACTAAGGATAATCTTTCCCCTTAATTTGCATCTTTCTTTTTAGGGTTTGATGTTTTGTCTAGGGTTTTATAGATGAATATTTCATTGCAATTTTACTAGTGCTTTGGTGATCACTCAAGAAAACATTTGGTGACACCTTAGAGGAGGTTTTTTTGTTGTTTTCGCATACCAGGGTGCCCAGAATTCAGACCAGGGTGCCCCATGTGCCTCCATCCTTATCCAAGTGCCCTGGTCTAGTCATACAGTCCAAATCTACATTTTCTCAAGCTCATGTGTAACTATTTCCTCCTCCTATTCAGCCAATCTCCATTGCGACGTAGTTTAACAACCTTGATGAATCAAATATGTATTATCCTAACCCTCTTTTTGTTTAGGGTTTCATATTTTACTTGTTTAGTTGTTTGGGTACTTTAAGTATTCCATTTATTTATTTATTTACTACTCCTATAGCATCAAATTATTCTAGAATAAGATCCATGTTAGCATAATCAAGATTAAAAGTTTCATAAGGATGAGATAGTTATATAAAGGTTCCCGATGATCCATGAACAAGTGTTTAAATGAATATCTAACTCATTTCGTAAGGAATGATTTTTTAGGTTTGCAACTCCATTAGGACCTTGTCCTAATCAATGTGTCTTGGTGATAATGAAGGTGTTTTAATTGCTCCAAGTTTTTGAAGGTGAACTAGACACCCATAAAATCATTCTCAAAGCATAAAGAAGTTTGAAATATCATACATTGATGTTGGTGAAGCAATCTTCATGACTGTGTTTTGGAGTTTTCATGGATATCCATACTAGGATAAGAATAAGTGATGGAATGGACTCTTGGGATTTGACTGCGCAAGTGTTCCAAGTATATGATGATTTTTTTACATCTTTAATTTCTTATCCTCATGATTTCATGACATGATAATATCTATAAATGGGTTTCGTGTACTCAAGATGAAGACCATTTTTAAAACCATGCACCTAGTGAATTATATGAGTGCCAATGAATATTTTTGATGAAATTGAAAGTTGAAGAGGTTATCCAAGATATAGAATGCTATGAAAAGTCCCTTATAATGTGCACACTTCACCATAACACTTGGCACATGCATATAAGAGCTAGAAATAAAAATATTGTTTAGAAGAAGACAAAAAGAAAATGGCGGTTAAAATGTCGGTATTGTTGGTCCAAAAATCTGTCGCCTGGACAGATCTATGGATAGATGAGCCAACAGTGTGCAGGGCTTAGCCCCTCTTTGAGTCAGCAAAGTGAAACTGGTTTATTGCTATTCTACCAGCAGGAATCTATGCAAGTCTCACAGATTCTGCCTTCGGGGGTTTGGGATCTCATCCCAGTAGAGTGTTTTCCAGCTGCGAAAAGAAAGGAATGAAAGAGGGAAAAGAGAAAGAACAGATCCGAAGGAAGAAAAGAAATGAATTCCAAAGCAGAAAGGTCAGAAGATTTATGTTTTTGGGTTGGTAGTAAACAGAGCCAAACCTACTTGCATAAATAAACAAAGCAATACTGATGAGCAAATGACAGAAAAGTAGATATGAATCCAACAGATTAAACACATACAGATCTAACGTAAGGAAGATCTAATGCATAACACAACTATTGAGCACAAAGTCTTAATATTTGTATTACTATTTTCTTCTGTTACAAGAAAGCTCAAAGTCTTTCTCTCCTCACTTCTATTTTCATCTAAAAAATGTTCACCCGAATACAACAAGTATTCCAGTATTTATAGAAGAGAGGAGAAGGAAAGAAGGCAAAAAGGAGCCAACCACCTATTTACAAAGATATTTACAAAATATCTAAAAGTCATGTTGACTTTTGACAACTTGATGGATGACATCATCCCATGATGCAACATGGATGATGTCATCATTTGTGCCAACACACTTTAGACATTTCAACAAGAAAGTCGAGAGAATAGAGAGAAGAAGAAGAAGAAGAAGAAGAAGAAGAAGCGTGACTACTCGTCATCGTCATCCCCGGCAGACCGAAAGGGGGTTGCACCGCTTCGATTTTGCTCAGAGATGATATGTGGAACCGAGTGTGGTATTCCAAAACTTGTTAATCATGGGCCCAAATTGATCCTGTGATGGATCCTTGTGCCGCTCGCTGATTACTTCGCAAGTCTCCCGCTCGCTTATGAGCTTTTCGGGAGTTTAGAATAATCTTTCTCTGCATCGATGAGGAACCCGTGAAGTCCCTACAGCCAAAGCAGGTTGTTGATAGATTCAGTGTCAAATGTGACCTCGGCCCGCTCCGAGAAGCGATCTCCTTGAAGATCCGGATAGTTTCATCAGCTGATCTCATGATAAAGGAAGGAGTGAGCAGCCCTGGAGACATGTTAAGAACAATTCACTCCATTTGATGCATCGCATCCAGGGCCTCTTCCTTCACCTTGTCTATCTTTTCCAGAACAAATTCCAGCTGATCTATCCGATAGTCCAGAGTGGACATGGTTTTGTTGAGGGCCCTTGGATGGCCGAAAACTCTAAACTTGACTAGATCTTCGACTGAACAGTCGAACATTTGTTGAAAGGTCTCATGTTGGAGTCTAGCATGTTCTAGCTCTTCTGATATGGGACCCGCTAATGCTTGGAGTTCCTTGTTCGCCTTTCTGATGTTTAGATATGAATTGACATACTCGGCGATCACTCTTTCACTGTCCTTGAGGATCTGGCTCCTCCAAGTAGAAACGGCCATACCCTGCTCGCCGATCTTTGAATATTCATTGATTTTCTCCTGGCTGAGAAGCTCAGAAGTCTCGGCTGGCAGTCGTGGGAGGTGCACTACCCATCTTCTGTAAGGCTTGAAGCAGATATTTGTTCTGCTCCTTCAGTAGCCTTTTCTCTTCTTTTATTTCTTGAAGCTTTTTGCAGAGGGCATCGACTGCGGAAAGAGCTTCCCCCTGGAGACTTTCAGAAGACGTCCCCATTGTGACTTGAGTCACAGTAAAATCTGTCGGAGACAGATCTTTTTTCTCCTTGAGGGGATCAGGGTATGCTATTTCCATAACTCTCTCACCTGCAGCACTTTGAGAGAAGCGTGTTACAGGCTTTTGCTTCTTTGCCCCTTTGGCTGGAATTACTGAAAAGTCCATCGGAGTGATGGGAACTTTCCTCTTTTGCTGGCCCAGCTGCTGAGAGATCCAGGCTGGTCCCATAGAAGAAGGACCAGAGACAGAGGAGGAGGGAGCAACAGTAGAAGAGGGGAAAAACGTGGAGACACGCGGCGGCGGCATTGAAAGCATAGCCGAAGAAGTGTCCACGGGAGGAAGGGAAACCGTAGCTGCAGAAGACATAGGAAGGGAAGGGAGCCCGGAAATGAGGGAAGAAATGGAAGAAGATAAATCAGCGAGGGAGGAGAAGATAGACGAAGAGGTGGGGGAAAGAGTAGAAGAAGGGACAGAGGACGCGACCAAAGGGGTGGTCGTGTGAGTCACTTGAGGAGGGGAAGGAAGAGAAGAAGAAGGGATAGAAGGGACTTCTGTGGTTGTAGCAATGCCGACATCCTGAGTGGATGGGCGTATGGGACTATCCTCTGCTTCTTTCTCTGGCGAATCCAGAGTTATTACTGTTCTCGCGCTGTGGAAAGAGGACATTCAGGGGCTTCTTCCTGAATGGTGCTAGATTCACCTTCTACACCTTTGCCTTTTAGCTACTTCTTGGACCTTGGAGGTGCATTGCCCAATGGGGAGGTTGTGAAATCTACCCCGAGGTAGATCAGCCCATTCATGCGGCACCGATTGCTCGTTTTCGCGCATTGTCTCATTGACCCTCTCCTCAATTGTTTGAGGAGCCTTGCTTCTGTCAATGGCCGGGAAGGGCCAATCATCCCCTTCCGTGTCATTATACACCTTGTCTACTTCATCTTCCGTAGTTTGGAAGCCTTTGGGGACAATGGCCACTCTGTATTGGATAATTTCCACCAATGCTAAGTGAGAATGATCCTTTCTTCTGAGTTCCACCTCGTGGATGACGTCAATGTAAATATCCTCAATTTGAGGGACATGGATCGGATCAAGCTTAGCTCTTGGCAGGCAGCCCCTTGGGTCAAAGGTAGGCCTGGCTGGGAAGTCATGTTTCAAATTGAGCAACTCCAGCTCTGCGAACATTTCCTTCACCTTGTGATGGGTGGAGCATGTGTATCGGCCCACTGTGAGGGGGAAAGGAGTTCCGCCCTTCTTTCTTTTGAGGCATTTCTCATGGTATGTGACCAGCTGCCTTGATAGCTCTAGTAGAATCAGCTTAGGTCCAGCATACCTCGGTAGCCTGGTTGGCTCACCCAAGAAGTTGACCACCCTCAGATAGGTAAATGTGGGAAACTGGGTGAACAGGGCCCCCCACTTCTCCACGGTTGACACAATGTTTTTGGTCGTGCGACCATGAGTTAGATTTGGCCTCAACAGGAAAATGATGTGATAGAAGAAAGCATCATTAATTTTGGCGAATTGAGGGATGCTATTCTCCAGCCTCAGTTCTGGATAATATTCATATATTTTGACCTGAGGCCAAATTCCACTTCGGTTTAGCCCTGGATAATCCCTCTCCGACGCTGCAGCGTAGACTACGTAGGAGTTCATATGGAACACTCCCATTGTGGCGAATTATTGTAGCTGCTCGGAAATGGTGCTGCTTATAATCTCCCCCCAGCAAAAGCGTTGCTCAGGCACATTCTTATTCATCGTTTCCAAGTAGCGCAGCATCCATTTATGGAAGTAATGGGTGTCAGAGAGCTCGAAGACCCTGCTCAGGAAGGTAATGGTATCACTGAGCTCTTCTGAGAAGTCACTGCGGTGGATGATTTGGGGCCACCGGGTTACCACCTTCTTGTTTTTCAAGTAGACTTCGTTCATTAGTTGCATGCATTGGTCTTCATTGTCTTCCCAGGCCTTGATGCACTCTTCTTGGCTGACGGCCACAAAGTGCCGGTGGTGAGGGATGTCGAGCATTATCTCAAAATGACAGGAAGTGAGGTTTATGACTACCTCGCCCTTGCTGTTTTCGACACATCTTGTGTCCTTGTTGTAAGATTGTGTAATCACCATCATGAATTCATTGTTGACGGCACCGGAGATTCCTCCATGTAGTGCGAAGTGAGCATCGCCTATTAACTTGTCCATCCATGGACTTCTTGTAACCTTCTGAGTTCTAACCCAGAATTCTTCCATGTCAATGTGACCCAATTCTGAGTCTCTGACATCCATACTGCATTCAGCCTGTGATTCGGGCATCCTGACCCTTTGATATTTGTACTTCATCTCTTCCTCTGTAAGCTTAGCCTTTCCTCTTGGTTTGGTGGGTCTCTTGCTGGATGTAGACATATGTTCTTTCGAACTCAGTTGCTGATCTGCATGAAGAAGAAGTGAGACCCAATCCAAAAAGGTTGAATTAGCCATTTGATCTTCCATTGGAAAGTCAGCAGAAGAAAGAGTTAGAGATTTTAAGGCTCCTGTATGCAGGCGCATGAAAATTGCAACTTGCAGGCCAAATAGATAAGGCGCATGGCGCATGGATGTTGCAGATTGCATTTTATAAAGGGCGCATGGAATTTTCATGTTGCATTGGGATTTGGTGCGCCCTTCGGCACATGGATGGATCGTGTAACATTGAATTTTCGTGCGCCAAAGGGATATGGCGCGGCGCACGAAGAGTTTACACAACATAATGTTATTGCAATCGGGGATGCGCCTGCGCCTTTATAGCTTCATACTTGCGCAGATAAAACTTGTGTTGCATGGAAGCTGGGTGTGCCATGGGCGCATGGAAAGGTGATGCAAAGACAAAGGATGGTGCACCAAAGGGCGCGAGATTTGACATTTGTAGCATGTGAAAGAGGCGCGCCAAAGGGCGCAGAGGCGTAATGATGCAACAAGCTTGAGTTGGGTGCGCATCGCGCGTGGATGTTGCAGATTACAAGGCGGTCAGATGCGCCAAAGGGGCGCAAATGTTCATGATGTTGCAGGGGTGACAGATGCGCCAAGGAGGAAAACAGAGAACTAAACTCTCAAAGGGGGTTTTACATGATGTAGGTTCCTTCTACTCCTTCGTTCCTATTTGAAAGGCTCAGTGGGGTAGATAAAATGATCTAGATCAGGAGGGCCACAACCACTGTTTCAAGAAAACGTCCTTCTCCAGCAGATCTGGAAAGAGGAAGGATAGCATGGGGGGGCAGACAGCAAACGGAGGAGGCTAGGCCAACACATTTATATTTCAAAACCAACTAGCAAGCTAAAACCAGACCAAGAACATACCAAGAACTGAAAACACAAAACGCACGAGAGAGAAAGACACCTCATACCTGGATAAATAGCAAAAGCTCGGGAACGGGTCCACAAGGCGATGAAAACGACGAGGCAGGGGCTGACAGGCTCAGAAAAATCACGTGCTCAGCGAAAAGTGAAAATGACATTTGGGCGCGCAAAACACATATATATAGGCAAGCTGGTCATAAATGCGCCACCCACTTTTTAAAAGGCGCATGAGAGTTGCTGTCGACAGGAGAAAGCGTGCCCTTTGGCGCACGAAAGTATTTGACAACAGGAGACAAAGTGTGCCTTTGGCGCACCAAAAGCATTGTCGACATAAAGTTATGTGCGCCCTTTGGCGCACCAAAACATTTTGTTGCACTAAGATTATGCCCTTCGGCGCACCAAAGAGTGGTGCAACAAAAGTTGTACTAACACAAGCACATGCACCTTGGCGCACGCAGGGAAGGTTCAACATTCTTTGGCGCATGAAAAGTTGTGTTGACATTGAAAACCATGCGCCAAAGCTTTTAAGGGGGCATCAAAAGTTAGTGTTGCAAAGCAATTTCATGTGCCCAGCCCAAAAAGGCTCAAAAAGACTAAGTTCGAAAACTAGATTTCCGGGAAGGGATTTTACAACATTTCGAACGCAAGGGATCCCTAACGAGGGATCGGAAAAAAATTTCGGTATGGTTATCGGTAAAATTTCCCTTGTCAATTTTACGGGATAACAGCTGGCTCTTTCTGGGGACTATCCCTGAGTAAAATCGGGGGTAGAGAATCCCAGATCACTTGTGCCTATCCATTGGGTAACAGAGTCAAAAACAAGGGCGACCGGAGGGGGAGCAAAAGAAAACACACAACAAACCAAAAGCAAACACATGACGAAAGCAAACACACAACAAAAAGAAAACTGTACAAAGAAGAGAGCAAGCTCTACTTCCTGAAGATCTTCAGATGCTGCCCGCTATAAGGAAGCGGGAGTTTGGTTCCATCCAGATATGAGAGATAGAAGCTATTCTCTCTGTTGAGCTGCTTGATCTTGAAGGGCCCTCTCCACAGGGAATCAAACTTTCCGTGCATGCCCTTTGGCTCTCTTCGCTTGTCCCACAAAAGGACGAGATCTCCCACTTGAAAATCTCTTTGCTTGGCCTTCTTATCAAAAAGCCTCTTAACTTGATTCTGATGTTCAGTGATCCTGTCGACCACCCTTACTCTCTTTTCTTCAAGTTTTGCCAGATACATGATTCTCTTTTCAAGAGAATTTTGGAAAGTTTCATCTTCAATGGCTCGTGCCAAGCGTAGAGCAAGAAGTTCCGCAGAAATGGGAAGTTCGGCATCCAGTGCCATATAACACTTGAAAAGGTGACATGCCGAGAGATCTCTTGGGAGTAATACGATCGCCCACAAAGCGTCGACAAAGACTTGTGCCACATTCCGCTGATTCTCCTCTACTAACTTCCGTATGATGGTCACCAAGTTCTTGTTATTCGGATTCCACCGACCATTTCCCCGAGGGTAATAATCGAGGCATGTGCTAAAGTTATACCATATTCATAGCAAAAACTAATAACCTCTCGTGAAGAGAAATTAGAAGCATTATCAAGAACGCATTTTGTTTGGAACGCCGAACCCGACAATGATATTTTCTTTAATGAAATTACAAACCACCTAAGAAGTGGCATGCTTGTGTGTATGGCTTCCACCCACTTGGTAAAGTAATCCATCATTGTAAGGACATAGCTATGTCCAGGAACTCGATTGAGGATTGAGTGCGCTAACAAAATCAATTCCCCATTGCCCGAATGGTTCATTGATAATGACCGGCCTTAGGGAAGGGCAGCCAGACTTGGGCTTGCCGACGAATTGTCGACAAAGGTTCACATTTCACCACCCAGGTGGCTGTATCTTGGAAGAGCGTCGGCCAATAGTACCTAGCTCGAATGATCTTGTGTGTAGTTACGGAGGAAGAGAAATGCCCTCCACAAGCTGAATTGTGAAAACTTTCCAGTAGTTTTACTTGTTGGGGTTTGTCAACACATCGCAAAAAGATGCCATCTATCCCACGTTTATATAAGCCGTCATCCCAGATGACATATTTAGCCGCTCTGAGCTTTATAGTGCGCTTCTCCTTTGCAGTTAGGTGCATCGGGCATTCGCCGTAGGTAAGGAAGAAAGCGATGTCGGAGTACCACTCATCACTAGTTGCAACAAATAGAACCAGAGGCAGAGAATCAGGCCCTTCTTGCCGGTCCTGTGTTTCATCGGTGTAGTCACCCCTTTCATCAGATTTTTCTGAATCTTTGTTTTCAGCCATTAGCCGACACTGTGCCCTGCCCTTACCAGCTTGGTTGGTTTAATATCCAGGTCATACTCCTGGACCTTTGCGATCCAATTTCCTCACAAGCTTCCTAACTCCTGCTGAGTTAGAATTGATTTCACCGCCGTGTCTGGAACCAGCACCACCGTATGCGAGTTTAGAATGTAATACCTGAAATTCTTCACTGCTTTGACAACGGCAAAGGCATGCTTTTCCAGCTGAGTCATCTTTAGTTCGTGAGGCTTGAGGGGAGAACTCATGAATGCAATCGGGGATTCAATGTCTTCTGAATTCTTTTGCATTAAGATGGCAGACACAGTATGCTCAGATGCATAACTATACATGATGAAGTCCTTGGAGAAATCGGGACATACCAGATCGGCGCATGAGCAACGGAAGCTTTTATTTCTTCAAATGACCTTTTCCCTCTTCACTCCATCTGAAAGTTGGTGACCCTTTCATCATGTTCAATATGTGACGGGTCTTTTCAGCAAAGTCAGGAACAAAACACCTAAGAAAGTTCACCTTTCCAAGAAAGAATGAACACCAGTCTTACTTGTAGGTAGAGTAAGGCTATGAATAGCCTTAACTCTTTCCAAGATCTATCTTTGTTCCTTCTTTGCTGACCACATGGCCTAGCAACTTCCCTTCCGTGACTCCAAAAACAGACTTTTTTGGGTTTAGGGAAATCCCATGTTCTCGGCACCTGGCCAACACTTGCTCCAAGTGATCACAGTGATCACTTCGTTGTTTAGAGAACACAGTCAGGTCATCTAGATAAACCACAATGACTTTTCCCATCATACCTTTGAATGCAAAGTCCATGGCCCACTGAAAAGTGGCACCAGCATTAGTTAGGCCGAAAGGCATCCTGCTGTAGGCAAATGTACCCCAGGGAGTAGTGAATGCTGTTTTGAATTGATCTTCAGGCGAGACTTCAATCTGATTGTAGCCTAAAAAACCATCAAGCATGGACAGCATTTCTGATCCAGTTACTGCTTGCAGAACTTGATCCATTATCGGAAGAGGGTAGTTGTCTTTCAGCGAAGCTTGATTCAAATTTCGAAAGTCTACGCATATGCGTATCTCGCCGTTTTCTTCCGTGATCGGCACAATATTTGCTACCCAAGTGCTGTGATGGATAGGGAAGATGATTCTTGCGTCCAGCATCTTCTGAATTTCGGCCTGGATGGTGCCCGAAATCTTGGGATTATAGTGCCTCTACTTCTGGCGGAAGGCTTTGGCATCATCTTTCAACGGAATATCGTGTTGAACGTCCTTTGGCTTGAAGGACTTTAAATCGGCATAAGACCATGCCAATACATCCATATATTTTTTCAGCAACTTGACAAATTTTTCGCTTCTTCTTCAGCGCAACATTTGCCAATGTTCACGAATTGCGGGTGTTCTATCGAACCTATATTGACCGGTTCGGTTTCTGGGGACGAGCTAGGGTCGTCCCGCTTCTTCTTTTTTACAAAACGGTCATGCCTGTCGAACAGGCGTTCCAGAGAAACCAGGCCCTTTGGAATTTTATTTCCCTTGAGCTGACATATGCCATCGTTACCTTCAGATTCATTGCCTTGGTCGGTGACTGACTCACGGCAAGTGGAAGTAGACCCTTCAAAGTGCAATTCTTTAAAATTTTCTACCTTCTCCAGAAAGGCAATGAGTTGATTATCATCATTGAACACCTGCCAATGCTGAGAATTATCTGGCACGCTCGGGTGGAAAACCACCTCAATGGTGTACTTGTTCATTTTCAAACCTGGATGTGGGAGCATGAGAGATGCTGAAACAGCCAATGAATCAGCCATGTCATTTTGGGCTCTTGGAATCGCCTCTATTGAAAAAGCATCAAATTCTTCGATGCTGTCCCATACTGCATTACGGTAATGTCTGAGCCTTTCATTCTTTACTTGGTAAATCCTTTTGACCTGATTTACAACTAGCTCAGCATCACCTTGTACTTTTAAATTTTTAATTCCTCTTTCTTTTGCGGCTTGCATACCGAGTAAGAGAGATTCATACTCAGCAGTATTGTTAGTGTTGAAAAACTGCAATTTGAAAGAGAGAGGAATGACTTCTTCCTCAAGAGATATCAAGCACGGCCCCAGGCGCCACATCCACTAGTTGCACGCACTGCCATCGACCGCAATGTCCAGATCTTATTAAGATCTCCTTCCGAACGAGGACACCCATTTTATCTGTCTCGGTAGATAAGAAGTAATTCCCCATCCCGATGATTCAAAAAGGATTTGAGCTTTGGGGTCTTCAGTGGTAACCAAGTATTTCTTTTGTGATTCGCTCCAAAGTTTGCATTACGCCTTTGATCTGGAATTCTAGCTTTGGACCGTCCATATGAATTTCTCCACCAACTTCGCTGCAAAAACTTCTTCCCAGAATATTCCATATGCTGCCGGAATGTCAGCAACGAGGACTGTCATTTTACTCTTTTATCCGGGAAAGCCGCAAATGCAAATTACGCGTCCTTGATTTGGCCAACCAACGGAACTTGCTTAGTTTCCAAAGAATAACATCTACCGAAAGGCTTGGTAAGAGTGAGGCCCAAAGCATGGGTGACTTTTGCCGGCATGACGTTGTCAGAAGCCCCGGAATCAATTATGCAATTACTCAGCTTGTGACCATTGATCAGCAGAGAGAGATAGAAAGGTTCTATCTTGCCTGACGCAGATGTTGAAGCAACATTTATATGGGATTCAGGGGGAGTGGAAAGGATTCCTTTTGGGGAAACCTGATTAGATATAACAGCTTGACTTTGGATATACTTAGTCAATCTTACAAGTTGTTTGGGGTTTGACTGAAGATACTCAGCTTCAGACATTTGGATCTTGGTCTTTTTTGCATGATCTATGATATCAAACGTGGCCAAGGGTTGTGTTGGTAAAGGAATGAGTCCCTCACCTCGCGATGATGGAATAGGATTGGTGGTCTTAGTAGGAATGTGAGAGGATTGATTTGGAGGAGAGATAGGGGGAAAAGATTTCTTTGTAAAAGATTTGCCAGGGAGTTGAGCAGGAAGAGGATTACCTCTTTTAGCAACGATTGGAGGTGCGTTTGACATGGCCTTCTCTCCTACCTGGACATGGGCAGCAACTTCCGCTTCTTTTCCTTGTGAGCGAGTAAAAACAGCATATGACTGCCCGCTTGCGTAGCCTGAGTACCCTCTTCTTCATCAGATTCTTCCTCATCAAATTCCATATACCCGATAGTAGAGTCGCCAGTCGGTTCACCGACATCTTGATCATCTTCACCTTGAGACGAAGGTTCTTCATAATACTGCTCTTCTTCTTCAATCTCGGCCAGAGCATTGACCAGAGGAGCTTCAAGCGCCAACCGTGGAGCAGTTGTAGGTAAGCGCGGTCTTTGTGAAACATTGTTAGGAACAAAATTCCTCCACGGAATATCCCGGTATGAGGAACTGGGAGAGGCCTGGGCCAACTGTTTCTTTAATGTGAGCAAATCATTTACCATCTTTTGGAATGCTGGATCAGACGAAGTGGTGGGCGAAGGGCCCAAAGATTTAGGCTTGGCTGATTCCTTTTTTAATTCGCCAGATATTATCAGATTATCCTCTATGCAAATGGCAGCGGCTTGGGCGAGAACCAAGGTGGAAACTCGTTCCTGAAGGAGCAAGAAACTAACTTTCGAGCTCATAGCGTTTACGAAGAAACACTTTTGATTTTCCGGCGTTGGAAGCATGGCAACAGGGACACGGTTGATTAGCGCATTGAACCGGGCGACAAAATCGTGCATGGTCTCATTCGCCTCCTTCTTCAGGTGAGTGATCCATGATAATAATGCAAATGCATCCTCTGAAGGCTTGTATCTATCTTCGAAAGCATCCCGTAAGGTGGCCCAACTGGTAATAGACCCGGCCGGCAAATGCTGAAACCATTCAGCTGCAGGTCCTTGTAGGGTTTCCAGAAAAAGGCGAACCGACACATCTTCGTGGGTCACATCCAAAATACTGCATGACATGATGAATGCAGATATGTGGGAATCCATGCTTTGATTTCCGCTCCCGTCGAATTTGGGAAAATTCTTTCGATTTCCATGAGGGAGAGCGTGAACTGGATGTGGTAAAGCCAAAGGACCCATCGCGTTTCCCCATGGTACCGCCATCTGAAAACCCGGAAAGAGAACACGAGCTGGAAGTGTGGTTCCACTGAGTAACAAGGCACTACAAAGGGATGTGGATGTCCCCTACAAAAGACTTTTTCTTCGTGAAGGTGAGACACTTCTAGATGATCGGCTAGCCAAGCTTAAGCTTAACTGAAAAACATGCCGGTGTCATGCTGAAATTGTGCCTTTGAAGCAGATTGAAAGTAGGATCAGCTTCTCCACGGGCTCACCTGCTGCGCACAGAAAAGGTTCACTGCACTGTAACTTCCAGATCTCGTAATGTTATGGCGCAGATTCAAACTTTCTTTTGGTTGTACTTGCTGATTTTCTAGTTTTTCCGCAAAAACCAGCAGCAGTACTTTTCTAGATATTTAAAAACTATCCTCCTCGAAAAACCCATTGCGGTTAATGACAAATAACAGCGAGGATAAGATGGCAGGGAAGAATAGCAAGCTGATTTTCAGATCTGATTTTTACTTTTTCAGAGGGTTTCAAACTTTTTAGAAAACAGTCAAAAATCCAGATCTACGGCAAAATACTGATTTTTTTGTAAAAACTCAGCGAACTAAAGATCTTTAACTGGACCAGATCTATGACTCTCAGAAGAAAATTTTTCAATTTGAGCACTTTTGCAAATTTTTAGATTTTTAACAAAAAGTTCAGATTTGCAAACAGGCAGCAATCCTTTAATTTTTCTGATTTTTTATCTTACTACCATCATAGATCTATGATCTATTCGATCCCCAATGAGTCGCCAAAAGCTGTTGGTCCAAAAATCACGCCTGGACAGATCTATGGATAGAAGAGCCAACAGCAGTGTGCAGGATTAGCCCTCTTTGAGTCAAAGCAAAGTGAAACGGTTTATTGCTATTCTACCGGCAGGAATCTATGCAAGTCTCATGATTCTACCTTTGGGGGGTTTGGGATCTCATCCCAAGAGAGTGTTCAGTGCGCGAAAAGAAAAGAATGAAAGAGGGAAAAGAGAAAGAACAGATCCGAAGGAAGAAAAGAAATGAATTCCAAAGCAGAAAGGTCAGAAGATTTATGTTTTTGGGTTGGTAGTAAACAGAGCCAAACCTACTTGCATAAATAAACAAAGCAATACTGATGAGCAAATGACAGAAAAGTAGATATGAATCCAACAGATTAAACACATGCGCAGATCTAACGTAAGGAAGATCTAATGCAACACTGACCTATTGAGCACAAAGTCTTAATATTTGTATTACTGTTTTCTTCTGTTACAAGAAAGCTCAAAGTCTTTCTCTCCTCACTTCTATTTTCATCTAAAAAATGTTCACCCGAATACAACAAGTATTCCAGTATTTATAGAAGAGAGGAGAAGGAAAGAAGGCAAAAAGGAGCCAACCACCTATTTACAAAGATATTTACAAAATATCTAAAAGTCATGTTGACTTTTGACAACTTGATGGATGACATCATCCCATGATGCAACATGGATGATGTCATCATTTGTGCCAACACACTTTAGACATTTCAACAAGAAAGTCGGAGAATAGAGAGAAGAAGAAGAAGAAGAAGAAGAAGAAGAAGCAGCTACTCGTCATCGTCATCCTGCGGCCGAAAGGGGGTTGCCTGCTTCTGATGCTGCTCAGGAGATGATATGTGGAACTGAGCGCGGTATTCCAAAAACTTGTTAATCATGGGCCCAAATTGATCCTGTGATGGATCCTTGTCTTGCTTCGCCGATTGCTTCGCAAGTCTCCCGCCGCTTATGAGCTTTTCTGGGAGTTTAGAATAATCTTTCTCCGCCTCGATGAGGAACCCGATGAAGTCCCTACAGGCCAGCAGGTTGTTAAAAGATTCAGTGTCAAATGTGACCTCTGGCCCGTTCCTTGAGAAGCGATCTCCTCAAGATCCGGATAGTTTCATCAGCTGATCTCATGATAAAGGAAGGAGTGAGCAGCCCTGGAGACATGTTAAGAACAATTCACTCCATTTGATGCATCGCATCCAGGGCCTCTTCCTTCACCTTGTCTATCTTTTCCAGAACAAATTCCAGCTGATCTATCCGATAGTCCAGAGTGGACATGGTTTTGTTGAGGGCCCTTGGATGGCCGAAAACTCCGAACTTGACCAGATCTTCGACTGAACAGTTGAACATTTGTTGAAAGGTCTCATGTTGGAGTCTAGCATGTTCTAGCTCTTCTGATATGGGACCCGCTAATGCTTGGAGTTCCTTGTTCGCCTTTCTGATGTTTAGATATGAATTGACATACTCGGCGATCACTCTTTCACTGTCCTTGAGGATCTGGCTCCTCCAAGCAGAAACGGCCATACCTTGCTCGCCGATCTTTGAATATTCATTGATTTTCTCCTGGCTGAGAAGCTCAGAAGTCTCGGCGCAGTCGTGGGAGGTGCACTACCCATCTTCTGTAAGGCTTGAAGCAGATATTTGTTCTGCTCCTTCAGTAGCCTTTTCTCTTCTTTTTTTTTCAAGCTTTTGCAGAGGGCATCGATCGCGGAAAGAGCTTCCCCTGGAGACTTTCGAAGATGTCCCCATTGTGATTTGAGTCACAGTAAAATCTGGTCGAGATGCATCTTTTTCTCCTTGAGGGGATCAGGGTATGCTATTTCCATAACTCTCTCACCTGCAGCACTTTGAGAGAAGCGTGTTACAGGCTTTGCTTCTTTGCCCCTTTGGCTGGAATTACCGAAAAGTCCATCGGAGCGATGGGAACTTTCCTCTTTTGGCCCAGCTGCTGAGAGATCCAAGCTGGTCCCATAGAAGAAGGACCAGAGACAGAGGAGGAGGGAGCAACAGTAGAAGAGGGGAAAAACGTGGAGACACGCGGCGGCGGCATTGAAAGCATAGCCGAAGAAGTGTCCACGGGAGGAAGGGAAACCGTAGCTGCAGAAGACATAGGAAGGGAAGGGAGCCCGGAAATGAGGGAAGAAATGGAAGAAGATAAATCAGTGAGGGAGGAGAAGATAGACGAAGAGGTGGGGGAAAGAGTAGAAGAAGGGACAGAGGACGCGACCAAAGGGGTGGTCGTGTGAGTCACTTGAGGAGGGAAGGAAGAGAAGAAGAAGGGATAGAAGGGACTTACGTGGTCAGAAGTAATGCCGACATCCCGAGTGGATGGGCGTATGGGACTATCCTCCGCTTCTTCTTTCCGGTGAATCCAGAGTTATTACCTGGTAGCTGCTTCTCGGCAGCGGCATTTGTGGAAAGAGGACATTGAGGGCTTCTTCCCGAATGGTGCTAGATTCACCTTCTACACCTTTGCCTTTTAGCTGCTTCTTGGACCTTGGAGTGCATTGCCGTAGTTTGGAAGCCTTTGGGGACAATGGCCACTCCGTATTGGATAATTTCCGCCAATGCTAAGCGAGAATGATCCTTTCTTCTGAGTTCCACCTCGTGGATGACGTCAATGTAAATATCCTCAATTTGAGGGACATGGATCGGATCAAGCTTAGCTCTTGGCAGGCAGCCCCTTGGGTCAAAGGTAGGCCTGGCTGGGAAGTCATGTTTCAAATTGAGCAACTCCAGCTCTGCAAACATTTCCTTCACCTTGTGATGGGTGGAGCATGTGTATCGGCCCACTGTGAGGGGGAAAGGAGTTCCACCCTTCTTTCTTTTGAGGCATTTCTCATGGTATGTGACCAGCTGCCTTGATAGCTCTAGTAGAATCAACTTAGGTCTAAAGCATACCTCGGTAGCCTAGTTGGCTCACCCAAGAAGTTAACCGCCTCAAATAGGTAAATGTGGGAAACCTGGATGAACAAGGCCCCCACTTCTCCACGGTTGACACAATGTTTTTGGTCGTGCGACCATGAGTTAGATTTGGCCTCAACAGGCAAATGATGTGATAGAAGAAAGCATCATTAATTTTGGCGAATTGAGGGATGCTATTCTCCAGCCTCAGTTCTAGATAATATTCATATATTTTGACCTGAGGCCAAATTCCACTTCGGTTTAGCCTTGGATAATCCCTCTCCGACGCTGCAGCGTAGACTACGTAGGAGTTCATAT
This sequence comes from Taxus wallichiana var. yunnanensis, assembly GCA_018340775.1. NCBI lineage: Eukaryota > Viridiplantae > Streptophyta > Pinopsida > Cupressales > Taxaceae > Taxus > Taxus wallichiana. The sequence continues at coordinate 167,544,236 of CM031243.1, read as the reverse complement.
GGAACACTCCCGTTGTGGCGAATTGTTGTAGACTGCTGGAAATGGTGCTGCTTATAATCTCCCCCCAGCAAAAGCGTTGCTCAGGCACATTCTTATTCATCGTTTCCAAGTAGCGCAGCATCCATTTATGGAAGTAATGGGCGTCAGAGAGCCCGAAGACCCTGCTCAGGAAGGTAATGGTATCGCTGAGCTCTTCTGAGAAGTCACTGCGGTGGATGATTTGGGGCCACCAGGTTACCACCTTCTTGTTTTTCAAGTAGACTTCGTTCATTAGTTGCATGCATTGGTCTTCATTGTCTTCCCAGGCCTTGATGCACTCTTCTTGGCTGACGGCCACAAAGTGCCGGTGGTGAGGGATGCCGAGCATTATCTCAAAATGACGGGCAGTGAGGTTTATGACTACCTCGCCCTTGCTGTTTTCGACACATCTTGTGTCCTTGTTGTAAGATTGTGCAATCACCATCATGAATTCATTGTTGACGGCACTGACGGGGATTCCTCCGACGGCAGTGGCACTGCCTATTAATTTGTCCATCCATGGACTTCTTGTAACCTTCTGAGTTCTAACCCAGAATTCTTCCATGTCAATGTGACCCAATTCTGAGTCTCTGACATCCATACTGCATTCAGCCTGTGATTCGGGCATCCTGACCCTTTGATATTTGTACTTCATCTCTTCCTCAGTAAGCTTAGCCTTTCCTCTTGGTTTGGTGGGTCTCTTGCTGGATGTAGACATATGTTCTTTCGAACTCAGTTGTTGATCTGCATGAAGAAGAAGTGAGACCCAATCCAAAAAGGTTGAATTAGCCATTTGATCTTCCATTGGAAAGTCAGCAGAAGAAAGAGTTAGAGATTTTAAGGCTCAGGGCGCAGGGCGCATGAAAATTGCAACTTGCAGGCCAAATAGATAAGGCGCATGGCGCATGGATGTTGCAGATTGCATTTTATAAAGGGCGCATGGAATTTTCATGTTGCATTGGGATTTGGTGCGCCCTTCGGTGCATGGATGGATTGTGTAACATTGACTTTTCGTGCGCCAAAGGGATATGGCACGGCGCACGAAGAGTTTACACAACATAATGTTATTGCAATCGGGGATGCGCCTGCGCCTTTATAGCTTCATACTTGCGCAGATAAAGCTTGTGTTGCATGGAAGCTGGGTGCGCCATGGGTGCATGGAAACGTGATGCAGCACAAAAGGATGGTGCGCTAAAGGGGGGTGAGATTTGACATTTGTAGCATGTGAAAGAGGCACGCAAAGGCGCAGAGGCGTAATGATGCAACAAGCAGGTGGAGTGCGCATCCGGCGCGCAGGATGTTGCAGATTACAAGGCGGTCAGATGCGCCAAAGGGGCGCAAATGTTCATGATGTTGCACAGGGGTGAGATGCGCCAAGGAGGAAAACAGAGAACCGAACTCTCAAAGGGGGTTTTTACATGATGTAGGTTCCTCTACTCTTTCGTTCCTATTTGAAAGGCTCAGTGGGGTAGATAAAATGATCTAGATCAGGAGGGCCACAACCACTGTTTCAAGAAAACGTCCTTCTCCAGCAGATCTGGAAAGAGGAAGGATAGCATGGGGGCAGCGGAAAGAAACGGAGGAGGCTAGGCCAATACATTTATATTTCAAAACCAACTAGCAAGCTAAAACCAGATCAAGAACATACCAAGAACTGAAAACACAAAATGCATGAGAGAGAAAGACACCTCATACCTGGATAAATAGCAAAAGCTCGGGAACGGGTCCACAAGGCGATGAAAATGACGAGGTAGGGGCTGACAGGCTCAGAAAAATCACGTGCTCAGTGAAAAGTGAAAATGACATTTGGGCGCGCAAAACACATATATATAGGCAAGCTGGTCATAAATGCACCACCCACTTTTTAAAAGGCGCATGAGAGTTGTCGACAGGAGAAAGCGTGCGCCCTTTGGCGCACGAAAGTATTTGACAACAGGAGACAAAGCACACCTTTGGTGCACCAAAAGCATTGTCGACATAAAGTTATGTGTGCCCTTTGGCGCACCAAAACGTTTTGTTGCACTAAGATTATGTGCGCCAAAGGCGCGCTTAAAGAGTGGCGCAACAAAAGTTGTACAACACAAGCGCATGCGCCTTGCACACACACAGGAAGGTTCAACATTCTTTGGCACATGAAAAGTTGTGTTGACATTGAAAACCATGCGCCAAAGGCTTTTAAGGGGGCGCATCAAAAGTTAGTGTTGCAAAGCAATTTCATGCGCCCAGCCAAAAAAGGCTCGAAAAGACTAAGTTCGAAAACTAGATTTCCCGGGAAGGGATTTTACAATGTTTGAACGCAAGGGATCCCTAACGAGGATTGGGACAAAATTTTGGTATGTTATCGGTAAAATTGCCTTGTCAATTTTACGGGATAACAAGTATGTCAAACTTAAAAATATTTTTCAATGGTTTATATATGTGCAATGAATTAGGTGGTATTTTACGATCCTTTTCGGTGTAATAATTTCCATGATAGGTCGATGACAACATGGTTCTTGTAGCTAGCACACTTACGAGGTAATGATGACTTTGCATCAATTTTATATGATGTCATATACACTCTTGTATGAGTTGAATGGTCAAGAATATGAAGGGGTGAATGTGTAAGGAAGGTGAAGAGTAATAGTTTTAATATTCATCTATTTTCATGTATAATTATGCATGGAAAATATATTTTGGAGGAATGAAAAGATAGAGGTCTATACTTGTGTGTGTGTGGAAAAAATGAGTTTGTAAAAGAGATGTCTTGAAGGAAGTATGAGGTGAGGCATGAGCCGATGAGTTTCATGAACTCGAGAGAGGAGAAATATGAGCCTATTATGTGTGAATGAGGTAAAAATAGTTGTTTTTACGAGAGGATTAAATACTATGGTTGCGGTAGTGTGAAGTGATGAGAATATAGGTGAGTCAAGATGAGTGAAGAAGGGAGATGAAGAGATAATAGGAGTTGAATAAGAGATCACAATTTTTTGTATCATATAACAAGATGAAGGTGATTAAAAATCTGATAATTCTAACATATTTCTTATCAAAATAGGGATTCATAGCTTCCTTGTAAGTTGTAGCTTGTAAAAGGTTAAGTTGGAGCTTGACTAAATTATTGGGAGTTGTTGCTTCCATGCAAATAGGAGCTTGTTAAAGGTCAAGTGGGTGCTTGACTGAATTATTGGAGTAGGTGCTTCAAGCTAAGTGGTTACTTAGCAAAATTTTAAATACTTGTAATCTCTTATAGAACAATTTTCCAAGTAGTGTGTTTATTTCAGTGGGTTTTTCTCCCTTTAAGGGTTTCCCACATTAAACACAGTATTCATGTGTTGTTGACTATTGTTTTCTCAAAATGTTGTTGTTTACACATGATTAAGTTTGATTAAGATTGAATGGATTTTTAATATTTGATATTGGTTTCAAAATTTTAAGAAGAACTAATTCACCCCTCCCCTCTCAATGTTTTTTTCCAATAATATCTTGGTTTGATGAATCAATATGACTATTATGCAAACAATAGATTGTGTGTCAAAGCAAGAATGAGTGAGATATACCTAGGGATGGCGTAATTAGCCAAATTGATAAACTATATGGTAATGCAAACAAAATAACAATTTATGTTATTACAAGACATGAATTACTAAAATGAGTGTCTCCATATCCATTAATAGAGGAATCAAAGCAACTTGTTTTCTTTGGGCTAAAATCTTCTTGATTATATTCAAGTGGTCTCACACATTAATATTTTATGTTGCAACTATACCTATATATGTTGAAGGAATGTGCATGACCCCACCTCATTTTTATGATGAAACCTCATTATCCTTTCTATCTTCATCTTCGTTATGCATAGTAAATTTATTCTTGATTTTTTCTTCTTTTATTTTTTTCTAATCCATGACTTCTTGATTTCTATTGTATTATTTTATCTTCCACATCCTCATTTTGTGTGCATTTATCCTATGTGGTATTCTTCATTTTTATATTATTTTCTTCCACATCTTTATCGTCCTTTTTGGTTATTTATGCATTCTCCTCCTCTTGTTTACTTTCTTCTTCCTTCTAGTATTTTTCCACCTATGTCTTGACCTCCTCAAATTACTATTCTATTACTCTCCATTTTATGTATTCTTATTATTTAAATTTTATATCTTTCTCTACCTATTTTTGGGCTCATAAAGTAGCCTTTTTGATCTTTTCCTTAGTTTTCTCCTCTCATTATTAAATAGATTTTTCTAACGGCTCTAATTTTTCTTGGCATCTTTCTTAGCGTGTTTTAGTTATTCTAGTTCCTACTATAGGTCGGGATGTTTTCTCACTACTTCATGGTGATGTTGGGTGTGTATTTTTTTCTTATAGCTCATTTTCCTTCACAAATTTCTCAAGTTTCAAATACATTTTAGTTTTTAACTTGGCTATTTTAGCATCTTGCTTTTATTGGGGGTGCCTTAGCAATGACATCTTGTTGTATTTCCCTTATTATTTTAAAACAGGTTGGTGGTAAATATGCCCATATATATTCCATATCAAAAGTGTATTATTTTATATATGGTAGTATTTCCTCAAATATCTCCATTTTCTTCAAGGGTAATTATCATGTCTATAGCTATTGAAAAAAATCTAACTAGTTGTCTATGTTTTCTAATAGAAAATCTATTTTTGAATGGTTCTTCTATATTTTATTTCTTCATTATCCTTTGGCTACCATTTATCTCTTGATAATCCCTTGTTTTCTGATATTTATTTGTCTTTCGTAGTTTTATGGATGGTATCCAATTTTGACTCTCATTATTTAACCCTTGGTCTTCATTTTGATACATGAAATGATTATTAGTTCACACATCCTCTACTTTATAGTTTTTTTAAGTTCCTTTAATATTTATCTTTCTATTTTTATATCTACCACACACATAAATTCCTAACCATGGTCATCATTTCTTTACCATTATTCACACATGGATGAGTTTTAATTTCTTACATTTACTCTTCCTCCATTTTTTCTAGGTAAATGACGCTGTCACACTTCAAACAATGTTTCATATACAACATGAATGATCCCCAAACTTTTTGTTCCCTATTTTAGACTCCATTGAATTTTGGTGTATGAGACTCTCAATTTTCATTGGACTAAAGGGTATGTGGCCTATTTTTCTTATCTCTTCTCCTTTTACGAGGTCATTTCCTTTAAGGGATGACATTCAAACTATTTTCATGTCTCCTCAATATGTTTAATATTATGGGGCCTTATATTAATTAGATCAATTAGAGAGGTTTAGATAGCCATCACCATGTTATCAATATAATCATTAGTCACTTCAAAGGATACGACACTACTATCATGGTCTATGTAATGAAGGGTTGAATATAAAAAACATTGTATGAACAATGAAATCTACCTTAATCTCATAAAGGGAAACTACATGTGCTCAAATGTTGGTCCTTCGACATGACCATAGTTGTTATTCATTCTCCCCATTGGATAAAATATGGCACACCCACCACTCTATTCATTTAATTTATGTGTGTTTTACATTTTGGACCCTATTGACTCCCTATCATCTCATAGCACCTTTCTTGAGTTCTTCAAAATTGTTTGTAAAGTACATAGTGAAATAGATAAGAAAGGATCCATAACATAATGTTTGTTTACCACCTTCATCTATAGTATATCCTCATTGAATTATTTGATCACAACCTTGCATAAGTTTTATTTAAATGTTGTTACCACTATTTTATATACTATTATAGTGCTTCGAGAATGGAATACATCATCTTTATTCATACATATTTTTTACAATGGATAAATCCCTCTTGTTCATTATGGATCATAGTAATCTTGTAATCATTTTTATAGTCATGACTCCTTTCTAATTTAATTGGTGTAAACTATAGACTTCCTTCATCAATAATGTTTCTCTCTCTAATGCATATTTTATCATTTAGTTATTTTTTCTAAATATAACATGTTTTTATGTATCATTCTTGATAGGAATTTGTTGGATTCTCTTTGAGCATAAAGAATGGGAATTTATGTCAAACATCAAACTTCATCCATGGAATAGATGTGGCATGATCTTTCCACTCCTCTTTTTGTGTACCTAAATCTATATATATCCAATAGTTGAGATATACTTCCATTTGTGTATGATAAATTTATGTAAATTTTAAGTGGATTTATTTCTATGTGTCGAATTCCTTTATTACCTATAATGAAATATGTGAAGAATTCCTGAAAAAAACCAGAAAGAATTGTTTTTGGGTTTGTTTCTTTATCATTGGTATATCTAGTTCATGTTCTTGTACTACTCTTTTTGTGGTATTTTATAATAAATTTTCTCTTAACACCTATTTGTTTATAATGTGACTCCCTAAACATCTTTTTGCAGCTATGTGATCTCATAAAAATCTAAGTCTCAATCGCATTTTGATTTTCCTTAATGGCATGTTATGTATTTATAAGAATTAGTAAAATGTATTATTTTCCTAGAATTAATTGCCTCTATTTTTTTCAAATGAATCAATAATAAATTCACCTATTTAGACCCCCTTTTTTCTTTCCTTTATTAACTTGCACTTTTGCTACTTATCCCAATACATTATTATTGTATTTACTAAGTATACATGTTAACCACATTATTTCATCATTTACTCTAAGAATGTACCCTTTAATTATTGGATCAAGGGTAAAGAAGGGTTAAGGGGACCATACCACGTACAATCAAGAAAGTTCAAACATTAATATCATGGCCAAGGGTATACCCATTGAAGCCAGCTAAAACACAACTAGAAACTAAATAATAGTAAAATACACCAAACTAACATTATCAAAAGTCTAGGAAGCCAAACTAGTAGAAAAGCGTAAAAAGGTCATATTGCCCTAAAAAGGCCAAAATTAAACATCATAGTTTTAATCCTTGACTATTTCTCCCATGGAATGCATGCAATCATTCCATTCTTTGACCATTTCTGCAATCGTCACCCTCCATTTTTCATAATTTGGTTCTATCATCTCTTTTTGGCATAACCCCTTATTTCTCCAATTGCTGCTTGGCCCTCTGCATTGTATATACCCAAGATCCCATAATTTTTAGATGTTGAATCGTACTCTTCATGTTCAGAAGATGCATTTATTTGATGTGCATCAAAGTCTCCTTCATTTTCAACATATCCTTTTCCATAGCTAGGAATATTTTTTTACATTTTGAATATTCTCATTAACCATGATGGAGGTGATTTTTTCCATCTTCTCTTGTACCTCCCTTAGTTTAATGGTGACCATACTTATCTTTTTCCTTTTATATCGTATCAATCCTACGATTTTGAAATCCTACAAAAAGGCATTGGCCTTGACCACTTTGAGTCCTTAATAGTAAATAGATCTTTTTGTGCTACCTTTATATCCTTATGACTGGAAACTTCTTCCTCAGTAATTTGAGTATGTGTTTCAAATATCTCTTCCTTTTCCACCATTTTGGGGGATTTCATTATGTTTTTCCTCCTCTTTCAAATCGGGCTCCATTATTTCCTTTTAGAAACCACTTTGTCACTATCGCCTTGTTCATTCTCCTTTGCTTCCTTCTCCTATGACCCCAAAATTATTTTAATTTTGTCTTTTTTCCTTCTAAGCATTCCAATATAATTTCATAATACCACCTTGCCAAACTTTTAAATATTACCGTTTTCAATTTGGTAACACTTGTTTTTATCTATTTTCTTCTTTTTCCATTTTTCAAATTTCTAGTTTTCCTATTATTATTTTATTTAAATTGATTTCTTTTCTCCCAAAATATTTTTTATATTTTTTCCAAAATTATTTTATTAGGTTTTAAAAAAATCAATGTTTTGGACATATTCATTTTTTTTTCCTTTTGTAAATCTATTTTTCTTTTTTATTTGTTTTTTTATTTATTTATTTTCCTTTTTTAGTTTGTGGTTATATAAGCATTAATCTTTAGTGGGATGGATCGAGAGCGGGAGCAGGATTTTTCAAAATTTGAAAGTGAGCGGGAATGTCCGGAGCCGAATCTGCAGGGAGAACAGGAGCAGAACCTGGTGAAGGAGCACGTGATCGTGGAGCCCATTGGAAACAGGGAAAGGATGGGAGACCAAGCATGTGGGTAGAACTTTTGGGGGGAAAAATCAGGATCCAGGTGTCTCGGAGAATCTGGAACTGGTTAAAGAAAAAGGTAATCTATCCCTCAAAATTCCTATCTCTTTTTGGCTAGAACAAAAGTTTCCATGGAAGGGGCACTCTTTGCAAAATGTATGGGCTCTAGACCAAATATAGATTATTTTAGAGGTTGGGAAAAGAGACATTGGGTGGCTAATGGTACCATTGAGGTCTCAGCTTATGCTAATGGGTACTTCTTAGCTATTCTGCCTAGTAAGGATCATGTGGTGAAAATTTTGGTAGAAGGACCATGGTTCATTGGAAAATCTCATATAACTGTTTAGAAATGGGAGCGGATTTCAATCCTTATGGGAATCTGTTACAGAGTTTCCAATATGGGTCAACCTTCCGGGCTTACCATTGGAATTCTGGGAACTGGAGGTCCTTTTTGGTATTGCGAAAAGTCTAGGCAAACCTATTGCTCTGGATCCGTAACTAAAGCAAAAACTAGACTCACTCATGCCAGATTCTGTGTGAATATGCATCAAGAGTCATGTTTGGAAAGTAATATTAAGCTTATGACCCCTGAGGGTGATTGGGTGCAGCATTTTGATTATGATCCTACCCCCTTTGCTTGTAAAAATTGCAAGTTGGTGGGTCATGAACAACGCTCTTGTCCAGATCTCAAAAAGAAGAAGCTTGAAGTAAAAGTCATGCCTCAAAATATGGTGACTGAAAAAGAGGTGAAGGAATGGAAAAGGATTGGGAAGAATGGAAGGGTTGTTGAAATCAAGGAATAGGAGGTTCTTCAGATAAACCCTGAAGTAGAGCCCTTGAATCTACTTATCAAAACTAGAGAGGAAGGAGTGGGGACTAGTATTCAACAACAAAGAAGTACCAATAAAGAAACTAAAGAAAAGGATGATGAGCTTGTTTTTGTCAGGTGTTGGAAGAAGAAATCCAAGATTCTGAGGACAGGGAAAGCAAAGACATGGAAGGAAACAAACTTTCTCTGCAAGTTGTTGATGGATTATCGCTTAGACAAAGTATCGTCTATAGGTCAGAGCTCCTTTGGACAAAGAAAAGAAGAATATTTAACAATGTCAAATGGGTTTGGGATCCTAACAGATTTTGTAGCTGACACCTATGAGGTGATAGGATCACCAAAGACACCTGTGAGTAAATCCAAACCTGTCACTCATAGTAGCTCAAGAGCTGACTTTGGTAAAGATTCTAGCCAAAAGGGGGAAAAGTAATAAGGAAGTAAGGGAGACAAGTTCAAGAAAGGAAGTGGATGTAGGTATTCAGAAAACTCTAGGGAATTTTTTCCCCATAATAAGAAATGTTAAATGATTCTTCTCTCCTGGAACATTAGGGGGTTGAATAACCCCAAAGAAAACACAGAATAGCGAAGGATCTTAGATTGAAAAATAAACCGGATATTTTCATGATTCAAGAAACTAAAATGAGTATGGAAAGATTTAAAGAAGTGGGAAGGTCTATTTGGAAAGATAGTTGTTGGGAAGGGTGCAGTTCATTGGGAGCCTCTAGAGGAGTAGTCATGCTTTGGGATCCCAGCATTGTGCAAGGTATTCCTATCCTTGCAGTTCAGGGCATGTGGCAATGTGTTTTATGAATCTGACCTCAAAGAAATCTTGGTATGTCTCCAACATATATGCTCCTAATCTAGTAAGTGAGAGAAGAAAATTGTGGCAAGATCTCTCTAATTTCAGGAATTTATTCAAAGATAAAGACTAGATTATTGGAGGAGATTTCAACTCCCCCTTTCTCTTGGGGGAAAGGGGGCATCACTTCCTTTACTGAGAGTATGGAGGACCTTGCTGATTTCCTTAACAATAATGGTTTGGTGGATTTGGATTTGGAAGGTTCTAAGTTCACCTGGGCTAATAGGAGAGTTGGGACAGAGCTTATCCAAATCAGACTTGATAGGTTTGTTGTAAGTCATCTCTGTATGATCAATCAACTTTACTCTCTGAAGACTCTCCCCAGAATTGGCTCTGATCATAACCCTATCCTCCTTAATCTAGGTTTAAATCTAGTCAAGAAAGCTAGACCCTTCAGATTTGAAAAGATTTGGTTAGACCACCCTGACCTCTTCAATAAAATACAAGAGTGGTGGAATATTAGGGTCTTTGGGGTGGCCAGTTACCGACTCAGTTACAAATTAAAGCATCTCAAAGGTTGTCTCAAAAAGTGGAACAAAGAGGTCTTTGGTAATATTTTCAGGAAAAAAGTAGAGTGGCTGAAGATTTAAGGAATATTGAGGAACTTATCGATCTTGATGGTCTTAATCCGGTTCTAAAGGAGTAGGAACAAAATATATTGGTTGAGTATCATGACATCCTAGCTAAGGAAGAAGTCTATTGGAAGCAGAAGTCGAGGGTGAAATGGCTTAGGGAGGGGGATAGGAATACCAATTTCTTCCACTTCTCAGCCACCTCCCAGGAAAAACCTCCTCAAGATAAATGAAATTAAGAATGAGAATGGTGAGATCCTTTTGGAGAGAAAGGAAATAAATCAAGTCATCATAAACTATTTCAAGGATCTTTTTCAGCAAGGTCAGGGGATTGAGGAGCAGAATCAAAACAATATCCTGAACCTGTTCTAGAAATTCATCTCCCCTGAAGAAAATTGTGAGCTCTTAAGGATCCCTTCTGAGGAGGAAATCAGATTTGTGGTCTTTGATATGGAACCTGACAAGTCACTGGGCCTGATGGTTTTCAGGCTTTCTTTTACCAGAAATTTTGGGAGCTGATAAAGAAAGAAGTCATTGAAATGGTCCAAGATTTCTTCAATAATGGGAAGCTTCTCAGCCCGACTTAATAATAATTTCTTGGTCCTTATTCCAAAAATTACAGGGGCCAATGAAGTCAAATATTTTAGACCGATCAGTCTTTGTAACATGAGTTATAAAATCTTGACTAAAATCTTAGCTGGTAGAATCAGATTGGTTCTCTCCCATTTTATCTCTGAAAATCAAGGTGCTTTTATCCGGGTAGGTAGATTATGATGACAGATATTGTGGTGATTCAGGAATCCATCCACTCCATTGTTAATTCTGATAGATCGGCTATGTTCCTTAAGTTAGATATGCACAAGGCCTATGATAGGATTACTTGGTCTTTCCTTGGTGCCATCCTGAATAAAGTGGGCTTTGATAATACTCTGGTTAGAATGATTATGACCTACATATCTACTACTAGTTATTTGGTCTTGGTTAATGGCATCCTAGAGGGATTCTTCAAAGTTGGTAGAGGCTTGAGACAAGGTGACCCCCTATCTCCTTTCCTCTATGTTATAATGGTTGAATCTTTGTGTAGAATTTGTAAGTGGATTTTCTTTCTAGGAGTATTTAGGGAATCAATATTTCTAATGGTCTCCCTCTGATCTACCTCAACCAATTTGTTGATGATAACTTCTTGATGGGAAAGGCCTCTATCCAAGAAGCCACCAACTTCAAACTTTCTCTCAAGGACTATGAGTCGGTCTCGAGGCTAGATGGTTAATTTTCTCAAAAGTGTTGTTTACTTTATTAATGTGGATAAACAAGTCCAATTAAGGCTAGCTCGCATTCTGGGTTACAAAATCAAGTGTTTTCTAGACTCTTACTTAGGAATGCCTCTTATCTACAAAAGGCCTGACATCTCTGTTTGGAATGCCCTGTTGGAAAGAGTTAACAAGAAACTTTCCTCCTAGAAAGGTCTCCTTCTCTCACAAGCTGGAAAGATTCAACTCCTTATGAGCTCTCTTCAAGGTGTCCCCATTTACATTATGTCTCTCTTTAAACTCGAGCCAAAATAATTGACACTCTGGAAAAAATTCAGAAGAGATTTCTCTAGGCTGGGGCCTCGGAAAAGTTTAAATTCCCTCTGGTGGCCTAGGAGAAGGTCACTAGGCCAAAGATGTGTGGCGGTCTGGGTTTGAAAAGTATACCTATCATGAACAAATCTTTGGTTGCTAAAGCTGGCTGGAGAATTGCTAGAGAGGAAGGACTATGGATTGATATAATAAAAAAGAAATACCTACGGAATTTAGGTAGAATTGACTCGTTCTTCTTTCATGAAAATCTCCCTAGAGGATCCTTCTTCTGGAATTCTCTGTTGGAATTGAAATATATCCTCTCAAAGGGATCCTTATGGGAGATTGGAAAGGGGAACATGATCATATTTTGGTGGGATAGTTGGATTGAAGATTCCCCTTTAGCAGATCAGGATATATGGAAGGAGGTTGCTCAATTCTATGAGGAGAATGGTAAAATCTAGATAAGATATTTCTGGAGTTATGATGATAAGGTCTAATGGGAAACCATAGCCCCTCCTCCTGATTATGATGGTGATATCAAACCTTTTCAAGATCTCAATAAGAAACTCAGGGAATTCCACATCCCCATCTTCCAAACTAAGGAGGATTCCATCATTTGGAAAGAGGAAGACTCTAGAAACTATTATGTTAAATCTGCCTATAGCTTACACTTCAAGAAATATTTTCAAAAAGAGTATTGGGGTAAGTTATGGATCAAGGACTTGATCCCTAAGATCAATATTTTTTATTGGCTGGCTGTTCAAAATAGAATCCTGTCGGTTGAAAATCTTATAAAAAGAGGAATGCAGATCCCAAATAGGTGCTCTCTTTGTCGGAGAGGGGAAGAGAATGTGAATCATCTTTTTTTACATTTCCCTTTCTCTAAAGGTGTCTTCTCACTGATTTGGAACTTTTCAACATGCAATGGATTATGCCTTTGAATATGGAGGATTGTTGTACTCAATGGGAGAGCCCTTTTAGGTTCCCTTATCTGGCCTGGGCCTAGAAGATTACTCTACCTCATCTCTTATGGGGTTTATGGAAAATAAGGAATGATAGTGTTTTTAGAGATCAGAAACCTCTTATTGTGGTGGCTAAAAGGAAAATCCTTGCTGCCATAAAGGAAAATCTCAAACTGTTTAAAGGTAAAACAAAAAATCCTTGCCCGAAATGGGAGCAGGAAGTGTTAGATAAGTTCACCTATAGTCCGGTCAAGATCAAAAGCCCTGGTAAGAATGTTTACTAGATTAGACCTATGGGAAATACGATCAAGATCAATTTTGATGGGGCTTCAAAGGGGAATCCTAGTCAAGCTGGGGGAGGGGGTATCTTAAGGAATAGTGAGGGTGATTGGTTATTTGTCTATGTGGGTCCCTTGGGAAAGCAAACTAATAACATGGCTGAAGCTAGAGCCCTCCTATGGGGTATTTTGGTTGCTAAGGAAAAATGCCTTAAGGACATCCAGATTGAAGGTGACTCCTTAATTATTATAAATGCTCTCCTCAATAGGAGTAAGATCAATTGGTCATTAAAAAACATCATTCAAGATATCAAGGAATTGCTAAAGTATTTTGATAAGATATCTATTAATCATACCTTGAGGCAGGGAAATAAATGTGTAGACAAGATGGCCAATGTGGGAGTCCTTAGTAATGAGTACAAAATTTGGTGCAAAGGAGAGAGATTACCCTCTAATATTAATGATGAAATCATTAAGGATAGAAGGTGCTAGGATAAATGATGCTAGCACGAGCGGGGGAAAGTATTCTAGGTACCATGCTAGCTTTTACAAAAATCATTGTTTCTGTTCGACCTTTGATAGGGTGAACAACTTGTTGGTTGTGGAAATATTTTGTTGGGACGACAACTTTGGCAACGTGTAGATGGGTGGAGACAGGATTTGAGTGGAACTTCTAGTCGAACATGGAGGAGAGTAACCAGGATCTTTGGAACAAGCTTAAAGTTGGAGGATTTAGCAATTATATTGCTAAATTACATGGTCATGACCCATCTCTGTCAAAGGACTTTGGAAAATCCTAGAAAGAGGGGTTTTTATTGTCCGCAGTGTGGAGGTTGAGGTCTTAGAGTCCAATATTGCCAGGGTGACTGATATGAAGATGGAAGGGTTAAATATCTACAAGGATAGAACCCATAGAGACCTCGAGATTGATCAATTTTTTGTTGGCAAGGAGAAATGTTACTTCTTCACAGATGGCATTGTGCGTTCGTGCATTCTTGGGTCTGGAAGGATGTTTTCCTTCAAGTTATGAAATATATTACGCTGGAGGGTAAGTATAGAAAAATCTATACCCATCACATGACCTTCCTCAACATGTTCCATCACAAGTTTATGGCTAGTATTCCCTTTTTTCTTGCCACCTCTCTTTCGAATTTGTTGATGGATTTCTAGAATGAGAAAGTTGAGCTACCCCTCCATGAGGGCCTGATTCTTCTTCTGGTTGAGAATGGCAAGCCGGTTCTAGATTATCCTTTGACAACGGTCCTGGAGGAGCAAGCTGAGGAAGATGATATTACTCTTGTGGAGTGTCTAACTAAAATGAAAGCGGGTAAGGGTATCCTCCGGGGGAATGAGAAAGATAAAGACAAAAATGAGGGTGGTGTTGGGGAAGCCAGTGCTTCGAGGAAGAATGAATGTGTGGGAGACCCCAATGTTTTTGAAGAATGGAGCAGGAAGATGTTGTATTTAGAAGGGGTCCTAAAAGCCATGGAGGACATGAACGAGGGGAAAAGGGAGTCCATTCTAAACATCATCAACATTTCAAAGAAGATGGTCGCAGATCAGGTCCAGATAAAACACAAAATGAAGGAGCTGGAGATTCAGGTTAAAGTTCTGCTTGATAGAGTGGAGGGGATTGAAGGGGAAAAGAAAAGGAGGAGATTCAACCTTCACATAAGTAGCTCAGGAGGAGGAGTAGGTGATGGATGGTTGGAATCCAGGATGGTCTGCTGGCACAGGGCTTCGGAGATTTTTGTGGAGGTTTTTTTCTCTCGGGCGTATGCGGATCGCTAGCAAACTCGTGTGTCCTATTGCTTTTTGGTTTTTTTTCCTCTCTGGGGTCCAAATCCTACAATGTAAGAGTTAAGCCTGTTTAACTCATCTTTCTAGACCCCTTTCGGTGTTTTTTTCTTGTTTTGTTTAAGTCGCGTTCCTCTCTTTTGTTCGGCCCCTAGAGCCAATCCTATAGTTTCCTAATCTAATAAAAAAATATAAGCATTAATCCTAACATCATTCACATTTTTTCCTCTTCAATCCTAATGATTTTTTTATATTAATAACTCCATATGATAAAATATCCTTAATTATGTATGTCGCTAGCCATCTAATCTTTAGTTTTCTTATATTTTTGTATTTTCTCTCACATAAAATTACTTTGTCTCCTTTCTCAATTTCCTTAATATTGTAATGGCATTCATGTCATGCCTTATAAATTTTCCTTCTCTTCTTGTGTGTTTGATTATATGTGGCTATGAACCTATTGGATCTCAAATGTGCACCCATCCCCGAATCATAGACAAGTCAAGATTTGAGACAACATGGGACTATCTCAAATTTGTGGGACTTGAACTAAGACAAACCTCTCGGAGAAGGTCAGATTCCTCTATCTATTCCTAATACCAAAACTACTCCTAAGAATTGAAATGCAGCTACCCTAACACTAACCTAAAATTCCAAGGGACCAAGGAAGAGAAAGATGAATAAATGAAAGTCCTAAATTAAGGGAGGCGATAGCACCAAGAACAGAAGTGGAGATATTCCTAGTGAGTGAAAATGGGATGAGAATAGAGTAGAAAAGGGTAGACAAATGTGCCACAATCCAAAATCACATTCAAACCTCCAATTTCATGGAGCACTACAACTTTGAATCCTGTAAGAAAGAAAAAGTATGCGTAATGTACCTGTGAATGCAATGAAAGGAAAGAAATACAAGAAAACATAAGCTAGGGCAGAAAAAGCCACAAAACATGAATTTTATTGCTTAAAAGTGTGCATAATCCATTACAAATAGATACAAGGAAAGAATATCCTTGCAGAACACAAAAATTTGAGGCCTACAACTCACAAAGTATTCTGGAACAATTTTTCAAGAGTTTCTCTACATTTTAGAATGTCTCCCTTCAAAATGAGGTGAATTTTATAATATATAGAAGAATATCCTCAAAATTACCTCACCAACCAACATATTTCATTAAATAGGTATGGGAGGCCATACAATTTGGTACTTTTCTTGCATGGGTAGTCATGGGTGCCATACATCATTAAGTTGGTAGTTGAACAACTTCTATTGCTCCCATTAATGTTTGGTTCATTCCTACACTCAGATTAGTTGCATATATTTTTATGCTCCCATATGGTTGCATTTTCTTCTTAGTTTCAGTTGGTTACATAAATGAAACTAGATAGTAACATGCTTTCACCACTTCTAACCGATGAGTGAAAATCTCTTTGTTGGCTAGTAGCATCCGTATAAATGTTATCTGATTGTAAGGATTTTTATGAGTAGGCAAGGAGAGAGAGAGGATGGCTAAAATTTTGTCCAGATCAATAGCAATGCCATCTTTTGAAACAATGTGCCCCAAAATCTTACCCCTAGGGACAAAAAAATTACACTTTTTGGGGTTAAGAGACACCCCGAATTCTCTACATCTCTCAAAAACCTTCTCCAAATTGTTGATGTGATCCTTGCTCTATTTTGAAAAGATAGTAATATCATCCAAGTACACAAGGATGAATTCATTGATGTAACCTTTGAAATCAATATCCATTTCTCTCTAAAATGTGGCACCTACATTCGACAACCCAAAAGGCATCTTCTGATAGGAAAATGTACCCCACTTTGTTGTAAATGTAGTTTTAAATTGATCTTCTTCCCTAACCTTAATTTGATTAAAACTTGAATACCCATCTAGCATGGAAAACCTTTCAGCCCCTACAACAGTTTGCAAAATTTTCTCCATAGAAGGTAAAGGGTAGTGGTCTTTGAGGGAAGCCTTGTTCAAATCACGAAAATCGACACAAAGTCTAATTTCCCCATTTTTCTTTCTAACCAGGACCAAATTGGCCACCCAAGTAGAGTACTTAATTATAAAAATATTTTTTCCTCAATGAGTTTAGATAACTCCTTCCTCATGAGGGGCTCTATTTTGGGGTTGACCGAGCCTTTGTTTTTTCCTAACCGGTTTGACATTGTGATCTAGATCTATGGAATGTTGCATGATTTCTAGATTAAACCCTCTTAGATCTTCATAATCCCAAGAAAAGATATCACTGAAACTTTTACATAAAGAAATGAAGGCTTGTTTCTCATTTTCATCACATACCTATCCTAATAGAAGTTGTTTTCCCTATGCTAACAAATGGTTGGATATATTCTTGCTTGGTTGTCATGTTCTTCTCTTCACCCTTGAACTCATCATCTGGGATAAAAATATGCTATAAGGTGACTAGTCCCTTTAGCAACTTATTCAACTTGATTGAATAATTTGATCACCATAGATGTTCTCCAAATCAGATTGCATATTTGAAGAAAACTCAGCCTCATTTTGGATAAATTTAATGATTTGTTCATCATTGTCAAAAATTTGCTAGTTGGTTTCATTTTTCGGAATGGATGGCCTTACCACCATTCTAATGTGTTGCACATTTCCTTTAATCAAATCCTCATAGCAGGTGAAAATTGTGATCCAAGGGTTGCCATATGATCTGCCTCTTTGTTCATCTTTCTTGGTATCACCTGAAAAATTGAGAGCATCAAATCCTTCCAAAAAATCCAAAACTCTATGCTTATAATCTTTCAATAGCTTATTTTTGTAGCACACTTTCTTGTGACCTGATGAATTACCAATTCTGTGTCCCCAAAAATCTATAGCATTTTAATATTTTTCTTTTCAACAATCAACAGGCCATGGACCAATGCTTCATACTCTTCCACATTATTGGAACATGCAAACTGTAATCTGTGGGCAAAGAAAAACTTTTCCTCCTTAGGAGAAATCAGCACAACACCTACTCCAAAGCTCCATTCCTACTCCTAGAACCATCAAAAATATTTTCCATAATCCTGAAGCATCTTCTTCTCTTTGTTCAATCATGCTAAGAAGTATATCTTCTTCTTCAAGAACACAATAAGTACCTAGACCAGTTTCATAGGATTTAAGTTCTTCAGCATAGGGATCAAATTTATTATCTCTTTCATCCCATTCATCTAGCAATAAATCAGGCATAGGAGGAGGGATATGGTGCTTCTTTGAAATTGAATCTTGTTCTTGATTTTCTTGGATTAGGTAGTTTACTTGGAGAGGGGAGGGGTCATATGACTCGATATGATAGGAAAATATAGGCTTGGCTTATATGGTAAATTTGGTACCATACCTAGTTCTTAGAAGCATATGAGTCCAATCTATAGACAAATAACCACCCACTTTGGTAGTAAAATCCCTTGACAAACAAATGGAAAACATAGGAGGAAAGTCAATGACTGATATATCATGGGTTATGGTTAGGCTTGGGTAGGCATGAAGGGTTAATTTTATATCTTTTATGACTCCCAAGACACTAACTATTGAGCCATCAAGTTGTAAGACACTTTTGTAATAGGTTATACTCTAGTCCTAGGACATCAGCAATTTTCTTTGGCATAACCGAGGTACTAGCACCTGAATCTATCATGAAATTATGAACCAAATGTTTTCCCACAATCAATGACATATAAAAAGGTGGGGTTTTGAAAACTTTACTTACTTTCTCCTCCTTTGCATGGAAAACATTAACACCAGTGAAGGTTAGTTTTAATCACTAGATCAACTAGGGGAAGTTGTTTGAGAGCTTCACACAAGAGGTCCCTTTGTGATGGGATAGCCAAAGCATCCCACATTATCACATTGACATTCATCTTCTTCATTTGTTCCACAATGTTAAAGGGGAGGCCCATATATTTCTGCAGTTGTGGTACAGGATTCTCCTTTCTTTGTTGTTGTAATGTTAGAACAAGCATTTTTGATTGGGGAGAAACTTCCTTGGTAGGAACTTCAAGTGCTTTCTCTTTCTCCCACCAACCTCCTTTTCCTTGTTAACAACATTTCCTTGATTATAAGAGGATGCATGTTATGATTCCAACATTCTTTTCTTAGACTTGGTATTATCAAAGAACTATCTGATTTAAGGCACAAAAATCTTCAGCTCCAAAGAACATAAGATTTACATCCTGATTGGCCTCCTGAGCTCCTTCCACATTAGGATTGGGTGCTTCCACCAATGGCTCCTATTGATTAGAGGAAATCTGAATCATGAAATCTTGGACATGTAATTCCCTCTCACAAATAAGTTGATTGTGTGGTTGGTTGCAAGGAAAACACCACTTTGTTTCCTGAATCACATTATTTTATACTAGAACAATTGTTTGACTAGAGCTAATAGCAAGAGATGGCTGAGAAAGGGAAACTGGCACAAGTGGAAGAGAGGCATTTTAATCCTACCACCTATTATTTTTCTAATTTTTTTGTACCTTTGATTAGATTGGTTCCTATATGGTTGATAAACTTGATTAGAACCCCTGGTTAGAAGAATGCCCCTGATTTGTATAATTCTTGTAAGATTAGGCTGTTGTTTCTCCAAATATATCACCTTATTTGAAAAATTCTAATGAAGGCCTTCATTTCTTCATCCCCCTTTTGTTGTGTAGGGGAGTAAGATGTGGAAGTAGTGGGTTGGGAAGGTTTCTCAAGAATAGGATCAATGGAGGGTTGAGTAGCTTGGGGTAATTTAGGGTATAGGGGCATAGGTGGCCTAGGAGATAATTTGCCAACTTGGATCAGACAATTTTCAGCCCTGATGGCTATAGCATATGCACCAGGAAATGTTGTACCCCATAGACTGAATCATGACAGCAATATCAGAATTAAGAGCTTTCAAAAATTAAAGAATGCACCTTCAGTTGTAGGCCTAACAAGAACTGGAATTCTATCTCAAGTCTTCTAAAATATGACATTGAAATATTCCATGAGCTCATTGGGAGCCCTCTTTATAGTTGTTAGCTGCTCAAGAAAAGAAAGATTATCTTCCTTCTCTCCAAATTGATTGCATAAGGCAGTCCCCAGCTGATTCCAATTTTGAATTATTCATGCTGCCAAAATTTTGAACCATTGCAAAGCTCTCCTTTGAATGAAGAAGCTAATAACCTAATAGCCACATCTTGTTCAATGATTTGATGTATAGCACAAATGTTGGCAATATCTTGAATGTGTTCATCTAGAGTAGTCTGATTCTCCCCAGTGAAGAAAGGGATACTCTTGAGAGTAGATGCTAGAATGGGATTGTTAGTGTTAAGAGTAAGAGGACTATTGTTGGTAAAATTGAAAAATCCCCAATTCTATTGTGTTGCCATTCTGATAGGTCTAAGAACTCTGGTGGACTGCAAGAAAGGCCTACCAAGAGGTGGAGTGGAAAGAGTCATGTTTGGTGATGAAGGTAACCTTTTAACTGATCTTCCTCTTCTTCCCCTTCCAGTGACAATCGTAGGTACTCAAAGCCCCTCCTCGATGTTCGGACCTTGTTTGTATTATTCGATGAACTTAGGCATGTGAACTACTAAAATCAGTTGATCTAAAAGATGGAGTCTCTATATTTTTAGAACAAGCCTTCAAATTCTATAAATTACTAAGTCACACACCAAGACTTAGCAACAATGAAGCTAAAGACCATATAAAATTTGACTTCAATGAGTCCCATCGGGCGTGTTAAAATTGTTGGTGTTGGTAGCATGGTGGCTAAGATATTACAATGGAACACCTGTGAAATTTAGATATTTCACATGATTATCCCACTAGGCTTGCCAAAATTGTTGGATATTAAATGAGAACCCATCCTCAAATCATAGAAAACTCGGGATTTGATACAACATGGGACTGTCTCAAAGTTATGGGAATTCAACCGAGACAGACCTCCGAGAGAAGGTTGGTTTCCTCTATCTATTCCTAATACCAAAACTAATCCTAAGAATTGAAATTTAGCTACCCTAACACTAATCTAAAATTCCAAGGGACCAGGAAGAGAAAGATGCATAAATGAAAGTCCTAAAGTAAGGGAGGTGATAGCACAAAGAATAGAGTGGAGATATTCCTAGTGAGTGAAACTAGGAAGAGAATACATTAGAAAAGGGTAGACAAATGTGCCACAATAAAACATCACATACAAACCTCTAATTTCGTGGAGCACTACAACTTTGAATCCTGTAAGAAAGAAAAAGTATGCACAATGTACCTATGAATGTAATGAAAGGCAAGAAATACAAGAAAACACAAGCTAGGGTAGAAAGAGCCACAAAACATGAATTTTATTTCTTAAAAGTGTGCATAATCCATTACAAATAGATACAAGGAAATAATCTCCTTGTGGAACACCAAAATTTGAGGCCTACAACTCACAAAGTATTCTAGAACAATTTTGCAAGAGTTTCTCTACATTTCAAAATGAGGCAAATTTTACAATATATAGAAGAAGAGCCTCAAAGTTACCTCACCAACCGATATGATTTCATTAAAGAGGTATGGGAGGCCATATAATTTGGTACTTTTCTTACATGGGTAGCCATGTGTTCCATACCTAATTAAGTTGGTATTTGAACAACTTGTACTTCTCCCATTAATGTATGGTTCATTCCTGCACTCATTTGATTGCATGTATTTTTTTTCTCCCGTACAGTAGCATTTTATTCTTTGTGTTGGCCGGTTGCATAAATGTAATTAGACGGTAACATGATTTCCCTGATATTGTCTGATAACTAAAAATATATTGTCATCCGGTAGCATCCATACAAATGCAACATGCGGCTTTGTAGTCACCCAAATACTTCCCCTGTGTAACCTATGGTAACATTAGTACATGTTACCCGATCGGTAGCATTTTCAATCTTACCGGTGCTTGTGCACCATATTCTTATGACCTACCGATATCCATGCTACCGACGGGTAGTATTAGCACTGCCACCGGTCGGTAGCATATTACATAGAGACCAACCCGGTCAAGTTAACGAATGAGCCATCCTACAAATTACAATGTGCCCTCAAATAGCTTCCAACTCCCATTTCTACTAAGTTATCCAATTTGCAAGGGGTGCAAAAATTGGATAACATAACTATTATCACCAAATCACAGCACCCCTGGATGTTGATCAGATTTCTAGGTTGATCATACTAGCATCTAGTGTGATTGCATAACATTGAATCCTTTCTCCAAGTGTGGGACTGCAAAATGAGAAAGGAATCTCCAGAGAAGGATGGTTCCTATTCCTCTTCGGATGCACATGAAAATGTAGAGGTTTTACTCAAAACCTAATCTAATCTTGCCAAGGAGACAGGGTAAGAAGATGTATAAAAATAAACCTAAGCTAACAGAGGTGATGCACCGAGGAATGAAGAACACCTATCTTTCCAATAAACACAAGCCATTAAAATGCGATGCAAGATCATGCACAGATAACAAAATTTGTAGTGAAAGATCAGGAGGATGCAAATGAACACAGAGAGGGTTGAGAATCATCCACAGACATGCATTACTTGCTCCAAAGATTGATACAATACACTACAAAATGCCAAGAGGCAAAGTCGCATTACAATTTCAAATGGGAGGTTCGAACTCCACAAATTCACCTGCCAAAGAGAAGAAGGGAGGGGCAAAACAGGAATGTTCGACCCTTAGAAAGAAGCCCCTCTTTACAATATATAGGAAGAATGAGAGAGGGAAGAGAGAGGAAAGTCAGATCTACCCCAACCACTTCTAGGTCGCATTTATTTTATCTCATTATGGCGGTGGGTGAGAACCCTGGCAAGAGCGGTGAACTGTATTTTGCATTAAAGCTGGTTGTTGAAACATCAGTTCTGGCCATTACCATGCGCCAGAGATGTTTCTTGATTTTATCTCTCCAAACTGAACCAAAATTCAAGATTGACCTAGAATCATGTAGATAATTTCACCAGATTTCCATTGATATAAAGAACGTGAAAATCTGAGCTCTGGATCGAAAGTTATGGCGATCTGAAGATTTAGGTAAAAACAGGCCAAAACGGATTTTGAATTTTTTCCCGCGCTCTGCCACTTGGATGACATGTGTCAGGCTCTAATTCATCCATGGGCTCATCCTCTGAAAATTCCTTTCGGGCCCTTCCTTAATTTCTTGCCACTTGGACACGTGGCACTATTTTATTGGCTCGGGCCTGAGGGGCGCACTTTGTCCTTTGAAAATTTGGTATTTTCACTTTGGGAAAATTTTCCCATTTCTCCCCACACTCCGCCATTCAAGTGCCACATGGCACAATTTCATTGGATGCGGGCCCTTCCTGACCATTTCCTTTTTTTTTTCCTTTGGAAAAATTTTCAAAATTTTCCCGTCGGGCCGATGAGGTGAAGACACGTGGCGAGATTTGATTTGTCGGCGGCTCTTTTGGCTTTTCACGCCCCACGCGTATTTTTTGCCGGATGTCCCAAACTGCCAGGACAAATATCTCTGAACTACCCGATTCAGGCTTCCTTGTTCCTGTTTGCGGTGAAGACACGTGGCAAGATTCCATTTGCTCTCGGCTCTTTCGGCTTTTCACGTCCCCGCGTGTACTTTTGGCCCGGATGTCCCAAACAAAAGTCCTCTGTTTCGGCCGAACCAGCTGGTTCGCGTCCTCCACGTACTTTTGTCCCAACTATCCCGGACTTCCTGGGACAAATATCTCCAAACCGCCGAAATGGATCGACTTGTGCCAAACGGCCGATCCCGCGTCCGCTGCGTACTTTTGTCCCAGATGTCCTGCATCAAGCGCGAAACAAGACTTAGGCAATTTTCTTCATTTTTTTGGCCGGTTCGGCTTTTTCATGCCCCACGCGTCCCGATGTCCCAACTGTCCCGGATGCTACGTAGACCGCCTGGCGGCTTTTCGGCCGATTCACGCCTCGACGTCCCAACTATCCCAAGTGCTTCCTGGGCTAGGACTTAGCCGATTTTCTCTGTATTTCGGCACCAAGCCTGGCTTTTGCAAATTTTTCACATTTTTAAAACTTGTTGGGTTTTCTTCTTGGACAAGAGAGTTAGAAAGAACCTGAGGGGACCCCAGAAACATGATTTTTCCTTGAATCAACATACTTTCTCGGGATTGAGTAATCTGATGCATGTTATCAAAAATTTACCCTGGGGGTGAATTTTGGATAACAGTTTTGGCGACTCAGCGGGGTTATCTGCCTGTCAGATGAAGAATGGCCAGCTGCTCGTAGCAATCCATTGGGCATGGAGTTTGTTTGATAACCTCTCAGCTGATCTGAAATTTGAAAACCTGTGTCCTTGAGCTGGTTTTCCTGCAGCTGCAAATTCTTCTCCAGGAGCTTGATGAACTGCAAACATGCACATACTAGAAGCAAAAGGACATGTGCACAAGCACTTAGGGAAATCAAACTATTCTAACAGCAGTACAATGTGCATAAGCACTTAGAGGAATGGAAATTCTAAATTAATATTTACAAGGGTGAAAAGCTTTCTTTCTAGTAGCAACGTTTGAGATAGATCCCATTGACCGGAACCTGCAATTCTTCACCATCCAACTTAGCCAGTCAGAAAGCATTCCTACCTTTGCATTCAATGATCATGTACGGGCCACTCCAGATGGCATCAAACTTGGAATGCTTTCCCGGCTTTACACGATCTGCATCCCATTTCAACACTGGATCTCTAGTTTGGAAGGTTCTAGCCTTGGCTTTCCTATCAAAAGTCTTCTTGATCAAGGCTTGATCCTTCTCTATTGCCTGAGCTGCATGCTCTCTAGTTTCTTGGAGCTCCATTAATTCTACATATCTAACCTCCATGGGTTCAAACTCAGCTAGTTCCAACTATTTCATGAGCTCCAATGCTGGCAACTCAAGTGATATGGGTAGAACTGCTTCTTTCCCTGTACACAAGCTTGTATGGAGAGCTTCCTGTAGACCTCTTGGGTGTGACCCTATCAGCCCATAATGCTGATTTTAGCTTGGTATGCCATGTCCTTTGGTTTTCATCCAGAGTTCTTCTGATGATCCTTAGCAAATTCTTATTCGTGGACTCGGCTTGACTATTACCTTGAGGGTAATAGTTCGATGAAGTGCTGAGATACACACAATTCTTGACAGCCCATTCAGTGATCTTTGTGCCAAGGAATGCCAATGCATTGTCTGATATGATAGTGGCAGGGGAACCAAACCTCATGACTATCCCTTCATAGAAATCTAAGATATTAGATTCATTTGCCTCCTTGAGTGCCACTGCTTCGGTCCACTTGGTGAAATAATCCGTTGCTGTAAGTATCCACTTGTGGCCTTGACTTGAATTGGGATTGATAACCCCAATGAAGTCCAATCCCCATTGCATGAATGGCTGATTTACTAAAATTGGATGAAGGGGCAGCGCTGCTAACCTCTCTTTCCCTATGAAGAATGCACATCTCTTGCATTTTTTGACCCATGAGTAGCAATCATTGAACACAGTAGGCCAATAGTAACCAGCTTTCATGATTTTGAGAGCTGTCACTCGTGGAGCAAAGTGGCCTCCTGCTTCCCCATCATGGAACTCGTGCAAGATCTTCTCAACTTGACCTGTTCTAATGCATCTTAATAGAACACCATGGATGTCTTTCTTGAACAAGATACCATTAATGAGTACATACGGGATAGCTTGTAATCTAAAGTATCTCCTCTTTGCTTTGCTCGTTTCTAGAGGGCACAAGCCTGTTTGGAGGTAATGCACCAAGTCTTGAGTCCAACATGGAATGGGTGCATCATCAGTTGGTTGTTCTTGATCATTTTGTAGTAGCAAGACAGCATCTTCTTCACCTTCTGAGCCATCTGGTTGTTTGGAAGCGAGCTACTCACACAAACCTTTGCCACGAACCAGTTTGGTTACTCTGATTTCAATATCATATTCCATCACCCGAGTGATCCAACCTGCTCTCTTCTCATTTAAATCCTTGTTTAGGAGAAATTCCTTGACACCAGCATGAGACACCAGCAGCTGAATCTTATTGTTTGAGACCAAATGTCTGAACTTCTTCAAGCTCCTGATGACAGCAAGGACGTGCTTTTCGATGAAAGAGTACTTTATTTCATAGTCTTCAAGGTTTGATCGAAGAATGCTATGGGTTGTTATGAACCTTCTCTATTCATTTTGTGTCAAGATATTTGAGATTGTATCGATCCTCCAAACGCATACAACATGAAGTCCTTTGAAAAGTTTGGGTTGATAAGAGTTGGAGCTTGTGATATTGCATGCTTGATGTTTTCAAAACTCTCTTTGCCTTCTGCTGTCCATTTGAATGCCAGAATCTTCTTCAACATCATTGTTAAAGGCTTTACAAGAGTGGCAAAATTAGGCACAAATCTGCGGACAAAGTTTATCCTTCCCAAGAAGCTTTGAAGAGATTTCTTGTGGTGTGGCAATGGGAGTGTTCGGATGGCTTCAACCCTTTCAGGATCAATTGTTAGCCCTTCCCTAGAGACAATGTGACCCAACAATTTGCCTTCATGTGCCAAGAATATACACTTCTTTGGATTCAATGATACTTCAAACCTTCTACACCTCTGAAACACTTGTCTGAGGTGAAAGAGATGGTCTGCTGCATTCTTTGAGAAGACAGTGATATCATCTAGGTATACCAGCACTATATTGTTGATTAAGCCTTTGAATGCCATATCCATAGCTCATTGAAATGTTGCTCTGGCATTTTATAGTCCAAATGGCATCTTCTTGTAAGCATACATGCCCCATTTTGTAGTGAAGGCCATCTTGAATTGATCTTCTTCCTTCACCATTATCTGATTATAGCCTGAATATCCATCTAGCAATGAAAACCTTTCTGAACCAGCTACAACCTGCAATATTTGCTCCATGGAAGGGAGTGGATAATGATCCTTGAGAGAGGCTCTATTCAAGTCTCTGAAGTCAACACACAATCTGATCTCTCCACTCTTCTTTCTGACTGGAACTAAGTTGGCAACCCAACTAGAATGCTTGATTGGGAATATGATTCTTGACTCAATCAGCTTGTCCAATTCTTTCCTCATGAGAGGCTCCATGTGTGGATTGACTGGTCTTTGTTTCTACCTATGAGGCTTAGTATTTGGATCCAATTCAATGGTATGCTGAGCTAAGTTGGGATTGAAACCTTTCAAGTCTTCATAGCTCCAAGAAAACACGTTAGGGAACTCTTGACATAGCTATATGAACTCATACCTTTCTTGTTCAGTTGTCATCCTTCCAATTTGCAATGGTTTGTTCTCTTCTACCAAGATGGATACTGAATCCTCTCTCTTGACTTGAATGTTTGCTTTCTCCTTTCTAAACTAATCATTGGGATTAAAAATGGACTCCAAAGTGATAAGTCCCTTGGGCAGCTTGTTAGTTCTCAGCTGTACCACTTGGTCACCATACTGTTGTTCCAATTTTTCTTGATTCTTGGCTGAGAACTTGGCTTCTTCTCGTAAGAAATGGATGATTTTTGGTCATTCTCAAACACTTGCCAATCGACATTGTTATCCGGCACTCAAGGCCTCACAATCACGTGGATGTTTGGCTATACCTTGTCTTGTTGAATGCTTTTCACAATGTCAAAGGCTGCCCCTACCGCTAATCTGCAAGTCCCCTATCTGCTACAAGCCAGCCACTTGATTCTCTTTCCTAGGAATGGATTTGATGCCAAAACCCTCAAAATCTTCCATGAGGTCCCACACCCTGTTCTTGTAGCACTTGAGTAGATCATTCTTGGCAGCATGTTGTCCCCTTGACCTGATTTACAATCAATTCACTGTCCCCAAAGACTTGCAAGTTCTTTATTTTCTTCTTGATTGCCCAATGCATCCCTTGCACCAAGGCTTCATATTCAGCAGTGTTATTGGAGCATGTAAACTGAAATCTAAAAGCTGAATAGTACTTTACTCCTCAAGGTGAAACAAGCATGGCTCCACCTCCTGCACCTTGTCTACTCCTTGATCCATCAAAAAACAGCTGCCATACCTCATTGTCATCTTTGTGGTTTGGCTTGGTGATGCTAGGAATAGGCTGATTTTCTTCATGTATACAATAGACCCCTAGCTCAGATTCTTCTACTTCTTGATAAGGATCAAAAGCATGTATCTTGTTTTCCCATTCATCAAGAGTTAGATCCGGGATGCTTCCAACCTTAGTGTCAGCTTCATCAGAGCTTGGGTGATCTTCTTGATCAAATGCTGAGCAATTGGCATTAATTTGACTTGGAGTGTAAGGCTCAATATGGAAGTTTGCAATAGGTTCTGACCTGATTGTGGCTTTGGTTCCATACCTTGTTCTGAACAACATGTGTGACCAATCAGCAGAAAAATATCCTCCAATCTTGGCTGTGAAGTCCCTTGACAAGCAAAGGGCAAAGAGTGGTGGAAGGTCTATGACTGATACATCTTGTAAAACAACAACATTTGGACATGCATGCAAGGTAAGACTCAAGTTTTTAATCACTCCAACTATTGCTACTGCTGTCCCATCTAGCTGCACTACCCCTTTGGATATTGTTTCATATTGGAGCCCTAGCTGATCAGCTATTTGTTTAGGCATTACCGAGCTACTTGCCCCAGAGTCTATCATGCAATTGTGCACTAGCTGATTTCCAATGATCAATGAAACATAGAAAGGAGGGGGTTTCAACATTTTACCTTGCTGTCCTCCATGATTTCCCTCAGGCTGGGCAGCATTTGTAAGCACTTTGTCTTGCATCTGAACTTGTTGATTCGAAGTTGGCCAGTCCTTCATGGCAGCTTGTAGCAGATCTCTTTGGCCTGGGATGGATAGGGATTCCCACATTGATATATTGACGTTTGTCTTCTTCATCTGATCAATGATACTGAATGGTGATGAAGGATCTCTTTGTTGTCCCTTGGTTTGCACATTCACTCCTTGCACGTGGGCAGCAACAACTGGTATTTGAGTTGGCCTAGGGGTTGTTCTTGGCTGCCCTTGTGCATTTGAAATTGGACTTTTCTTGCCAACCATTTGTGGAACCATGGAAGGTTGTGGATTGGTTGGGGCTAATGGCTATTCTTCACCCAAATTCCTCCTTTTTGACCTTGTGTTGGCTGCAACACCTTGAGAAACTGCCTGGTTCATGCCACAAAATCTTTTGCTTGCCAATTTACCAATGTGGTGTCATTTGGGGCTGATTGTTGTTGGAATGTTTCTTGTTGTTGGATGTTTCCTTGACTGCCCTCACCCTCCACACCAGTAGTTGTCACCATTAATGCTTGATTGAAAGCACCATTGAAGCACATGGATTGGTTATGAGGCTCATTGCATGGAAAACACCAATCATACTCCTGGGCAATGTTGTTTTGTGTTGGCACCAGTGCCTTAGAGGCAGATATGGCATTTGGATTATAGGGCTGGAATGGTCTATTGGTAGGAGGCCTTGTTTGATTCATATTTGCAACTGGATTAGGTGGCCTTTGTGGTTGGTATGGCTGCCTGTTAGGATGAGTTTGGGGCTGATAAGAAGGTCTAAAACCTTGGGCTTGTTGCCTCTTGAGAGTAACCAGCTCATTGCCTAGGTTTTACAATTGCTTCATGACTTCTTGAAGCTCATTTGGGGCACTTGGAGATGAAGTGGAAGCTTCATTTGAACTCTGATTTCTAGGAGAAGGAGCCAAATTAGGTGCTTGATTGGTGTTTGGACTCTCTAAACTTGGAAACAGTGGCATGGGAGGTCTAGGGGCAAGTTTTCCAACTTGGATCAAACAATTTTCAGCCCTAATGGCAATGCTATAAGCCATAGGGATAGTTATGCCTCCCATGGACTGAATCAACATAGAAATATCAGAATTTAGAGCTTTGAGATAGTAGAGAAAAACACCTTTTGCTGTTGGCCTGACTACCACTGGAATTCTCTCCCAAGTCTTTTGAAATCTGAAGTTGAAATCGGTCAGCTGCTCATTGGGAGCTCTCTTGATGGTTGTCAGCTGCTCCAAAAGAGACAAGTTGTCTCCCTTTTCTCCAAATTGCTCATGAAGTGCTATACACAGTTGATTCCAATTTGTGATAGAACCAGCTCCAAGGCTTCTAAACCATTGCAATGCTTTCCCCTTGAATGAAGATGCCAGCAACTTGATAGCCACTTGCATCTCATTGATTTCATGGATTACACAAAGGTTAGCAATATCTTTAACATGATCACCTGGAGTAGTCTGATTTTCTCCAGTGAAGTATGGAATGTTCTTCAAGGCTGCAATAGGAATTGGATGTTGTGCATTGAGGGCAAGTGGGCTGTTGCTTGTGAAGTTGACATAGGGGTTGTTTTGTGCCATTCTAATTGGTCTTAAAACCCTTGTTGACTGAATGAAAGGCCTACTGTGGAGGAGTTGAGAGAGTTCTGTTTGGTGGAGATGGAGACCTTTGAATCCTTCTTCCTCTTTGCCTTCTTCTTGGAGATAATTGCAGGTATTCAAATAACACTTCTTCTTCTCTAACTCTTGACCTTGTGGTGACTCTTCTCATGAGTTTTCAGGCCTGCACTGCTGAAACCAGTTGATTCTTCCCCTTGGAGTCGCCAGATATGCAAATAATAGCTCTTTTCAAGCAAGAAAATTGCAGCAGATGCACATCAACTTTGCTGCAATAAAAATGAGACCTCTAGTGTCCCACCGGGCGTGCCAAAACTGTTATCACCAAATCACAGCACCCCTGGATGTTGATCAGATTTCTAGGTTGATCATACTAGCATCCAGTGTGATTGCATAACATTGAATCCTTTCTCCAAGTGTGGGACTTGCAAAAATGAGAAAGGAATCTCCAGAGAAGGCTGGTTCCTATTCCTCTATTCAGATGCACACGAAAAATGTAGGGTTTACTCAAAACCTAATCTAATCTTGCCAAGGAGACAGGGTAAGAAGATGCATAAAAATAAACCTAAGCTAACAAAGGTGATGCACCGAGGAATGAAGAACACCTATCTTTCCAATAAACACAAACCATTCAAATGTGATGCAAGATCACACACAGATAACAAAATTTGTAAAGTGAAAGATCGGAGGATGCAAATGAACATAAAGAGGGTTGAGAATCATCCACAGACATGCATTACTTGCTCCAAAGATTGATACAATACACTACAAAATTCCAAGAGGTAGAGTCGCATTACATTTTCAAATGGGAGGTTCGAACTCCACAAATTCACCTGCTAAAGAGAAGAAGGGAGGGCAAAACAAGAATGTTCGACCCTTAGAAAGAAGCCCCTCTTTACAATATATAGGAAGAATGAGAGAGGGAAGAGAGAGGAAAGTCAGATCTACCCCAACCACTTCTAGGTTGCATTTATTTTATCTCATTATGGTGGTGGGTGAGAACCCACAGCAAGAGCGGTGAACTTGTATTTTGCATTAAAAATTTGGTTATTGAAATGTCGATTACGGCCATTACCACGTGCCAAATATGTTTCTTGATTTTCTCTCTAAACTGAACCAAAATGCAAGATTGACCCCAGAATCATGTAGAGAATTTCACCATCTTTCCATTGATATAAAGAACGTGAAAATCCGAGCTCTGGATCGAAAGTTATGGCGATCTGAAGATTTAGGCAAAAATAGGCCAAAACGGATTTTGAATTTTTTCCCACGCTCTGCCACTTGGATGACACGTGTCAGGCTCTGATTCATCGCGGGCTCATCCTCTGAAAATTCCTTTCGGGCCCTTCCTTAATTTCTTGCCACTTGGACATGTGGCACTATTTTATTGGCTCGGGCCTAAGGGGCGCACTTTGTCCTTTGAAAATTTGGTATTTTCACTTTGGGAAAATTTTCCCATTTCTCCCCGCGCTCCGCCATTCAAGTGTCACATGGCACAATTTCATTGGACGCGGGCCCTTCCGACCATTTCCTTTTTTTTTGCCTTTGGAAAAAATTTTAAAATTTTCCTTACGGCCGATGAGGTGAAGACACGTGGCGAGATTTGATTTGTCGGCGGCTCTTTCGGCTTTTCGCATCCCACGCGTACTTTTGGCCCGGATGTCCCAAACTACCTGGGACAAATATCTCCGAACCACCTGATTCGGGCTTCCTTGTTCCTGTTTGCGGTGAAGACATGTGGCAAGATTCCATTCGCTCTCGGCTCTTTCAGCTTTTCGTGTCCCGCACGCGTACTTTTGGCCCGGATGTCCCAAACAAAGTCCTCTGTTTCGGCTGAACCAGCCGGTTCAAGGCTCATCCGCGTATTTTTGTCCCAATTGTCTCCATCGTCTGGGACAAATATCTCTAAACCGCCCGATTCATGGACCGAATTGCGCCAAACCGGCCGATCCGATCCGCATCCCACGCGCACTTTGTCCCGGATGTCCCACCACGTGAAACAAGACTTAGGCAATTTTCTTCATTTTTTCAGCCGGTTCGGCTTTTCATGCCCCACGCGTCCCGATGTCCCAACTGTCCCGGATGCTACGTAGACCACCTGGCGGCTTTTCAGCCGATTCGCGCCTCGACGTCCCAACTGTCCCAAGTGCTGCCTGGGCTAGGACTTAGCCGATTTTCTCTGTATTTTGGCACCAAGCCCTGGATTTTGCAAATTTTCACATTTTTAAAACTTGCTGGGTTTTCTTCTTGGACAGGAGAGTTAGAAAGAACCCAGGGACCCTTAAACACGATTTTTGCCTGAATCAACATACTTTCTCGGATTGAGTATTCGATGCATGTTATCAAAAATTTACCCTAGGGGTGAATTTTGGATAACAATAACCATTTTTCATCCAATTTTTCTAGTTCAATTAATCTCTTATATAAAAACTTATGTTTGTTCATCTAAAATACCACCAATAGTATCGACTTAGAATTGTAAACTCCATTTGGACCACAAGTTCTAAACCATATACCAATTCAAATGGAAATTTTTTATCCATTTATATGTTTTGTGGTACGTCCATAACACCACATGAATTTCAAGGTTCCAATCCAATTTTTCAGAATTACATATATTTTTCAAACATTCTCCAAGACATTATTAAATCCCTCTAACATCCAAATAACATATGTTTATCAAACATTTTAGGACATTATATATGTATCGACCATCTTATTATCTTATGGATGATAAGGTGTCCTCTTGTTTTTATTTTTCATGATGTGTTTTAGTAGTTCCTTGATAGTCTCATTCATAAAGTGTTTTCCTTTGTTGTTGGTAAAACTAAGAAGACATATAAACCATGTTATTATCTTTTTTAGTAGCAATAAATAAGGGTTAAGGGGACCCTACCTCATACAAAACAAAAAGATCCAAGAACATAGAAACGAGGCCAAGGGTATACCTATCAAGCATAACTAAAGAAAAACATAGATAAACTAATAGCCATCATTAACCAAACTAACAACATAGGAAGTAACAACATTAAAACTAATAGCAAAACAAAAGGGAACCCTTCCCAACATGGCTTAAACAAGAAACATCTAATCATTCCTTAATCAGGTCACCCACAATATGCATGTAATCATTCCACTCCTTAACCAATCCAGCAATGGTAATCCTCCAATATTCATAGTCTGGTTCAATCATCTCCCTTTTAGGAAAGGTTCCATCCTTCTCCAACTACTTAGCTCTTTGCATAGATTGTATCATTTCTGCCAACACTTGAGGTGATGTATAGTGCTCTTCACATTCAGAAGGTGGACCTCTTTAATTTGCATGATGATTTCCTTCATTTTTAGAATGTCTTGCTCCATAGAGATACATCTTTCATTTGCATTCTTTAAGTTATCACTAACCATAATGGTGGTGAGCTTATCCACTTTCTCTTGGAGTTCCCTCAAATTGATAGTCACCATACTGATTTTGTGCCTATTGATGTCAGTGTCCAATCTACAGTTCTCAAACTCTTTTTAAAAAGCATTGGTCTTCACCATAGAGTTTGAGCTGAAAACACTCTTTTCTAGGCAACCTTTAGTGCATGAAGGCTCGCAATAGCCTCTTCGGTACTATGGGAATGCATATCAAAATTTTCTTCCTTATCCATCCTTTTGGAATTGATATGTTATTATCTTTTCATATACAATATTTTACATAGTTTTTGTACTATAGTCCATAGTTGAGATATATTAATCCCATCTTGTTAAATACTCTATTTTAGTTATAATGAATCTTGATTATGGTCTATACATTTTAGGTTTAATAGGCCTAAGAAATGTGACCTCCCATTTTTTAAATGAATTCAATTCTTATACCAACCTCATTGGTATCTCCTCTCACATTATTTTCTCATACCCACAAACATAAATAAAAAAATTGATCATATTTTAGTGCATCCTTCAATAGCTTTTCCGCCATAAACCTATCGTTAATACCTTTATTGTGATTATTTATCCACTTTTTATACCTTCATTTCCTTTTCTCAATATGTCATTTATTTTTTGTTTTAGAACTACTATATGTAATACTTCATCGTGGCCTTTCTAATCCAATGTTCTTTCAATTAAAGTAAATGGGAATGTTTGAATCAAAAATATTCTTCTATCATTTTTAAAATACACTTATACCAATTCACCAATGAATAAAAATTGTGTTAAATTGTTATGAATAAAATATGATTCATGATTCTAACAGTTCAAACAAGTTTTTCCCACTCTTCTTGTTTTTTAATTTTCTAGTCCACCTTCCCGTGGCTATGTCGGATCCTTCCGGTCTAGCCTCTCTTACCCCCATGACATCTCTAGTGATGTGTCATCACATTCCATTCCTAGGTCATGGAAAGATGTGATCGCTAGGTCTCCAAAGTGGATCATGTTGTCAAGCTACAACCCAAGTTGTTGTATGGGAAATTTTCCTGTAAATTCCATCTCAAATCATAGATGTTACTTTGGCATTGAAAGACCGATCGTTGATTGGAAAACTTATGGTCCTAGGCTCCTCTCGAAAGATATTAGAAAATGGTTGTGCATCAAGTGAGCCCTCTACGGACCCTGGAGATTGCAACCATTCCAAATGGATTTATCCTCTTCACTTTCAACCACAAACAAGATTTTTCTTGAGTGGTACTTGAGTGGACCATGGTTATTTGGAAGGCATGGATTCTACCTCACAAAATATAACCTAGGCTTTAACTCATATAGAAACAATGACACAAGCACCGATTTGGGTACGCCTGCTAGGTATCCCACTAGATTTCTAGGATACAAGTGGATATCAAAGGTATTACCCTATCCTTGGGTTCTCTTATTGTTATTTAATAAGCAACCAAAGATAAATCTAGGCTCATCCATGCAAGATTATGTGTTAATGCTGATATAAGTAACCCATTTCCCAAATCCATTGATCTCCTCTCAGATTTTGGTATCTAGTCTCAACCTATAGAATATGAATATATTCCACAAGCCTGCTCCATTTGTAAGAGCATCGGTCATAGAGCCCTATATTTTCCTTGAAGCTAGCTCTTAAGCAAAAGGACTTGGTGCACACTCTTAAGTTGAAGAGTAAATATATTCCCAAAACTTTTCTTGAGGTTGGCACCTCCAATCCCTTTATTGCACTTATGTAAGATGGTGAAATCCCCTCATATAAGGTTCCCCTTGTTCAACTATCTCTTGATCCACTGTTGACCCCCTCCTCCTCCATCTTCCCCCTCACTTCGTGTTCTTCCTAAACTCCCATTTGATGTTGAGCTTCCTCTTCTTCTTTCCCTTTCCTCTAAGGATAATATATGTTCTATTCCTATTTTCCCTTCTCCCAATATTTTTCAGTAAGAAAAATATTCTTTACCCTCTCCTTCATCTTTGGTGATTGAAGAATGTAGCCCACCCAATAACACTAGAAGTAATTGTACAAAAATCGAGACCTATGTGTCAACAAAAATAATTAGAGACCCACCAAACAGGTCAAGCTTCATTATGAGACCACTCAAAATATTACACAAGGAATAGAGTGTAATCTCACTATTGAGGGTGGGGGGAAATCCAAACCCAAAAATGAATATTCTCTCTTAGAATATTAGGGGGATAAACACTCCCCAGAAAAAAAGAGTCCTCAAAGATATCAAATTAAAACAATCTTTAGACATCATCATGTTACAAGATACTAAGCTTAAGGATGATTTCATTCTCCTAAGAAATGGCCTTCTTCCTCCTTTTCCTCTCATGCTTCATCCGGTAAATTTTGAGGCCTTTGTAATTTTTATAATCTAAACGTCCTTTTGGGAATGCATCATCAAAACTCCTCATTTTTTGGGTATGTTCTTTCAAGAAATTGGATCAATTTTAGGCTAGACTCCTGTAAATTTATATGCCCCAAATCTGGAATATTGCAAGGAAAACATCCGGAAAGATATGCTGGAATTCAAAAGTAGCTACAAGAATTTACCTTGGTTCATTGCTCAGATTTTAACACCCCGCTCTTTTCTTCGAAAAATCATGGAGGTGCTCTAGCAAGTTATAGCGGTATGATTCCTTACCATATTTATTAGACAAGGTGAGTTCTTTTATTTTGACCTTCATGGAGCTTCCTTTACATGGTCAAATAGAATATTAGGTTTTAATCACATTCAAAATTGGTTGGATAGAATGCTTAGATTTATGGATTGAATCACACACTTCAGTGATTTTTATCGATGGACCTCCCTAAGGCTGATTCTAACCATAACCCCTTTCTTTTAAGTACACCAAAATTTTAAATACTAATAACCCCCTTTTATATATAAATTAACTTGGTTACAAAACCATAATCTAGATAAACTTGGTGAGGAATGGTGGAAGGTGAAAATCAAGACTTAGGCATGTATAGGTTTGCAAATAAACTCGGTTCTATCAAAAAAACCTTAAAATTTGGAAAATAAAAACCTTTGGGACATAAGAGAGAGGAAACACCAGCTCTCCCTAAAGATTACGAAGTTTCGGTCGATATTGAAGTATCTAGTAGAAACCCTTATCTACACTACCAAGAATTGTCATTGCTAAGTGATTTTCATAATATACTTATTGAAGATGAAATATATTTGAAACAAGATCCAAGGCTCTTTGGCTCAACATGGAGATTGTAACACACAAAAATTTCATGCTACAACTACAAAACATAAAGGTAGGGATAATATTAAGGAGATATTATCGATTAATGAGAAGCATTTGAATTTTAAGGATGTTATTTCTACAAAATTGGTTAAGCTCTTTTCTAACATTCTCTAGCAAGAGGGTCCTCCTAATGAGGAGGATATGTTTGAAATAGCCTAGCATATCCCTAAGCGATATCGGATGAAATTAATGAAAATATTACTTAGTCATTTTTACTTGAAGAATTTCATAAAATTGTCATTTTTTATGAAAGGATACAAATCTCTTCGTCTGACTAGAGTTTCCTTGTAGCTTTTTTTTTTCAAACATATTAGAACACTATTAAGAAATATTTGTTTGATGCAGCTTAATAATTCCTCTTAAAGGAATGGAATAATAACTTTTAATCCTTATCTCCTAAATATTTTGGTTCCAAATTGGTTTTAAATTTCCAACCTATTAGCCTTTGCAATACCTCCTACAAAATAATTACTAAAATGTTGGCTTCTAGGTTGAAACCCTTCATGGATAGTTTGATTTCTAAAAAAATAATGGTCTCATTAGGGGTCAAATGATCCAAGGTGGAGTAATCTCTATGAATGAAGCAATTCATTCAGGTCATCACTCTAAATCAATGGGGATGATTATTAAATTAGACATGCAGAAATATTTTGATCATATCAGTTGGTTCTTCCTTCTTAGAGTTCTCCAAAATTCATATTCTATGATAAATCATGCAATTGGATCCATAGCTACATTTCATCCCCTTATTTATTTGTTATGGTGAATGGTATACATATATTGATACTTCACTAATAGCAGGGGTATTAGGAAATGGGACCCTCTCTCACATTTCCTATTCCTCCTTATGGTTGATACTTCAAGTAGGGCCATGGGGACTACTAATAATGTTGTTGTTATCTTATTTCTAAACATCACTTCCAAGGTTTTGATAGCTACTCATAGTCAATTTTTTATGATACTCTCCTCACGGGTGTAGCTTCAATTGTGGAAGCTAGATCATTGAAGAAGATTCTTGACTATTATCAATCAGCTTCTCATGAATTTATCAACTTTTCCAAAATTAGTGTTGCCTTCATTAATAAATCTCCCAGCAGGCAAAGAAACATTGCAGCTATTTATGGTTTCAACAACACTAATCTCCCATCCTCCTACATGGGGCTTCTTCTTTTCAAAAGAAAACAACTAAAAAATATCTGGATACTAGTTATTGATATATTTCAAAAGAAGCTTGCGGGTTGGAAGGGTTCTCTCCTCAACCAAGTAGGTAAGTTGCAACTTGTTAAGATAAATCTTCAAATTCTTCCTATATATTTTATGTCCCTACTTAAAATTCCCTCCTCATTGATCTCACATATTAAACAAATTAAAAATAACTTCCTTTGGTTTGGCTCTTAGGAGTCTAAAAGGATTCAATCGGTTTTCTCAGTAATGTTTCCTATAAACCTATGGCTATAGGGGATTCGATTAAGAAGAGTCTGGAGATAAATGAATCCATGTTGGCTAAGTTGGGTTGGGCTATTGCTACTAAGGAATTATCCCCATGGATGTAGCTCCTAATTTTTAAATACCTTCCTCCTCTAGAGACTTTCTTTCTTTAGACATTTTGAGAGGATATAAAATTTGGAACTCCATTTCTAGCACCCAAACATTGTTGAATGGTTTACACATTGACATTTTGAATGACCGGTGGATTAGTGACAAGCCTCTAGCTATGGATCCTTTCGGGATCTATTCCACCATCCTATTTCTACAATATATTTCAAAATGGTTAGTGGATACATCGATAGTAATGATAATAAGCCTTGTTGGCATATTCCTTCTTGGGATGGATGTAGCGTTATTCGGTTGCAGTGTATTGACAAACTCAAGATTTTTTTTTCCTCCCAATATATTAAATTTTCCTAGTCTCGGGATGCATACATTTGGTTGATCTCTCCTTCAGTTCATTCTTGATTAAAGCCACCTACCTTTCAAAATATCATCCTCCTTGTGGCACACCGCTTAGAAAAGTTTGGACTCCTCAAGTTACTCCTAAAATTGGATTATTTGTTTGGCTCTTGTTTCAGGATGGTTTTCTCTCGGGAAACCTTAAACGTAGAGGCTTCTCTCTCCCTAGTTGTTTCATCCTCTATCTTAGAACTATGGAAATATCTACCCACCTTTTACTCCAATTTTCCTTTTCCCATTCCCTTTGGAGTCTCTTTTTTGGATAAATTTGGGGTTTCTTGGGTATTCCCTTCTTTCTCGGGTGATACTTTTACTCAATGGTGATCCCCATTTCAACATTTTTTTACTTCCTAGCATGGAATTTATTGCTCCCCATGCTTTATGGGGCATTTATAAACAAATGAATGGAAAGATATTCAAGGAGGAGAATCATGATTTGTGTCGATCTTCATAGGATTAGTCTTTGGTATGCAATAGAACTTGAACTTCTATATCTAGAGAAAGCACAAACAGAAAATTATATTGAGTCTAACAAATTGTTGGCCTAAGTAACTCCTCATCCCCATAGAAATGTCTTCTTTAGCCTCAAAGCAAGGCATAATACTTAGTGGTCCCCCTCCTATGGGCTAGTTGATTCTTAATAATTATGGAGTTGTTAAGGGTAACACAGGTGCTTTGAGGGGAGGTGTTATCCTAAGGATGAGTTTATTCAACCCTTGGTTGTTGTTGCAACTAATTTTGGCAATAGTATAAATCATAGAGTTGAATCCCTAGCCATCCTTAAAGGTATGGATCTGGATCTTAATGTTGGCCCTTGAAAAATTATTATTGAAGTGATTCTCTTAATCTTGTAAGAATTCTCAACTCAAATGAACCTGTTCAATGGACTATACGCAACATAGTTGAAGATATTAGAGTTCTATAATCCCATTTTTAGAGGATCAAATTTCAACATATCTATAGAGAGGGTAATATAGTTACCAACTTCTTAGCTAATATGGGTGTCATCTTTGATGCCCAAAATATATGGATAGGATATTTTCCAGAAACCTCCTTACTATTATTGTTAATGACTTTCTTCCAAGAGTTTAGTTTCTTTGGGGGCTGATTTGCATTCCCATATTTTCAGCTATGGCTTTACCTAGATGCAACATGGTTAAAATGATATCCTCCCCTTTTACTAGTGGTGGAGGAAATGATAAGACATTGGTGTAATTTAATTTCATTTATATATTTAATGGTTCACACTTGCATGTTGAAGAGATTCACTCAATGATGGTTCACTTGCGTGGATTTTTTAATAATGACATCTCTTAATTATATTTTCTATTGACGCATGTGATTGATTGGATCAATGGAGCTTGCAATTCCTATTTAAACAACATCTATTTCATAATTTTAAAAATGTCTATCACTTTATTTCTGTAAAAAATGGTTGGGCATATTAGAAGGATTGTACCATCATCATGTGAAGAGATTAGGGTTGACCATGAGGTTTGGAATATCTTACAAGTGGGGGATTACACCTTTCATGAAAAGGTTATCAGGCCATTTAGATATAGTGACTAGTAGAATGTTATTGATGTGGAGAAAAGGGAAGGTTTATGTGGGGAAAAATAAATTCTTGATCTTGCCTAAAACAATTATAGTTCTTACTTGACTCCATGTCGAGAGTCATCTCAGTACTTCAAATTCTCCTAAGAGCTAAGATAGAGGACTTCTTAGCCATGGAGAAAATTTTTAAAATACCAGTTGGGTTTTGAAAGAGCTTTACTCCCTCATCCATGGGATAGGATTGTGGAATAGCTTATAAAGTTCTTCACCCTGGAAGGAATATTTAATTTGATCTATAGTCCTCAACTCTTCTTACTCACTCATCTACATCATGACAAATAGGTAAATTTTTTGGCCACCTTTTTTAAATTACTCGAATTGTCTCTAAAAATTTCTCCCAAATAATAAGGCCCCTTTCTCCACAAGGGCCTTCTTTACCTCCTTTTAAAGTGTAAACTTCCCTCATGACCTCTCTTGCTTTCCTCCCAATCTCGGTAAGAAGCACTATTTTGTTTCGATCCTCCTCATCCCCACCTTCTATCCCCTCTCGCTTTGTTTCTTACATCATCTCTGAGCCTCCCATCTCATTTAGAATCAGATGTTTTGATCACCTGGTGAGATTGATGCACTCCTTTCCCTATCTCCACTCATGTTTTATCCTCTTCATCTTTGTTGAATTTTCTCTCTCTGCTGGAGCCTTTCGATTTTTCTCCCATTGCCTTTGATTCTCTTGTCATCCTAGATTCCTCTACTTCGGCCTCTATCAAAGCTACCATTTTTTCTCCTCAATTTTCCTAAATGATGTCTTGGTACCACCAATATCTATAGCTTGTGCCTCGGTGGACCCTTATCCCATTCCACATTTTGATCCCATGGAAATTATTACTGACCAAGAGATTCTTGATGTTCTTTTGGGGATTTCTTTAGCTTACCCCAAGTCACCTACTCATGACAATCTAGGTTTTCTAACCATCTCTGTTGTGGGTAAAAATATGGTTGCATACTTCAAAAAGCATTTGGAAAATTTCCCCATACTCAACAGAGCCTAATAAATTTGACATTATGCTTAGCATTCTTGAGAAACTCAATAGGTCCTTTTCTGTCATCAAGGAATGGAATATCTATACTTACAAGACTTGGGAAAACATCAATGTAGACTACCTTGAACTCATCAAGCTAGATGATGTCTTGGTTGACAAAACTTTCACGGCTATAACTAAACATACTACTAACACTCTCAAGAAAATACACACTATGTAATGATCCTTTTAGTTATAGGTATTTTTCCTTCTTATTTTTGGTTTCCTTCGGGTATGTTCTCTTTATGCTTTATTGTTATATCTCTCCTTAAGGTCTTTTTTACAAGGATGTGGGTCCTTTCAAAACCCCCACTTTTACCCTTTTTCAAAAAAATTGTGTTAATGTATCCATTTCCTTTATATCATCCTCTACCCAAAATAAATATGCTTTGGAAAATTCATCTTTAATAGATCCTTTATCTTTTCCATACTCAATTTGTGACAAACATTTTGGTCCATTGTTCAATTTCCTGGTTTTACTAAAATGGTAAGCATAAGCCAATGTCATATTTTTCCTTGTATAAATGGTCAATTTATTAATTACTTTTAAAAATTGGGTCTATAGAGAATATAAATGAAATAGTTGGAAACTATTGTTGATAATTATATAAGGTATAAATCATTACTAGTGATTTTATTCCATCGTAGTGTAATTTAGTTTAACTTTGGCTAGAAAATGAAATTGGGTGATCCATTATTCTTTATGGTTGTTCCAACACCACACGAATCACAATCCATAAAGAATCCAAATGAATTTAAAATGGCACATTCCAATCCAAAAACACAAGGATGTGTGTATTTAATATTTTTGTTTTTAAAGCCTTTGATGCTTCTTGAAAATTAGTGGTGTATCGTATGGATTTTTTTATCTTTTTCTTCAACAAATTTTCTATTGATGCACACTTTAAGGGTAATTTATAATGAAATTCTAGGTACATCCAATGTATTGCAATAATATCTCTACATATTTTTATTTGTTAGGAGGTGGGATTTTTATAATTATATAAGATACTTGCAAGTCTACTAGTATCCCTTCTTTACGAGATGATGTCATTTATCTTCACACTAAATGAGTAAGGAATAAATATTTGTTAACATTTAAGGAAATATATAATATGTAGGATATTTTAAACATTAAATGCAATATTTAAATATGATACGTAATTAATCCATAGACTATCCATTCATCAAATATACTTCTAATAAACATAAATTCCTTGAACACATTCACCATAATTTAGATATAAACTATTGGTACATTTTTAATTATATGTACATGAAATATCCCCATTAAATTTCAAATGTATTTTTGGTTGGTCCTTCGAGTAATTTACACTTGGTGGTACCAGATAATCCATCCATGAATAATTATAATTCTCATCTAGCTACATTTTCTAAAACTTCATATGTAAAAGGGGTGGAGAAAAGTCATGGGAACATGCTTTATTTAACTCCATATAACCCACACATATTTGTTTCTCCCTTGTTTATTATTTTGGATCACCATCAAGATAATCCACTCTATATATTCTATGGGTTGAATTATGTTTCTCATTATATCATTTTATCCAATTATTCTTGTACTGTACTTGACTTTAGGATTAATCCCATATGGTCATTTCTTAATCAATTTTACTCCTTCCTTTATTTGTATTTTCAATGTTCCTAACTCTTTAATTCCATGAAAATCATGGAAAATATTTACGAACAAATATTTGCACTCCTTTAGTACTTCTATAATTTTCAAAACTTCCTCCTCATCCCAATAATCTCTAATTTTTGCAATCCTTTATTTCCTTTCATTTTTGATATTTCCTTTCTAATTTTAAAAAATGATAAAAGTGTTTTATTTTATCCATATTAGCCTATAAAAATCTATTTCCTTTTTTGATATTGAATTCAAAAAAATGGATGTATATCCTCCATTGGATCATGCAATTTCCTTCCTCTAGTACATGTTCTCATTCTATACATAGATCATCCCTATTACTTCCCATTCCACTATATCAATCGGATCTTGTTTAGTAACATATTATTCAAATTGATTGATGGCTTCCTCATCCACCATTAGAAGAAAAAAATAATTTTCCTCAGCATATTCTCTTATCAAGATCCCAAAGTTATTATGGCTAGAAAATTTATTTCATCATCTAGTCCCATTTTTGGTCTTTTGACATGTTTCTTGTTTCAGATAATAGACATGTATAAGGGTTCCTAGATTCCAATAAAAGTATAACACCCATATTCACAATATTATCTTACCATTACTTTCCAATGTTATTCATAGCAATACATGCATTTATGGATTTTATGTTCCTATATATTATAGGACCTATTTAAAACTCCCTTCTTCTTATATGT
This sequence comes from Taxus wallichiana var. yunnanensis, assembly GCA_018340775.1. Classification (NCBI taxonomy): domain Eukaryota; kingdom Viridiplantae; phylum Streptophyta; class Pinopsida; order Cupressales; family Taxaceae; genus Taxus; species Taxus wallichiana. The sequence continues at coordinate 167,500,288 of CM031243.1, read as the reverse complement.
ATTTAGTTTTGAATAAAATGGTAAAAACATACCATGTTTTGATATCACTTTTATGCATAGCCCACCATCTTGTGGAATTGATAGTTAATGTGTCATCTAAGGCTTCAATTTACATTCACTACGTTGGTAATATATATTCCTTCTAAATAATATAATCCTTGACATCTCCAATTCTAGAAAAAATTGAAGTGTTTTATGGGACAGTCTATTTCCTAGATGAAATAATCGTCATACCTCCATTTATGGTACTATGTCTTCCATAGTTACTTTTTATGTACCTCTTTCTATTTTTATTTTATTCATGGTTATATCTCTTTATACCACGGCTTCATCTATATGATTTATGGCCTTGATAATGTTTTTTTCTTCTATGGAGTCAAAATAAATGCTCACGTTATCATCTTATTCACATTGTTCATAAACATCCTCTTATAAGACATCCATGGAATTATACTAAAAAAATTAGGTACTCAACACCTATACAATAATTTTCTCACCCTATTTTTAAGTGTTGTGTATTTCAATATCTTCATATGTATCTATTTCATGTTCTTCACTTTCTACTCATATTTTTCATTTTTCATTTGGTTTAAAATCCTAATGGAATATCAATTTTTTTATCTTTCATAAATTCCTTACAAACGTGTCATACACTTTGATCCTCATTTGCATCCTAACACACTTCCTTTATCCACTTCATAATCATCCGCTTTTCTAGCTTTACACATTTGTTTTTATTTCATTACCTTCGAATGTAATAGATATCTTCTTTTGGAGGTCATTAATGGAAGAGTATGGTATTATCAATCCCACTTCCTACTTATGAAGCCATGGTTACCTCTTTTCAATCCTATTACTAAAACTTTCCAAGTTATACCTCATCTTCTAAATTAAAAATACCATTGCAATGCATACACCATTCTAGTTCTAGTAACACTAAACATGTTGGTTTAGTAGAAATTTTTTCCATGGCTTAAAATTCAACCCAATGATTTATACCCATAAAATTATCTTATACTCATTTTAATACATTTAATGGTGTATTAAAGGAACCATATACTAATGATGTGTTGTATTCAATTGATGTATTTTTCTTTCATGATGTTTCCCATTCCCTATGTAACATTACATTGACATTAACTCCTAGATCCAAAATGCATTGGAAAAATATTTCCCATAAATTTTTTTTTATTAAGGGTAAAATATGGTTGAGGGGACCCTTCCTATAAAAATAAGTACCAATGGAGATAAAATTATATAAATGAGGAACTCATAAGGTTTCCTCTACCAAGCAAAGTAAGGGGGACAAAAAAACATAGCCAAAATAACATCATAAACAAACACAAAAGTAAACAAACCAAAATCTATCCATGAGACTCCTTCCCATGGGATCTAAGATGCATCTTAAGGGATTCATTAACAATTTTCCTTTTCTTCCTTCTTCTCATAGTAGACCAACCATCACCGGTGTTTAGATTTACATTTTCATTTATGTGAACCAATATGATAATTTCAATATTATTCTTATCCACCTAATTTTGGATCTCCGAGGAACTAAGAGGAAGGGGCATAGTCCCATTCTTAGATATAGGGGGTGGAGCCTTCTCTACTATGGTAGAGGAAGGGATGACCACCTCATTGATAAGAACTATATCTTCCTCATGTGTGGACCCATCTTTAAACTCATCATCCAAGTGACCATCAACAACCAGATGACTAGGATCAGCATTCTTCCACCAAGAAGTATAACTATTGACATGTTTCTTCCTATAATTACAATCCATGGCTAAGTGACCAGAGGAAGAGTAAGTCTGACATCTGAAAGGAAAACCTTCATAGTCTAAGTTTTGAGTCTAGATTCTGTCCTTAACCTTAAGATCAATAGAAGCAGGAAAATACATTGAAGTATTCATGTCGACCAAGATGTGGGCATATGTGGTATACTCATATAAGGTCATCTTTGTGTCAATAGATAGGGTTTTACCTAAAGAGTTCCCAATGGAAACTAAACATTTCTCATCCCAAAACTGGAGAGGTAGATATGGAAAAACGTATCTAGATAGGCTAACTGTTATCCAAAATGAGCCCCTTGCTCATTTTGTGGCTAACTCCCTTCATTCTTTCCTCTCTTGTGCCTCAGTCATAATTTTTTTCTTTTAGTCACTCAAAACCTTTTGGAAATGGCACCATTGGATAGAGCTTTTTCTCATCTTTCCAAAAAGGTAAAGTTTTCCTCCTAACTCCATGTATTTTTGAAGTTATGGCTCGGTGGAGTTTTCGTGGAAAATTTTCCCAAGAAAAGCCCGAGCCAATAAGATGAGGCCACATGTCCTCGGAAGGGCAGAGGGCGGAGGTAAACTTGGAAATTTTACCAAGTGTTTGGCAAGATTTCAGAAGGAATTTTTCACCCCGAGGGCCCGCCGATGAATAAGATGTTGCCACGTGTCCAGGTGGAGGGAAGATAGAAAATTTGACTAAGTGTTGCGCCATGGAAAAATATCCAAGAAAGGTCCGCACCCAATCACATTGTGCCACATGTCCCAAGAGTGGTGGAATGTCGGGAGGTGGAGGAAGATAGAAAATTTGGCAAAGTGTTCGGCAAGGGTGCTAAGGAGAAATGTTTTCCCCAAGGCCCGTAGCCAATGGGATCATGCCACGTGTCGAGGCGTCAAAGATTTGACTGCCAGGGAGAAGTTGGGAATTTTTCCCAAAGGATAGCGCAAAGAAAATTTCTCACCCCCATGGCCCGCAATAAATGGAAACCCACCACGTGTCTTCAACTGGCGGAGTGTGGGAGAAATTGGGAGATTTTTTTCCAAGCAAAAAGTAGGAAAATTTCAAAAGAAAAACCCGCTTCCCAAGGGCCGAGCCAATAATAGGAGGCCACGTGTCCCAAAGACCTGTGGAGCATGGGGAAGAGTTGGGATTTTTTCCCAAAGCAATTTCAAGGGAAAAAGGTAAAGAAAAGTCCACTCCCAAAGGCCGCAACCAGTTAGATCTTGCCACGTGTCCACGTGGCGACAAAATGGAGAAGGCAGGCCCGCAGAGAATTTTGAAAGGAAAATCCCGTGGCACTATGGGGTTTTGCCACGTGTCAGTGGTGGCAAAAATGCAAAACGAGCCCAAAGGCAAAATGATGGAAAAAATGGCAAAAAAATCCCACAACCAATAGAATCATGCCACGTGGCACCGGATCAACGGGGCATGGAGATTTTTGGGAAAAAAATTTCCAAATGCAAAAAGTGGGAAAATTTCAAATCTTTGACCCACCAACCCGTTTTGGCCCTATTTTGCCCTAAATTTTCAAATGACCATAACTTTCGATCCAGAGCTCGGTTTTCACATTCTTTTATATGGAAAGATGGTGAAATTATCTACATGATTCTAGGCTCAATTTTGTATTTTGATTGATTTTGAGAGAAAAATTAGAAAATGTCTCGGCACGTGGAAATCAATAGAAATGATGTTTCAACCACCATTTTTAATGAAGAATGGCTCGCATTCTCTCCCAGCATGGTGAAAAATGTCAGGGAATGGACCTTTAAGGATGCCCATGTTGTTTTATTACATTTTGTTCGTGGTTGAAGCTCCTCTCATGTTTTCCCATGTTTCTCTCTCCTGGGCTTGTTTTTGCATTGTAAAAGCCAGAATGGGCTCATTTTTTAAAAAAAGAGACACTCTTTTAGCTCTGCAACTTCCCTTTTCTTCCTTTTTGGAAAAATTTGTGGAAATTTTTACCTTTCCATGTAAATACAACACCTCTTTTGCCTCTTGGTCATTGTAATGCACTGTGTTGGACCTGGAATGATAATATATGCTCTGTGATTAAAAGTTTTCTCAATCCTTTCATATGTTTATCATTGTTTTCCTAACCTCTCATCACATTTTGGAAATTTGTGCATGTTTTGTGCTGTATTTCCTCCTGGACTGTGTATGTTTTGTAGTAGCAGGTGTCTACTACTCCCTTGGTGCATCACCTTATCAGCATTAGTCTCATTTTTCTTGCATTCTCTATCTCTGTCCCCTTGGAATTTAGAGTAGGAATTAGGAATTTAAGCCTCTAAAAATTTCATGCATATACCTGATAAGAGGAGTTGAGGAACCAGCCTCTAATCTGGAGATTCTTTTCCATTTTACAAGTCCCACACTTGGGGAAAAGATTCAATGTTGTGTAATCACACTGGATGTTAAAATGTCAAACTAGAAATCTGATAGGACATCCAGAGGGTGCTGCTGATTTGCACTAATAGTTTTTTAGTACACCCAGTGGGACCTTAGAGGTCTTCATATTCATTGCAACAAAATAGATGTGCATTTGTTGTAAATTTCTTGCATAAAAGAGCTGAATTGCACATCGGTGACTCTAAGGAAGAAGAAGAATATAGCTGGTTTTAGTAGCGGAGACTGAAAACTCATGAGAAGAATCACCACAAGGTCAAGAGTTGGAGAAGAAGAGGTTTTGTTTGAGTATCTGCAATTATCTCCAAGAAGAAGGCAAAGAGGGAGGAGAATTCAAAGGTCTCCATCTCCACCAAATAGAACTCTATCAACTCCTCCACCTAGTAGACCTTTCATCCAATCAACGAGGGTTCTAAGGCCAATCAGAATGGCACAACACAACCCATATGTCAATTTCACTGGCAACAGCCCACTTGCTCTCAATGCACAAAATCCAATCCCGGTTGTAGATCAAGAACATTCCATACTTTACTGGAGAGAATCAGACCACTCCTGGTGATCATGTCAAAGATATTGCTAATATTTGTGCAATCCATGAGATTGATGAGATGTAAGTTGCTATCAAACTGTTGGCATCTTCATTCAAAGGGAAGGCTTTGCAATGGTTTAGGAGTCTTGCCTCAGGTTCTATCCAAAATTGGAACCAGCTATGTATAGCCCTCCATGAGCAGTTTGGAGAAAAGGGAGATAACTTGTCCCTTTTGGAACAATTGACAACCATCAAGAGAGCTCCCAATGAGCTGCTGACTGACTTCAACTTCAGGTTTCAAAGGACTTGGGAGAGAATTCCAATGGTAGTAAGGCCAACAAGCAGAAGGTGCTTTTCTATATTACCTTAAAGCTTTAAATTCTAATATTTCTATGTTAATTCAATCCATGGGAGGCACAACTATCCTGTTGCTTATAGCATTGCCATTAGAGCTGAAAATTGTTTGATTCAAGCTGGCAAGCTAGCTCCTAGGCCTCTAATGCCATTGTATCCAAATTTAGAGAGTCCAAGCACTAGTCAAGTGCCTATTTTAGCTCCTATTCCCACTCCTAGAAATCAAAATTCAAGTGAAGCTTCTACTTCATCTTCTAGTGCCTCAAATGAACTTCAAGAAGTCATGAAGCAATTGCAAAATTTAGGTAATGAGCTGGTTACACTCAAGAGGCAGCAAGCCCAAGGTTTTAGACCTTCTTTCCAGCCTCAAGCTTAGCCTAATAGGCAGCCATACTAGCCTCAAAGACCACCCAATCTAGCTGCAAATCAAAATCAAGCAAGACCTCCTGCCAACAGACCATTTCAGCCCTATAATCCCAATGCTACATCTGCCTCTAAAGCAATAGTGCTAGTGTAAAACAACATAGCTCAAGAGTATGATTGGTGTTTCCCATGTAATGAACCTCACAACCAGTCTATGTGCTTCAATAGTGCCTTAAATCAAGCATTAATGGTGACAACAACTGGTGTGGAGGGTGAAGGGAGTCAAGGAAATAACCAACAACAAGAAACATCCCAGCAACAATCAGCTCCAAATGATACCACACTTGTAAACTGGCAGGAAGAAGATTTTTGTGGCATGAATCAAACAATCTCCCAAAGTGTTGCAGCCAACACAAGGTCAAAAAGGAGAAATTTGGGTGAAGAACAACCATTGGCTCTAAGTAATTCACAACCTTCTACCACTCCACAAATTATTGGCAAACAAAATGCAGTTCCAAACATACAAGGACTACCTAAAATAGCTCCTAGGCCAACTCAGATGCCATTTGTTATTGCCCATGTGCAAGGAATGAATGTGCAGGCTAAGGGATAGCAGAGAGATGCTTCATCTCCATTCAACATCATTGATCAGATGAAGAAGACAAATGTAAACATATCAATGTGGGAATCACTATCCATCCCAGGCCAAAGAGATTTGCTACAAGCTTGCCATGAAGGACTGGTCAACTTCAAATCAGCAGGTCCAAATGCAAGAGAAGGTACTCAAAAATGCTACCCAGTCTGAGGGGAATCACGAGAGGACAGCAAGGTAAAATGTTGAAGCCCCCTCCATTCTATGTTTCATTGATCATTGGAAACCATTTAGTACACAACTGCATGATTGATTCGGGGCAAGTAGTTCAGTAATGCCTAAGCAAATAGCTGATCAGTTGGGGCTCAATATGAAGTCATATCCAAAGGGGTAGTGTAATTGGATGGGACAACAGTAACAACAGTAGGAGTGATTAAAAATTTGAGTCTTACTTTGCATGCATGCCCCAACGTTGTTGTTTTACAAGATGTCTCGGTAATAGATCTTCCACCACTCTTTTCCCTATGTTTGTCAAGGGATTTCATGGCTAAGATTGGAGGTTACTTATCTGCTGATTGGTCACACATGTTGTTCAGAACAAGATATGGAACTAAAGCCACAATCAGATCTGAGCCTATTGTAAACTTTCACATTGAGCCTCACACTCCAAGCCAAATCAATACCAATTGTTCAACGTTTGATCAAGAGGATTATCCAAGCATTGATGAAGCTGACACCAAGGTTGGAAGCATCCCAGATTTGAATCTTGATGAATGGGAAAACAAGGTGCATGCTTTTGATCCTTATCAAGAAATAGAAGAATCTGAGCTAGGAGTCTATTGCATGCATGAAGAAAATCAGCCTATTCCTAGCATCACCAAACCAGACCACAAGGATGACAATGAGGTATGGCAGTTGTTCTTTGATGGATCAAGAAGTAGACAAGGTGTAGGAGGGGGAGCTATGCTTGTTTCACCTCAAGGAGTTAGGTATTATTCAACTTTTAGATTTCAGTTTGCATGTTCTAATAACACTGCTGAATATGAAGCCTTGATACAAGGATTGCATTGGTCAATCAAAAGAAGGATAAAGAACTTGCAAGTCTTCGGTGACAGTGAGTTGATTGTCAACCAAGTTAAGGGGCAACATGCTGCCAAGAATGATCTGCTCAAGTGCTACAAAAATAGGGTGTGGGACCTCATTGAAGATTTTGAGGGCTTTGGCATCAAATCCATTCCTAGAAAAGAGAACCAAGCTGCTGATAGGCTTGCAGCAGTTGGAGCAGCCTTTGATGTTGTTGAAAGCATCCAAAAAGACAAGGTACAACCAAACATCCATGTGATTGTAAGGCCTTCAGTGCCAGACAACAATGTGAGTTGGCAAGTGTTTGAAAGTGATCAACAAATCATCCATTTCTTGCAAGAAGAGGTTGAGTTCTCAGCTAAAAATCAAGAAAAGTTGGAACAGTAGTATGGTGACCAAGTGGTATAGCTAAGAACCAACAAACTACCAAAGGGACTTATTACTTTGGAGTCCATTTTCAATCCTAATGATCAGTTTAGGAAGGAGAAAGAAAACATCCAAGTCAAGGGAGAAGATTCAGTGTCCATCTTGGTGGAAGAAGGAAAATCACTCCAAGTTGGTAAAGTGACAACTGAGCAAGAAAGGTATGAGTTCATACAACTTTGTCAAGAATTCCCTGATGTGTTTTCTTGGAGCTATGAAGATTTGAAAGGTTTCAATCCCGAGTTAGCTCAACACACCATTGAATTGGATCCAAGTACTAAACCCATCAGGCAAAAACAAAGGCAGTCAATCCACACATGGAGCCTCTCATGAGAAAAGAATTGAATAAGTTGATAGAGTCAAGTATCATATTCCCTATCAAGCATTCTAGTTGGGTGGCCAACTTGGTTCTAGTTAGAAAGAAGAGTGGGGAAATCAGATTGTGTGTTGACTTCAGAGATTTGAATAGAGCATCTCTCAAGGATCATTACCCACTTCCTTCCATGGAGAAGATCTTGTAAGTTTTGTTCTCTGAAAGGTTTTCATTACTTGATGGCTATTCAAGGTACAATCAGATTATGGTGAAAGAGGAGGATCAGTTCAAGACAGCCTTTACAACCAAATGGGGAACTTATGCATACAAGAAAATGCCATTTGGGTTGTCCAACACTGGAGCTACTTTCCAAAGGGAAATGGACATGGTGTTCAAGGATTTGATTAACAACATGGTGCTGATATATCTTGATGATATCACTATTTTTTCAAAAAATGCAGCAGACCATCTCTTTCATTTGAGACAAGTGTTCTAAAGGTGCAGAAGATTTGGGGTATCCTTGAATCCTAAAAAGTGTATTTTTCTAGCCCATGAAGGAAAGCTCCTTGGCCACATTGTCTCCAAACAAGGGTTAGCAATTGATCCAGAAAGAGTTGAAGCCATAAGAGCACTACCATTGCCAAGCCACAAGAAGGCCCTTCAAAGTTTCTTGGGGAGGATAAATTTTGTTCGGAGGTTTGTCCCAAATTTTGTAGCCCTAGTCAAGCCTATCACCAAGATGTTAAAGAAAAGCATAGCTTTCAAATGGAAAGTAGAAGGCAAAGAAAGTTTTGGAGCAATCAAAGAAGCCATCTCACAAGCCCCAACTCTCATTAACCTGATTTCTCCAAGGATTTCATCCTCTATGCATTTGGAGGTGATGATACTATTTCTACAATTTTGGTACAGCAGAACAAAGACAATGATGAGTGCCAATTGCTTTCTTCATCCAAATCCTAGAGGACTATGAGGTGAGGTATTATTTCATTAAGAAGCATGTTCTTGCAGTAATCAGGAGCTTGAATAAATTCAAGCATCTAGTTTCAAACAACAAGGTTCAATTGTTGGTTTCTCATGTGGGAGTTAAGGACTTCCTCCTCAACAAAGACCTAAATGAAAAGAGAGCAGGTTGGATTACTCGTGTCATGGAGTATGACATTGAGATCAAAGTCACCAAGTTAGTCAGAGGAAAAGGATTGTGTGAGCAGCTGGTCTTGAATAAACACAAGGAAGCATGCAATGAGAAGGAGGTTGTTTTGGCGTTGCAAGACAACCATGAGCAAGGAAGCACTCAAGAAGAAAATGATGGTGTCCTCACTCCTTGCTGGACCCAAGACATAATGCACTTCCTAAACATAGGTCTATGCCCTCCTAGAGATGAACAAGACCAAAAGAAGACACTTCAGATTGTAGGCTGTCCCATATGCCCTTGTTGATGGTGTTTTGTTCAAAAGGGATGTGAATGGAGTGTTGTTGAGATGCATTAGTACAAATCAGATTCACAAGGTGTTGGAAGAGTTCCATGGTGGATCATTTGGTGGTCATTTTGCACTGAGAGTGACACTCTGAAGATCATGAGGGTTGGCTATTATTGGCCCAAGATTTTCAGTGATTGTTATGCATGGATCAAGAGGTGCAAGAATTGTGCATTCTTCACGGGTAAGGAGAGGCTAGCTGCCCTTCCATTGCATCCAATTTTAGTTGACTAGCCATTCATGCAATGGGTTTTGACTTCATTGGATTCATTAATCCAAATTCAAGCCAAGGGCACAAATGGATTCTAACAGCAACAGATTATTTCACCAAGTGGACTAAAGCAATGGCACTCAAGGAAGCAAATGAATCTAGCATCTTGGACTTCTATGAGGGAATAGCAACTAGATTTGGCATACCTACTACAATAATATTAGATAATGCATTGGCATTCATTGGGTCCAAGGTAACTGAATGGGCTGTCAAGAATGGGATCTACCTAAGCACTTCATCAAATTATTACCCTCAGGGTAATGGCCAAGCTGAATCTACAAACAAGAACTTGTTAAGGATCATTAGGAGGACTCTTGATGAAAATCAGAGGTCTTGGCATACTAAGTTGAAATCAGCCTTATGGGCTGATAGGATAACTCCCAAGAGATCTACAGGTAACTCTCCATTCAAGATTGTTTATGGAAGAGAGGCAATTTTACCCATGTCACTTGAGTTGCCAACATTAGAACTCATGAAACAGTTGGAGTTGTTGGAGTTTGGACCCATGGAGGTTAGATATGCAGAATTGATGGAGCTCCAAGAAATCAGAAATCAGGTGTCCCAAGCAATGGAGAAGGATCAAGCTTTGATCAAGAAGACCTTTGATAGAAAGGCCAAGGATAGATCTTTCCAAGTTGGATATCTAGTGTTAAAATGGGATGCAGACAGAGAAAAACCGGGAGGCATTCAAAATTTGATGCCATTTGGAGTGGCCCATACATGGTCACAAAGTGTAAGGACACGTAATGCCTTCCAATTGTCTACATTGGATGGTGAAGAGTTGTAGATTCCAGTCAATGGAATCCATCTGAAGCATTTCTACTGAAATAAATTCTCCACCTTGTACATATTAGCTTAGGTTTTCATTCCTCTAAGTGCTTATGCACATTGTTTTGTTGTAGTTTAGCTTTGCTTTCCCTAAGTGCTTTGGCACAAGCTTGTTATTCCAGGAAATGTGTTTTATAGGCCTTACTCCAATCAGATGGTGTTCTACCCTCCATCTTCCTCCTTGCAGTGTTCTAATTAGTTGGGGTACCAAACAGAGAATTTAATGACTCCATGCCCAATGGATTGCTTTAGGAAACTGGTAACTTCATCCAAGCAGGTAGATGACCCCTCTGAGTCACCAAAATTGTTATCCAAAATGAGCCCCTTGCTCATTTTGTGGCTAACTCCCTTCATTCTTTCCTCTCTTGTGCCTCATCATAATTTTTGCTTTTCAAGTCACTCAAAACCTTTAGGAAATGGCACCATTGGATAGAGATTTTTCTCAGCTTTCCAGAAAGGTAAAGTTTTTCCTCCTAACTCCATGTATTTTTGAAGTTATGGCTCAGTGGAGTTTTCATGGAAAATTTTCCCAAGAAAAGCCCGAGCCAATAAGATGAGGCCACGTGTCCTCGGAAGGGCGGAGGGTGAAGGTAAACTTGGAAATTTTACCAAGTGTTTAGCAATATTTGAAGGAATTTTTCATCGAGGGCCCCCGATGAATAAGATGCTGCCATGTGTCTAGGTGGAGGGAAGATAGAAAATTTGACTAAGTGTTGGTGCCATGGAAAAATCTCCAAGAAAGGTCCGCACCCAATCACACTGCGCCACGTGTCCCAAGAGCGGTGGAATGTCGGGAGGTGGAGGAAGATAGAAAATTTGGAAAAGTGTTCAGCGAGGGTGCTAAGGAGAAATGTTTTCCCAAGGCCCGCAGCCAATGGGATCACACCACGTGTCCCTGGGGCGTCGGAGCTTCAACCACCAGGGAGAAGTTGGGAATTTTTCCCAAAGGATAGTGCAAAGAAAAGTCTCACCCCATGGCCCGTAATGAATGGAAACCCACCACGTGTCTTCAACCGGTGGAGCATGGGAGAAATTGGGAGATTTTTTTCCCAAGCAAAAAGTAGGAAAATTTCAAAAGAAAAACCTGCTTCCCAAGGGCCGAGCCAATAATAGGAGGCCACGTGTCCCGAAGACCTACGGAGCGCGGGGAAGAGTTGGGATTTTTTCCTAAGGAAATTTCAAGGGAAAAAGGTAAAGAAAATTCTTCTCCTAAAGGCCACAACTAGTTAGATCTTGTCACGAGTCCACATGGCAAAAAAATGGAGAAGGCAGACCCACAAAGAATTTTGAAAGGAAAAGCCCGTGGCCTATGGGGTTTTGCCATGTGTCCATGTCATAATGCTGGAGAAAATAATGCAAACAGCCCATGATGGAAAAATGAAGAGAAAGCCCGTGAATAATAGAATCATGCCACGTGGCACCGGATCGATGGGGCACGAGATATTTTGGAAAATTTTCCCAAATGCAAAAAGTGGGAAAATTTCAAATTTTCGGCCCGCCAACCCGTTTTGGCCCTATTTTGCCCTAAATTTTCAAATGACCATAACTTTCAATCCAGAGCTCGATTTTTCACATTCTTTATATCAACAAAAACTGGTGAAATTATCTACATGATTCCAGGATCAATTTTGTATTTTGATGGAGTTTGGAGAGATAAAATTGGAAAACACCTGCGCACGTGGAAATCAACAGAAATGATGTTTCAACCACCATTTTTAATGAAGAATGGCTCGCATTCTCTCCCAGCATGGTGAAAAATGTCAAGGAATGGACCTTTAAGGATGCCCATGCTATTTTATTGCATTTTGGTTGGTGGTTGAATCTCCTCCCATGTTTTCCCGTGTTTCTCTCTCCTAGGCTCATTTTTCTTGCATTGTAAAAGCCAGAATGGGCTCATTTTAAAAAAAAAGAGACACTCTTTTAGCTCTGCAACTTCCCTTTTCTTCCTTTTGGGAAAAATTATGGAAATTTTTACCTTTCCATGCAAATACAGCACCTCTTTTGCCTCTTGGTCATTGTAATGCACTGTGTTGGACCTGGAATGATAATATATGCTTTGTGATTAAAATTTTTCTCAATCCTTTCATATGTTTATCATTGTTTTCCTAACCTCTCATCACATTTTGGCAATTTTTGCATGTTTTGTGTTGTATTTCTTCTGGAATATGTATGTTTTGTAGTAGTAGGTGTCTACTACTCCCTTGGTGCATCACCTTATCAAGTATTAGTCTCATTTTTCTTGCATTCTCTATCTCTGTCCCCTTGGAATTTAGAGTAGGAATTAGGAATTTAAGCCTCTACAAATTTCATGCATATACCTGATAAGAGGAGTTGAGGAACCAACCTCTAATCTAGAGATTCTTTTCCATTTTACAAGTCCCACACTTGGGGAAAAGATTCAATGTTGTGCAATCACACTGGATGCTAAAATGTCAAACTAGAAATCTGATAGGACATCCAGAGGGTGCTGCTGATTTGCACTAACACTAACTTGGAAAGTTTTAGTAATAGGATTGAAAAGAGGTAACCATGGCTTCATAAGCAAAAAGTGGGATTGATAATCCCAAAACTCTTCCATTAAAGGCTTCTAAAGAGAAGAGATACATTCATGGAGTGTAGGAAGACCCAAGAAAAATATTGTTGAATCTACAGATAAGGTCATTTTCCTTTAAATATGCATTTGATTTTAATACATCTACTCCAAAGAACACCGTGGGGGATGACTTAGCATGCTCCATGGACTTATAAGGAGGATGAGAAAAGGTTTAGTAGCATCTAAGAATATTTTTCCAAGTATACCATGTACTAGATTTACACTAGATCCAACCCCCCATCAATATCACCTCCAAAACCATCCACGCCAAGCAAGTTGACAAGGACAAACTGTACCGAGAGAAGGATAAACTATCATAGCCAAAGATGTAGAGATGTGTCTTGTAGTGGGGATCCAGGGGTAAAGAAAACCATCATCCTACTGGAAGCACCGATATGCTTAGAACCTCTAACACCTTTCCCAACAATGTCGTTGACCTACTTAGGATCACCGCCACCTTGCCCAGAGAGGTTCCGCCGCAATTCCTATATTTATGGTTTTGAGAGAAAATATCTCTATCGTTCATTTTTTCTAATTATGTATGGATATTTTCCATCAATTATAAGCAACTAGGTATATGGTGGATTTCCTCCAATTATGTTATGTGTAGAATTCTTTTTTCTTCTTATTATTTTGATTATCTAATTATTAAATAAAGTATGTTTTCTCTTATTTATCTTGATACATACAAAATTATTTTTATTTTTCTACAAGACAATATTTTGTTACTAATTTAACTAATTATTTTAATGAAATTTCCTCTTCTTCCTAAAATTATGTGAGTTTCTCCACTTATTCCTTATGTATATTTTGAATTGTCTCCTAATTTTTCTTAAATTTATCATGTGTTTCTAGATTAGGATGTGTGCCTATAAATTCATCCTCACAATAACTAATAATGTCCTCCTAAGGTCTTCCCTTAACTATATATTTATGTGTTAACTTGGAACTACTCATGGTCGAGTGGCTATTTTTTTATATTCATCCTCCTAGAATTTTTGTTACATTTATTTCTTCTTTCCTATATCCTCATTAACTTCTTCATTATTATTTTGATATTTAATACATTATTTCATTTCATTTTGAGATATCACCTTATTCCATTATACTATTTATGGCATCTCCTTTGGGTGATGGGTCATCCTATATAACTCTTGTCAAATTTTGGGTAGTTTGATTTACTTCATTCCCTAATACTTCCATTTTAGTACCCTCATTTTTATAACAAACAATATTGTCAAAAACTAAATGAATATTGTGTGCCACTCTTGTGGTAGAATACACATAAATTTATCTTAGGATTTATACATTACCTATCCATGTGACCTTCCTTTCCATATCTATAACATGTTAAAGGTCACCTCTCTTAGTTTCTCTGGTATCCATAATTTCCTTCCTAATTATTTTGGTATACACCACCTTGATTTTCTAGTATCCTGCTTGATATCCTTAATACCCTCTACTTCATTAGTATCGTCCTTTGTAACCACCTCTATATCCTTCTTTATTATAATTCAAACCTTTCTATCCTTTGAATTATATACCATTATTATATCCTGTATACACACCCATATCATAAAATCCACCTTGTTGATAATGTTTCCTACATTCTATTGGTAGTATCATTGGTGAAATAATTTGTTTCATTGTAAATTATTGGTTTTCATCAATGGTCATGTGTCTAAGACCCTCATTATTGGGTATGGGAGTCTCTATCATTAGTGAATGTAAACTAACTAAAACTTTGGGGTGTTTGTTAGTTTGGGGATCACACAAGAATTCTCCATTAAACCTATGGAAAAATTCTCGTATAATGTATGAGAGAGGAATTTCATGTGAAGGGAGGTAAATAGGATTAGGATAAATAGGGATAGAGGGTTAATATTGTGAGTAGAAACTCTCATATTCTGAGAAATAGTAACCAAAGTAGGTGCACATTCAATTAGAAGAAAATAATAATAACACAATCAATCAAAGCAAGACTAACAAACTAGAGACACAAATTTCTATAGATTCATTAATCAAGGACACCAAGTTCCTTCTTAGTTATACAAAATCACCATTCTTGAAAATTTGAGAGTTGAGAGGATAGAGGAAAATAGACAAGAACATAGAGGAAATGTAGATTTTATTTCTTGATGTAGGAGTGATACATAGCTCAACAACATACATCATTCAACAATTGTCAACTCTTTACAATAGGGAAGCCATTTTAATTTATAGCATTACAACATGTCTTTTCATCTCCCCCACATGACCTTTCACCTTTCCTCATCACTTGTGACATTTAATATTCCTAGGAAATTAATTTGAGTCTTTTTATTATTAATGAAAAAGGACTCCTACATTTTTAAATTGAATATCACTTAAGTGAATAAGAAAAATTAGGGAAAAATATAATTTTACTGAAGAATTAGAATATGAAGAGAGACTAGAGAGAGAGAGAAAGAGGTAGAGAGATAATGGTTGAATAATTTGATGAAGATGAAGCCTTTTCTCGATGAAGAACTTGTTGACTTAAATCACTATGATCAGAATCTCCTTCTACATGAGATATGCAAACATTCCATAGTATCGAATAGTTGATTAGAAACATTGTTATGAGATATGAATTATGATCATAACATGATGTTATCTTCTGATTATAAGGAAGGAGTTAGGATATGAGAATTAGTTTTTACTTATATAGGCTTTCACAATTCACCTCTTAACCAAGAATTAAATAGCTTATGCTCAAACCTTTTTGTGATTGTCTATTACTTACTGAAATATGTCTTTATCATGTAGATGGAAGGATTTATCCTAAATGAAGTTATTGTTCTATGCACATACATTGAATTCCTCTTTCAGTTGTGAACACACTACAAGGTGTTAAATGAGTGTTTAAGAACACTACTATGTGAATTTTAATAGGTGAAAGCGATATGGTTTCTTATTCTTACAAACACAATAAACCAAATGAATATCATCCCCTTACCCTTCTTGGCTCCAAAATCATCCTTGAATGGCATCAAATTTAGGCTACTCATATGCTTCTCATTAGAATAGATGAATTCTTAACCATTCACAAATGATGTTCATGGATGCCTTGGTAGCTTGACTAGTTGAGTCTCACTTGTTCCTTCAAGAGATTTGAACATAATGGTAGATTCATGATGTGATGATCATTACCTCGCTCTTTAAGTTTCACATTTCAATTTTTGACAAATATGTCATCTCCTTGGATGAAAACATACTTAGTATTCCTAGACATCCCTTTTTCTCATCTACTTCTCATAGGCCTTCTCCTTTGGGTAGAAGGATTTCTCTCTGGATGAACCTTTATACATCTAAAATCCTATTAGGAAGGAATAGTGTGATTCCATTGTATTTCCTCTATGAGCTATGTGAACACTATGTGAAATTAGAATGAGTGTTCAAGAACACTATTGTGATATCTTTCACTTCATGGACCTATGATAACTTCTTGTTCCTCGGAGGCTCAATTTGTTTACGGAGGTTGAAAGAATCCATTAGAAATTTGGTTTGGAGCTCCCTGATTCAACTTTATGATGAATACATCTCCTCCTTAAATAAATTAAACTAGGATGACTCCCTTCTTCCACAATTGGGATGAGTTAACCATCCAACTTCTTGTATCAAACTTTTCCATGTAAAAATCACCTCCAACCGATGTTTTGAGAGCCTTCTCAGTTTTCTTTTCCTATTTGGACCACGAGACAACTTCCTGGCCTTAAAATGGTGGCAAAAAGAAATGAGATAGACATAATGGGATTTTCTATATATTTTTGAGCTCAATTATAAGAACTACTATTTTTAGCATGTCCTATCTAAGACTGTTATTTTTAGTAATTTTTCATAGTTTTCACCTTCTAATAGTTTTTGTTTTCTTGAAGTGTTACGAATGTTGAGAATTCATATTTTTAAGACTTAATATTTATAGACATGTTCATCCATGAACACCTACTTTTTTTTAAATGGAATGTACATGTGTCTCAAGTTACTGAGAAAAACTTGTCTTGAAATTATGGGTTTTACTTCAGGATTCCCTACTCCAAATTTCAAGGTTTTTTCCCATCGGATCTCCATAGAATCAAAAAGGAAATTTTCTAAAATTTGTTGTTGTAGGATTTTTGGTCATTAATAGATTTCAAAAGGGGAATCACATCAACTTTCTTGAAAATGGCTAGGTTTTTTTAGATGAGTTAGCCCAATTTCGAGTTATTTTTGACCTACTTGTGGCCATGGCAGCTTGTCGAAGTGAAGGAGGTTGAAGTGGAGGAAGGGGGTCACACTTTTGTGACCCCCTTATCCTTATTTTTACTAGGGATAGAGGTTACACAAGGGTGTCCAAAGTGTGACTTAAGTGAGATTGAGGGCTTAAATGTGGTTTTAGGGCTAGAAGGGTGTTTCCAGTGACAAGGGGTTAAAAGGATGAGTGGGGTCACATTTTTGTGTCTCCTTTATCCCTTTGGGGATAGAGGGGATATAAGGAATAGAAATGTGTCCAAAATGTGACCTAAGAGAGATATGGAGGTTGCACTTTGGTGTAACCCCTTGTCTCCCTTACACTATGGGGACAAAGGGGACATCTAGGACAACTAGAAGGCAAAATTACAACTTCGGGGGAGAGAAAAAATCACACTTTTGTGTCCACATTATCCCCCTTTTCCCTTGGGGACATAAGGGAAAAAAGAGTTTCCAAAATGTGAATTTTCCATATTAGGAAAGCATATTTTTCCTTGTATGTCCAAATTGGGACACACTGAATCGATGGTTTCACCTCGAAACTTAGTAAAGTGTTTTAGGGTCAAACATTATATGAATTTGAATCCAAAACACATTATGAGATCAATAGAATAATTATTGAGATTCAATTATTCCTTTAATCAAAAATTTAGGTATTGTTTCATCTTTGACCGAGAGAGGGCAATTTGTAGTGTTCTGAATTACCTTAGGAAATCCTGAAGTCTTGGAACAAAGTTAATATGTCCATCATGTAGATGGTTCTACAATATTTATGATGATATTTTTTTCTCTTAACTCCTTTTAGAACTCCCAGAATCATCCAAAGAAGTCATCTTTCATTGTCGCATGACTTTCATTCCTTACACCCAGAACTACCCGATGTTGAACAAATTGTTCCTGAATCAAATTTTCTTTACTAAACTTTCCCAAATTACCTTGGACACATTCAATTTTCACCAAAATCACCCTTAGATTGCTTTATATTTTCCCTAAATTCTTATGGAGGGTGTTTACTTGGCTATAGAATGGCCAAAAATGGCCTTTTAGGTCTCTAGAAAAGAATTCTTTCATCTAATTTCAATGATATCACAAACCACATTAGGCACTCTTCCTGCACCTTTGAAACAAATTTAAAAATATTGTTAGCACTTTCCTTTTATCTCGAGGGAGGGTTAAATTAGGGTTGGATTTCCATAGGAAGGATACAGTGACCGAGAATTATAATTTTTAAATATCGAATTAGTTATCATTATCAAAGTTTCAATTTTTCATGTCAAACATCTTGCATGATAATAGTTACCATTGTGATTACGAAACTATTGGATTAGTTATGGTGGGGTGACATGTTTTGTGGGATTTTGTTGGAATAATTTTTAGTGTTTAAAAAGTTGGGTTATTTTTGTAAGGGGTTATTCAACATTACGGTGACTAGTGGGGTTGGTTTTGGTTATGGCTCGAAGAATTATTTAATCACCATGGCTAAGAAACATATATGTTTTATTAATTCCTTTATTACATCAATACTCAAGAAATTTTATGGTACTAATTATATGATGTACATGTGATATAATACATCATTTTGCTTGAAGGAGGGGCTACATTCATTAATGTACACATATGTTGGCTATATTCATCCCATATCCTATAAATTCCACACCATAAATGGTCCTTAAAATTGTTTTTTGTTGATTTTGTCTCATATTGTCAAGTTAAGCTATTATTTTTCCACTCTTCTCACCCTTTTTGTATATTTACATTCTAATCTACTATTTCCTTCATCAAAACACATCATACACAATATCTTAGTTATGCCTATCACTTTAGGTGGTTAAGTTGTCCTTGCATATAATTTCATTTGAATTTCTTACCAAATTTTTAATTGGGATAATTCATGTTGTACTTTCTCCAACTCTAATCTAGCCATCGTTTCTCCTCCTCTCCTCCATGGCTTTGATTTTAATCAAGTCAAAATTTATAATGCATATAAAAACTTGTAAAAACGTGTCCATCTGTTGATGATCTTAAGTATGGTAATAGTCCTAAAATAAACCACTTTATCCTTATTTTTCTTTAAGGGTTTGTCCAACTTTCTAGAAACTCCCTTTAACTTTGATAAAATTCCTTGATTATTTTCACTTATTTCTAGATGAAATCCCTCTTCTTCATCACACTCTCCATATGTGCATCAAGATAGTGAAATTTTTCTTTGAAATCCATACATATTGTATCGCGTGTTTTATTATAGTGAGGACTAATTTTCATATAGTACTTCAAGGTATCACCCTCGTAGTGTTCCAAAAAAATCATATAAATTTTCTTGTAACTCTCTAATATTATTTATTATCCAATACAAATCCAAAATAAACAAATTTTCCTCTACATATTTAGTATCTTTTTCAAATATACAAAACATTATTTTCAATGTCATTTTTGTAATTTTTCAATACTAGTTTCACACTACTTTTTGTATTATGTTATACTACCAGTTTTTCTTCTTCTTCTCCTTTTTGTTTTCAATAATTTGTAATAAAATTAAGTTTTTCATTTATCCCTCTTAAATTCTATCTCAAAGCATATTTTTCATAATATTTCATTAACTCCTATAATTTCCTCTTTTCTCTCCCTCCTCTTAATTTGTTTGATGAAGATTCCTCAATTCATCTCTTATATCAATCTTCTCAAACATTTTCTCTTTAAAATTTTGTGGAAACATGGGTAGTGATGTTTGGTCTTATGGATCCATTTCCTCAAATTATCTCAATTTTGAGGAAAGTTTCATTTCATATCTCATTATTATGTTTACTACTATTCTCTTCCTCTCCATCAAATAACTTCCTACCATAAATATGTATTAATTATTTTACTTCCTATGTATAATTTCCCTCTTCATATTCTACTTCTCTTATTACTTCACTTTTTTTTTTCCTCTCATTATCTATTTTTCATTGCATATAAACAACATTCCTTGATTTCCTTTAGGAAATCATGGATCCTCGAGCCTTTACTTGAAAGGAAAAATTGTGTGTGCATATTAAATTTATCATCCCTTGTGTAGTTCATATTTTCTATTCATAGGCCCCTCCATGTTGTTACTTGGCCCTTGTTATTATATTTCTTCATTCATCATGGTCCATGTAGTATCACTTGAATCTCATTTGAATTCTCGAGTTAATTCCTTAATTATGAGGTCTTAAAGATTTTTTACAATAGTCTTGTGTGGAATTCAATCACTTGTACAATTTTTGGCATTTTTCTTTGCACACAACATTTTTGTACACCCCTTCATGTTTTTCAACTTATCCTTATGCATCTACCTTTATGTGTGGACCATATTTCACTATGCATTACCTTACCTTAAATCATGCACCATCACCTTCAACACATCTTCTACATATCCTTATGAAGTATTTCACCACTTCGTTATGTGTATTGGCACCATTCACTCTATGCCCTTGTAATTGTGTGCAAGTATCTCACATTCAACCTAGTTTTACACTTTGTTGTGTAGCCATATCAATATTCATGTGGCCTCCTAATGCTTGAGGTAAATAAACTTTCCAAATAACCCACCATATACTACACATAATCTCAAACACCCGTGGCTTGCCACGACTTCACAAATATTATTTTTAATTGTATACTTGAAAGGAATATAACCCACTTGAGTAAATCTAACACCTAGCACTTGGATTTCTAAAAATTAGTGTTATGCAGATAATGTACATATATTCATGATACATCAAATGCTACAAAATGAAAGTGTTAGAGATAATTCAAAGGAAGGCAATGCACATAGTTTTCAGACAATGAATTTCCCCATGCAAACTATGAAGTACTAAAAATGTGTAAACTTACATGAAAAATAGAACATAAATGTGTTATAGCCAAGTGCACACATTGCATGTGCATCACAATAATGTTTTAATCACACGATTTCCATTCACAATACTAAATCTAAAAATTTCTTGTGTTTTGTAGGAAATTAAGGTAACATTACAAAAGTTCCTAAAAGGGCATGTGAAAGTATTAAATCTGAATGTGCATATCTTGTAAAATACAAATAATGCCTAGTCACTAAATGAAAAAATAATCGCAAAAGTCAAAAAATTCCATTGTTTCGACATAATAGTGCTTTGAGAACTGATATTTATGTTAGAGAATCAAATCTTGTCCACTTTTCAACAAAATAGGTTGGAGAGATCTCTTTGGACATGTAACTAATGAAAATTACTAGACAATGAAAGATAAATGAAATAAACACAACAATACCTCTTTGTAACTTTATTGCAAACCTCAAGAATATTTTTTGAAGCACTTGGGCTTGCTTAATATTTCTTATTTTTATGATTATGGGTATTCTTGATCACTTCTCCAAAGGATGAATGCAATGCTATAAGATTGGATACACAAGGATGCATATGTAAAATTAGTAGAAATTGGCTATAATTTTCATAAGCTTCCATGGATTCTCCAGGATGATTCAAGAGGTTATGGCCTACTTTTATAGTTGAGGGTGAGGCCATGAAAATTGGATCATAGTTTGACCGAGTTCTAGTATTATGAATGCATTTCTTTGAAATGGAAAGTAGACTTGACATGTGCAATGAATATTTAAAGGGAAATGGAAATTTGGATTGAAATAAGTTACATTTGGGAAGGTGGTTATACGGGTAATTCAATTGCCCCCACATTTATAGGATTCTAGAAGTGGAGTCCAAGCAGAGTTTATTAGAATAAGGAAGTGGATTCCAAGTGGAGTTGATTGGAATAAGGAAGTGTAGTCCAAATGGTGTTCAAATGGTTGTTTGACTAGGAAAATAGGTGTATTTTCCCAATTAAGTAACTAATTTAATTAGCTACAATGTGCAAGATAATTAATTAACCATTTATTTAATAAATGTTAATTAACTTAGCTAAGGTGGTTCTAGGAACTAATTTAATTAATCCCAAAAGGTGTATGTACATGAATTAATTAATTTAATTAATCAATCATGAGGTGATGAATAACATGATGTGAATTGGGGTAATATTGGGAATAAGTATGTGAATTTAGGGTGTCTACATTTTCCTCTCTTTAAAGTGTTATTACAAAGTAATAGCATTTTAAATATAGTGGACATACGCAGATCGATGAGTGAAAAATAGGAAACAAGGTAAATGTTTAGATTTTGTGGTGAAGCATTTAGATTCCCCATCGAGTAGGATAGTAAGGGAATGTCCCCTCAAGTGGGTGGGTGACACAAAAATTGGTGGATAGTCACTTGATAGGAAGAAGACAAGGAATTTGAATAAGGATGGTGGGAACAATGCTCGTAGCATGATCATCATTTAGAGTGAAATTTAGAGAAACCTTATTTTGTTGTTACACAATATATTTTTCACCATGATTATGAAATAATCGTGATGGGTAACCCATATGCGAGTAAAAAAATCTTTGGTGTGAGAATTTTTATGGAAAATTTATAGTCTTCTTATTAATCATTGCTATAATTTTACAATGCAAGGAAGGCTAATATATAGCCATAAAAATAGGAAAATTGCTTCCTACAAAATAGGAAGTCATCTAAACAACTTACCCATTTAAATGTTTTACGGGTGTAACAATATAACCATAAAAATATATTGTTTATAACAATATATTTAATCAACTAACCTACTAATCATTTACCACACTGTAATTTACTATCGGTAAATACCCATGTAAATACTAAATTCCTAACATTACCCCTTAGTGTTTACATGGTATAAAATCATTTGCACTTCCTTTGTAGCCCGACGCCTCTGCACGCTCATGATCTTGGCACACACTCGAACTGAAGGTAGAAGAAGGAACACATCAACTTATTATCTACCAAGAATTTTAGAGCACATCTAACCAAACTATTGTGGGAACACATATAGGAACCATCTTCTTATCAACCAATCACTGTAGGGAATACATCTTACCTACTCAATATGGTAACTCAAGTAGGAACCATATGCACAACCTTCAATGGTTTTATAAATGTTTACCACAAACTTAGGTATGAACATGAACATAACTAATTATTTGACCTCTTCAAGAATCATGATAATACATCTAACTATGTTATATGTTCTTCAAGTATGTTATTATATCAGGGAATTATGTAGGAATAGCCACATATACCAGTGAACAAGAATGAACCTTTGTTCTTATTTCTCACACCACTTTGAAAAACTAAAAACCAACACACTACATGCTAAAATAATCACACATGTGTCACCAAATCATTTTGTGTAGCCCCGTCATTGGTGGTGACGAGAGATCATTGGTATCCTCCGACCTCTTGTGCCTCCTTCCTCTAGTCTCATGCCACTATCTCAGCCCAATTTAGATATGAAGCTCAATAGTTTCCACATTGTGTTTATTTGTATAATTTCCCCCTTAATGTGAAATAATTTATTTTTTGGACGTTGATAACACCGAAATACATCCGTGAGGCAATTTTTTTAATGGATTTTTACAATGATACTTTGACAACACTAAAAATAAACAAATATCCTAAAATAACCTATTTGATTTTTACGACACTTAACTTCGAAAATAACAATATGCTTTGTAAATATGAGACTGAATATTTGAAATAGCACAATTTTGATTAATAAGACGTGACCCGTTATAAACAATGGTGAAAAGAGTAAGTGTACTTTATAAGATAATATTATGAGACAACACGAGTGTATAACAAAGACACTTTATAATAGATACCAAAAACAACTTGACCCCTAAACAAATGATGGAAAGACACATAGACTAGACAATATTGACAAATTTGATATAACAAAAACATGAATTTCTTAACAAGAGGACTTATTTTGATGTTGAATAAGACATCGCATTAAATTAACTTTTTAAAACAAATGACTATTTGATAAATTTTACCACATGACTAGATTACACAAATAATGATTTTACCAACAAACTAAATAAAACATATAGGCATTAAACTCCAAACAACCTAATGTGATAATAAAATCAAATACAACCTTCTATTGATAGGATTTAATCCACTAGGAATTTTGAGCTAAAATTTGATCTAGTAGAGGAAAAGCAGAAAAGATCGAGTTTGTGACTTATTGAAATCTATGAGGATCTAGAAGATGAAGCAAATCTAATTGTAGATACATGTTTTGTGATAATGCATGTCAAACTACAAAACTTTTCTTTTGAGATATCCACATGTCTATGACTGAGTACACATAGATACACAATGCATATGAAGTGATTTTCACCTCTATGCAGATAATTCTAAAGCGGCACAAGAGAGAAAAATGGAATGAAAATGATAAATATTAAATAACAACACAAGTGAGTAAAGTAATACACATATTGACTACAAAAATATGGATCAAGCCATGGTGTTTGAGAAGAGGTCATTTCTACTAATAAAGTCACCAAGTAACCACATGTACCTTTGATGGAGTATTTAGGTCTTTAGAACCAATCCAAATGTACTCGCATGGATTAATTTTCTCGGACATAGATCAAGACCGTAATATCGATAGCCACACAAATTAGAATAGAATTAAATCTACAAATATGTAACTACATAAAAATTAAAATGGTAGACACACAACTAAATGCAAATGGATTTCATTAATCAGGAAATACAAAATAAAATAACTCCCCTTCACAAGTTTTTTAATCTTTCATTCCCAATTTTTCACAGACTAAACTTTTCTCGATACCAAATCTTTGGTATGAGTAATTTTCCTAGAAAATTGATAGTCTTATTATTAATCCATTGTTGTTAATTTACAATACAAGAGGAAGGATAATATATAGCCATGAAAATAGGAAAATTGCTTCTTACAAAATAGGAAGTCACTTGAACAACTTTCCTATTTAAATGTTTCTGGGTGTAACAATATAACTATGAAAATTTATTATGTATAACACTATATTAAATTAACTAACCTAATATTAATTTACCACGGTGTAATTTACTATCTGGTAAATACCCATGTAAATATTAAATTCCTAACAAAACAAATAGCGAATAAACGATAAAAAGGAAAACAAACCCCATATACACAAGTAAGTGTGTGCATCATGGTTATAAATGAACCAAGATGTTATCATACTACTTCTAATTGGTCCAAAAAATAAAATATCAACAATGCAACTATAACACCCTGAATTGTTGCTACTTTCTCCTTTGCATTCAAGTGTTGATATGTGATTTTCCGTATGAGGATATGTTCTTTTGATTTCGGGAAGTCATGCTTGATTTGGTTGTCTTTTCTACTCTTGAGATCTTTGATTGAACTGGAATATGCTTGGATTCATTTTCTTTCATTTCTCACATATGAGTGCAATCTGATTTCTAAAGATTGTAAACTTATCTATCTCTATGACTCATCCTTGGATCAATTATATTGATCCAAGGAATGTTTTAAATATATTCGGAATGAACAAATATGTATTGACATTTCATGAATCATTAAGTCTGGACTGAACTTAGAATATATAAGTTCTTTTAACTCTCCTTCATATGAAAATATTTCTGTTGTGGGAAGTTTTGTTGGATTCTGGAAATTGATTCTGGCAGGTCATTACAATCGAAATTTGGTTTAAGTCATTTTGTCATCGGAAAGAACCAGGACCTTAAGTCAGGTAAGATATGTGAGTTTCCTATCTTAAGCTATTTCTTTTATTGGATGCAAATCCAGGATCTGAGCTGGAAACGTATTATTCTGTTTGAATTTCTGGATGATGATTTTAACCTAATCTAGGTGGGTCTAAGCTAGAATCTGAAAGGTTACTAGTTTTTAAATCTAAACTATAACCTATTGTCGCAAAGGTTGGTCAATCTAACCTAGTTCCTAAACTATGTATTTGATATTACCTAAGGGTTTATCTAAACCTTAAGCTAAGGTAATTGACTAATGTTATATCCTAAGGTGTTAAATTTTAATTACTTATGATCTAACCTAAGTCACTAACCTATCCTAAACTATTGCTATGAATGGGAACCTAAGGGGTCACAAGTGTTGGTGGTGGTTTCTATGGCATTTAAGATAGGGATAAGGTTGAGAGGACAGGGAGTACTACCAATTTTGGTAGAGGTTAATTTGGTTGGTAAAGGCTTACGTGGCAGCACCTCTAAAAAATGGAGACTCTTGTTTATTTTAATTTGAGGCTTGCCAACTTTGGCGGGTGGTGGCAATGGAGAATAGGTGGGAGAATTGGAATTAATGAAATTAATGTTTATGGGTTCTCGAGCCCAGACCGCTTTGGGAGACATGCAAATGAAATTTGGCTTGGTTGTTTCATTTTGCATGCCTTCCGTTTTTCGCTCTGCATGAGT
Source organism: Taxus wallichiana var. yunnanensis (assembly GCA_018340775.1). NCBI lineage: Eukaryota > Viridiplantae > Streptophyta > Pinopsida > Cupressales > Taxaceae > Taxus > Taxus wallichiana. The sequence continues at coordinate 167,473,705 of CM031243.1, read as the reverse complement.
ACTGGTTTTTTGAACCAGCAGTATACTCTTCGTTGCATGGCAATTTTGAAAGTTTCAAACCTACTTCTATGTCATGGGGAATATATAAAGCATGGAGAAAGAAATATTTGGTGGTTTAATCTTTCATGGAAAAGAAGTAAAAGGGTGGGCTCATTCAGAGGTCTTCATCGATTTTTTTTAGCGACACTATCAGGCATGATAGGCCCTAACTGTTAAAATCTTGCTTTCCTTTAAATGTTTTTATTAAATGAACTTTGTTCTGATGAGTTCTATCCATTTTTGCTTGTCTGGTAAAAATGACTTATGGGTTTTGTGTAACTTGGGTTTCTGGGTTGAATCTGGAGTTTGCTTGATTCTGTGGAAACTTGTTTGCATTTACTTTCCTTTCGTGGTGGTTTTGAGATTAAATGGGCAAAATGGTTACTTCATAGGACTCATAATGGTTGAAAATGTTTATTGATACTGACTTCAGTAGAAGTCTTTATTATTGCATTATGATCTACCTGTTTTCATTTAGGGTTTCCCAGTGATAAAATTTGTGAATGGTTTGAATTCTTAAGATCCTTATTTTGTTGAATGTGATCTTTTTGTGCTCGTCGAGCTGGGTATTGTGAACAGTAGTGTTTGTTAACCCATTCGGGTAAGATTTTAGCAATCTTTAAAGTACTTAAACTGGTTTAAATTTCTAGAGTTGAAAATGTTTTCAGGAAACAGAACCATTCTATTTAAGATTACTTGTTGAGATATTAAATGTTTACTTCGTGGTTGTTATTCTGAGAATGATTTCGTAGATGGGTTGTTGGTATTACCCTATGAAACTTGACTATTTTAAGTTGCGTGTTTTGGAAACATTGAATGGTTTAAGTCTGTTTCTCTTCCTGCGAAGGGTCTTTACTATTTTAAAAATAGATAAGCTCTTTGGGTAAGCCAGTACGTGGTTTAGTATTCTTTCTCTTGTGGGTAATCAGTGAATGATGTTAGGACCGGCATGTAATGGTAAAAATGGTCTTTGATTGAGTTTGTGTTTCTCCCTGTGAAGACTTAGTGGATGGTGTGAAGTGCATAGACAATGTGTTGTTATGGTGGTAGACAAGACTGTGACTTGTATTCTTTTGGACATGATTGTGAATTTAATTCCTAAGACCATATTAACGGTGTTGGAAACTCTTTTCAAACCAACTTTAAAAATCATTAAGTTTAATGATGTCGAGTTATTGTGATCTGTTTGGAGTTGGAATTAAGGTTGTAATGTTGCATGCAACTAAAGACCTATTTTATTCTGACTAATAATGTATAAATCATTACTATGTTATGGATATTTCAGCTTATGGGTATTGAGGGATCTATATTTCAAATATGACTATTAATATTGTATATGCTTTGTTGTTTAGTGTCTTGTAATGAATTAGCAACCGAACGTTGCATCGGTTCACTTGATTCAGTCTTTGATTATTGATAAATGAGGGGAATGTGAAGTTACCCTAACTTGATTTCAAACTCGAATGGTTTGAGTGTTTGAAGAAATGTAGACTGTTTCATTTTGATTGGGATTATAGTCTGAGTTACGGTTGGTTCGTAACGTGCTATGATAAAAGTTGATATTGACTATTTTTTTGTATAGTTTATAGATCCTGTAGGGATCCAATGGTAAACCAATAATATGGCTCCACCTGAACCGAATTATTGGGTATACTTAAGTGCTGGAACTAAATAGCTACTTCTTTTTGGATATGATTTATTAAATGGTTATTATTTCTTGGAAGTTGGATTTCATTCTAAACTTGATTATAACAGTGTTTTGATCTTCTCTATTTTATCTTTGGGCTAAAAAGGAAAGTTGTGGAAGGGATTTAAAAGAATGAAAGTTTTAATGCTCTCTTCTTGAATGTTAATGTACTCTTTCTTAGAATTATTTAAGGAGCTCAAACAGTAAGGGTATGGGATGGCAGGACTGTTATATTAAGATGAAAGAAATATTAGGGTGCGGGATCTAAACCTAGAACACTCCTTTCATTTTATAGCAGTATTAAGATCTTGTTTTGGACTTACTATTTGTTATTCCTTTTGGTAAAAAGGGAATCAGTATTTATTGTTTTGCAAACTTTTCATTGATTGAAAATCAAGTAGAATGTGATAGAGGGTAGATTGGTAGGAAAAATTGCGGTGGCAGTTAATCCATCCCTTCTATTTGAATTACTTTTGTATGAACCTGTTTGGATGAATACTTCAAATGGTTTAGTGTTTAAATGGAAGATGATCAAATCATGATATACACTGTTCAGCTTTTTTGGATGGTTAGGTACTTAATAAACAGAATGTTTCCTTCTTACTTCTTGCAGGAATGAGATGAAACATCGAGATAGATTAAGTTGAAATTACTTCTGTAACTTAAGTTATGATATGAATGGAATTATAATTGTTAGGAAGATAAATCAGAGTTATAATATGCAAAGGTAATTGCTGGAATCATTTATACCTTAAGTTTTAGGGCAGGTAATATAAAGTATATCCTAACCTCTTTTGTGTAAACAGTGTACTAAGACTTTTCTTATATTGACATTTCTTATAGCTTAGAGAGTATGAAGTAATTGTTGTCATTATAACAGGGTTGTTTAATTGAAACAATTAGTGGAATGCACTTGTTTTAAGGATTAGTGCTTATCATGCTCAGTTCATTGAACTGACCCGTGCTAGTAATTTTTGCAGATGGACTTCGTAAGTGGTAAAGGAAGGAAAAATCTTATATGATGCATTGACTGCTCTAAGCTGATTCTTATGAAGAATTCTGATTTGATTTCTAAATTGTATTGTGTAAAGAAAATTTATCTCTTTTGTCTGAAGGATATTACCCTAAAGTATGCTTAAAATGCATAAGTTGTAATTATATGGGTTTTGAAATGAATGGGAAAAGTGAGAAAATTACTTATAAGGGATTGTGTAACTTATCTTGTTGGGATGATCTTCTTATTGTCTACTTGAATGAGTGTGCATTCTTATTGTTAATATACAATGGAACATAGATGAATTTCTTAAGTAAGCCATAGCTAATTAAGTGGTTGAATACTACATTCTTGATTAGTGATTCATTATAACTTATGTTGTGATTTTAAAAAAAAACTATGATAAATATCACTGCAATTAAAAGGAACATTGAAGGTGGGTTAAACCCTAAAATGTAACTATAAGAAGAAGAGGACTTTCCTCTCTTGTAATGCACTAATTATAAGAGGAATATATGATTATAAATCACTAAGACTTAATGGTACTAAGTTTGATCGGTATCAGCCTAACAGGTTGATACATTTCCTTCATTGGATAAGTTATTTAAAATAACGGAACATAAATGGTTGTTGTCCTGTTTTTGGATAATGGGTAGGTTGAGTACATTAATTAATTAAGATCTTTTTGAATAACTAAATCCTAATTCAAAATGACTTAAAGTGTGGGAGAGTTTAATATAGATGTAGTCTTTCAACCCAAACATAACTTAACGTAAGTAAATTCTTAGAGGTATGTACATATTTTTGAGGTTGTTCCATGGGATGTTGACATACGTCAACCTGCAAGGTTTACCTTTGATAAAATTAGGATCTTCTCGAGGATACAACAATGCAGATGACATGTGGTAACACCCTTACTCGCATTGTTGAGATTTACACACTTTGAATTTGATCAATATTTCTCTTTGGGACTGGTTAGGACCATAATCAGGTTATGAGGTAGCCCTTTGAAGATTGTTGGCACATGGGGTTAACTCAAGTTATAATGCTAATTACCCTTAGTCTTATTGACTTCTTCATATCATGACTTATGATGTTAATCCGAACTAGAGTGAGACCTTGGGTAAGGGAGTCAGTGTAAGACATTCTATATAAAAATAGAGTGGGGTGAAGGATGTATTCGGATTGTGAGTATGTCATCAAGGAATAAGTAATCTGTAACAAAGTATGTTTTAAATCTTTGGCCAAAGTATCGCAAGTTTGTTGATTGTGTTGTCTATGTCACCTAGTCTAAGGATCATGATGCCGATGAATATTGGTAACAATTATTCAGTTAGGTTCCTTGGACAGATCACTCAGAACCCGGAATAGGGTAAGAGAACCAAGAATATGAAGTATTCAGTAGAACACTTCAACTCAATGTTACGCATGAATAGATCGGTAGTTCACCAAGTCATGGAATGAATAGATCGGTGGCACACCGAGTCATTACTGATTGCATATGGTTATCTGTTATAAGAATGATTGTTATGATATGTGTGTTCTAAATTATGTATTTAGAACAGAGAACATTGATCATGCAAAAAAATTCTTGTTTCTAAAGTCTTAAAAATGGGAATATTACTGACAACACAATTTCTAATTAGAAGAAAATTATATATACCACTAATGTGTGCCCAATGGTGATTAATCGGATATAAATTCCCCAAAGAACTAAACTTATGAAATGCATTGGGATATGATCGGGATGAAGAGTGGAGTTATGTTTAGATACTCCTAATGAAACTCTTGTTGGATACACATTGAAGAGTGACCTAGAAGTTGAAAAGGATCATTTCCTCGTGCAATAAACTTATGAATGTGGGAGAGGTAGAATGAGATCCTAAATTTCCCAAGAAAATTTATATCACGAAGGAAAAATAATTGATTATTGCAACATAGATATACACCACGGGAAATAAAAGTGATAGTCATAAGATTGGAACGATCACTAGGGTAGTAGATAAAGGTATGAGTTTTTATCAAGATTGTGTTGAAATGTTGAAATATCAACTTCAAGTGTTTTCCAATTGTATGATTTTTTTATAAGTGAATGTTTGTTCCAATTTTTATAACTATTACAATTTATTTAATTGTTAAATATATGATTTTTTAATTTATAAATATATGATTTTTTAATGGTTTTACAAAGTTTTGGAGAAATTTTGATGCAAATAAGTTGAGAGGCATATCTACAATCAGCACAAATACAAATAAATATAAAAAATATAAAGTACACAAGAAAAGGAAGACACTCCATAGCTTATTTAATAAACCATGAGAAAAATACAAAACGTGCAAACAACTAAAGTCACAAAATAAGCATTGTAACCAAACCCAATATGAACAGGAATGAACTACACCAAAATTATATGTGAACTAAGATGCTAAGAATTTTCTTGCAATTGGTCTACAAAAAAATAAACAAAGTACAAAACAATAATAAACTTAAAGAAGCAAAAGCATCATCACAATGTTGACAAACCATAATAGTACAACACAATTTGCAATAACAATGTCTAATAACACTCCTAATGTGTTCCACATTGAATAATTAGACAAATATGAATGCCCTCGAGTGATAGCTTAGAACATGAAAGGATTGGATTGGGCTAAAGAGCAGTAGAATGATGCTTAGATACTCTTTTTTGATTCCCATTAAAGCTTGATCTGTATTGGATTGAAAAATTGAAATCCATGTGTTCCCAAGAAAATTTATATTGTAAAAGGGATAATTGATTACCTTAAGCATAGATATATGCCACGGGAAAGAAAAGTGATTATCAAAATATGATCTACAATGATCATGAGGAGCGTCGTCAAATGGTGAAATTTTTGAACTATGTTATGCATTTGCTAAAATTTGGTCAAACATTTTCTAAATGTTTTGTTTTTTCTATTTTTATATTGTTTTTGGTTTTGGAACAATTTTATATTGTTTTTGAATTTTTGAACATATTTGAATGTTTTTAGTATTTTCTGAAAGATATTTGAATTTTTGGTATTTTGTGAAACATATTTGAATGTTTTTGTAATTTTTGAAACATATTTGAATGTTTGTGTAATCTTAAACATATTTTAATGTTTTTGAGATTTTAAACATATTTGAATGTTTTTTTTTTTGACTCGATAAAAGGGTGCACTATTTGAACACATGTTCAAACAATTAGAAGCATTTCATTCCATTGGAAAAATGTAGATGATGTAATGATAGGATGTCTCACTCCACTCATGACTCCACATAACTAGGAAGATGTGAGGGCTCATCACCGAGATCCAAAAAGGATGTAAGAATGAGGTGAATAGTGATATGAAAATGAAGATAATGCATGCTAAGACAAAAGGTGTAACAATGATCAATCGATAAAATGTAACGCATATCCAATCAATATTATCTAACCAATTCTAAGATGATTTCACTTTATGTTTTTACTCGAATTGGATCCATTGATAGCATCTTGATTGACAAGATCTAGTTGAAGGAATTGATGTCTCTCTTTAACATAAGCAACTTTTTGGGATGTTTTTTATTAAGTAATTTTGATTCTAAAGGTTTTATTTTGTTCGATTATTTTTATTTTGAAATGACCCCTGTATTTCCACATGCCATCATTAAAAGGAAATGGATCAACACAACGAGAAAAAATGTAGGTGAGTAAGGACATCTTCCTTCATTGGATATCATATCGCTAGAAAGAAGCATGATCTCATTAGTAAAGAATGTGAAGGATGAAAAGTTTAAATGATTATATATATATATATATATATATATATATTACATTTTAGACTTATTTTTTCCTTATATTTCAATAGTATGTTTATTGGGAAGGAGCATCCGCCTTTAAGTCTCAACTTCATATGACTAGTAGGACATAAGGGTTAAACATTGTAGACTGAAATGGATAGTCAAAAATACTTGGGTAACAAAGTTAAAGATTTCTACTAAAGAGAGAACATGTTGAAAGGAATATTTTCCATCAATAATCTTCGAGAAAAAATCATAGGTTACAAGATTTGAAATGGTAGAAACATTTACTGAGGATAAGACACACAAATCCCAATATGGATGAGGTTAACCTATGTCATGATAGGTGAAGAATTCGAATAAATATGATAATGGTATCATTAAAATATCTGCGCCAATAAATGGAATGTTTAACATTATTTTTACTTGCTTTTTGTTTTGATTTGCAAACAATACTTTAAGGAGTCATTTGATATAGATTTTTATTCTCTTTTTATGCTTTTTAATTTTTTGAATTTTTAGAATTATGGTTTGAAATGGACTCATTGAGAAAGAGGTCCATGTTTCTTAAAGTTGAATGGTCCGATTTATGATAATTTGGTAGACAAGGTTAAATTCAAAGGAGAGAATCAAAATATTCGATAGGTCTGAAGTACGATACTTTGGTGGATGGGATCCAAGTCAAAGGAGAGAATCAAAATATTTTATAATTCCTAAACTATGATACTTGGGTGGACAATGTCAAAGTCAAGGAGAGAATATGAAGATTCTATAGGTTCTCAAGTACGAGACTTGGGTGGATAAGGTCTAAGTCAACTTGGAGAGAATCAAATGATTTGATAAGTCCTGAAGTACCAGACTTGGGTGGACAAGTTCCAAGTAAAAGGAGAGAAACTAAAGATTCAATAGGTACTAAAGTACGAGACTTGGGAGGAAAAGATCCAAGTCAATGGAGAGAATCAAAATATTTGATAGATCTTGAACTATGAGATTTAGGGTGACAAGATCCAATTTAACAAAGAGAATTGAAATATTTGATAGTTCCTGCTATCAAAATAACTCTCATAGTTACTTAGATAACTTGTATACATATATGGCTCTCAGTTCCTCATTAAATGTTATGCATGATCATGTTTAGTTGGCACATTTCCTTGGTTGTAGTTTCCCCTTGGTGCCCCTTCTTTTTCCTCAAGTGCCCTTGTGTGCTTTCTATTTCTCTCCTTCCTTTTTCCTCTTCCTCTTTGTTTCACTCCTCCCTTGCACCCACCTTCTACACTTTCTCCTTCTTCCTAAGTAGTTACTTCACCATGCATGTGTCTCAAACTTGCTTCAATAAAGTAATTATATGGCCCTCTCATGCGTTGCACCCATCACTTTGTAATAGTTACGCCTTCACCATACATTCTCTACTCACTTGTTTTCCTCTTTTCCCCACATGTCGTGCGTGCACTCTTCGCACCTTCCTCTATACACCCTTCCCTCACACCCTCCTTTGCACCCTTTTGTGTTAGGTATTCTTATGACATGCTTTAACGTGCCACACGTAACCATTAAAAGTGTGCAAAAAAGGCACCGAATCCTTACAACAAATCAGCAAGTGACACATGGCAGAAATGAAAAATATTTACACAGTTGGCCATCATTTCAACCAATCCACGTGTGCCACATTTTTGCATGCACCGATAACTCTAAAAACCATATATTTTTCAAGAGCTCATATTAGCACACGCATGGACTTTTCAAAAAGATGTCAACATCAACTACGGTGTTAGAAATTCACATTCTAATTATTAGTGGTTCGATAGGTGAGAAATGAGAAAACGTCTCTCTAGGCATTAATGAGTAGATATGATTGCTCCAACCACCCGGATTTGATATGATACACCCTCCTTCAACACGCTAAAAACGGGCTTGGGAACTATATTTCATGAGATCTTTGGAGGTGGATTTGCAGGCATTGAATTCTTCTTGTTGGTGGTTGTGTTTCAAATTTGGGTGTTCCCTCCTTCTTCCCTTCTTCCTCCATGAAACCATCTATAAATGTAAGAGATAGACTCATTTGTTATTTTGGATGCTCTGGATCCTTACGCATTTTTCTAAGGACTCCATATATTTCTATATTTTGAGTTGCAGACCTCTAGATCTAGCTCTTGCATGTGGATATCAACCTCCTTCATCGTTATAATAGCTATGTGCATTCCTGGAAGTAATAGAAATGTCGTTTTGTGACTATTCTCTATCCTAATGTGTTTGCATTCCTTCTTCTTACCTTGTCTTTTGCATTGTGTGTTGGTTGTGCCATTTCATGTCCCTTGCAGTTCCTTATTTAGTTGTGTTCCATGAGAACGATATGGTAAATACATGGTTGGTTTTGTTACTCATTCCTAGCCTCCTTTTAGCATTTCCTTTCATTTTCACTCGTAATGAGATAGTTTACATCCCTCTTTTTCTGGTGTTATCACCTTTTAGTGTAGTTTCCTTTCATGTTATCCTTCTATCCTGGTCCCTTGGCATTATTAGCTTAGTTTCCCTTTCCAGCACTAGAGTAGCAATAGTAAGCAATAGTAGTAGAAATAGATAGAGGAACCGGCCTTCTCCAGAGATCTGTCCCAATCGCGCAAGGTCCCACAACTTGGGGGAAGTTCCATTTTTGTCTCAAACACCTCAAAACTTCCAATATCTGAGATGTGGGTGCACATTTGAGAAACCAATAGTTTCTAGCACCAGTGGGACTAGCATTGAAAGCTCAAATTTCATATCTCTAAGTTTTGGTGTGTGGACTTAGTATTTCAGCCTTTGGAGGCTCATTTCAACACATCTGGTGACTCCCAACATTCTAAGATCTCTATTTTAGTAGTCCTAAGCACCTTCTATGAGAAGAGTACACACAAGAAGAAGTGCAGTAGCTAAAGATTCTTTTAAATACCTCTAGCTATCCCCGAGAAGAGTTCATTCCAAAATTCCACGCCGCATCTCTATCTCCTACACACTGCACCCATTCAACTCCTAAAAATAGACAACTTGTGCCCCCTGCAATGGTGCATCAAGTAACCTCCTCCACTGAGAAACTTTGCAAACTTTGCTGGAGGGAGTCCCTTATTGCTAGTTGTGCAACATGATATGCCAAATGGAACACTCAAGAGTATTCCATACTTTACTAGTGAGAATCAAGTCACCCCTCAGGATCATATCCAGGATATAGCAAATGTTTTCTCGCTCTATTTGATCACACATGATGATGTAGTAGTCAGGATGCTTACAACCTCTTTCAAAGGTAAATTGCTTCAATGGTGCGAGGATTGATACTTAGATCCATCACCACAGGATGAGTAGGAACATTTCTCTTTGTAATTACTTTGAAGATAAGTCAGATCACCTATCTCTAGTGGAGTAACTAACAACAATAAGGAGGGCACCCAATGAGTAGATGACTGATTTCAACATCAGATTTCAGAAGACTTGGGATAGAATCCCTCTTGTGGTAAGACTGTAGCCCAAAATGCTTTCCTATATTATCTAAAGGCACTCAACAATGATATTTCAGTTATGATCCAATCTATGGGAGGTAGGACTTTACTAGTTGCTTATAGTATTGTAGTAAGGGTATAAAATAGTCTTATTCAGGTGGGAAGTTGGCTCTAGACCACCTATTCCCTTGTTCCCAGAAATGTCACAAGCACCCTAACCTTCTATGGCCCCTATTCTTGTTCCTGAGAAAAGTGTGTAACCGGTTGCCTCAACATCCTACTCTCCAGTATAGCAGAAGAATGATGAAGAGTTGAAGGCCCTGATTAGAAATTTATCAAACAAATTCATATCATTAGAAAAGAAATAGGCGCAAGCCTATAGAGGTAATTCTAATCAAGCGCATGTCCAAAGCAATCATCCTTGGAAAAATTAGTATGGAAATCAAAAATATGTGACCAACCAGTGGTAGAATGATAAATGGCAGCCTAATGCACATCTACCCTTGCAATTTGTTCCTCCCACCCCTTCTCTTCCAAAGACCAGTGTGATTCGGGTGCTTGTTCAGCTCAAAAAAATTTGGCACAAGAGTCAGAATGGTACTTCCCTTGTAACATGCCTCATAGTCAATATCAATGTGCCAATGTCGCACACACCCAAGCCTTCATGATTCAGAATGCTTCAATTTGTGAGCCTTCAACAAGTTCCCTAAGAAGCAGATAACCTAGAAAGACCAGAAGCTCCTCTAGAGACAAATTTGATGTTCTTTGGCATGGAGGACTTCTATGTAATCAACAATCTGTAGAAGATACAAAAAGACCACACGCCCAAGTTGTGGACAACACAAGATACAAGAAAAGAATGTTAGATTTAGGTACGTAGGTCCCACTCCCAGAAATGCAAGTAGATCCTCGAAGCAAAAATATGCGAGATAAGGCATCTAGTAGAAAATGCACTCAAGATCCTTTTGAAGCCTACATAAAGTGTGCGACCCTCCTTTGGTAGGTCAAGCCTCTGCTCAAGCTAAAATTAGGATTCTGCGCCTAAAAGCAGTCAATAAGGGATGTTGTTTCCCAAATACATAAGATAGGGGCCTTCCATTTAGCATTGGTGACTAGGTGAAGAGAACAAACATAAATATCATAATATGGGATGCCACGACCATTCCATCTCGGTGGATCTATTACATGAAGCTCTCACACAACTCCCGCATGCTAATCTAGGTATACAAAGCCACACACTTCTATAAATATCTATTAAGAAGAGGAGAAACAAGTAAGAATAGTTGTTAAAACCCCACCATTCTATATGTCCTTGATCATAGGAAAACACCTAGTGACATAATTACATGATTGACTCAAGCTCTAGTACTTCTATTATGCCTAAGAAAATATACGATGTATTGGAGTCGAAATATAGGCCTTTGTCTAAAGGAGTCCTAGAAATTGATGGTTCAATTATCACCACCTTATGAGTCATCAAGGATCTTGAGTTAACCCTCCATGTATGCCCAAGCCTAGATATTACTCAAGATGTGTCAATCATTGACCTACCTCCTTTGTTTTCCCTATGTCTATCAAGAAAATTTACTACTACTAAAGTGGGTGGTTACTTGTCTTCTCGATTGGTCTCATATGCTTACTCAAGATAAGGTATGGTACCCAGTTTACCATACAAGTTGAGCCTATATTTTCTAATCATGTAGATTCATATGTCCCATTCCCTCTCCAAGCCAACTATTCAATCCAAGAAGAACAAGCTTCAGTTCCTGAAGAGCAATATCTTCCACCCTTTGTTCCTGACCTAGTGCTTGATGAATGGGTGGAAATTCACCATAAATTTGATCCCTATGTTGAAGAATTGGAAGCTTATGAAACTGGGCTTAGTACTTATTACATTCTAGAATAATAAGCCATGTTGTCACGCGTGTACTCAAGAAAGACAAAGTTCAACCTAGTCTATGAAATTTATACTTTTATGGATCTAGAAGCAAAATAAGCACGAGAGCAGGAGTGGTTCTTAATTCCCCTAAGGATGAGAAATTATTCTTCATGCACATGCTACAGTTTTTATGTTCTAACAATGTGGCAGAGTATGAAGCACTGGTGCATGGCTTACTCATTGCTGAGAAGAAGAAAATTAAGGTGTTGCAAATATTTGGGGACACGGAATTGGTTATCCACTAGGTCACCAAAAATGCTAGACAAAAATAAGCTTCTCAAAGCTTATAAGCATAGATTTTGGAACCTCTTGAGAGCTTTAATGCTCTACATTTGTAGGTGGTGCCACGCAGAATGAACAAGGAAGCTGACCAGATGGCTACGCATGGTTCACAATTATCTCTTACTAAAGAATTTTTCAAAGAAACACTCAAAGCACATCAAGATGGTGATAGACCATCCATTCAAGATAATAGCACCAGCTAGAAAGTGTTTGAAAATGATGCACAAATCATTCGGTTTATAGAATGAAGTTGAGTTCTCATCAAACATGCAAGTTAGCTTGCATGACAGCTATGGCAACCAAGTGATACGGTTAAAGACAAACAAGTTACCTAAAGGGTTGGTCACCTTAGAACAAATGTTTATCCCTAATGATGAGTTCAAGGGTGAAGAGAAGTACATACGTGTTGTGCAAGAAGACTACTCCTTTGTTATTATTGCATGTAGAAAAGAGTTGTTGCTCAGCAGGACTTGTGTGCATGATGAGAAATAGGCCTTCATCTCTCTTTGTCAAAAATACAGTGATATCTTCTCATGGGAGTATGAAGAACTCAAAGGTTTTGATCCAATTTTTTCTCAACACTCCATTGATTTTGATCCTGGTATCAAGCCTATTAGACAAAAAAGTAGCAACCATTCAATCCAAAGACAAATCCCCTCATGAGGAAGGAGTTATCCAAACTCATTGAGGAAAAAAATTATTTTTCCCATCAAATACTCTGGGTCACAAATTTGGTTCCAATGTGCAAGAAGAATGGTGAAATCAGACTTTTGTTGATTTCAGAGATTTGAATAAGGTATCTCTAAAGGATAATTATCCTTTTCCTTCAATGGAGAAGATTCGTAAATTATGGTGGCATGCGAGAGATTTTCCATGCTAGATGGATATTCAAGTTTCAATCAGATCCTAGTCAAGGAAGATGATCAATTCAAAATAGTGTTTACAACCAAGTGGGGAACATATGCATATCAAAATATTCCCTTTGGTCTATCAAATGTGGGTGCCACATTTCAGCACACCATGGATATTTCCTTTAAAGGATACATTAATGAGTTCATCTTGGTTTACCTTGATGATATAATAGTCTTCTCAAAGCAGAGTGTGGATCATATAGCGCACCTAGAAAAGGTATTTGAGAGATGTAGAGAGTTTGGGGTGTCTCTTAACCCCAAGAAGTGCAATTTTGCGGTGGTACAAGGAAAGCTCTTGGGCCATGTGGTTTCAAAGGATGGCATCGTAATTGATCCTGAGTGTGTTTCAACTATCCTAGCTCTTTCCCTGCCGGTGCACAAAAAGGCCCTACAGTCCTTCCTTGGCAAGATCAATTTTGTTAGGTGTTTTATCCCTAAATTTGTAGGACTGGTTCAGGCCCATCACTTTGATGCTCAAGAAGGACATAGCCTTCATATGGATAGCAGAAGGAAAAGAAATCTTCAACAAGATCAAGCAAGAGATTGCTTGTGCCAACACTCATCAATCCAAATTACTTAAAGGATTTCATCCTTTATGCTTATGGTGTTGATGCAAGTTGTTGCTTTCCTAACACAAGAAAATGAACAAGGGCTAGAACAACCAGTGGCTTTCTTCACCAGAGATCTTTGAAGGATTATAAATTAAAGTACAATTACATGGAGAAGCAAGTCTTTGCTATCATTCTTACACTCTAGAAATTCAAAAGTATGCTCGCCACCAATCATATCAGTGTGTTATTCTCCACTTTTTGTTAGAGACTTCATCATGGGAGTAGAAATCAGTGAGAAAAGAGCTTGATGGGTGACCAAAATCATGGAGTATGATGTGACTATCAAGGCCACAAAACTAGTAAGAGGTAGTGTGCTCTGTAGGGAAGATTGTGAGGATGCATGAGACTAAACCGAAGCTTCATTATTTCTAGATGAAGACCTTCCATTTGTAGAACTTGAGAAAAATATAGACCCTAGCGCATGTGATTGGATGAAGGACATGGTCACATTCCTTTCCGAGGGAATGCACCCTCCTGGTTTAAATAAAGCAAAGAGAAGACATCTAAGGTTATAATCTATCCCTTATGTTTTGATTAATGGACTTATCTTCAAAAATAATCTTGATGGCGTGTTGTTAAGATGTATCAACGGCGCATACAGACTAAAAAAGTGTTAGCAGAATTTCACAATGGATTCTCTAGTGGACACTTCTCTGCCAAAACTATAGCAATGAAAATCATAATGGCAAGTATCTTTTGGCCTACCCTATTTGTAGATGCACACAAGTGGGTCACAAAATGCAAGGAATGTACTTTCTTTACAGGAAATAAAATATTAGTAGTGCTTCCCCTCTAACCAATCCAAGTGGATCAGCCTTTTGCGCAATGGGGTCTCGAATTCATAGGCATGATCAATCCACCTTCAAGCACTAGACATAAATGGGTGTTGATAGCTATAGATTACTTCACCAGATGGACAAAAGCTATCGCGCTCAAGGAATCAACCAAGGTAATCATCCTTGACTTTCTTGAAGGTATAGTCACAAGGTTTGGCATTCCTCAAACCATTATCTCTGATAATGCAAAGGCCTTCCTTGGTACTAAAATCACTGATTGGGATCTAAATCTAGGCATTTACCTAAAGAATTCTTCCAACTATTACCCCTGGGGCAATGTCTGGCAGAATCAACAAACAAGAACCTGATCAAAATCATGAAACACATAATGAACATCAGCCAAAGATAGTGGCATACAAAGGTCTTACATGTGCTCTAGGTAGATAGAATCACAGTCAAAAAGGCAATAGGAAATTCACCTTACAAGCTTGTCTATGGAAAGGAGGCTGCCCTTCCTTTGACACTAGAACTAAATTCATTGGTGCTTCCCATGTGGCTAGAATTTGAAGGCACAAACCAGAGAGAAATCAGAATGGTAGAGTTGGTTCATCTTGAAGAACTCAGGAACTCTATCATGATCAAGCTAGAACAACATCAGCAAGCAACAAAGAAATGGTTTGATAAAAAGGCTAGGCCTCAAGATTTCAAAATTAGGGACTTGGTTCTAAAATGGGATGCTGACAGAGCTAAGCAGGGTGTCATTCAAAGTTTGATGCACTTTAGAGTGGCCCATACATCATTAGTTCCTACAAGAAGGCTAACTCTTTTAGGTTTACTCATCTTGATGGAGGTACGCTACAAATCCTAGTAAATGGGATCCATCTCAAACCGTTCCATTAACTACATCACTCTATATATATTAGAGTAGTTTCAATTCCTCCAAGTGCGTTACATGCACATTGTTTATTTGTACATAGTTCTTTCTTCTCACGTGCTTCTTACATGTGCTCTTCCGTTGCTTCTAGAATGTAGAGCTTCTTTCAGTAGTTGCAAGATTCATAATAGAGTCAAGAAATGATCTTCAAGTGACTACAAGGGTAGTTTCATGATTGCATAAAAGACTCCATGCCCAATGGATACTCTAAGATACTGATCTTCTTCATCTAGCAGGAAGATGGCCCCAAAAGTCACCAAAACTATTATCTAAATAACTCTCCTAGTTACTTGGATAACTTGTATACATATTTAGATCTCAGTTCCTCATTCAATTTTGCATGCGCTCATGTTCAGTCGGCACATTTCCTTGGTTACAATTTCCCCTTGGCACCCCTTCTTTTCCTCAAGCACCCTTGTGCACTTTCTATTCTCTCCTTCCATTTTCCTCTTCCTCTTTGTTCCACTCCTCCCTTGTGCCCACCTTCTACACTTTCTCCTTCTTCCTAAGCAATTTCTTCACCCTGCGTGCATCTCAGACTTTCTTCAATCAACTAAGTCCCTGGCCCTCTCACGCGCCGCACCCATCACTTTATAATAGTTGTTCCTTCACCATGCATTATCATCCCACATGTTTTCCTCTTTTCCCCGCATGTCATGCATGTGCCCTTCGTGCCTTCCTCACACACCCTTCCCTCATGACCTCCTTTGTGCCCTTCTATGCCGAGTCTTCTTCGACATACTTGAACATGTTACGTAACTAGTCAAATCTCAACAACAATGTGCCAAATCCTTACAATAAATCATCAAGTGACACGTGGCAGAAATGACAAAATATTTGCACAATTGGCCATCATTTCAGCCAATCCACACGTGCCACATGTTTTACATGTGCCAACAAATCGACATCTTTCGACAGCCACATCTTTTGCTATAGAGCTCAAATCAGCATGTGCATGGACTTGTTAGAAATCTGTTGACATCAACTATAGTGCTAGAAATTCAAATTCAAATTTTTGGTAGATTTGGTAGGTGAGAAATGAGAAAACTTCTCTCTAGGCATTAATGAGTAGATCTAATTGCTCCAACCACCTGATTTGATATGATTTTCCCTCCTTCAACATGCCAAATAGGCTTGGGGAAGCGTATTTCACATATCTCTAGGTGGATTTACAAGCATTGAATGCTTTTTGTTGGTGGTTGTGTTTCAAATTTAGGTTTTCCCTCCTTCTTCTCTTTTTCCTCCATGAATTCATCTATAAGTAAGAGATAGAATCATTTTTTTTATGTTGGACACTCTCGATCCTTACGCATTTTTCTAAGGACTCCATACTTTCTATATTTTTGAGTCGCATACCTCTAGATCTGGATCTTGCATGTGGATATGGGCCTCCTTCATCATTGTAACAACTTTGTGCATTCCTGGAAGTAATAGAAATGTTGTTTTGTGACTACTCATTGTCCTAACATGTTTGCATTCCTTCTTCTTGCCTTGTCTTTTGCGTTGTGTGCTGGTTGTGCCATTTGAGGTCCCTTTTAGTTCCTTATTTATTTGTGTTCCATGAGAATGATATGGTAAATACGTGTTTGGTTGTGCTACTCATGCCTAGCCTCCTTTCACGCATTTCCTTTCATTTTCACTCAGAACATATAGTGTACATCCCTCTTTTCTGGTGTTATCTCCTTTTAGTGTAGTTTCCTTTCATGTTATCCTTCTATCCCTAGTCCCTTGGTATTATTATTTTAGTTTCCCTTTCCATCACTAGGAGTAGTAGTAGCAGTATAAATAGATAGAGGAACTAGCCCTCTCCGAGAGATCCATCCCAAGTGTTCAAGGTCCCATAACTTGGGGATGATTCCATTATGGTCTCAAATACCTCGGGCCTTCCAAGATCCGAGATGCGGAGTTTACGTTTGAGCAACCAATAGTTCCTAAATTTTGAGACTTGGATAGACAAGATCTAATTCAACGAGAGAGAATCAAAATATTTGATATGTCTTGAAGTATGAGACTTGGGTGGACAAGTTCCAAGTCAACGAAGAGAATCCAAAGATTCGATAGGTCTTGAGGTATGAGACTTTGGTAGACAAAATCTAATTCAATGGATGTATGATTGGATAAGTCTTTAATGAGATCAAAAGACCTATGTGATGTTAGAGGAGGATTTTCAAGGTGGAGAATATGTTGAAATTCATATTCATCTATGAGTGGAAGAATGTGAGGAAATAAATATTTATCTCTAGATGTATATCTAAGGTTCCTTATAGGCCATAGAGAGTAAATACTCAATGTTTAACATTTTAGGTAGTCGATTAGTTTTTTTAAAATAGATTTACAATTATAGCTTGAAAATTTTGTGTAAGGATATACGGGTATACGTACCTTGTAGAGTGCATGCATATAGATGTCTTAACAAATAAGAAACATCATTGAGGAGATGCCTCCAAGATTGATCATTTTAGGTATTATAGACACAAAAGGTGGTATTGTTGCAAGTTTCCAAACTTGTGGTTGTGTTTCTACTACAAGGTTAGAGTTGTTAGGTATAGAAGTGAGAATAGAAATAAAGAATCAAGATCAATAGTGCTTGATGATGGACCCTCTTTTGTAGATTCTATAGTTATATCAAGGGTTGAAACGTATTCTTCAATATTTGGTGGATTGGAGCACTTGAATTCCTCACCAAAGTAAATAGAGGCATCAATATTTATATCAAAGCCATTCTTGTGGTCTGATAAGGGGATAGGATCCCAATTCCTAAGAAATTCTTAGATGGTCTCATCTTTCTAAAAGAGGTCCATGGAGATGAGACA
The DNA here is from genome assembly GCA_018340775.1 of Taxus wallichiana var. yunnanensis. Taxonomy (NCBI): domain Eukaryota; kingdom Viridiplantae; phylum Streptophyta; class Pinopsida; order Cupressales; family Taxaceae; genus Taxus; species Taxus wallichiana. Next base: position 167,455,468 of record CM031243.1, on the reverse strand, counting down.
TTGGGGATCCTAAGTTATGAGGGATGGGTAGACAATATCAAGGATTGGAAAGGAGTCTTGAAATAAGTTCAATATCTCATTTGATGTTTAAAGGATTTTGTCTAAAATAGGTTCAATGTCTATTTAAACTAACAGAATAAAATATGAAGAAGAGATGGAATGATTTTGATTAGAGATAATTGACCTTCATCATGGTCTTGTTAAATTTTAGTATGTACAGAAGTTGGGACAATGGTCAAATCTTCATTATAATTTATGGTAGTTTGCGTGTCATTAGTTGTGATAGCCTTTTCTATTGGGTTTAGCACACAAGTTGTACAAACAATATATCATATCTAAGCATACATGTAAATAAAAGTGGATATTCTACCAGAAGAAATATAGAAAACAAGAGACATAAATCAACCCTAGATTTAACATGGTTCACCCAGTGTGGGCTATATCCACCAAGAAACAAGCCAATATATTATCCAAAGCTTTGATAAGATATACAATGAAAATTTATAATCTTCCACACCTCTCATATGTACAGTACTTTCTTTCTCTCAAGATTTTTCTTCATCACCAAGAATTCTCTCTCTCACCAACTTTTGCAAGTTCTTTCTAATTCTTATTAATCATTAACTTCTAAACACTAGATTTTATGCTTATATAGTCATTTATAGACTTAGGGCACTTAGCCATGTAATTACAATCAATAGAAACACTTTAATGCTAAAAATATATCTAATTCCCGAGAGTTAATTAAAACATCATCACAGAGGTAACCGATGCCGGTTAGACCTAACCGTTGTCAGTTCCTCCCTTACCTAACCGATGCCTATCATACCCGACTAATGTCATTCTGGGTGACTGATGTCGATTCCCCTTTAAACAATAATGGTTACTGTATTTTCCAGCAAGTTTCTATTGCATGCTAAACTGAAGTAATTGAGCTCCATAACTCAATAATCTCCCACTTGGAGATTAATTACTGCACCATACCTGTACAATGTCATTCTTAGATCCTTCCTTAGATTTTTTCTTCCTCTTCAAGTCTCAAACTCGAAGACCAACAGAAGTGGAGTGTAGCTCCAACTTCTCCTTTGTTAATGGCTTCATTAGCATATCCACAAGGTTCTTGCTCATATGAATCTTTTCTAGATTCAATTGTCCATCCTCAATACATGTTGTATGAAGTGATACCTCAACTAAATGTGTTTCATTCTCGAATGAAACATTGAGTTCTTTGCCAAATGAATTGCACTATGACTGTCACTAAACAATTTACAATCACCTTTCTCCTTTCCCAACTCTTCCATGAACCTACTCATCCATATCATCTCCTTGCTAGCCTTTGTAGCTATAACATACTCTACCTATGTAGTAGACAAAGCCACAACCTTCTACAATCTTGAAATATAGCTAATTATCATTCCACCTACTGTGAAAATATATCCATTAGTGCTCCTCCTACCATCCGGATCTCCAACCATATCGAATCAACATAGCCATGTAATGAAATATCTAAACCTCCATAGCATAATTACATGCTAGATGTCCCTTTACAATACCTAAATATCCATTAGACTGCTTTCTAATGCTCTTTACCTAGATTAGCCATATATCTACTCATAACTCCCACTGCTTGTATGTAATGTATGGTCTGCAGTACAAACCATAGCATACATGAGACTTCCAAATTGCTAAAGCATATGGCACTTGTGTCATGTATTTGACCTCCTCATGTGATGAGGACACTAATATTTTCTCAATTTTAAGTGTCCATCCATAGGTGTACTAATAGGTTTTTCATTTTGCATGTTGAACCTTTCTAACACCTTGTAGATATAATCCTCCTGAGACAAATACAATTTCTTGTTTTTCTGTCTCTATGTATTTGCATACCAAGGATTCTTTTTGCAAATCTTAAATCCTTCATAACAAATGTGTGAGCTAGCTTTCCCTTAAGCTCACCAATGTCCTACATACTAGATCCTACAATAAGCATATCATCCACATACAATAACAAAATAATATAGCTCCCATTTTCAATCTTCTTGAAATAAACACAATGGTCATATTCACATCTCAAGTAAACACGCTCATGCATAAAACTATCAAACCTAATGTGCCATTGTATTAGATATTTCTTGAGCCCATATAGGCTCTTTTTAACCTGCACACTAATTTCTCTTACCCTTGACTTCATACCCAAGTGGTTATTGCATATAAATCTCTTCATCCAAATCACCATGAAGGAAATTTATCTTCACATCTAGTTTCTCTAAATGAAAATCTTCTATTGTAACTAAACTCAATACAGTATGAATAGAATTCATCTTAACAACAGGAGAAAAAAATTCACCAAAGTCAATACCTTCTTTCTTTGTAAATCCCTTTACTACAAGCCTTGGCTTGTACCTTTTTTTCACCCTCTTCTTCCTTGATCCTATAAACCCACTTATTTTGAAATGTTCTCTTACCTTCTTGCAACTTAACCAAATCCCAAGTTTGGTTCTATTCAAGGAGTCCATCTCCTCATCCATGCCATGCTCCCAATGAATGTGAGTCTTATCCTGCATTACTTCTTCAAAGCTCTCTAGTTCACCATTATCAGTCAACAATAAATAAAATAGAGAATGTGTAAATATTTCTGGAAGTTTACTTACCCTTTGTGGCCTTCTCATAGGAGTTTGGGGTACCGGAATCTCAATCTAGACCTCCTAGACATTTCTATCCAAATCTTATAGTGATCGACAATGGTCACCTCTAACCGATGTTAGTTTTTCTAACCGATGCCACTGTGGATCCTCTGTAACCGATACCAGTTCATTTGACCGGTGTTGGTCAAGGGTCAACCGACACCGGTTACTATGCAACCCTATTGGTAATTCTTTTAAATCTGAGAGTTCATTTTCATTCATAAACTTCTCAACCAGTTCATCCTTGGGTACCAAAATTTGATCCCTATACATTCTCTTTTCATTCCATTTAACATCACGACTCCTAATAATTTTAGAATTCTCTAAATCCCAAAAATGAAAACCAAAATCACCAGATCCATAACTAATGAAAGTGCACCTCTTGGATTTTGCATCCAACTTTTTTCTATTTTCCCTATCAACATGCACAAAAGCTTATGAACCAAAAACTTTAAGAAAAGAAATATCTACCTCTTTTCTAGTCCAAGATTCCTTTGGTATTCCTCCATCTAGTGAACTTGAAGGCCCATGATTAATCAAATAAACTGTTGTATCAACTACTTCTACCCAAAACTACAAGGGAAATCCAGAATGTATTCTCATACTTCTAGCATGTTCCATGATTGTCTTGTTCATTCTTTTTGCAACACCATTCTCTTGTGGTGTTCTTGGAACCATTCTTTCTCTACGTATCCCATTCACTGAATAATAATCATTAAAATCCTTGCTACAGTATTCACCACCATTTTCATATCTAAGGCACTTTAACTTAGAATTTGATTCATTCTCAACAAGGGCTTTCCATCTTTTAAAAGTCTCAAAAACATCATATTTACGTTTAATACAATAAACCCATACCTTTCTTGTAGCATCATTAATGAAAGTAATATAATATTGGGATCCTCCATGAGAAGCTACCTAAGCTAGTCCCTACACATCTAAGTGTACAAGATCCAATTTTTGCTCCTTCTTAGTTACCCCAACTTTGAGAAATCTCACTCTCTTTTTCTTTCCAAAGATACAATGCTCACAGAAATCAATATCTAAATCTTTCAAATCTAATAACTTACCCTTAGCCTTTAAGATCTGCATTCCTTTTTACTCATATGACCCAACCAATTATGCCACATGCATGCATCTAAATCGAATAGATAAAGTAGAAAGGAATCAATAATACAGTAGATAAATATAACATTCCTACCTTCTTACCTCTTGCCACAACAAAAGCACCCTTGGTGACTTTCCAAGATTCTCCTGTAAAAGTAACCATGTAACTAGATTCACCTAGTTTCCCTGCTGAAATAAGATTCCTCCTGAGGCTTGGCACATGCCTCACATCTTTTAATACCCATGTATTGCCATTCTACAATTTTAGATGAACTTCCCTTTACCAATAATCTGCAAGGTTCATCATCGCCCAAATAAACATGCCCAAAATTTTCATGGACATAATTTATGAAATAACCCTTATTAGGGGTTGCATGGAATGAAGCTCCTGAATCTAAAACCCATGATTCAATTCTACTATCTAAAGAAAGAATAAGAGCATCTTGAATTACCTCTCGATGCATCAAGATTTGCTTCTTTACCTTTTAAGGTGTTGGTTCACTTTGTCCTTTGACCAACAATCTTTCTTTGCATGTCCTTTCTTTCAACATTTCTAACAAGTAATTCCCTTAATTCTAGATTTAGATCTACTATCCCTTGACTTTGATTTCCCATTACTCTTACTCTTGATCTTTCCTTCGTATGCCCCTTCTTTCTATAGTCAAAGCATTTCCAAATGATGATTCCTTTGTACTCTTCCTGTGAATTTATTCATTCAATATTATACTAACCACATCATCAAACTTCAAAATATTATTAGTAGATGTTGTATTACTAACAACCATTACCAAGTTATCCCAACTATCAGGAAAAGAACATAAGAATAAAAGTGCTTTTACTTCATCATCAAATGGTATAGCAACTGATTTTAACTGATTTACAATAGATCAGAAATCATTCAAATGACTAGATGCATATCCACCTTCATGCATCTTAGAACTAAATAGTTTCTTCATAAAATAAACTTTATTTGAAGCACTAGGTTTTTCATATAAATTAGCAAGAGATTTCATTAAGTCTACCGTAGAAGCCACTTCTGTAATATTGGAAGCCACGGATGCTGCCAGGCTCAATCTTATAGATCCCAAAGCCTTTCTGTCAAGAATCTTCCATTCTTCATCAGTCATCTTTATAGGTCTAGACTTCTCATCTAACGGTAAATACAAATATCTTTGATATAGATAATCCTCAATCTACATCTTCCATAATTGATAATTTCAACCATCAAATTTCTCTACCTTGTATTTGTTTTCTTCTGCCATTACTGTAGCTCCCACTCAATCAAAAAACCCTTTGTGAGTAAATTTTTCAACACACAAAACCCTCAAACAAATCTCTGATACCAGTTGTTGGGGTTAGCACACCGATTGTATAGATAATATATCATATCTAAGCATACATGCAAATAAAAGTGGATATTCTACTAGAAAAAATATACAAAATAAGAGACATAAATCAATACCAAATTTAACGTGGTTCACCCAGTGTGGGCTACATCCACCAAGAAACAAGCCAATCTATTATCCAAAGCTTTGACAAGATATACAATGAAGATTTACAATCTTCCACACCTCTCAAATGTACAAGTACTTTCTTTCTCTCAAGCTTTTGCTTCATCACCAATAATTATCTCTCTCACCAAATTTTACAAGTTCTTTCAAACTTTTTTAATCATTAACTTATAAACACTAGCTTTTATGCTTATATAGTCGTTTATAGACTTAGGGTACTTAGTCATGCAATTACAATCAATATAAATACTTTAATGCTAAAAATAGATCTAATTCCTGAGAGTTAATTAAAACATCCTCGCAGAGGTAACCAATTGAGTTAGACCTAACCGATGCCGGTTGCTCCTTACCTAACTAATGCAGGCATACCTAACCGATTCCAGTCCTAGTTAATCGATGTCGGTTCCCCTTTAACCGATGACGGTTACTATATTTTCCAGCAAATTTCCATTGCATGCTAAACTAAAGTAATTGAGCTCCACAACTCAACATTGTCATCAAGATCTATAGAAATGACTCCATTGTCAATTAAGTCTTGAACATAGTGACGGAGAGTTGTATAGTGATTAGTAAAATGGCCTTCAATATGGTGGTATTCACAATATTTTGATTCATTATACCTCGTAATTTTTGGTTTCCCATTATAAAAGGGTTTTGTAAGTGGATATTCAATTACGTTAGCCTTTTCTAATTGGTGAAAGGCACTAGATAGACTTTCTCATAGGAGTGTAAACTAGCGTTCAATGGTGCATGGTGTAGTATCTATAATAAAGGATGTGATGGATTTATAATTAATGTTGCTTGAGGATTCACCTTGTTTGAGAGCTTTTCCCTTTGTACCATGGTTAGGAAATGGATTAGAAAACACCTTTATATTATCATTGGGTGTTTTGGTTTGTGTTAGGTCTTTGACCACTATATCTTCATTATCAATGAGGTCTTGGATGTAATTGTGAAGTTGCTTGCATTTTTCTGTTTGATGACCATCAATGCGATGAAAATCACAATATGTATTAGGTCAATACCAATATATCTTAGGTTCCCCTTCAGAAAGGGTTGTGTGATAAGGTAAATGGCCATATTGGAACTTGTCCAGTTGTTACAATATGCTTGAAAGAGACTCTCCCAATGTTGTATATTATCTTCATTTGTAATCATGGAGAGGAGGAGTTTGTTTTCTTAGTATGGTGATGGCTGGTTTAGATTTAGTTTATTTAGATTGACTACTTTGTGTGTTGTGCACATGTTTATTGTCCATAACACCAACATTGACAACATTGTGATTACGATTGACATACCTAGATTTTCTTAGTGAGTGCTAATGTTGTTATTATTATTATGAGTGTCCCCATTATCTTTAGAATGAGACTTGATCAATCCTTTATGGATGAGGTTTTTATATTTGAGATCCTTTTTTGATGACTTCCTCAAAGCTATTGAGGCAGTGCATTTGCATATGAAAGGATAATTCATTGGTGAGATTTGGAACAAAGATGGTCACCGATTGATTTTTTTCAGGATAGAGCATGGGAATTGGCTAGTGATTTCCCACTAGCATTTTAGGAATTGTTTAAATATATCATTTGGTCATTGTTTGACGTTGCAAAAATCCATCATGGTGATCTCAAAGTCTAGGTTTAAGGATAAGTGTTTGTAAAAACATCTCGAAAGGTTTGTGAAATTAGTTATTAAACCCTTGGAAAGGTGTAGGAACCAATCCAAGGCTTTTCCTCCTAGACTTCTAGGAAAAATGTGCAAGAGAAAGATATCATTATATGTCACTTCTTGACATGCCATGAAAAATTATTTGATATGCTCTCTTAGATTAGTTTTTCCCATGTATTTATAAAATTTGGGCATCTCAAAAAAATTTGAAAAGGTATACATAAGATGTCCATGTCCAAAGGGTAAGGAAATAATTCATAAAAATTAAATTGTTTGCATTATTTTTGCATACTCAAAATTTTGTCTTTAATCATTTTCCATTATTGAAAATGGTGAATTGGACTATGGGATGAAGGGAGTATTATCATTTGTTAAATTATTGCTCTCTTTATTTGCACAAGTATATGTTTTAGATAGATCATCATTGTTCTTATTTGATTCTTTGTCAATTATGTCACTAGTGAATTTGGAAGATATGAGAGCCAATTGTTTTTTCATATCATTAAGTTGTTCTAATAAATCATTATTTTATTTCTTGCATGAATCCATCATTTTTTAAAAGGGGAAGAACGAAGATGTGATAAAAACTGAACCCTTGGCAAATTCAATGTTAAGATGGAAGAGGAAACAGATTAGAATGCTTAACCCTATAAAAATTAATGTTAAGAGGGAGGAGGTGAAAATTTTAGTTGATTGTTTGACTCTTAGAAAAAGGAGTGTTAAGATAGAAGGGACTAAAAGAGGTTAGATGTGTTCGACTCTTTAACAAAAATGAATGTTAAAAATAAAAGAGACATAGCAAGGTGAGGTGATCAACTCTTAATAAAATGAGTGTTCAGAGAGAATAAAAGGTTCGAAAGGTTCACTCTTAACAATATGAGTGTTAATAGAAATGAAAGGGTGTGACTTCACAACCCTTAACAAAATGAGTAGTGTTAAGGTAGAAGAGGGAATTTAAAGTTTGACTAGAGGAATATTAACAAAATGTGTGTTAAGAGAGATTAAAAGGTTTTAAATATTTATCTACCCTTTACAAGATGGAAGAGGTGAAATAATTTGGCTTTTCGAACTCATAAAAAAAAGGGGTGTTAAAAGAGAAGAGACTTGAAAACACGAGGAAAATTAGTGTTAAAAGATGATATTATGTTTGCATGTAGACCTAATAGGTGTTTTAATTGATTCAAAACCACATTAATGACAAAGTGAATGTTTTAGGATGGTTTCATGATGATGTATTTGTGTTAACATGATGGATGTTTATCGGTTGTTACATTGGGATTCAGGATGCATGTTTGCTCTAACAAGCTCATACAAGTGCCTTGGAGGTATTGCTTAATACTAGGAGATTCTTGGTTGCTTGGGAATCATGATGAAATGTTTGATAGCATGTTACGAGGATGTTTGGGCACTCTGCAGTAGTTTCATATTTTAGGTACAGTGAATCACTTGGTTACTGTGTGTCCATTGGTTACAGTATGGCATCTTGGAGATGTGACAAAGTGTGAATTGGAGAAATATGAGCTCATGGAATTATGAAATAAGGTTTATCATATAATATGAGGTATGTTTGGGTAATTTTTAGAGGTTATATGTTCAGTTATTGCATTATTTTAGTTGGCCCTAGTTACTACTATGAGGATTTAGCATGCAAGCATAGGTAAGTCTAAGTGACTGGAGATATTTTGCTATGGTTTTATCATTATGATGATTGTATATGTTATAGGTATGATTTATGATGCTCTTAGAAAAATTTAATGTTTCCATGATGTGAATTTTTCAATATATGACTATTTTGGTGAGACAGGGTCAAATTCTAGTGCATTTCTAGCGCAAAGTGTAACTTCAGAACCTCGTTGTGAATTGTGTGCTTTGCATGGGACCTTTGGATTTTAGGTAATATTATAAGGTGATTATATAAGGTTTCAGAAAAATAATGAGTTCATTTTATTGTCGGGTTTTTAAGAACAAATGTTAATAAGGCAAAGAGGTTAAAACCCTAGTTAAACCCTAGCTAGGAGCAGTTTGCAAAAGGTGAAGTATACTAACTCATTTTTATTTCTAGTAAAATTTGATGATTTTATGTTATATAGGACTCCTCATGATTTCCATAAATGTATGTTTTAGGTCATGGTGATATGTGGGCCCCACCTAAAAGAGAATTATCTGGAGAAGAAGGTTTTAGGACAAGATGGTTCAAAGGAGTAGCATGAAAAATTGATGTTGCATGATGTATGGGAAATTTAATTTATTTCCATGTAGGCTTCAGGACATGTTCATATAATTTCATGGTGTTTTGAGGTCAAAATAGGTTGATTGGTTAAAGGGCAGTTTTGGGGTCTTAAATAGCAAGGTCCAGTAAAATGAGTATAACTTGATATACAAGTGGATTTTTGAGGTGATTAAAGTTGTGTTGGAAATTATATTAATATATATTTCCATTTATATATTTATTTCCTAATGATGAGGTCATATGACATGGTTTCTAGGGAATTATTTGAGTAATAAGATTTTTGGAAGTTCAAGACAACATCTGTTTTGGTGCAAGTTTGATGTTATTTAAAGCATGATATAGATTGGTTAATGCTTCCTATCACATTTAATATGAATATGTATGATTTTTTCATCCATTTAATCAATTTGTATATATTTAATGTGTGTATAAATTTTTTTATGAGTTAACGTTTGAAAGCAGATTTTTGGCAAGTTGATCTAGTGAAGGCAAATATTGTTGTGGTTTGAATTGAAGGATATTTCATGACTTATAAATTTCTTAGAATTTTTATACAGGTTATGTAATTTATTTTTAGTGGTCACATGGCATATTTATTTTTAGTAAAATTGATTTAATGATCAAATGAAGTTTCCGGGATGTTGAAGGGTACAGAAACAAATGTTTTGAGAAATACAAAGACCATTGGGCCCATTAAACAAAATAATTTGATTGGTTGATATTAATTGTGAACATTTATAATGTTTAAATTTTAATTAAACATGTGTAGTGATTTATGGGTCATGACTAAGGATGGGTTTGAAGTAAGGGAATTTTATCTTTGTGCCCATGGGGTTTTGAGCCATTTTTGCCACATGAAATGATGATTTAGACTAGGTAGACCTACTTGGGTCACTTTTTGATGTTATGATTTAAATTTATAATGTTTCTATGATGCATGTGTCAAGCCACAGGAGGGAAAAATTTCAGTTTTAATTTGAATAAAAAAAAAGAGTATAAAATGGAGTCTTTTGGTACAATTGAGATAGCTTTTGAAACCCCTTTTATCTTCTTTTGAAGAACCATTTTGCTGAAAATAAAAACCTTTGGGACTAGCCCAAAACACCTATAATCTCATTCTAGGACATCTATTATTTGTTATTTTCATAAGGATAATTTGAGCAAGTGAATGTTGGTGTTGTTTCCTTGAGAGCGAGTTGGAGAAGGGGAAGATTTTGGTGTTTGTATTTGGATGCTATCTCCATATCATGTTGATGTATTTTTCAGGTTTATAAGGTGTCTTCAGATATTATATTGAGTTTTATTCACTTTTGGAAGAAGTATATCTTCTTGGATATTCATATGACTATATTGCTCATCTTGATACATCTTTAGTGCATCTTGTTGATCTTTGTTGAAGGCATTACTCTTGTGATCTGATATGAATATTTACATATGTGTGTGGATATGATTTTATCATCAATATAAGTGGATTTATATGTTTATCATTGTGGTTCTTTCATTGTGTATCTTTCATTGAGAATATTATATGCTTTGATGAGATCTACTTGAGATTGTGTGGTTAAGGTTTGAAGCACAAGTGAGTAAATTTTATTGGGGACATATTCCATCAATTGGTATCATAGCAGGCCCTTGGAAGTATACTTTAAAGCTAGAGGTAGATCTTTGGTGATGATATGGCACCTAGAGATTTGGAGATAATTCAAATCAATGCCTTCATGATAAGAAAATGGGTAGGTGAGAATGGTGACCATATTTACAAGATGTCTAGATCTCATGATGAAATAGTAAATGTCTTAAAAACTCAACTTTAGGAGTCCCAAGTTTAGTTGAAAATCAAGAGAGAAGAGTGTCTCAAATATGAGACTGAAAAATAGAAGAACTTAAGAAGGAGCTATCCACCATGACAAGTAATTTATCATCCTTCTAAGAGAGCTCAGAAAATTTGAATAATATGTTAGGAAAAAAAATATCTATGGTGATAGGATAGGCCTAGGATTCAATGAGGATTCATCCAAGAAGAGTGAAGAAGAATCAAGTCAAGGATCAAATGAAATCAAGAATCCAAGCAAGGGAGAAATTTCAAGGCTTCCACCTCCTAGAAGACCACCTATTAGGCAACCAAATGCATATAGGTATGGTTTCTTTCATGGTAATTATTACAAATGTGGTACTTATGGACATAGAGATATTTTTGTAGTCCTAAGGTTAAAAATAAGGATGATGGAAAAGGAAAGGAACATTGTGAAGAAAATAAAGAAGAAGAATGTCAAGACAAGAAGGAGAAAAGGTAGGTCAAAGGTATGGAGCTGAATGCTATCATTGCAAAGAAAAGGGACATCTTGCAAAATATTGCAAAAATGAGCCATCAAACACAAAGAGGTATGTAAGAACATTCAAGGGGTATTGTTATGCTTACAATGGATATGGTCATAGAGCTTATGAATGAAAAGGAAGGCAAGTGGAATGTTTTAGGTGCCACAAGATAGGGCACATTGCAAGGTTTTGTAATGTAGGTTAGTTGAAGAAAGAGCCTCAAAGACCTAAGCCACAAACTCAAGTATACAAAAAAAAAAGGATGAGGCTAGTCAAAGTGCTAAAAAGGCACTAAGTTTGTGACTAAAATAAATGAGGAATATGTTGTAATAAATGAGAAAACATAAAGAGGAGAAATTTAAGGTCTAAGAAGAGGGTTTGAGACCTACTTAGGTCTCTCATCAAGCTCCTACATGGTGATATATGCCTCTACTAGGCTTCATAAAGGTGTATAGGTTCAAATGAATATTTGCATTGAGGAGGAGTTGTCTTTTTCAAGAGTGTGTCTTCATCATGGTGTAAGGTATGTCATTTCAAGTTTCTAAGGTTCAAGTAGTTAGTCATGTTGAGTATTTCAAGTCTCTTGTGTTATTTTTCTTCAAAGCATACAAGATAGTAAGGTGTAAATTGTGTGAGTTCTTGAGTCTGAGTTGTATCTTCTCAAAATTCAGGTGTCCTTTTCCTAGTACATAAAATTGTGTAAACAAGCTAGTGATATCATTTCATAAGCTAATTCTAAGTCTGAAATGGTTTAGTATGTTCATAAGTCATATCGATGTCTCACTTGGGGTCTATAGTGTCAAATTTCATGAAAAGAGTCTTTAAGAAGGGAAAGTGTGTATATAGCACATGTTATCAAGATTATATGAGGTTTTTTCTTAAGTTATTAGGGTATGTATTCTATCTATGATGAGTCTTGAATAGTTTAGTATCTTCTAAATGTGTCTCCATGTGTATCTAAATGGTTTAGTGGTCTTGAACATCATGATCATATCATTTATGTCCTAATATGATTAGTATTGTCTCATTGAGTTTTTATATTCTTATTTTTCATGTTCTTAGGTATATGGGTCTATGTTATAGGTGTTTTTTTTTTCTATTCCCTAGAGTGTCCTTAAATCTATTCTAAGGTGATCAAGTCATACTTGATCAGTTTCTCTCAAAAGGTTGACTGTGATAGTGATATAGTGAAAATAGCATTGTGTTGCAAGTGAAAAGGGAGGTCTACAAGTTTAGGAGGTGTTATTCATGTTTAAATATGATCTTGGAAGGTGATGTTGTTAGTATGAAGAATATAAGATCTATTTTTACAAAAATTCTAGTTCATTGTTCTTGATTGTGTTTACACAAGTCCATTCAAGCGGAGTATAGGGAAACTCACTTTTGAGTGGTCAAATGAATTAATATTGGTCTGAAATTTTGTATGAATAACATAGACACATATGGTTAGAGGATATATGAATTTGGGACCTCATGCATGTGTACATCTCCATATATATGTCGACATAGTTGAGTGTTAGTTCACGGTATACAATGATGAGGGTTTGCCTCTAAGAACCCTATCTCTTGGTTTCCTAATAAATTTTCATGGTATAGAAGATGATTTATCAGTTTAAGGTGTCCTAAAATGATGTATAATGTTCTCTTATGTTTATGAATGGTTGTGAAGAAGTTTGAATTGTTTTCTACATAGATAATGCAAAAATGGTGTGTTTTTTTATTGTACAATGGCAAGATTGAAGGCTTAAATGGTGAGTATGTTGATGTTTAATATTTTCTTTGTGAATTTCATTTCTCTAAGGAACCCTTGAGATATTTCAAATGTCTTGGGAGTGATTTCACCATTGACATTTAGTTGATAAGATCCAACGAAGGTTGACTATTGCACATATGAGGTCTATAAAGACCTACAACTCAGAGAGGCAGAGTGCATAGTCTCAAAGGTATAAGAGTTGATGTTATTACATTCTTGACATGGCTTTAAGGTGACTATATTATTAGTTCTCTTCAGATGGTTTAAGAAATCTTTCAGTATTGAGCTCAGTGCTTGTGAGGGTTTCCTAGTACTCTAGGAAGGGAAAAGTAACCTACAGATGTCTTAGTGGTATAGAAAAAAAATTGCTTAGTGGCAGAGGTATGTTATGCTCTTCAAAGCTCAAACTCATCATTAAAAGGTATGTCTTAGTAATTTACCCACGTTTTTTTAAATGGTACATGAAGAAGGAAAATTTTCTTGTCAAAAGGTGAAATCTATGTTGTTAGCTCAAAAGTGCACTCTACATGCCTGTAGAGGCATAGTTTTGCATGGTGTTAGTGGAAATGAAGTCAAAGGATTCTTTCTCAGTACTTGGTTTAAGTTCATCATGATAGATATGTATGTAACTCATGTTTGATGATATATATGTGCTAGTGTTTTACCTATTTATTGTTTCTTCCACCTCAAGAGTAGACTGTGACCAGCTATGGTACTTAGAAACAAGCGTTTGATTGATAAGAAGATGTATGTTAAGCTCATCAATGATAGGGAAAGTATGGTTTTTATTCCAAGAAAGAGGTTGTAAGTAGTTAAGTGTCTTCAAGACATGTTATTGCCCCTAAAATGGAGTTGTGATGAAAATTTGATGATCTTAGTCTTCTAACAGTGTTGAGTGTTCTTATAGCAAGAAAATGTGTTGCTTAAGGTGTATGAAGGCTCTTCAAGTCAGGGGGAACTTGATTATCTCTCTATTGAAGTTGAAATTAGGTTCACAAGGGCATTCAAGGTAAGACAATGGTGATTTTTTCCTTGTTCAAGCTATGATTAAGTATGAATGCTTATGATAGTCATATATGGTTGTAGAAGACTGAAAATGTGGTTCAGGACCTTGTCAAAGTTGTAATGGTGTTTATAAGACTTAATAATAGGCTTGTTGATCAATTTTTGTTCCCATGGGCTAGTAGTAGGTGTCGTGATTCTAGGGGAATGGTATTTGGTGAAGTCTATGCATGACTAATATGTAAATGGATGTTAAAATTGTCCTAAATTACACTAAAGGGTCTATTTTGGTCTCACTTCATTGTACGGTATGTAGAAGAATGTATATGTTTTGATTTACATGAAATGGTGGTTTCTTTTCTATAATGGTTAAGTAATGATGGATTAATGGTAAACTATGGTTAGTAAGACATTGTTGGCATGTTGATGATGAAGATGGTTTGGATCCAAGACTAATACGGTGACCTTCAAAACTACTAAAATAGGGGTATAGAAGAAATTTGATGTGTTTGCTTTTCTAGAGGATGAAAAATTAAGGTTTTTCCCCTAAAAGGTGAGAATGTGATTGTTTCATGCTTTTTTTTATGTTTAGATGTTTGAATTTCTTTTTCAAAGGGAACTTGTTGCTTTGCATGCCTAAAATGAAGGCAAGAATCATTTTTTGGGCAAAAATCAAGAAAATGAAGCTAATTGAGATATTTGGTTGATGTTTCTAACCAAATAATGGAGGTATGAAGCTGATGAAGGTGAAGAAGGTAAGCTATAGGTATGCCTTTTTCATTAATGTAAAAAGGGGAGAAGTTCAGGTGTTTTCCATCAATGACAAAGGGGAGATTGTTGGCATGTAGGCCTAATAGGTGTTGTCATTGATGCAAAACCACATTAATGACAAAGTGAATATTTTAGGATGATGTCATGATGATGTATGTTGTGCTAACATGATGGTTCATATGTTTATCGGTTGTTCTGATGGGATTCGGGATGCATGTTTGCTTTAGCAAGCTTATACAAGACCCTAGGAGGTATTGCTTGATAGCATGAGCTTCTTGATTTCTTAGGAAGAATGATTACATGTTTAGATATCATTTTAAGGGTGCTTTGGCACTCACTTTGAAGTGTCATAGTTTAGGTATAGGTGAATCACTTGGTTACAAGTGTTCATTGGGAGCAGGTATGGTAGCTTGGAGGTGTGACAATGTGAATTGGAGCAAGATGAGCTCATGGAATCATGAAATAAGGTATATAATGGAATAGGAGGTATTTTTGGGTCATTTTAAAGAGGTTATGTGTCTAGTTATTACATTATGTCAATTGTCCTAGTTGTTACTATGAGGATCTAACATGTAATAATAGGTAAGTCTTATTTACTAGAGAGATTGGGCTATGGTATTATCATTATGATGATTGGATATGTTATATGGATCAATGATGATTCTATTAGAAAACTTTCAGGTGCTCATGATGTGAATTTTGCAAGATATGATTGTTTTGGTGAGACAGGGTAAAATTCTAGTGCATTTCAGCTCGAAGTGTAACTTCATATGCTCGTTGTGAATTATGTGCTTTTCATGGGAAATTTTGGATTTCAATAAATATTCTAAGGTTATTATATGAGGTTTCACAAAAATAATGAGGTCATTTTATCATCATGTTTTTACGAACAAATATTAAGAAGGCAAAGAGGTCTAAAACCCTAGTTAAACCTGCTAGGAGCAATTTGCAAAAAGTGAAGTATACTGACCCAATTTTGATTTCTAGTGAAAATGTGATGATTTTATGTTGTATATGACTCCTTAGGATTTCCATAAATTTATGGTTGAGGTCATGGTGATATGTGGGCCCCACCTAAAATAGCAGTTTCTAGAGAAGAAGGTTTTAGAAAAATATATTTCAAAGGAGTAGCATGAAAATTTGATGTTTCATGATGTATGGGAGTTTTTATTAATTTCCATGGAGGTTTCAAGACATTTTCATGTATTTTCATGGTGTTTTGAGGTCCAAACAAATTGACTAGTCAAAGGGCAGTTTTGGGGTCTCAAATAACAAGGTCTAATAAATCGAGTATAACTTGAGCTATAGGAGGAGTTTTAGGTAATTCAAGTTGTGTTGGAAATTATATTCAGATATATTTCTAGTGATGTATGTTTTTTCTCATGATTATGTCATATTATAGGGTTTCTAGGTTGAGAAATAATATTTTTGGAAGTTCAAGATAATATATGTTTTTGTTCAAGTTTTATGTTATATGAAACATGATATGGATGAATGATGCTTCCTATCACCTGTAATATAAAAAGGGATAAATTTTTAATCCAATGAATCAATTTAGATATCTTTAATGCATGTATAATTTGTTTTATGAGCTACCTTTTGGAAACAGATGCTTTGGCAAGTTGATCTAGTGAAGGAAAATATTGTTGTGGTTAGAAGTGAAGGATACTTCATGACTTATAACTTGCTTAGAAGGTTTCTACATGTTCTAAAATTTCTTTTTATATTTCACATTGCATGTTCTGGTTTATTAAAATTGATTTTGTGATCAAATGAAGTTTTCAGGGTGTTAAAGGGTGCAGGAAATAGTAGTTTTGAGAAATACAAAGAGCATTGGGCCCATTAAACAAAATAATTTGATTGTTTGATATTAATTGTGACCATTTATGATGTTTAAATTTTAATTTAAACATTTTTGGTGATTTATGGGTCATGAATAAGGATGGTTTTAAGTAAGGGCATTTTTATCTTTGTGCCCATGGGGTTTTGAGCCATTTTTTGCACATGAAATGATGGTTTAGGCTAGGCCAACCTACTTAGGTCACTTGTGGATTTTATGATTTAAATTTATAATGTTTCTATGATTCATGGGTAGATCTAATTTAGGGAAAATGTTTGAGTTTGAATTTGAATCAAGGAAAGGGTATAAAATGGAGTTTTTAGGTACAATGGTGCTAGCTTTTGAAACCCCCTTTTATCTTCTTTTGAAGAACCATTTTGCTGCAAAGAAAAACTATTTGGGCCTAGCCCAAAACACCTATAATCTCATTCTAGGACATCTTCTAGTTAATTTTTCATGAGGAGAATTTGAGCAAGTGAATGTTGGTGTTGTTTCCTTGAGAGTGAGTTGGAGAAGGAGGGAAGATTTTGGTGCTTGTTGTAGACACCCATAATTACGCCCGAGTAATGTAAATACTTAAATTTCTCTAATTATCTCATTTCCTAAAATTGGTGACATATTGTCAAAAGCACCCATTTTCTCTCCTATCGTTGTTAAGTTATTACACTACACTAATTAATTAAGTCACCTCTCTAAAAATACCTAATTAATGACCTTCCATTAATAAATCCCCCTTCTATTTAGACTAATTAATTATTATTAATTAATTATCTTCCCCTTTCATTTAACCAATAAATCAATATTTAATTGATTTAATCCCCTTCTATAGTCTAAATCATGCTAATATTCCTCTAAAAAGATTTAATAAGCTTACACATCTATTAATTAAATCATCTTGATTAATTAATAGGCCCCCTTTATCCACATGAGTCACTAAAGGACAAACAAACCCTCCTAAAGTTAACTCAACCCTATCTAAACCCCCTTATCCACAACTAACTCAACATCTCTATTATCCCACATACAAAGGGATGTAGTGATTCCTTTATCCATTGGGCTATATAAAGATCCCTCCTCCTACCTTTACACTTACACCTAAATTCTTTGAGAAGATAAAAGCAAAGCACATAGCAAATAGACTATAAGCTTCTTTGTCACTCTTGAAGAATTCACCATTGAAGAGCTAAGCCTCCTTCCTTCACCAAATTTGATTGCCATGGAGCCTACATAGGTCCATTTGATTTTGTTTTCAATCAAAAGAGTAGAGGTTTTTGACAAATAGCATGATTAGTTTGATTTATGCTTTAAAGTTCTAATGCAATAGTGTTATTGTCTAACCTTGTTTAGCTCTTAACTTGATGGTGTTTAGATTTTGATTTAGCTTTGTTAATTAAGACTACTATTGTTTTTATCTTTGGTGGTGCTCGTTGTTTCGGGGTGCACACGCCTTTCTAGTGGCACAGTGCACTAAAGGTCAGAAAAACATAGAGTGGCACATCCACCCTAACCCTAGCAGCACCAGACGCAAAAATAGGGGCACGGGTGTCTTTCAATTTTCTTAAGATTAAGGTGTTAAGGTGCTAACTTTCTTGCAGGTTTTATCTAATTAAATACTTATTTTTGCAGGGTGTTTTTACATGCTTTTACTAGATTAGATAAACTTTGCATGTTTTCTTATAAGATCATGTATGCTCTTCCCTCATGTCCCTTGGGGCGATCTTGGGAATCGAAATGATTCTTAGGTCTTTTTGATGCTTTGAAATTGTTAGGAATATCTGAATTGGAATGGGTTAACTTGGTGTGTTTGAATTAAAGTGTTTTTCCATTTTGATATCTTCTTGGATTTTGAAACATCACATATGCTCTTCTCTTGTGTCCTTAGACAATCTTGAGAATCATAAATGATGTTTACTCTTTTTATGGAAAACTACTAAAATTGTCATGCAAGACCAAAACACATGCTTTTCAAAGAAAGGAGGAATCAAAACAAAGTCAAAAACTACTAATATAGTTTTCATATAGGTTACCAAAAGGTGTTCAAGCAAACCACACCTAATTAAACAAGATAAAAAGAACAACATATTCAAAACACTGTATTGTAGGTTTTGGAAAGGGTACATCCCTATCCACTCAACTGGAACATAACCCCTTTGGCATAACACCTTAAGCTACAACAATGGGGTGGTTCTAGGAACCCCAAAGTATTCCATGCAAGAGGGAACCTTGTGGATGAAATGAGAAGTGCTCCACACTACCTACTTGACTAGTGATTCCTTTGTGAGATAGCGTTACCGGTTATCCATATGGCGACCCCAGGGAGAGCACACGTGGATGCACTAGTTTCCCTTTGTGCTCGAAGGGGGTAAAGTAAATCCGAGATACTCCCAAGATAGTCGGGACTGTTTGGGTAAATTGCACTTGCTTAAGACAAATTTGTAACACCTAGGGTGAGAGAACCACCTAGGAAGATATTCTTTGGCCAGGAGCCCACTTTGACCATTCTAAAATAGTGTTGAGTTATGAGCCATATTTTCATCACAAAACATGTGACACGTTACTTTCGCTTAGTTTTTCACTTTCCTTAAGGTGAGGAAAAACTCTACCGAAGTTAAGCCAACATTTTTCATCCCCATTTTTGATCTACTTCCTTCACATTCTTTTGACACTTTTTGATCAAAAGAAGGGTGACTACCTTTTGTTACCAATTGATTGTTTTTGCCACTTTTTTGTTCATTTATGCCCATCCATGTTTGAGAAAGCTGGGTAAGTTAAACATATAAAGTGTGTGGAGGTGTATTCATATCATTGGTGGCCTTTGTGATCTTGATACCCACGTCAAGATTGTCATTGTAGTTAGGTGTGGTTCATCATCTTGAACTTCCTTAGAAAGGTTACCTTGTTTATATCATATCACTACAATTTTGGTATTTACGTCTTGTTTCTTGTAAAATTGACCTAAATATCTATATTGTAAGGTTACGCTGCACACATTTTAACAATTCTTAGTTATACTTTAATATTTTAGTTTGATTCTATTATTACCTTGATTTTGAAGAATTACGTGTTACCACTTGTGCGTGTTATATCAATATCATCTTGATATCAATACCTTACTTTCTCATAAATTTTGGTTAACATATCTTGGTGACATTGTTGTGTCACTCACAAATTGTAACTGGCACTTTTTGGGATATAGGTCTTAATCAAATTTGAGCTCACTTCTAGTATACCTTGTTAGGAGGTCACATTAACTTTTTGTATTTACTTACATCTTGTTCATTCTCTTAAACTTGGCATAAGTGAGAACATCTTGTTAATTATCTTGCAACACCAAACTACTTTTGAAACATAGTCTAGGAAGTACTTCATTCATTTGATAGGCTTAGATACCAAACATTTGTGTCATTGTTGATTTATCACTCTATCACATTGGTATTCTCACATTGTTACTCATTCATATTCTTGACAATCATCTTGCATTTCACTTAGGTGTGGTCACAAAGTTTTGAACACATTTACAACTTACCTTAGTGAAACTATCACAAATAATGGCTCCCAAAACATGATTAGGACTCAAGAAACAAACATATGAGGAACAACAAGCACAAGCTTGGGAAGCCTCAAACAAACAAGGGTCAAACCCTTTTATTGGACATGATCTAGGGCCTCTATTTTCCATGAAAAAGAGATAGAAGACATGGTCGATCATAGTGGTGATGAATTGGAGTCCCCACATGCAGAATTTGACTTTGACCCCACCTTATTAGATGATTTCATCTTTAGAAACAAATATAGGGTGCTAGCACGGGTTATAGAATTGGGGGCCAAAATGCCCACTACAAATGAAACAATCCCACCTACGAATAATGCTAATGAGGAAGAGCAACCTCTTATCAACATGGAGGACATTTTAACACATGGACATGCTTCTACCTCCAACACAGGAAATGATAATGTAGTGGGACATAGAATACCCTTTATCAAAGTGCCACGTAAAATCAGGTCAGGACACGAGAATGTTGAAGAACCTCCACAATATGAGGAAGAAGAGGAACCTTTAGGAGAGGAGATCACCATTCAACAAAAATTAGTAACCTAAGTTGATAATTAGTCTTAAAAAACCTCTCATGTACAAAAGGAAGCAAGCAAGAATGTCCAAAAATCAAGGCCTAAGGTCAAAATCAAGTGAAATCCATAGAGAAAATCAAGGAGAAGATGATACAGATTATCATCATGTATATATCCTAGCTTCTCCTACTAAAGAACAATTGCTCACACAAGAAGTACAATCCATGAAGGAAACACTTGCAAGCCTTCAAGAGAGAAATGTGGGGAGCATTAGAAAGTATCAATATGAATAACTATGTCCCCATCCTTTTGACAAAGCTATGACACTTCAACCTTTCCCAAAGAAATTCAATATGCCAAAATTCGACAAATATAGAGGAAAGGGAGATCCATGATATCATGTCAAATATTTCTATATGGTGTGTCAAGAGGTGTCCTATAGTGATAATTATCTCATACGAATCTTTCCCAAGAGTCTAGGAGGTCAAGCCTTGGAGTGGTTTACTTGTTTACCTCACGGGTCCATTTTTACCTAGACTAGAATTGGTAGAGAGGTTTGTGCGTCACTTCTCATACAAAATAGAAAGTGATATCACCATGGAAGATTTATGTGGCACAAACAATGCCCAATTAAGACTTTCACCACTTCCTATAATGGTGGAGAGGGATAGCTATTCATTTCCTTGCACTTTTCCTAAAAAATAGCTGGTAAGTATCTTTGTGCCCAACCTAAATCTAGACATTGCCTTCCACCTTCAAATGCATTGCGTTCACACTTTTGAGGAGCTCATGAAAAGGGTGTTCAAATAGAGAAATACCTTATTTCTAAAGTAACTCTTAAGTCACAATCTAAGGATAATCAAAATGTTAAACCTACGGAGAAGCTGAAAGTATTTAACAAAAACAAAAATGTGGTGGGAGACGGGATCACAGATTCCAAACATGTACAAATGGTCTAAACCGGTCAACCTTTTAAACTAACCAAAGGACCAATTCAACCACCACCAAAGTGAATAATGTTCACCCATCTTAATTAACCTTTTTAGTTATATTAAAACAATTAGATGCATGGCCCACATGGTGAAATATCCTACGACACAACCATTTGATGACAATGCTCCAAAACCATCATGGTACAAGGAGCATGACTATTGTGAAATGCATCATGTCAAAGGACATAAAATAGACAAATGTCTGTGACTTCATCACTATATTCAAGACCTCATCAACAATGGGGAGATAGAGGTGGACAACCCAGAGAAAACTCAGACACCCAATGAAAATATGGGGATATATAAAGAACCATTCCCCAAACATGATAAATCAAAAAGTCAAAGTCGGATCAGGGAGAGTCATCCCAAAGTTATAAAGCAGTGAATTACTTATATACCAAGAAAGAAAACAATCATTATGATTCACTTATTGGATGTATTCTCTCTCCTAATGACCATGTCAACACCATCCGAATCAAGGGAAAGGATTGCGTTGTGGTAACAAGGTGCACCCACCTCGTGATTCCTGAACCTTCTCCATCAACCCCACAAAATGGTAGGTACAACCTCTTAGAGAAACTTGAGAAAACATCTGCCAAGATTTCAATCTTGGATCTTCTTAAGATTTCAAATGTACACAAAGAAATTTTGTACCAAACTCTTCAAGGGTCGGGAGTGCCGCTAGAGGTAGATCCTACACATCTTCAAGCCACAATAGCAAAAATTGTGCCAACTGAACACATTTCCTTCAATCATAGGGAGATCCCTACGATAATCCAACGCATAATATTCTGTGTATATCGAGGTAGTTGTTACCCATAGGAAGATCAAGCGGGTGCTTGGACAATGGGTCGGGTTGAAAATCTGCACACTAAATTTGGTTAAAATAGCTAGGACATACTGAAGTAGACCTTGAGTCAAACATCATCACTATCACCACTTACAACAATGTAGAAAGGGAGTTAGCGGGCATAATCACGTTTCCCATGGAAGTGGGTCCCACTTGTCATCAAACAAAGTTCCATGTCCTAGACTTGGAACTTCCGTATAATATGCTTCTAGGTCGACCATGGATTCATGCCATGTAGGTCATGCCATCAATGTTTCATCAATGCATTAAGTTGAAGCATGAGGGACACACTATTACAATATAAGGAGATTCAGAGCCCTTCACTCATTGCAGGGCTCTCAATAGTTTTACACGTAAGGGTACATATGCATGTCCCTCCGCCGATATAGTTTTCCCTCTCCAATCTGAAGCCATGGAATCTCGGGTAGATTTGGATTCTCTCAGTTCTTGCGCCCATGGGGCCTCTACATCAACCTCTCCTTTTGATTCATGGGAGATGAAGGTTTTAGAATATGGTTGTGGAGAATATAATGTGTAATAGTACCTCTCTGTTTCATACCTTTCATTATCACCCAAGACTAGAGGCGGACCCAACTATCACGCCGTGAAGACCTAGAAATGAACACACTATTGGGTCATTCTTACCTATAGGCTTATTGGATGAAGAAAAATTGTTGGATCCACCTACAACTTGGGTCCTAGAGGATACTCAACCAACCTATTATCAAACCCCTGAATACAAGAAATCCAATAAAATGATGTACTCCATGGGCTACAAGGGCCTAGGATGCGGAAGAAATGAGCAAGGACAACGAGAACCAGTACCTCTCCCACATTTTAAAATAGAAAGATATGGCATTAGAATTCTCCCTTATGGGGCACACCCCAATGATCAAGATGCTACTTTCTCTAAACGTGAGGATAGCTCTGACTATCTAGACAGTGATATGGATTCCCATTGTAGCCAATATGAGGATCTTGCCTCCATAAACCTATTCATGAATACCACTTTCCTAACCATAACCCCTATGGAACCTACCCTTGACCTTGTTTACCCTTCCCTTGTTGAATGGGACCAAAAATGTCATATGCCACTAGATCTATTTGAGAATGATGAAGCTATTGCAGAGTTCATGGGCATTCGGGATACAATTCCCATTGGAGACCACAAAAAGGGCTTCTATATTGACTTGGATACCTGTGCCTACTTCGGTGAGGAGGCTAAGCTTTGTGGTCAACAAAACTTAAGAAAAAGTGAGGGAAAAAGTTCCAACATAAAGCCTCGGCAAAAATCAAAGTCCAAGTCACATAGTGAAAACCTCTTTGAGGCACTAGCCGACAAACAGGTGTAAAAATCAAAGGACAATAAAAGTGACCACGCCAAGGATGAAAATCTCATGGAGACATCCTTGGACGAAGATCTTAACCTTCCTCCCAATCCTACGCATGTATGGAGGACTTGTCAAAATTACTAGTAGAGGAAACTATCGATGTCAACATTGGTACAGAAGAGGACCCAAAAATAGTCAAATTGGGAGCATCACTCTCGGCATGGGAACAAAAGACATTCACCATGCTGCTACGAGGAGTTTATAGATGTATTTGCATGGTCCTATAAGGACATACCAGGCTTAGATCCAACTTTGGTCATGCATAACTTAGTTGTACATGCAAATGCAAAGCCTATTAAACAAAAACTTAGAAAGATGCACCCACGAGTGGCCTCGCTGGTTAAAGAAGAACTCAAAAGATATTGTTGCGGAAAGATTCATTCATCCTATTGATTACTCTAAATGGATATCCAACATCGTCCCTGTCCATAAAAATCCTATCAGGATTAGGATCTATACCGATTTTAGAGACATTAATAAGGCTTTCCCTAAGGATGATTTTCCACTACCAAATATTGACATGATTATGGATTCAATGGTAGGATATGATATGTTATCTCTTATGGATTGCTTTTAGGATATAACCAAATCAACATAGCTTATAAAGATCAGCACAAAATGGATTTTACAACTCTTTTGGGTACTTTCTATTATCAGGTGATTCCATTTGGTCTCAAAAACACAGGAGCTACTTATCAGAGGGCAATGACGGTAATTTTCCATGATATGATCCATGATATCATGGAAGACTATGTGGATGACATCCTTAGAAAGTCTAAGACAACGAGAGGTCACCCTCTTATTTTGAAGTGTATCTTTGAGTGCCTACGAGAGTACAAGAGGTCCGGCTGAATCCAAAGAAATGTGTATTCGAGTCTTGCTATCGAGAAAATTTTCGGGTTTCATTATATCAAGAAGGAATTGAGGTAGACCCTATGAAAGTGTTTTTATTACTGAGATGCCTCCTCCTAAGAACATTAAGCAACTACACACCAAGGGAAAAATATAGGCTATTTGTCACTTCATCTCCCGACTTGCGAGATAAATTTCATTTGTTCACCCACTTGCTTAAAAAGGACGTCACCTTTATCCGGGGATCAGAGAAATAGCATGCCTTCACTTTTCTTAAATAATACTTGGCCAATCCTTCTCCGTCCTCATGCCTTCAACACCTAGTGAGCCACTCCTACTTTATATCTCTACTACACAATTTGCTATTAGTGCGTACTGCTCGCCAATACGACCTTGGTCACAAAGAAAAAGTGGTGTACTACCTCATTTGCACCCTCATCACTTATGAGCTCAACTATCCCCAAATTGAAAAATCTTGCTTGGATGTTGTTTTTATTTTTCAAAACTTCACCATTATCTATTGAATACCAAAACCAAGCTGATATCCAAAGTTGACCCACTCAAGTACTTGTTGTCTAAACCCACCCTCACAAGTAGAATGGCTAATTGGATCATTCTACTAAGTGAATTTGACATAGAATTTGTGCATCAGAAGTCGGTTAAAGGACAAGTACTCATTGACCAATTAGCAGAAGCACCTTTGCAAGGCACTGAACCTTAAATCTGGATCTACTAGATGCCTCATTATTATACATTAAAGAATATGTCATATGGCAGATACACTTTGACGGGTCCTTTACTTTTCATGGTTCAGGCACAAGTGTGGTCCTCATTACTCCTTTTGGTGACCCTATACTGTAGGATTTTCATCTAGGTTTTCCTTGCATGAACAACATCACAGAGTATGAGGCACTTATCATAGGGATGAAGCTCACCATCAAGTGGAACATTCATCATGTCAAGGTTGTGGGTGATTCTCAATTAATTATCAAGCAAGTTAATGATGAATATAAGGTTAAGGATGAAAATCTCATACCTTACAAAAAGCTGGTAGAAACTCTAAATGAGTATTTTGTGCACATCACATTTGAACAAATTCCACAAGCACAAAACAGATCAGCAGATGCTATGGCCATAGTGGGTTTTATGCTTCGTATTTCACCAAGAAATAGACATCCCATTCTTTGTGGAAAATTTACGTCAGCGTGTATACGACATGTTGGAATCTTGTCTAGCTTATGATGTTGTTGGTCCCAATTCCCCATGGTATGAGCCCATCTTTACCTATCTCAAGGACAAAACGTTCCCTCCTAACATCTCCCATTCTGAGAAACAAATCTTAATTCACCAAATAGCCTATTATACCCTTTTAGGAGGTACGCTTTATCATCATGGCTATGATGGGAATCTATTACATTGTCTCGATATGATGGAGTCGATCCAAGCAATCAAAGAAGTACATGAAGGGTTGTGCAGAGACACATACCAATGGAATGGTTTTGGCCAAGAAATTGTTGAGAGTAGGCTACTATTGGCCTACCATGGAAATTGATTATTACAACTATGTCAAAAAGTGTGTACTTTGTCAGAAGTATGGAAATTTCATCCATGTTCCATCACAGCCGTTGCAACCCATCACAATCCCATGGCCATTTTCTAAATGGGGACTTTACTTGATAGGAAGCTTACCACTACCTCATCGATGGTCATAACCACATCATCACAACTCTTGAATATTTTACCAAATGGGTGGAAGTTTTCCCTTTAACCTATGTAACAGAGCTCATGTTTCCAAATTTATAATGAATCATATCATTTACCGGTATGGCATTCCATGCACCATTATTCTTGATAATGGAAATTCATTTAAGAACAAAATGGTAAAAGGTCTCTATCAGTGGTTCCAAATTAGGATAAAATGATCTACACCATATTATCCCTAAGGTAATGGATAAGTTGAGGCCACAAATAAGACTTTGGTACAAATAATGGAGAAAATGGTAAGTAAGACAGGTCATAATTGGCACTTGTAAATCCACCCAGCTCTTTGGGCTTACAGGACCTCCATTCACACTCCTATGGGTGTGACACCATATTCTCTAGTATTTGGGATAGAATCTATCATCCCACTAGAAATTGAACTTCCTTCCCTAAGAATCTCTCTTAGGGATTATCTGGATAAAGATGAAGATTATCGGGTAGCTAGACTGGCTGAGTTAGAGCTCCTAGATGAGAAGCGCATCCATGCCCTTAATCACCTCAAAGTGTATCAGAATAGAGTCTCCAGAAACTACAATAAGAGAATCATACCTCATCAATTTGAGGTTGGTGATTTAGTCATGAAGGAGAATCAGTTTAACACAAGGGCAGAGTGAGAAAAGAAAGGAAAGTTTGAACCGCATTGGTTAGGACCTTATGTTATTGTGGCCAAATGTGGCACAGGAGCATATAAACTTGCTCACCCCAATGGTGATGAGCTTTGTGAGCCCATGAATGCAATGCACCTTAAGCGGTTCTATGCTTAAACATGGCACAAAATCAGAAAAGAAAAATCAAAAAAAACATGGTAACATAATCAAAATACAAAAAAATCAAAAAAGAGAAAACATGTCATCCATAAGTGAAAACCACGCAATTGTGGCACTTTGGATAGGTCTAGCGTGAAAACTAGTTTTGGTGCCTTGGGAGGATTCAATGTTCACAAGCATCTTACATTTGGAGGGTATTTCTAATTAGCCTAGGGGTAATTCCACGTCTACCTCTAAGCTTCCTGTGAGCTCAATCATGTCAAGCCTTGATCCAGCCTTTGTCTCCTTTTATTTTTTCGTGAGGGCATGTTCTTTGTCTATTCCCCACCTTCCACACTCTCTTGGTTACCTATGTATAGCCCTAGAAAACTGTAGAAAAATACAAAAACATTCAAAACATATCAAAAATCAAAAAAATATAAAATTGTTTCACAAAAACATAAAAATAATAGAAAATTGTTTCAGAAAACCAAAAAAATAGAAAATTGTTTGAAAAACAAACTTGTAAAAATATTTACTTTAGTTTACTTGCATTGTCTAGTTTCTTGCTTTGCTTGGTTGATTGTATAGTTGCTTTGTGTTTGTACATTTGTGTTGTTTGTTTCTTGGGCATACTTTGTTATAATTCATCTTTTCTTGCTTAGATTATATTTATTCTTGTTTTTGCATATTAAGGTGTGTTTTTGCATGTTGGTGAGTCATGTTACATTGTTATGTTGATTCATTGTGTTCTTTGTTAACATTTTATTGTGTTTTCTTGTTGAGTGTGCATCATTTTGTTATCACATCATCATATTTCCATCACTATCATCACATCTAACGTCATCTATACATCATATATCAAGAAAAAGCTAAGTATACATCATACATGAATATTAAGCTAATCATCACATATCATAACATCAACTAGGGGCAAGAGGGATCATAAATATCAAAATCTATCCCCTCCACACCCATATCATTATATCATCCCATCCAATAAGCATGGCACATCACATAATCAAATACATTTATATACTCTCCAAATATTAATCATCTAGTAATCAAAACACATGTGATACATCAACAAATCACGATACATATACATGTGAAATCAAATCAGCTAAACATCATAAACACATCTATCTATCCATGTACTCCATCGAAATAATAAAAAATGTTTGTCTCATAAACACATATGTCATGTCAAAAATGTCCATATAATACATGTGTGGTATATATGTGTCAAAAATGGATATACATAGCTATAGTACATCAAAAATGCCTTCATCTGAGGCGTACAAAAAGATGATACATACATCAAAGAATAACGGACCTTCATAAGAGGCGTGTGTATCAAAACTACACTACATCAAAAATGCCTTCATCTAAGGCATACAAAAAGATGATACATACATCAAATAATAACAGCCTTCATCGAGAGGCATGTATCAAAAGCTAGAGTACATCAAAAAAACCTTCATCTAGAGGCGTATGTGTCAAAATATAATCATGGTGGCTCGAGCCCTCGATGGGGTAGCTGGTCTTTCTCATGGTGGTGGCATGACATGAGCATTTCTAGCTATCATTGTTCATGGCTGCTCTACCAAGGCCTGAGGCCTCTCGATCTAGTACCTCTGCTTGACTACTAACTATAAGAAGGTGCCCGCAACTCACAGAGGAAATGCCTCAAAGTATAAATACCTATAATACAAGGCTCGCCCTCTGCTGTGGCTAGATATTTGTGTGTCAGAGCATCACTATTGTACCATCTATGCATCGGAAAGACGTTATCTTTTGAAGCTCGGGTAATCTCAACCTCGCCCACCATGCACTCTGCGATTTGAGCTTGTCTCACTCTAATATCATGGGCACATCCGGGCCTATTTTTGTTGATGTAAGATCATCATTTGAGCCATCTGCGAGGCCATATGTTATATCTTATGAAAGTGCACAGCACTATCACCTCCTTGGCCAGCCTAGGCCCGAGCTTGATCTAAGTCTACTACTACTTCCAATACCTAAGCCCGAGCCCTGATCTCACTCGGCTATCGATGTCACACTCGGAGGTAGAGCATGGTCTCTCTCTACTCGGCTTGGTCTCTCTACGATAGAGCTTGTTGTAACTACTGCTATTGTAGGGTGGTTGTATGTGCGGTGGTTTTGTTAATGGGGCCTATACCTGTGGCACTTTGGATGACTATCCTTGCTCTAGTATGCTAGCTCAGGAAACTATGCGGTGCATACTTGGGTCCTGCTGGCCTCGGTCCCTATATCTATGTAGCACCACCGCTCATCATGTGGTATCTCATCGAATGGATCCTCTCGGTCATGAGTTGTTGCATCTGTTCTCTCATCACCCCTCTCAAGGTGGTCCAGCACTGCTTACCCAAGCCTCCTCCAGGATAGTCGGGCGTCGGGGGTAAAATTGTGGTGTACAAGTCCAATAATCCGCCATGTGCCCGTATCTCTAGTCTATCATATCGGATCCCATAACTTTGGAATCACACCTAAGAAGTTGGCCCTAGCTCAAGTCACCTATATGTGTGGCCCCATGATTGGCCTCTCATCATCTTAACGTGCATACCATATATCGGGTGTGTGGAACCCCTGTACCATGCCTAGCTATCGTTGGCATCCATCTACCCTATAGAGCTCAATAATGTTGCTCGACCTACCAATTAGAAAGTGTTCCACCTTTGTGTAGACACCTTTGAGCTCTAAGGAATCCTCCGCCACCGTATATGCCTGTAGGGTCTCTATATGATATATCGGTCGGGTATCTCATCTAACTCTCGATGATACCTGTATAAGCTGCCCATGTGACCTTGTACGTCACCCCCTACTAAAACCCACACCATGTAAGATGGCTCCTCTTGATCTCAAATGTGTAAAGTTCCCACATGGCACCCAATAGCAATGTGGTCCCATGACCAAATCTGTAGCAAAGATGTAGGCCCCACCATCTTCTAATGGTGGTAGGTGATCAAATGTAAATCCCAATACATGTGCACCGGTATGCATGCGACCCCAATAGTGCTCGTGACTAAAGATCCCTTATACCAATGTCATCAACCCTTGCGGAAAAGATGTCCCAGTCTTATCAGTGAGTAAAAACCCACTGATAAGTGCC
Source organism: Taxus wallichiana var. yunnanensis (assembly GCA_018340775.1). Classification (NCBI taxonomy): domain Eukaryota; kingdom Viridiplantae; phylum Streptophyta; class Pinopsida; order Cupressales; family Taxaceae; genus Taxus; species Taxus wallichiana. Next base: position 167,424,796 of record CM031243.1, on the reverse strand, counting down.
ATAACATATAGGGGCCCTCGGTGTAGTGTAGGGTCAGCGATGCACTTGTGAAATGTAACAGTCATACCATCATGTGGTATATCATCTCAATCAAATAGGTCTCGAGACAGTTTCCCTAATCTACCCAGCATTAGAAGTGTACTCAATCAATGAACCTAGGATGGGCACATGGAGAATCTACCACACATCCTCTATAGTAACAGTCATCTCCCCGAAGACGGATTCAAAAGCATTGACTCTCACCGTGTCACCGATCAGCCAATGCGATCAAAGAAACCATGATCCGGTGTGATAGAGGGAATCAAGACACGAGCCTTAGGCCCACTACCTCCAGCAGAATGGCTATTGCACGCTAGTCTCACCGATGCATGCTCCCCTCTAGCTCAAGCCAATCCGTGAATGACACTCCCACATCTCGAAGCACTAGTAAACATCTCTATAAAGTCAATCCAATCGTTAGTTACTAAAATTTCTTCTAAATTTTACCTATCATTTTAGGGTTAACCCAAAATCCTAAATTTTCTTCTAAGTGCCAACTTTTTGGCATTTTCCTATCTATTCTTTTTCTACCTAGGTGCACTGCATGCCCTTTGGGGCATGTGTGCCACCCTTTCAATGCATGCATGTGTGCACAACTTTTCAGGGTGCTTTCACCATCAATCGTGTCCCTACGCATGCACGCGTGCACTACCCCTATGTGTGTGTGCTACCCTTCGGTGTGTGCATGGTTACACACATGTTTGGCATATGCATGTGCATGTGTGTGTGTTAAGTGTGCCTACGTGTGTGCGTGTATACCCTAAGGTACATGCACCCTCAATTGGACACTGCACCACCTTTAGCGGACATGTGCCTATGCGTGCATGTGCATGACATGACCCCTAACCCTAATTCCTACTTCTAGGGCATTAATCACAAAAATGACAAGGAGGGTTTGAGTACTCACTGAGACACCATCGTTGGTGTGCCATTAATACCCTCGGACTATGTTTACCCGTCTTAATCGGTCTCATGTGATCACTATCATCCTCATCACTTTGTCGAGCCTCGTAGTAAAAACTCAATAGTCTCGGTAACAAATGAACTGGTTGCAGTGATTTACCCCCCCAGGTGGGGTATATCAAGCTATTTTTCACCGTCGAGAGGACCTGGAAGCTCGTTTTCACCATCATTTTCTCCTTTGTTCACCGTTGAATAATTATTTTAATTAAATAATTATTTTCCTTTTATTTTTCACTAGGCTTGGGCATTTTTTGTTGTTTAGTACCCTTTTCTTCTCACTAGGACAATTTTTATTGCTCCTAGGTAATTTTTCTTCTTATCCACACTCTCATAAATAATTATTTTTGAAAATAATTATTTTATTAATTTTTCCACTATACAAGGACATTATTTGTCACTTGTTTCTTCTTTCTTCCACAGGGCATTTTCTATTGTGCCTAGGCCCTTCATTTTATTTTTCTATTTTTTCTATTGTCCACCAAATTTCAAAAAAATAGCAAAACAAATATATATATATATATATATATATATCACTTCAAAATCCAAAAAGCAGGTAAAATTTTTCACAAAAACCTAAAAAGTAAAAAAACCTACAAAAATAGGTAACTTGTTTATTACGGATGAAACTTATGTCTTGCGCATGGTATTCTCTCCATATCCTACTGGTTTATTTCACATCTTCCTCATTTAATATGACTCGTAGATCTCCGATTCACAACCATTCACAAAGCTAGCTACTTGCTTCGTCTGTACTCTGGGGCATGTTTTGTTGCCTAGTGTTGTTTCGTTGTGCACAAATCTTTCTACTTGGACCCAGTGTCCATTATCATTTCCCCTTGCATGTATCCTTGCTCGGGGCATCATTTTTAACCCTTTTCATCAATCACGAACATGTGGATCTCTTCATCTTGATAACAAAACATTTGTACAACTATCTTGACCATTGTTGGGTTGGATATGTGCATTCATACTTGTTTTCCCTGTTAAATGAGCTTGTTTCCTTCTCATATTGCATTGCATTATTGTATGTTGCATGGAGTTGGTATTTTCAGCAATGGACAATTGTTTGTAGTATGGCTTTTTTATTTAGTAAGGACCGATGACATAGATCTTTTGGCAATATGATGACACTGAAGTTGTTCCACTACAAAGGTTGGAGGCTAAGTTCTTCTCTTCACTTCTCCATATTTCTTCTACATCACTTTCCTCTCATCACTTTTTATTTTTGCTTCACTTGGAGTATTCTACCCTGACCACTCTTCTATCTATTTCTCACCTTTTTTGATCGTCAATCATCTTCCTTCATCACCCCATCGACACTCAAGTGGGCATCTCTCCCTCCTAATTTTTTTCTTCTATCCTTTCAAAATTTTCATCCATCTACTATCTTTGAAGTGGTGTCACTTATGCCACCCCAAAAAGGGGCATATGTAGACACCCATAATTATGCCTGAGTAATTTAAATACTTAAATTGCGCTAATTATCTCTTTCCCACAAATTGGTGACATATTGTCAAAAGTGCCCATCTTCTCTCCTATCGTTGTTAATTAATTACACTACACTAATTAATTAATTCACCTATCCAACAAATACCCTAATTAACGACCTTCCATTAATAAATCCCCTTCTATCTAGACTAATTAATTATTATTAATTAATTAGCTTCCCCTTTCATTTAACCAATAAATCAATATTTAATTGATTTAATCCCCCTTTATCTAGACTAATTAATTATTATTAATTAATTAGCTTCCCCTTTCATTTAACCAATAAATCAATATTTAATTGATTTAATCCCCTTCTATAGTCTAAATCATGCTAATATTCCTCTAAAAGCTTTTATAAGCTTGCACATCTATTAATTAAATCATCTTGATTAATTAATAGGCCCCCTTTATCCACATGAGTCACTAAAGGACAAACAAACCCTCCTAAAGTTAACTCAACCCTATCTAAACCCCCCTTATCCACAACTAACTCAACATCTCTATTATCCCACATACAAAGGGATGTAGTGATTCCTTTATCCATTGGGCTATATAAAGAGCCCTCCTCCTACCTTTACACTTACACCTAAATTCTTTGAGAAGATAAAAGCAAAGCACATAGCAAATAGACTATAAGCTTCTTTGTCACTCTTGAAGAATTCACCATTGAAGAGCTAAGCCTCCTTCCTTCACCAAATTTGATTTCCATGGAGCCTACATAGGTCCATTTGATTTTTTGTCAATCAAAAGAGTAGAGGTTTTTGACAATTAGCATATTAGTTTGATTTATGCTTTAAATTTCTAATGCAATAGTGTTATTGTCTAACCTTGTTTAGCTCTTATCTTGATGGTGTTTAGATTTTGATTTAGCTTTGTTAATTAAGACTACTAGGTGTTAGTTTTAATTTCCTTAACTTAGTTGAACAAAACCATGCACACACTTTTATTTGGATGTTATCTCCATAGCATTTTGATGTATTTTTCATGTTTCTGAGGTGTATTCAGATCTGATATTGAGTTTTATTCACTCTTGGAAGAATTATATCTTCTTGGATATTCATATCACTATATTTCTCATCTTGATACATCTTTAGTGCATCTTATTGATATTTTTTAATGCATTAATCTTGTGATCTGATCTAAATATTTATATATGTGTGTGGATCTGATTTTATCATCAATCTAAGTGGATTTATATGTTTATCATTTTGGTTCTTGCATTGTGTATCTTTCATTGAGAATACTATATACTTTGATGAGATCTACTTGAGATTGTGTGGTTAGGGTTTGAAGCACAAGTTAGTAAATTTTATTGGGGATTGATTAACCCCCCTCTTAGTCCTTATCACCTCCACATACTAATCAAATGAAGGGGAGCATGTAAATAATGAAAATGTGAATGTCGAAACAAGAAGTGAATAAATGATGATGAAAAGGTCCAAATCTCATGAAAGTGGAGATAAGAGGCAAAGGGAAAATGATTGATTAAGGATCTCAAATTAAAGGGAACGGAGAGAGAAATGAAGAAATGTGAAGATTTCAACAATTCAACAAAGTGTATTTTTAAATGTGGTGACGTAATATGGTGGAATACTTAAAGTTCAATAATGGAATGTTGAACTTAAGACTTATGAAAATGAAATATCAAGGTGATCACAATGGTGTTTACTATGATAATACGAGAATCGTGATGTCAAGACTTAGATAGGAGATGATCATGCTTAAACTCGGATATGCATGTCTGAAATTTAAGACTTATAATTTTGATCAAATGGAGAATTTTTTAGGATATTTAAAGTGATAATGAAAAGGATGTTGTTATCACCAAAAATAGGACCCTCTAATTTTTCAAGAATGAATAGATGAGAAATTTATGTTTTTGGGTAACATGGGATTGTCTCCAAGTTTTGGGACTTGATACTTGAGACAAAACTCCAAAGAAGGTTGGTTCCTATACCTATTCCTAATGTTAAACTACTCCTTGGGAAGTAAATACAACTATTTAATCCTACTCTAATAACCACATGAACTAGGGAGAGAGGGAAATGCATAAAAGGAAATCCTAAGCTAAGAGGAGGTGATAGCACCAAGAAGAGGGTGAAAACACTCTAATGAGGGAAAATGGATAAGGAAAACAAAGAAGAGAGAGGCCAAATAGAGCTTATACAAACCCAAGACTTCATTTACCATATATTCTCCATGAAACACAACAAGATGAACCTACAAGTGAGAAAAACATGCACAAAATACAATAAAAAGAATGGAGAGGAAAGGAAATGCAACAAAATATAAGTCAGGGTTGAGAAACACCACAAAACAAATATTTATTTCTTTAAAATTATGCACAAACCATTACATGTGAAGAAGAAGGCATAAGAACACATTTCCAAGCTCAAATGAAGGTCTACAACTCACAGCTGCGTAAAAACAATTTTGATAGAGTTCCTTTACATTTAAGAACATCCTCACCCCACAAATGAGAGATTATATAGAAGATGGAAGAGAGAGAGAGAGAGAGAGAGAGAGAGAAGAGGGAAACTCATATTTCCCTTTTTAACCACAAAAAACATGCATTAAATGACTAAAACTAGGCATGGGAACCCTTATAATACCATTACCCCATGATAATTTTCTTGCATGAGAAGGAATAGGAACCATACTTCATTAAATGTGGTGGTTGACCTACCTAGAACTACCTCTTTTAATGTTCGAATGTATTTCCTCTTTTTAACCCACCTAGCCTCACCTAAATTTGAAAATCCATTTTTTTGTAGAGGATGTTGATAGCTTTCCAACAGTACAAATTTTATGAAATTTGGAGCATCATAGCAAAAGATATGGCCATGTGTATTTATGGGGCTCGGAAGGAACACGACTGTGTTCTTTGCGTGACTCCATGGTCCGTATGAATCATTTTGTTCTTGTGGTGTGGGTGGATTGGACTATCAGGGAACTCATTGTCGGGAGTAATTTTTCTATATGTGCTTTTCAGATCACTTTTTCTGCAAGGGTTACATGTATTGTTTTGGGAAGAGATTGGATCTCAAGTGGAGTTGTGGAGGAACAGTTCCACCTAGTTCATAAGTTCATGCATCGTTGCATCTCGCCCACAACTCTATTTCCTCATTTCCACCTTGTTCCTCCATTCCAACTTTTGGCCACATGGACGATTCGGAGAAATGACCCCGATGGAACGCGTTCCATTTGTTCCCTTAGTTTTTGCATCTCCTCTTCCACCTACAACACATTGCTTTCTTCTTCATTTTCTCGCCTCAATGCGGATTGACTTCAAATGTGAGGAACCAACAATCCCATAAATTATTCTTCTCATGCCCAAAAATTCCACAATACACTCCTCCTTTCCTCCTATATCTTAATCAATGATGCGGAGAACTTGAATCCCGAGATAGTTGTTATGTCCATTCCACAAAAACCCGAACTACCACAAAACATTGCCGTAGAAGACCCAATTTTTTTTTTTGGCAAATTTGTCTATCGATGGGCTAGGAAAGGAGGAAAGGAACATCCCAAACCAATTTTCTCCATTTTTATCATTTCATACTTTCCCAAGTCCAAATGAATATGAAATTTATCAAAATGACCTGAAGAGGGGTCATTTTGGATAACAAATGTGAAACACAAACTTTGTAAGAAGGGAAAGAGTATGAAGGATATGAAAGATGGAACACAAACTTCATGAGGTTAAATAAATGAAGAGTGTGGATGATAAGAAAGTGGAATACAAGATGTTATAATACGTAGAACAAATGAGAAAGATGTTTTGTTTAAGTTGGCCTCTACCTTATATTGGCTTGCATAAGGCGTAACTTCCTAAAATTAGTTCTCTTTAGGTGTTAGTAGTATATCCGAGCAAGCATACTACTATTGCTAGTTTTCAGCTTTACTTTACCCCCTTTGATACAATGAGAAAGGATTTCTCTCAAAGGATAGCATTGGGGTCACCACTATAGATATTTGTGACTCTAATCTCTCACAAAGGCATACTAGTCAATTGGGTGGGGGTAACCATTCCATCATCCAATTCCTCAAGGCATTGACTACTTCAGGGTTCCTATGGTACTCCTCGCAGCGATTTTTTCCCCTAGACATGCACTTTCCATAGTTGGATAGTTAGAAGAACGGAATAGTCTTGACTACGAAAAAAATTAAAAGTTAATTTTATAAAAAAATTAAAAAAATGATAAAGGGGTTTGTTTGAATCGATCAATGGAAACCTACGGTTAGTAGTTTGAAAGTTTTGACAACCTTTTTAGAAATGGTCCCGTAAACAATTGATTGGAAATTTTTTTCTTGCGCTAGACAAAGAGAAAACACGAAAAACAAGAAAATAAATGCACATTTATTATTTTTATGATCTTTTGTACAAGCACGAGAAAAGAGCATATGCATGGTTTATTGTGATTAGCCTCACAAAATTGAAAAAACAAAACGAAAAAAAATCCTCCAAAATCATTAGTTACATTACAAAATTGTTATGTTTGTGAAATGGCCTAAAAAGTGAATTAATCGGACAAGAATGCCCATCAACCCCACATTATCAATTTTCACCATTAGTCCATTTAAGCAAAATTAATGAAAAAATAATTAAATGGCCTAATTAGTTTAAAGACTTGATTTGGTAATGTAATTAATTTATTGATTAACACTAACTAATTAACTAATTAAAATAAACTAACTAGCCTAAATAAATCATTAATTAATAATAATCTATTTAATTTTAAAAAAAATAAAACTAGGCATGACACTAAGATTAAGCCTAAGTTTAAAAATTAAATAAATTAAATAAAATTGAAACCTAAGTTAAACTTAGGTTAATCGTGGCCTAAATGAAATCCTATAAAAAAAAAAACTAAAACCCCTAAAAATCTAATGTTTTGCGAAGGGGGTCAAGGTTTATTTTTAGGGACTCAACGAAGACAAGGTTTGAGGTATGTGTGCTCAAGTGTTGCAGCGGAAGGAGTGATGGCTCGGTGTAGGATGGTGGTGGGAGAATGATGGCTCTGCGCGGAGACAGGGTAGCATGGGCGGTGGTCGGGTTGCGCAACTTGGTGGTGACCAAGTGCAGCTCGGTGGCAACATAGTGGAGGGAGGCATCGAATTAGTGGTAGGTCGGTAGAGAAACAATGCACATGTGGCTTGGGAATGACATGGGATGTGATGAGCAACAAGGATAAGGGGTGAGTAGGGTGTGGGTTGGGCTCGGCTGACTTCTGAGTCATGGAAGATTCAAGATATGGGGTAGGTTAGGTCAATGGGTGATGGTAGGAAGCTCGATGATCCATCACACCAATCTCTAAGGTAAGGATGGGTGAGTGAGGGGTATCTTGGTGGGAACTCAACTAAGGTGCCAAGTTAGGGGTGAGGGGTAGCTAGGCGGGGAACTTGGCGGGGAACCATCTCTCACCGAGTCAGGGTTGTAGGGTGAGTTAGGGGAACTTGGCCATGGTGTCGAATTAGCGTAGTGAGGGATGGTAGATTGGGGAAGGGACTTGGTAGTAGCTTGTTGATCTTGGTAGATTGTAAGGGATGTGAGGATAGTTAGGGAGTGCAGTAGGGTTTGGATGGGCTTATGTATAAATTTAGTTAGTTTCTTTTTTAAAAATATTTTCAAAAACCATCACTAAATTTAGTGATGAAACACTTTTTTCAAATGCTTTTAAAATTGATTTCTACAATCAAAAATTACAGTAAACACCTCAATCACCATAAAACAAGTGTATGAATTACAACAAAAAAATTTATTATATTTTTTTGTTTTGATTTTGTAAACTCTCACTTTTGCTATCGATTCTCCAATGCTTCCCGTAAACACAAAGAACACAACAAATAGAAAAAACACATAAAATACAAAATTTTAATCAAATAAAACCTCATTCAAACCAATGTTATTGATAATTAATATTTGCATTACAATATAAAGGAACAATGAAACAAAAATGAAGGAAATGTGAGTGAGTCACACTAGGTGTGCCAGGATGTAAGAAATGAAAATTACCAGAAAATGAAAGATAAATAAAATAAACACAGCAATACCTCTCTTGGAAATTTCTTGCAAACCTGAAGAAGATTTCTTGAATCACTTGGGCTTGCTTAATCTTTTAGAATTGTATTATTGTGGGTGCTCTTGATAAATTATTCAAAGGATAAATGCAATGTTATGAGCTTGGATACACAAGGATGCAGATCTCAAATTGGTAGAAGTTGGCTATAATTTGCATAAGCTTCAAGGGATTTTCTATGGATTATTAAAGAGGATATGGCCTTCTTTTATAGTTAAGGGTGAGGCCATGAAAATTTGATCAAAGTTTGATTGACTTCTAGTATCATGAATGCATTTCTTGAAATAGCAAGAAGACTTGGCATGTGCAATTCTGATTTAAAGGGGCAATGGACATTTGGATTGGCATAATTTACATCTGGGAAGGTGGTTTTACGTGTAATTCACCTTCCCCTTATTTATATGATTATATAAGTGGAGTTGACTGGAATGAGCAAGTGGAGTCCAAGTGGAGTTCAAATGATTGTTTGTAGGAAAATATGTGTATTTTCCAAATTAAGTAACTAAACTAATTAGCTACAATGTGCAAGATAATTAATTAATAATTTATTTAATGAATGTTAACTAGCTTAGATAAGGTGGTGTTATGAACTAATTTAATTAATCCCAAAATGTGTATGTACATGAATTAATTTTTTAATTAATCAATCATGAGGGGATGAATAATAGGATGTGAACTGGGGTAGTACTAGAAATAAGTATGTGAATTTGGGGTGTCTACAATACACTCCATGTCAAAGAGTGGGCACCATATGAATTTAATGAAGTTTGACTTGTGCTTTAAGCTACTCAATCACTTCATAGAAAATAGAGTGTTTGCTGAACCAAAACAAGGACCAAATCTACGGGTGTTTTCAACCCCATTTCTCTCAAATTTATAAGAGGTTGAGGGATCTCTTTTCCATCGTGGATTGTGTCATTCTAGAAACCAACTTTCACAAGTTGGATTCCCCTCTTTTCCATGTTTATTTGGTAGGTCCCCACATTCATTTTCTCTATGTTTGTAGTTTTCCATGAGGGTGTGTTGATTGAGCAATAATGTGATTCCCAACCTAGCCCTCAAGTTGCGGAAAAAGTGATTGTTTTACCATGTCATTTTCTAACCCCACTTTTGTTTCAAGAACCCCTTTCAATCCATTTCCAACCCTCTATATACAATTTACAATCAATTTTGTGCTCGTACACAATCACCCTTGGACTTCCCTATTCAAGACATTTATGTTACGAATGTAAAGAAAACCAAGCTTTAACTACCATGCATGACATTAATCCCATTTTTCAAAATAATCATATCATGCATTGTAATATTGGTTGTGCTTTTTTTTGGAGTTATGATTCTTCTAATTCTAATTTTGACGTTGAAATTATTGTTGTAGGAGAAGAAGATGAGGTGTGTAAAGAAGGAATATAAGGAGACAAAATAATCCACGCACTTTGAACCTGTATGAAGTTACATGTAACCCCATATTGAACATCAAAAATAGGTGAATGAGTTTCTTGAAGACCACCCTTGGGGGTAAAGTGAGCACAATAGTTTAGATGAGTTGGATGATGTGGGTCTTGCAACTATTGATGATGCATTTGACACACTAATAAAACTAATTGATGCCCTTAGCTTCATAATCTCCATGATATCACTTTTAATGTGCATAATTATGTCAAATACATCTACTATGATAAATTTGTCAATGTCTAGGGCATCCTTTATGAGTCTCCTTTGCCACTTATAGTTTTTATTCTTAATTCTACTCCTTGTGTGGAAATGGTCAAACAAACTATACTTTACCAATATATTCAAATAGTTCTTAATCAAGTAGAAATCATGTTTGTACTATCATCTATTCAACATGAGCCACAGTCAACATCATGTAAATTGAATTCAAAAGTTTCTTCTTAAGCATTACAATTGAAACAAGTAGTCCCACAACCTAAGGTTAATGCAACATAATCTTCAATCTCACACAATACTCCATCCATGCATATGCCTCCATCAATGGTACATCTTACACATTCTCCTACATCATGAATTCTAATATTACGATGCATAATCCCATTTCGGACTATCACTCAAGAACAATTCTTGATTCTCCCTATCCATATTACTTGGTCATCAGATGTCTCACCTTTAAACAATTTCAAACAAACACAAATATGAAAATCGAAAAAATTAAAATATTTTGAAAATCCAAAACACTTCTAATTATTATAAAATTACAAAATAAGGACACGAGCATAGCTTAAGATACTAATTTTCTACTTTACATATGTTGTTTGTCACATGATTTGATAGATAACATATTCTATTGTATATGCACATGTATTTCACAAGGTGTATGAGTGTATTATAATGTTACACAAGACTCTACATGCTTTCATATGTTGGATTTCCCTATTACCTAATGGGCTTGTTAATCTAAGGCATTTTCTACACTATCAAGTGATATTGTCCTATTTATTATAGTGCATTTAAAATTTTGGATATGTTTCTATTATATCTTATGTATGTTATTCATTCAAATGTTTGGGACTAACACATACAGACTTTGCTAATTTGGAGGCATTTTCTACACTATCATGTCCTATTATTATATTTATTACACAATATTTTTCACATTATGGTTATGTTTGTATTAAATATTCAATGAATGTTATTTATCCAAATGTTTGGGACTATTAAATGCAGACTATACTGAGAACTCATATATCTTGTTTTATGCACCTATTATATGTTTTCTATCTCTTTGTTACACAATGGAATGTGTATTTTCTTGTCTTATGTGTGTGGCCCTTGGCCTATATGTGTGTGTGCGGCCATTGGCCTATGTATGTGTGTGCGGCCCTTGGCCTATGTGTGTGCGACTATTTGGTAACCCTTCATTATGGCTTCAATTTCCATTTATTATGTGGCCCTTGACCTATTTTGACCATATGACACTTGTGTTTCCCTTCTATGTTGCCATTCAGCCTTTCTCTATGACATTATACATGACTTTATTTGTGATATTATGTGTTTTTTTCTTGTTGTGTGTTATCTCTTTATGTCGTGATGTCTTTCATGCACTCTCTTGCATGGCCTATTCTAAATCATGACCATCTAAAATTGCCTTCTAAATGTTCCAATGATGAATATATGTTATATCTACCATGCACACATTTCAATTTATCTTGAGCCAAGTGCTCTATAATCTATCTCACTCACCTTCAAAAAGGAGCATTCAATGAAATTATAAAATATTAATACAATATAGGCACGAGAATAGGTTTACAAGGTTGCATACATGAACATGTATAGTGGTGCTCGAATTAATCTCACCCCTATTTTTTTGAGATTTTCCTTCAATTTCTATTGTGTTTTCTATTTTCTCGTGGGGGTGTGAGTTGATCTTTGGGTTCTCTTGTATGTGGATTTGTCTTTCCTCTTTTTGGTCGAGGATCATGTTTGGGTATTTTCCATTTCTTGGAAATTCTTACGGGAAATCAATCATGAATTAGGTCTAAAATCTGAAGGATCACCTATGTAAAATGTTCCTTGGTCATGTCTCTACTTTTTTTTTTTTCCCATCGCCCATTGGTACATGGAAGTTCCCAATTGAATGTGGTATGGATGGGTTTAACTTGCAAACTTATAACTTTCTATTGCATTCACAAAATGCAAAAGTCGTGACCCAATGAATATTCTTCATGAATATTTGCAATCATAAAGTGGCAAAAAATTTTCAATTCACCTCCGAAGGTGTACACTTGTCACAAAACTGAGTGGATGTGGGGAAGCGTGCATGATTGTATTTTTGCACTAAGGAGAAAAAGTATAAAAGTGTAAAAAGGTTCTGAGACCCGTAAAGGACACATGGCTCTTTTTTATGCAAGAAGCGAGGGAAGTGGGTCATCGGAGCACTTTGACACTTTTGGTTTTAAATTGGAAAGGGAATAAAATTATAGAAAGGCCCGTAATTCTGCTATCACTTAAATGTGACCATGTGTCAAGCCCATGTTGAAATTCAAAAGTGGATGGGTGGGTCAAATGGCTGAAAGTGTATGAGTTTTAAAGCATGGAAAAAATAAAAAGTCTCCCTGAGCCCACATTAACGAAAGACTTTTCCACATGGATGACTCATTTTTAAAATTGAAAAAGTGGAATGAATGGCCACGATGCATTGCATTTATTTTTGCCACCATCAATGCATTTTGCACAAATCAAGGACAGATTTTTAAAATATTTCAAGTGTTTCGATCCTTTATTATCAAATTTTTTGAGATTGAGTGTGCCATTGTTGATATTTACATTGTGCAATAGCATGAAATTTGATCGTGGAGCTTGTTTTGAGAATCAGAGATCAAAAGATAATCGATTAAAGTTGAATGGTTCAAGGATTCACGTAAAATTGGTAAGAACTGAAAACTCCTATACTTTTCATATTATTGGCAAGAAAGTTTGAGGTAAAATTAGGGTTTTCAAGGATGAAGACCATGCCATCTTTCATTCTTAGTTTCTTCTGGGATTACAAGTGATTTAGATAAAATTAGACACACACTGATGAATGTTGACTTAGAGGAATTTCTTCAATGATTAAATGGCCCCAATCAAAGTGAGTCTTTGAAAGAAATTAAGGATAGCCACATCACTTTAGCTGGTGTTATCCCACCATCGGTTAGTGCCCAATAATTGGTATGGCATTGTGCTATGAATTATGACCTAGAGAAAAGGGAAGTATTAGATGGAAGTGGTGATGCAGTGTTGACATTGACACCTGTGGCTATTAGAATAATGCTTAAATTTCTGTAATCACAAATCCAATCACCATTGGTATCAAATTAGCTTTACAGGATTATGAAAAGAAGAAAAAAGACTATGCTAAGATCATAAATACAAAATGGCTCCTCACGGAGAAAAAGGCAACAACTAGAATCCCTAAAAGGCTAGTTAGGGAACAATTTGTTGAAGAGGCTGAAGATATTATTGTGTTATTAAGTCAAATGGTGGGGTTGGAAACTTCAAATGAATTCAAGGAATGGATGTGTACCTACATGTGGATCATTTTGGAAAGAAAAGGGAGCATCTGTTGGGATACTTTTATTGTAGAAGCACTCCATAGTCACATGGTTACTTTAAAAAAAATTGAGATGGGTGACACTTCAGAGCTAGAATTCTACATGATGACCTACCTAATTTACAATGTTGTAGGGCATAGACATTTCCTGGGTTTGTTACCATGTGCTGATTTTAAGCAAGTGCCAAATGCATGAGATTTTTCCTCAACTATGCAGTTGGTCAATTGGAGTGGGAATGTGAGGTTGGTCAATGATGCTTTCTTTTCCCCAATTATTTGTCTTTTCAAACCAGAAGTGGGGTATATAGAATTTATAAGCAGGCCAGGAAAGTAATTTTGGAGTATGGGTGTTACTTCATTCAATACAAGAAATTCACATACATAAGGGCTAGTGGTTTTGAAGGTAAACCCATGTAAATTGCCTAGATATTTAGATGATAAATTAGCTTTATGTGAATTGGTAAGGAAACTAACACTTGTTCACAAATTGATTTCCAGAAGACATAAGACAAATATTAAGTTCCCATTAGAATTGGAAGGTATTCATGCCCATTGATCATAAAGGCTAGACTGATTGAGGATGAAATGAAGAAGTTTGATATGGAAAAGTTTGAGGCAAGAGCCAATTATGATATTAGATGGGTATTCAATAATATTGCAAATACTTTTGAGCATGAGCCTCATTTTGAAGATTATTGGATGAATTGTAGGGATGAAGAAGAGGTTTAGGTTAAGATATTTCTCTAGAATGACCCTTGCACAAATCATAGATTTCAAAATTGTAGTTATCCAGAGGGAATTATGGATGATCCACTCACAAAGTAAGTAAGTATTACATTGATCAAAAGGTGGAAGGACAACCTATAGCCCCTCTAAATTGGAATGAAATAGAATTGATGATTCTTACATATGGATAACTGATGTAATGAGGAGGACTATAAATTGGTTAGCCCAAAATAATATTGATCTGTCAATCTAGAATACAAGAGTTCTAAATAATTTCAGAGACTTGGGTTGCTTAGTTGATGATCTTCCACCCTTGAGAGAAGGTGTAGACATAATTGATCCATTGGGAGGAAAGGCTCCTATCTGCCATCAAAGAGACCCACTTCTAAACTGATAGATGAATGGACCTCACTACTAGTGGGACCGACACCTCTATATCTCTTTGAAAAAAGACTAAGGAAATGCTCCTCAAATCCATGGAAAATGCCCCCATTACTTTTGCAATGCCAATTCAAGAAAAGGGAAAGGTTTGGCATCTCATGGGGTTCCACCAAGTACAGTGTTTTTCCAAAACCACATAGTGTAAAAAATTAATGAGTGGGTTATAACAAGTGGTCATTCTCAGTCTAAGCTACATAAAGAAGAGTGAAAGGCAACACCTGACTTGAAAAAGTTTGAAAGAGCACACAAGAAACACAAGGTGGTATATGAGCCATTTTTGGTGAGGGTGGGTGCCCACACACCCAAAAAACACAAACATAGAGATATGGTAATTGATCCTCCTGAGTTTGAAAGGAATGATGTTTTTTAGCACACAACATGTTGCATCACTGCCACAAGTGGAACAATCAGAGCCTCTATTCCCACCTTTGTCTTTGGAGGAAATAACAATGAGAAGCACTCAGGATCAAGTAACCCAAGAAAATGTTGCAATCTAATCCAGTAGGCAACCAAATTTTTAAGTCCATGTATGAAAACATCTGAGACCTTGCCTACTAAGGATGAAAATATGCCTTTAGTTAAAACATTACATGAATTTGCAAAGACTCAAACTGATGTGATTGATGTTGATATTGGTGAAGAATTTTCTATATTAGATGCACTTGATTTATCTATGAGTGAACCAATAATGACACCAGTAGATGGCCTTCAAACAAATAAGGAATTGGAAGGAATACTCATGTACTAACCAGTGAAGAGAAAATCCAAGCAACAAAAAGCTTCTTCTACACAACAAGTGGTTTTAGAATCAGAAAAACAGAGTTTCTCGTGGAGAGGACATTAATGCAAGAGATATCAGTGGAAGATATTGTTTCCCATTCTATTAAAGTTACTAAAGTTGATGAGCTTTGTCAAGAAGGAAAATCTATCTTTGAAGAGAAAACAGAAATGGCACAAGATGAAACTACTAGAGAGAAAATCATTTTTGATACGGATATACAACATCTAGATGGGAATGTGAAGTTGGCATCAAAAGAACAACCCACCATGACATTACCTGATGTATCATCAAAACATGAGGATAGTAGGATGTCAACAACTCAAAGATTTTGGGGAAGGAAGAGCCTGCAAGCCAATCATTGGTACAAGAAAATGTTGGGGGAGAAATTGAGTTTAATGTGGCATCAATAGAGAAATAAGGAAGGAATATCCCTTAATTATTGATATAAATCAAGAAAATAATGATCAATCTCAGGTTCTAGACCAAGGAGAAGGACAATTGAAAGAATTGTTAGCACAGGGTGAGAGTAGCAAAGTGGTTATTGAAATAAATGAGGAAGAGTAGGAAAAATCATTAGCTCAGGATGAACAAGGGTGTTCAAACAATTGGTGGTTTTCCCTGAGAAACCCCAACAGGAATCACAAGAAAAAATGGAACAAGTTTGGAAAAAGGATGGATTGGTGAATTAATTTCAAATGAGGAAAAGGAGGTCCTCCCTATTCAAGCCATTGACCTTACTTTGTCTTTTCCAAAGGTGGTAAGAGCCTAAAAAAGGGCTAGGATTATCACCAAAACTCACATTGATTCATTAGGAGCCAAAACTCTTGGAAATACAATCCCTTTTGAGGGAAAAACTAGAGAAGATGTGACAACTAATGATTATAATGTTTAGATCATTCCTTTAGGAAGCCCTCAAGAGACCAACTAAAACAAGGAGTATCTGAGGTAGTGAATGACCTTTTGCAAAAGGTGGATGAAGATAGGGTGACAAAAAATTAGTTAAAAGAATAGGTTAAAGCCTTGAGTTCTAGTTTGCAGTAGTTGATTGGGAAACATAGTCACACTCAAGAAAGTGCCTCTATAGATACCCCTGAGGGAATGGAAAAGATTAACAAAGTTGTCAAGAAGGTCCAGGTGGTGGATACATGGATTGAAAAATTAATCAAAAAGGGAAAAGAAGAAATTAATGAAGCTAGATCAAAGTATGAAGAGCTCAAGAATAGACTCAATGAGATTGATGAGATAATTGAACAATGTGACAATGAGATCTTCTACTTTGAGGGAATTTTTCCCAAACTAGACCGCATAACTCAACTCAGTGATGAATTGGTTGAGCAAGAAAACATTGTGCCAGTGGAATTCAAAGGAAGTCAGCATGCCATAGAAGAGTTATCAAAAATAGAGTGGAAACCTTGAATGGGATCAAGGAAAAGCTTGAAGTCAAAAGAAATTGGGTTGATGACACTCTTGATGCCATTGATGTGAAGTTAGAAGATATGGTATCTGATAAATTCAAAAAGAGTTATGAGGATCTGAAGATTGATTTTTTCTTAACTCTTTTGAAAATAATATTCAGAAGGATGATTTCTCCTATGAAATCATTAAAACAATGAGAAAGGTTGAGAACAAAATTGCAGAATTAAAGGCTAGGCCATTGGAGTACAAACAGAAGATGAGCCATTGCATAGATGCAATAGCTAGGAAAACACTAATCTTCTAGCATCACACTGGACTAGATGAGGATGAGATAAATGAGTTGTTCCAAAGGTATGATGCATATGTGGAAAGGTTTCCAAAGGAACAAGATGTAGAAATGGAAGCTGAGGAAGAAAAGAATGCAGATATAAAAGATGATGAACAAGCTTAGGCATGTTGTTCCTTAAGTTGTATTTTCTTTTCATACTTCTTCTCTAAACTGATGCTTTAAACTGATATTTTTGTTACATTGGATGTAATTTTATTCTAAACTTTATTGTTTCCTTATATCAATTGTAAAGTGGAAGAATGCAATAGTTTTCATTGACTTAGGTAAAATTTTACATACATTTGGATAAGCATGTAAACTATTGATATTTTTGTGCTTCTTGCATTTTGAATAAGGAACAAAATGGGGTTCTATAGGGGCCCCTGCCCATGATAAAGAAATATATATACATGCCAAAAGTAGG
This sequence comes from Taxus wallichiana var. yunnanensis, assembly GCA_018340775.1. Lineage (NCBI taxonomy): Eukaryota > Viridiplantae > Streptophyta > Pinopsida > Cupressales > Taxaceae > Taxus > Taxus wallichiana. The sequence goes on along the minus strand of CM031243.1, from coordinate 167,407,063 downwards.
GACAATAAAAGGAAAGCAATATTCAGACATTTTTCAGTCCTACTTCAAAATTTCCTCCCAGTAGGGGAAGCTTGTTCAAAATCTTATTCTTTCTCAACACAAATTCACTTGAACCTTGTGTTGTCTGAACAAATATGACTGACCCTGCTAAGTCCCGGGACATTCCCATGTCCATCAATGATTCCAGAGTCATTCTAGGATGACTCATGATCTGTTTGAGCTTGATTTTCTTTTTGTTGTGATGATACCCAATCCTAGAAAGATCCAAACCACCTGTGAAGAATTTTTTTCCCTTTCCCCTTGTGAAGGGTTCAACTTACTAGGAGTGGTTTGAGAGGGGACATCTAGGGTGATTGGAAGGGAAAGTACTACACTTTGTTGATGGGGTAGATTGTGAGGTCTTGAGCTTGACCCAATCTCCCACTTCCTTGTGAGGGGTGGATTGTCTCTCGAGAGAAGGAATGGGTTGAGGTCCCAAAAAATCATGCTCAGAATGAGGAGCATGATGCATTAAATGGGTGGATGACCAAATTGTAAATCTTCCCCTGTTGTCCCGAGAAGAGGAGATTTTTCTCTTGAAAATGAGTAGATAATGATTGATCTTCTTCTCCATCCGAGATAATGATTGGAAGTTGAGGATGTGGTTCACCCTTTCTCTTACCCAAAAGATGATGTTGGCACATTGAACTAGTTGCGAGGACACATCTCTCTACTTTTTTTCTCCAAGAGATTTGATCCTCCACTCTAACTCATCCACTTTTGTGAGAAATGACAGGCATGATGTCAATAGAGGATTTTCATATAGCACATATGATTCCTTGGGAATCTCCTTCGATACAAATCCTTCATCACATAAAAATGGGCATTGAAAATTGGTTTTCCTAGATACTTGGGGTCTTCTCTCGACCCAATATCTCTTTAAATCTTTAGGATTTTTTAGATGTTCCCATCTAAAGAGATGAAAGTACATAACTTGAAAGGATGCAAACACAAGATTAATCCTAATCAGCCTTGTAAGAAGTGCTAATCGGACTTACCGATATGTCAAAGGTCCTCTGGTATCACCTACACACTCTATGTCAAACAGGCCCTAACAAAGGCTTCATCAGGACCACTCAAGTGAAGATTTGATTTAAATATTCTGAGGAAATTTCTTTTAGACTATGTGCTATAAGTACCTTCACCATTTTTTTGATAAAATTCTTTATATTCAAAATAAGAAGGAAATACATAAAGGTAATGAAGTAGAACCAAGTTTTATAGTGAAAGGGGTGCATATGGTTTTGATTTAGAGAAATATTTCCCATGAGATGAGGGATATTTTTCTTAGTTCACATGAGAAGGATTTAAGAGTTGGAAGGGATTAGGAATAAGCAGAACTGGTGAATCAATATGATTTGATAGGAACCTTGTGTGGAAATTAAACCAAGTGAGACATGAAATAGAGTGTGTAGCACCCAAGATGGATTCTTGAAAGGTAGATGAGGATATATGTCATATCAGAGTCATCTGGAAGTGCTCAGAGGTCATTTGAAATGATTATCTAATCAATATGAGGAAAAATGATTAAAATAATTTTCTAGAAATGATGACCTGATATCCCAGTTGAGCACAAGTGGAACCAATTGAAAAGACTCACATTTTGTACACCTAGCAACTTAAAGTAAAAATGGCATGTTCTAGAACAAGTATTGTAAAAGGAATATATTCTAGGAATGTTTCATGCTTTTGGGGGGAAAAAACTTTGAAGGATAGCAAGTGAATTGAGTGATATAAAAATGCAAAGAATAATCGTGAAAAAAGGGGGTTAATTTTTTGAGAGTTTTTCAAAGAAAAGAAAAAGAGAGAAAGTTGAGAGAAGCCATTTTTCCAAAGAACCTATATGAGAAACCTATTATTTCTGTGTGTCTTTAGATTTGATCATGTCAAGATGGTTGCAAATGTCCAACCATTGAAAGCTTTGAGATTGTAAATATAACTTTCCCTTGTTGATCAATTTGAAGAACCTTGAGTAAATCATGTTAATCATGAGCATAGTTGTGTCTTCTTTCATTTTGAGATATCTTCAAGTAGTTATCCATGTTCCTATTGCAATCTTATGTTAGGAGTTCCTCTGAGTCACACAAGATCTCATCCTTGTGATAGTATTGTGGCATTTGCAATTACATCGTGAAGAGAGTTTTCATTTCATGATGCAATAAACAATTTAAATTCACTCTACTTTCATTATGTTGGTACAAATTGTTTGTTAGTCTATGAGTGTATCTTAGGCATGATGAATCAGGGATTTCTAATGTTTAATTGAGTCTTTAACATGAGATTTTGTGTTGAATTCTTAAAGAATGTGTGAAACCATGTATCTTTGGGCTTCCATGGATACACATCTTCTGGTTGAAGGATCATTTTGACCATTTGAAGCATTTTTGTCATTTTTCTTGGTAGATGTCCCAACATTTGTTAAAATTTCCCAAGAATTTGGTATAATCAACTTTATCTGCTTAACTTCCCAACAAAAATTATACATTAAGTGATAAATCTTACAAGAACTACCCCTACTTGCACTGTGTATCCATAAATGTTGAGGAAATTCATTGATTTTTCCATCCTTTAACCCAAAATATGTAGGAGCAATTAGGTTTTATCATTGTCTTTAGTAACTTGGACCTTGTCTAGAAGACATCTTCATTCTCTAGGGTGACAACTCGTGAGAGTTAGATTATGTTGCATTGACCATGTTTTCTCAAGGTTTCCTTTGAATATTGCAAAAGGAGAGTCAAATATTGTTGATCATTGATATCCTTCACCAACACAGGTTACAAAATGGGTCCTCTCACCCTGGTTGAAGGCACAACCTAAAGTAGTAAGGGTAGGTCAAACCCTTAGTATGGTGTTATCCAATTCTTCCAAGCCCGAGTGACAAAGAGTCAGTTAAATCCTTCCCCGGCTACAAAATGACTCATATTCTGATCTATCTATCTCTAAGCATCCTGCTCAACTTGTGATGTTTCTTGGTTTCAAAGGGAGAATCAATTTGGGTACCAACACCAATCTGGTGCACCATTTCTGGGGATTATTTGTGCAAATACATATGCATATCGACCTTTGGTAATGATTCTTATATGATTTGAGTGAAAATATGTTGTTTAAATGTTATCCTTTGTTAAGATTTGTGAGGATTGTGTGAGATCAGAAGTTTGTTGTGCAATATTTTCTGGTTTTAGTAAATGTTGCACTAGATCATATTGATAGTGATAAATATTGACAAAGGATGATCAAGATCCATTGAGCTTTGTAGAAATTGAGTATTGATAGACACTTGACAAATTACTTATAGTGCTTTAGCATATCTAAGGTGAAAATCCTTGGTGTGACTCGTGTCGGTTTGAAATTTTGGTAATTACCAGTGTCTTAATCTTTGTCAAGTAAGTTTTTTTTTTGTCATTGATATTTGCAAAGATGGAAGGAAGAAGGTATTTCTTTAATAAGGATCCTACTAGAATATTGTTTCTAGAACTTGGGAAAACAAATCCAAAGGGAAGACAAGTCTGGAAAGCATTGGGGGATCAAGAGTCAAGCGAGAGAGAAATACCAGTTGTGGAAAGTGACCAACCTATAGTTGAGGATTGTCCAATATCTTCAAATAGTTCAAATTGAGTAGTCCTCATATAAATTTAACTACTCTAGTTGGTGAGGGGCCATCATTTATATCTGGGATAAGTGTTCCTCATTTCTTTCCTTTATCACTTAAAACTGATAGGGTAGTTTGTGAAACCAAGTCACTGGAGGATATTTACTTTGAAGATCATACACCTGTGTCCCAAATATCCCTTGTCCCACACCATTTTAATCCTCCTATAGGATCACCTTCCCAAAATAACATGGCTCATCCTCCACCTAGACCTCCTTTTTGTTGTCAATACATTTGGACCAATAAATTTTAGAGGCATGGTTGGGTATCCTAATGTTGTACCTCAAGATGTGAGAAATAGGTTGCCTAAATTTCAAGGAAATAATGCCATCACTAGTGATCAACATTTGAGACTCTTCATTAATATGATGGAATATTTTGAAATTGAATATGAGGATGTGTATATAAAACTATTCATTCATACTCTTGAAGAAGATGCATGTGATTGGTACAAATCATTACTAGATAACTCAATAGACTCATGGAATGAGATGAAGAATGATTTTTAGGTTACAATATGGTGATAAGACTGACCTGAGATTTCTCTTATCTGAGTTTGAGAATATAAAAAATAATCCCAATGAGTTCTGTCAGGATTTCAATACCAGATTCAACAAGACTTTAAATAGATTACCCATAATTTTGAGACCTAGTGATGAGTCTTGCCTAATTAAATATTTGATGTGTTTGACAAGAAATTTGCTTATTATTTGAGAGACAAGAACCTAGAATGTTAAGGAAGGATTTCACCATGGCCTTGAAAATTGAAAACAATATCAAGGTAGTTGGGAAACCCCTAAGAGGGAGGGTGTCAAATTGATTAATCTGATAGACCTCAAGTCAAACAAAGTAGTCGATCTGGAGGAAGTTGTGAAGACTTTGGTGGGGAAGTTAAAGAAATATCTTACAAGTTGGCTAGAGTAAAAAAAGGGAATAGGAAAGAGTTCTCAAGGTCATCTTAAACCAAGGCCAGGATAGATTTGGAAATCATCCTAGGGGTGATCAAATATTAGATGAAAGAGGAAAGGGGCCCATGGGATCAGGTAATAAACAACCACAATCTAGAGAGAATAGATTGGTCCTGATCCTTTGACTGCTAGGGTTCTACAAGTAGAAGAGGCCCATGTTATTGATTGGTGTGATAAGTTTTTTCCACATTCCCATGTGATTTAAGTAAGGAAGTTGAAGAAACAAATGATGATGAAGCTTATGGTGATGTATGTATGATGGAATGCCCTAAAAATTCACAACAAAGAGCCACTTCAACTGAGTTAATAAGTTCAAAACTGTTCAAGGTTTTGGGATTGCATTCACTGGGTATTACCTCTCCCTCCTAATGATGATGTTGAAATTGATATGGTACAGAATTTGACTTTCCTAATCATGAATTTGAATATTTGAGGGCTTTAATGATTAAGAAATATGATGGGGGAATACCTTCTGAGGAAGATAGGAAACTTTTGATGAATGCAGTAGTTTCTCAGGAAAAGGAATATAATACCAGAAGTAGAGTTGTCAAAGGGGAGGTCCTCAAGCTAAACCAAAAACTCCACTTCTCACTAATATCCCAAAGGAACCCCTTAAAAAGGATACACTTAACAAAGGCCCATGTTACTCCAAATAAGGCTTGTACCCCCACTCATGCCCAAACTATAAAGACTCTCATACCGCTAGAAGGAGCCATAAATCTCCCTCCCAACATAGTCTTTCCCAAATATGTTCCCTGTGATATAGCCCAAGATTTTGAGTCAGATCAAATTTATTGTGCCTATTGTTGAATTTCTTAGGATCCTGAGCATAGAAAAAGGGCATTTGAATATTTGGGATTTAAAGAGGAAATGATAACCCAAGGAAAAAATGTGTGGTGTGGATGTTCCCCCTATCATCACAGAGTTGGAAGTACCACAAGCCCTGGAAGAATTTAGAGAATCACCTGAGGTATATTTGGGTACTTCACTTGTTGAGTCTCAACTTGATGTAGATCCTTTTTATACTACTTTAATCATCAAGGATAGGTTGGTGCACAATTGTATGTTTGATTCAAGAGCCTCATGTAATGTGATGCCTCTTGAGGTAATGAATGAATTAAATATCAAAGTAACAACAACTTTTGGAAAGTGCACTGCTATGGATTCAAGAGAAGTGATCGGTGATTGGATATGTTAAAGGATTGATAGTGCAGTTGGAAGCTTACCCGGGTAAGTGCTTAACCATGAATGTGGTCATTGTGGATTGCCCGACCAAATGGGGAATGCTATTGTCAAGAAAATGGGCTGCTAGTGTGGGGGAAGTGTATAGATGGATATGTCATATGCAACCATACTAGTAGAAGGAAACCTTGTAAAATTGTATGGTGAAAAGAAGATGTTACATCTGATTGAAGATCCTAACAATGCTTCTTATGAAGTATTATATATAGATGTAGATGTTGATAATTTTGTTGGTTATGCAGATTTTAAGGAGCATGAAATTGAAAATGCAAATATCCTGAGAGAAGGTTCCCTTGGATTTTGATGTTTGATGGAGCTTGCTCTAAATTTGGGAATGGTGTTGGTGTTGTCTGATATCTCCAAATCAGGAAGAATTCAATTTTTCTTTTAAACTCAATTTTGAATGCACAAATAATATTATAGAATATGAAGCATTGCTTTTGGGTTTAAGGATTTCTTGGAGGTATGGTATTAGGGACATTATTGTTAAGGGGATTAGAATTGGTAGTCAAACAAGTTAGGAAGTTGTATGCAACCAAAAACCAAAGAATGAAACAATATAAGCATGTAGTTTGGGATTTTATTGAAATGTTTGACTCTTTCAACATAATACACCATGAGACAAAAAACAAAATACTATAGTAGATAGACTAGAAGTATTGGGATCTAGGTTTGAAAATTATATAGTGTCTCCTTATTGTGAGTATGACATTGAAATATTGACAAGACCATCTGTCCCTGATAATGTCAAACATTGGCAGAGTTTTTGAAGATGATGCCCAAATTCAAGAGGTTTTTACAAAATGAAGGAGAATTCACAAATCAGAATGTGGATTGGGAGCCAATGGTTTGTGTTAATGAGGGTAAAGAGACCTTATTTGGTAAGGATATTATTCAATTAAAAACCAATACTATTCCAAGAGGTTTGGTTGCATTAGAGTCAAACTTTGATAATGTTGATCACATTGTTAATAGACATATGTCTTGCTTCAAGAGATGTTGAGGAACACAACTTAGGGACAGATGATAAACCTAGAAAAATATGGCTAGGTAGTAACTTGAGTAAAGAAGAAAAGAAAAAATCATATGTCCAGTTGTTGAAAAAGTACCAGGATTTCTTGGCATGGTCATATTTAGAATTGAAGGCATATAGGGAAGACCTTTTCCAACATGAGATACCATTAGAGGCTAATGCCAAACCATTAGGAAAAAGAAAAGACCAATTAATCCACTTCTTTCCCTCAAAATGCAAGAAGAATTAAATAAGTTAAGGGATGGAGGCATCATACAACCCACAAGGTATTCTTCATGGGTGGAAAATCTAGTACCAGTTTGAAAGAAGAATGGAGATATAAGGTTGTGTGTGGATTTTAGGAATTTGAATAAGGCATCAATCAAAGATAATTATCCCTTCCCAATATGGATAACATGTTGTAGTTAGTTACTGGCTCTGAGTTATTGTCTACTCTAGATGGATTCTCAGGATATAACCAAGTAGTAGTGAAACAATCGAAAGAATCAAAACCACTTTCACCACTCCATGGGGTACTTATGTGTATGTGAGAATGCCATTTGGCTTGATGAATCTAGGAAATGTTTCAAAGAGCTATGGATGTAGCATTCTCAGATACATAAATGATTTCATTGTTGTATATCAGGATGATGTAACAATATTTTCAAGAAAGAGAAATGATCACCTACAACACTTGGAGAAGATGTTGTTAAGATGCAGAGAATATGGTATTTCATTAAACCCTAAAAATGTCACTTTGGGGTTCAAAAAGAAAAGTTTTTTGGGACATATTGTATCAAAGGAGGGGGTCATGATTGACCCTAAAAGAGTGGAGGCTATTGGAAAAGTTCCTATTCCCAAAACTAAGAAAGGAATACAATCCTTCTTTGGACAGATAAATTTTATCAGGAGATTCATTTCTAACTTTTCTGAAATGACTATCCCTATCACAAGTATGCTAAAAAGGATCAGATTATCAAATGGGAGGAGGAATCTATCCAATATTTTACTGGAATTAAGGAAGCATTGAAGAATGCTCCTGTTTTGGAAGCTCTCCTGATTACAAAAAGGATTTTCAAATGTTTTCCTTTTCTTTTGAGAACACCATTGCATCTATACTATTGCAAAAGGATGAGGAAGGAAGTGAAAGGCCAATTCTTTCTTTAGTAAAGCATTATAGGGGTAGAGTTGAAATATACTATCATGGAAAAACATGCTTTTTCTTTGGTTAGAGCTAAAAATTTTTTTAGACCATATATCTTGAGTTCAAGATCACAACTTATGTTCCCCATACTATGGTCAAGGACATCTTGTCAGAAATGGAAATCTCAAGTAAAAGATGTTGGATGGGTGAACAAATTACAAGAATATGACATGGATATCCAAACTAAAAAGTTGGTTAGAGGTTTGGGCTTGGAAAAGCTAATGACAAGAAAGAAATTTGCAAGTAATAGAGATAAATGAGGTTGAGGAAGGAGATATGAATGTTCATGAGAGATTGGTAAATTTTGTGGTACAAGGACATCATATTTTATCTCAAACATTTGCAATGTCCTGGGCATCTAAGAAAAAACCAAAAGAGGGCACAGGTTAGCTTCCCAAAATACATCATCATTGATTATGGATTGGCATGGAAGAATCCTGAAGGAGTCCTCCTAAGATGTATTATTGAGGATGAAGCTCCTAAATTAATTGCATATTTTCATGGAGGAGTTTGTGGGGGAATTTTTCTAGAAGAGTAACTACCCACAAGATCTTAAGGGTTTATTGGTGGCCCACACTTTTTAAAGATACAACTTTGTTAGTAAGAAAATGTGAAAGTTGTCAACAATTTTAGGAAGATTGAAATCTTTAGGAGCTCTCCCTTTACAACCAGTATCAATTGAAGCCCCTTTTAAAAGTGGGGTATGGAATTTGTTGGGAAATTTTAGATCCTTCAAGTGTAGGCCACAAATGGATATTGGTGGCTACTGATTACTTCACCAAATGGGTTGAGGAAATCCCTACTAAGAAAGCAACCCACCAGATTGTTATGGATTTTATCTTAAATCACATAATTTGTAGGTTTGGAGTGCCTGCCAAAATAATTGTTGACAATGCTATGAGTTTTCAAGCTAAACCCTTGGTGGCCATGTGTCAAGAGTATGGGATAAATCTAACATATGCATCTAATTACAATCCTCAAGGTAATGGACAAGTTGAGTCAAGCAAAAAAATTTTTGAAGATAATCAGGAGGACATTGGAGATAAATAAATGAAGATGGGGTGAACAATTGAAGTTTTTGTTTGGGTAGATAGAATCACTACTAAGAGAGCTACTGGAAAAATCCCATTTGAATTGGTATATGGAACTCAAGCCCTCCTTCCCCTGCACATGCAATTATCTTCTTACCAATTTATTGACAACTTGAGGATCAAGAAGTCAACCCTTATGATGTAAGAATAAATCAAATTGTTGAATTGGATGAAGAAAGAAGAGAGTCCCACCTAGAGACATTTGAAATTCAGGGAAAATTTGAAAATATTATTTGATAAAAAGGTGACTCCTAGAGTTTTTAGTGTGGGAGATCTTGTGTTATTATGGGATAGCAGACATGAGGAAAAGGGAAAACATGGAAAATTTGATGTGTTATGGATGGGTCCTTATTCCATTGACATCAAGAATTGGTGAGCATACATTATTTCTAAAGGATCTAGATGGAGAATTACTTGAGTTTCTTATTAATGGAAGGCACCTGAAACATTTTCTTGATTGATTTCTCAAATTGAGGTATGCACTATTGTATAGTGTATAATTTTTTTGTTTTTTTTTTTTTTTTTTTTTTTTTTTTTGTTTGTGTCTGGTCTTTGGGACCTGGTTGTTTTGGGTTTCTGGTTTTTCTAGAGAGTGGGTTGTTATCACTTAACCTAGTATGTTTACTTCTTGACTCCATGGCCCAATGGATTTTGGCACATGGTCTACTATATTTGTACTATGGTTTGTTCTTGAGGCACTCGCAAGGAGTGCCCATCCCGAGTCGGAGCGGTGTTGGTGCTCGAATTAATCTCACCCCTATTTTTTTAAGCTTTTCCTTCAATTTTTTTTGTATTTTTTATTTTCCCATGGGGGTGTGAGTTGATATTTTGGTTCTCCTGTATGTGGATTTTTCTTTCCTCTTTTTTTGGTCGAGGATCATGTTTGGATATGTACTATTTTTGAAAATTCTTGTGGGAAACCAATTGTGATTTAGGTCTGAAATCTGAAGGATCACCTTGTATAAAATGTTCCTTGGTCATGTCTCTATTTTTTTTTTTTGTCCCTTCACCCATTGGTACGTGGCAGTTCCCAATTGAATGTGGTATGGTGGGTTTAACTTGCAAACTTATAACTTTCTATTGCATTCACAAAATGCAAAGTTGGTCCCGTGACCCGATGAATATTCTTTGAATATTCACAATCATAAAGTGACAAAACAAATTTTCAATTCACCTCCGAAGGTGTACACTTTTCGCAAACTGAGTGGATGTGGGAAGCGGTGCATGATTGTATTTTTGTGCACTAAGGAGAAAAAGTATAAAAGTGTAAAAAGGTTCCCGAGACCCGCAAAGGACATGTGGCTCTTTTTTTTATGCAAAGGAGGGGGAAGGGTTGTCGAGCACTTTGACACTTTTGGTTTTAAATTGGAAAGGGAATAAAATTATAGAAAGGGCTGCATAGTTCCGTTATCACTTAAATGTGACCATGTGTCAAGCCCATGTTGAAAGTCAAAAGTGGATGGGTGGGTCAAATGGCCAAAAGTGTATGAGTTTTAAAGCATGGAAAAAATACAAAAAGTCTCCTGAGCCCGCATTAATGAAAGACTTTTCCACATGGATGGACTCATTTTTAAAATTGAAAAAGTGGAATGAATGGCCATGATGCATTGCATTTATTTCTGCCACCATCAATGCATTTTTACACAAATCAAGGACAAATTTTTAAAATATTTCAAGTGTTTGATCCTTTATTATCAAATTTTTGAGATTTGAGTGCCATTGTTGATATTTCATTGTGCAATAGCGTGAAATTTGATCATGGAGCTTGTTTTGAGAATCGGAGATCAAAAGATAGTCGGATTAAAGTTGAATGGTTCAAGGATTCACGCAAAATTGGTAAGAACTGAAAACTCTATGTACTTTTCATATTATTGGCAAGAAATTTTGAGGTAAAGTTAGGGTTTTCAAGGATGAAGACCATGCCATCTTTGTTCTTAGTTTTTATCTGGGATTACAAGTGATTTAGACAAAATTACAGACATAGACTTGATGAATGTTGACTTAGAGGAATTTCTTTAGTGATTAAATGACCCCAATCAAAGTGAGTCTTTGAAAAGCAATTAAGGATAGCCACATCACTTTAGCTGGTGTTATCCCACCATCGTTTAGTGCCCAAAATTGGTATGGCATTGTGCTATGAATTATGACCGGAGAAAAGGGAAGTATTAGATGGAAGTGGTGATGAAGTGTTGACATTGACACCTGTGGCTATTAGAATAATGCTTAAATTTCTGTAATCACAAATCCAATCACCATTGGTATCAAATTAGCTTTACGGGATTATGAAAAGAAGAAAAAATACTATGCTAAGATCATAAATACAAAATGGCTCCTCACAGAGAAAAAAAAAACAACTAGAATCCTAAAAGGCTAGTTAGGGCACAATTTGTTGAAGAGGTTGAAGATATTATTGTGTTATTAAGTCGAATGGTGGGGTTGGAAACTACAAATGAATTCAAGGAATGGATGTGTACCTACATGTGGATCATTTTGGAAAGAAAAGGGAACATCTGTTGGGCTACTTTTATTATAGAAGCACTCCATAGTCACATGGTTACTTTAGCAAAAAAAATTGAGATGGGTGACACTTCAGAGCTGGAATTCTACATGATGACCTACCTAATTTACAATGTTGTAGGGCATAGATGTTTCTTGGGTTTGTTACCACATGTGTTGATTTTAAGCAAGTGCCAAATGCACATGAGATTTTTCCTCAACTCTGCAAGCTAGTCAATTGGAGTGGGAATGTGAGGTTGGTCAATGATGCTTTCTTTGCCCCAATTATTTGTCTTTTCAAACTAGAGTGGGGGTAGTATAGAATTTTTGAGCAGGCCAGGAAAGTAATTTTGGAGTATGGGTGTTACTTCATTCAATACAAGAAATTCACATACATAAGGGCTAGTGGTTTTGAAGGTAAACCATGTAAATTGCCTAGATATTTAGATGATAAATTAGCTTTATGTGAATTGGTAAGGAAACTAACACCTATTCACAAACTGATTTTTGGAAGACATAAGAAAATATTAAGTTCCCCATTAGAATTGGAAGGTATTCATGCCCTTCAATCATAAAATCTAGATTGATTGAGGATGAAATGAAGAAGTTTGATATGGAAAAGTTTGAGGCAAGAGCCAATTATGATATTAGATGGGTATTCACTAACATTGCAAATAATTTTGAGCATGAGCCTCATTTTGAAGATTATTGGATGAATTGTAGGGATGAAGAAGAGGTCTAGGCTAAGAGATTTCTCTAGAATGACCCTTGCACAAATCATAGATTTCAAAATTGTAGTTATCCCAGAGGAATTGTGGATGATCCACATACAAGTAAGTAAATATTACCTTGATCAGAAGGTGGAAGGACAACCTATAGCCCCTCTAAATTGGAATGAAATAGAATCTGATGATTCTTACATATGGATAACTGATGTAATGAGGAGGACTATAAATTGGTTAGCCCAAAAGAATATTGATCTGTCAATCTAGAGTACAAGAGTTCTAAATAATTTTAGAGACTTGGGTTGCTTAGTTGATGATCTTCCCCTTGAGAGAAGGTGCAGAAGATAAATTGATCCATTGGGAGGAAAGGCTCCTCAACTGCCATCAAAGAGACCCACTTCTGAACTAATAGATGAATGGACCTCAGCTACTAGTGGGACCGACACCTCTATATCTTCTTTTTGAAGAAAAAGATTGAGGAAATGCTCCTCAAATCCATGGAAAATGCCCCCATTACTTTTTTGCAATGCCAATTCAAGAAAAGGGGAAAGGTTTGGCATCTCATGGGGTTCACTCGGGTGTTTTTCCAAAACCACACAAGTGTTGAAAAATTAATGAGTGGAGCTATAAAGCAAGTGGTCATTCTCAATCTAAGCTACATAAAGAAGAGAGAAAGGAAACACTGACTTGAAGAAGTTTGAAAGAGCACACAAGAAACACAAGGTGGTATATGAGCATTTTTGGTGAGGGTGGGTGCCACACACCCAAAAAAACACAAACATAGAGATATGGTAATTGATCCTCCTGAGTTTGAAAGGAATGATTTTTTTCAGGCACAACATGTTGCATCACTACCACAAAGTGGAACAATCAGAGCCTTTATTCCCACCTTTGTCTTTGGAGGAAATAAAACAATGAGAAGCACTCAGGATCAAGTAACCCAAGAAAATGTTGTAGCTAATCTAGTAGGTAGCCAATTTTTAAGTCTAGGTATGAAAACATCTGAGACCCTTCCTACTAAGGATGAAAATATGCCTTCGGTTGAAACATTACATGAATTTACAAAGACTCAAACTGATGTGATTGATGTTGATACTGGTGAAGAATTTTCTATATTAGATGCACTTGATTTATCTATGAGTGAACCAATAATGACACCAGTAGATGGCCTTCAAAAAATAAGGAATTGGAAGGACTACTCATGTACTAACTAGTGAAGAGAAAATCCAAGCAACAAAAGCTTCTCTACAGACATGTGGTTTAGAAAAAAAATAGAGAGTTTCTTGGTGGAGAGAACATTAATGTAGAGATATTAGTGGAAGAGATTGTTTCCCATTCTGTTAAAGTTACTAAAGTTGATGAGCTTTTTCAAGTAGAAAAATCTATCTTTGAAGAGAAAATAGAAATGGCACAAGATTCAACTGCTAGAGAGAAAATCATTTCTGATACTGATATACAACATCTAGATGGGAATGTGAAGTTGACATCAAAAGAACAACCCACCATGACATTACCTGATGTATCATCAAAACATGAGGATAGTAGGATGTCAACTCAATCAAAATTTTGGGGAAGGAAGAGTCCTGCAAGCCAATCATTGGTACAAGAAAATGTCGGGGAGAAATTGAGTTTAATGTGGCATCAATAGGAGAAATAAGGAAGGAATATCCCTTAATTATTGATATAAATCAAGAAAATAATGATCAATCTTAGGTTCTAGACCAAGGAGAAGGACAATTGAAAGAATTTTCAGCATAGGGTGAGAGTAGAAAAGTGGTTATTGAAATAAATGAGGAAGAGCAAGAAAAATCACTAGCTCAAGATGAACAAGGGGTGTTCAAAAATTGGTGGTTGTCCCGAGAAACCCCAACAAGAATCACAAGAAGAAAAGGATGGAACAAGTTTGAAAAAGGATGGATTGGTGAATTAATTTCAAATGAGGAAAAGGAGGTCCTCCTATTCAAGCCATTGACCTTACTGCTTTTTCTTTTCCAAAGGTAGTAAGAGCCTCAAAAAGGGCTAGGATTATCACCAAAACTCACATTGATTCATTAGGAGCCAAAACTCTATGGAAATAACAATCCCTTTTGAGGGAAAAACTAGAGAAGATGTGACAACTAATGATTATAATGTTCAGATCATTCCTTTAGGGAATCCCTCAAGAGACCAACTAAAACAAGGAGTATCTGAGGTAGTGAATGACCTTTTGCAAAAGGTGGATGAAGATAGGGTGAAAAAAAGTAGTTAAAATAACAAGTTAAAGCCTTGAGTTCTAGTTTGCAGTAGTTGATTGGGAAACATAGTCACACTCAAGAAAGTGCCTCTATAGATACCCCGAGGGAATGGAAAAGATTAACAAAGTTATCAAGAAGGTCCAAGGTGGATACATGGATTGAAAAATTAATCAAAAAGGGAAAAGAATTAATTAATGAAGCTAGATCAAAGTATGAAGAGCTCAAGAATAGACTCAATGAGATCGATGAGATAATTGAACAATGTGACAATGAGATCTTCTACTTTGAGGGAATTTTTCCCAAACTAGACCACATAACTCAGCTCAGTGATGAATTGGTTGAGAAGGAAAACATTGTTGCCAAGTGGAATTCAAAGGAAGTCAACATGCCATAGAAGAGTTATCAAAAATCAGAGTGGAAACCTTGAATGGGATCAAGGAAAAGCTTGAAGTCAAAAGAAATTGGGTTGATGACACTCTTGATGCCATTGATTTGAAAGTTAGAAGATATGGTATCTGATAAATTCAAAAAGAGTTATGGGGATCTGAAGATTGATTTTTTCTTAACTCTTTTGAAAATAATATTCAGAAGGATGATTTCTCCTATGAAATCATTAAAACAATGAGAAAGGTTGAGAACAAAATTGTAGAATTAAAGGCCAGGCCATTGGAGTACAAACAAAAGATGAGCCATTACATAGATGCAATAGCTAGGAAAACACTAATCTTCCAGCATCACACTAGACCAGATGAGGATGAGATAAATGAGTTGTTCCAAAGGTATGATGCATATGTGGCAAGGTTTCCAAAGGAACAAGATGCAGAAATGGAAGTTGAGGAAGAAAAAAGAATAGATATAAAAGATGATGAACAAGCTTAGGTGTGTTGTTCCTTAAGTTGTATTTTATTTTCATACTTTTCTCTAAACTGATGCTTTAAACTGATATTTTTGTTACATTGGATGTAATTTTTTTGAACTTTATTGTTTCCTTATATCAATTGTAAAGTGGAAGAATGCAATAGTTTCATATTGACTTAGGTAAAATTTTACATACATTTGGATAAGCATGTAAACTATTGATATTTTTTGCTTCTTGCATTTTGAATAAGGAACAAAATGGGGTTCTATAGGGCCCCTTCCCATGATAAAGAAATATATATATACATGCCAAAAGTAGGGACAATAAAAGGAAAGAAATATTAGACATTTTTAGTCCTACTTCAAAATTTCTTCCCAGTAGGGGAAGCTTGTTCAAAAGCTTATTCTTTCTCAGCACAAATTCACTTGAACCTTGTGTTGTCTGAACAAATATGACTGACCTGCTAAGTCCCGAGACATTCCCATGTCCATCAATGATTCTAGAGTCATTCTAGGATGACTCATGATCTGTTCGAGCTTGATTTTCTTTTGTTGTGATGATACCCAATCCAAAAGATCCAAACCACCTGTGAAGAATTTTGTTTTCCCTTTCCCCTTGTGAAGGGTCGACTTACTAGGAGTGGTTTGAGAGGGGACATCTAGGGTGATTGGAAGGAAAGTACTACATTTTGTTGATGGGGAAGATTTGAGGTCTTGAGCTTGACCTAGTCTCCCACTTCCTTGTGAGGGGTGGATTGTCTCTCGAGAGAAGGAATGGGTTGAGGTCCCAAAAAATCATGCTCAAACTGAGGAGCATGATGCATTAAATGGGTGGATGACCAAATTGCAAATCTTCCCCTGTTGTCCCAAGAAGAGGAGATTGTTTCTCTTGAATGGTGAGAGAAGATAATGATTGATCTTCTTCTCCATCGAGATAATGATTGGAAGTTGAGGATGTGGTTCACCCTTTCTCTTACCCGAAGATGATGTTGGTGTTGAACCTAGTTGTAAGGACACAATCTCTACTTTTTTTCTCTCAGAGAGTTGATCCTCCACTCTAACTCATCCACTTTGTGAGAAATGATAGGCATGGTGTCAATAGAGGATTTTTCATATAGCACATATGATTCCTTGGGAATATCCTTTGATACAAATCCTTCATCGCATAAAAATGGGCATTGAAAATTAGTTTTCCCTAGATACTTGGGGTCTTCTCTCGACCCAATATCTCTTTAAATATTTAGGAGTTTTCAGATGTTCCCATCTAAAGAGATGAAAATATAACTTGAAAGGATGCAAACATAAGATTAATCCTAATCATCCTTGTAAGAAGTGCTAATCAGACCTTGCCGATATGTCAAAGGTCCTCTGGTATCACCTACACACTCTATGTCAAATAGGCCCTAATAAAAAGGCTTCTTCATCAGACCACTCAAGTCAAAGATTTGATTTAAATCTTCTGAGGAAATTTCTTTCAGACTGTGTGCTACAAGTACCTTCGCCATTTTTCTGATAAAATTCTTTATATTTAGAATAAGAAGGGAAATACATAAAGGTAATGAAGTAGAACCAAGTTTTATAGTGAAAAGGGTGCATATGGTTCTGATTTAGAGAAATATTTCCCATGAGATGAGGGATATTTTTCTCAGTTCACATGAGAAGGATTTAAGAGTTGGAAGGGATTAGGAATAAGTAAAACTAGTGAATCAATATGATTTGATAGGAACCTTGTGTGGAAATTAAACCAGTGAGACATGAAATAGAGTGTGTAGCACCCAAGATGGATTCTTGAAAGGTAGATGAGGATATATGTCATATCAGAGTCATCTGGAAGTTCTCAGAGGTCATTTGAAATGATTATCTAATCAATATGAGGGAAAAATGATTAAAATAATTTTCCAGAAATGATGACTGATATCCCAATTGAGCACAAGTGGAACCAATTGAAAAGACTCACATTTTTGTACACTAGCAGCTTAAAGTAAAACTTTTAAATGGCATGTTCTAGAACAAGTATTGTAAAAGGAATATTCCTGGGAATGTTTTTGCTTTTGGGGGAAAAACTTTGAAGGATAGCAAGTGAATTGAGTGATATAAAAATAAAAAGAATAATCGTAAAAAGAGGGGGTTAATTTTCTAAGAGTTGTTCAAAGAAAAGAAAAAGAGAGAAAGTTGAGAGAAGCCATTTTCCCAAAGAACCTATATGAGAAACCTATTATTTCTTGTGTGTCTTTAGATTTGATCATGTCAAGATGGTTGCAAATGTCCAACCATTGACAAGATTTGAGACTGTAAATATAACTTTCCCTTGCTGATCAATTTGAAGAACCTTGAGTAAATCATGTTAATCATGAGCATAGTTGTGTCTTCTTTCATTTTGAGATATCTTCAAGTAGTTATCCATGTTCTGTTGCAATATTATGTTAGGAGTTCCTCTGAGTCACACAAGATCTCATCCTTGTGATAGTATTGTGGCATTTTCAATTACATCATGAAGAGAGTTTTCATTTCATGATGCAATAAACAATTTAAATTCACTCTACTTTCATTTTTCTAGTACAGATTGTTTGTTAGTCTATGAGTGTATCTTAGGCATGATGAATCAGGATTTCTAATGTTTAATTGAGTCTTTAACATGAGATTTTGTGTTGAATTCTTAAAGAATGTGTGAAACCATGTATCTTTGGGCTTCCATGGGTACACATCTTCTAGTTGAAGGATCATTTTGACCATTTGAAGTTATTTTTTGTCATTTTTCTTGGTAGATGTCCCAACATTTGTTAAAATTTCCCAAGAATTTGGTATAATCAACTTTATCCTGCTTAACTTCCCAACAAAAAATTATACATTAAGTGATAAATCTTACAAGAACTACCCCTACTTTGCACTGTGTATCCATAAATGCTGAGGAAATTCATTGAGTTTTCCATCCTTTAACCCAAAATATGTAGGAGAAATCAGGTTTTATCATTGTCTTTAGTAACTGGACCTTGTCTAGAAGACATCTTCATTCTCTAGGGTGTTATCCAACTCTTACCTTTTTTATATGTTGGGTTGGGTGCCTTCCCGATGATCTTAACATTATCCTTTCAACTTGTGATTCTTCTCAATTTTAAAGGGAGAATCAATTTGGGTACCAACATCACGTAAAAACCTTATAACGTAAGGGTTTGGCAACATCTAAGGCCTCGCATTGGGTCATGATTACTTTTCTTTTTATATGTTGGGTTGGGTGCCACCGATGATCTTAACATTATTCATGTGTTGGACTTACTCTACCTAAGGACTCTTGGTTTACTTTTCATTATTACTTTTCTAGTTGTAGACGGGTTGGGATTCTTCCTTCCATCCCTCATCCCCTTCACCACCTTGTAACCTCCTTCAAATTAGGGATTTGATCAACCCCAATTTTCCATTTTGATACAACATCCATCTTTGTGTGCCTTGGTAAGGGTGCATGGTTTTCTACACCTACAGGGAAAAGTTGGTTCTACACACATAGGTGTACTCCTTCCTTACTTCTTCTCTTTACAAATTTCAAATTTCAAATTCATATTATATATATATATAATATGGATTTGAAATTATATACACACAGAGAGTTAAATTTTCATTTTTATTATATGAACATTGATTACACTCTTGTGTTGTAGGTTGCACTCTTGGGGGCATCTTGAGACCACTCGAGCAATCTAGCAAAGACGAAGTGTATTTACACACGATCAAATATGTTTTCCTTAAAAACTAGAAATTTTCATTTATTAGTTTAAAGGGCAAACAAATGTACACATAAATTTGGTAATTATGTTCTTAAAAAAATATTTAGCTTATATCCTTTAGTCATGACTTGTGTGCACAATTAAAGATAAAATGCACTATCTCACTATTTACGAAGACTTGAAAGCACCTCATAATCTCAAACTCTAATACTCAAACACCTACATGATTGATCTAAGTACTCATGAATATCCACCTCCTACTAAACACTTCCAAATCCTCACTTTCAACATTTTGTCCTCATCAACACTATAATCCAATATAGAAAAAGTGTCCAATAGTTCTATACTATCTCGAAAATTCGACCAACGCACTCTAACAAACATAATTTCTTATAATTATTTTATTTCACCTCCTAGTCAACCTTAATGTGGAATCATATCACACATAACGATATAAAAGCAATTTAGACGCGCATTTACTCATCATGCATTCTCAAAATATCCTTTTGCAAATATATATCATGTATTACGCAAATTTGCACCAAACTTCCATAAATCAAGAGCAAACATTAAGAGTAGCCTCTACACAAATCAAGCACTAAAAACCAAGTTAGAAGCAACCCAATCCAAGTCAAAACCATCATAAAGTCAAATCAAATGTTGTCAAGTATTTAATTATCAAAGGGGCACTTCTAAGGGTTTTTCTTTAGCATTATCTATCGACAAGCACTCTTTATGGCACTCAATTGTACCACACCACATAACACTTGTGAATGGTACATTTTGTACCTCGTTAGTTCATTTTTGGTGATGAGGCACAAGGGAAAACATAGGGAGTTGGCTATCTATATTTCCATTCACTTACACAAGCACTAGGTGAACTACATGGAATTTGAGCCCCGCCCCTCATTTGGGCAATGTATAGAAATAATAGGTCAAAATCAACAAAGGGAGTTGGCTAGCAATGATGATCTGACTACCACACAAAAACTATTTTTTTATTATTTAATTGTATATTTGAGTGTTGGTGTAGGAAATTAGGGTTTTTATCATTATAGGTGCATACACGAATATTCTCGAGCGAACAAATGTGTAGGAAAACCTTGCAAACATAGACGAAATGGCCCAAAACAAAGCAAAATCTTGTAATAATACCTAGATAGTAGCGGCCAAAAGGACAAACATCTAACGATAACACCCATAAGGGTTTTAGAACTCAATTTTAGATATGAAACACACTAAAAACTAGCACTTGTTTGCCTTGATTCCGGATCTAGGTCACCTTACAAGATAGCAAAAAAACTAAGTCAACTCATCCTCTTGTGTTATGCAAAGCACTTTAACATGTGACATTTTGAATATCATTTACTTACTACATTTACATATAAAGTTAGATATAAATGTTGGAGCTTTTATTTATAAAATATGATTATGCATTAATATCACAATGGGCAACAAACATTAAGTGGGTAAAACTAAAACTTTATAAAAAAATACAATTTTCGAGGAAGAAATATTAAAGAAACATCATGACATGAAATACAATTAAGAACTTAAATTTGACAGATCTTTCTATTTGTTGCGAGAAGGCAATCAAAAAATTATAAAATATAAGCATTTTTTATGAAATAACACTAGGGTTTCCACCCTTAAACCAAATATTCTATGCAAACAATCCCAAATAAACAAAGTCATATATTTATATTGATCATAGTCTCAAATTTTTAATTTTTTAAAGCCTTGACCAAACAATACATTCAAAAGTATTCGTACCCATCAAACCAAATGTATCAAACAAGGATCTAACCCATATAGTAGAGGTTCTAGTTATGTTTTCCTTATTACTTATAAAATTTTCTGAGAAACATCATGACATGAAATCCATCCCCTAGACATGATAACATTCCTACAAAAGGGTCGTATCAAAACAAGGATCTAACCCATATAGCAGAGGTTCTAATGAGAACCCCAACTCCTCCCTAATGAGAACCCCAACTCCTAGGGCCTCCTAGTATTTTCTACAGAGCTTCACTCTCTTCATACTATATGTCCTCCATCTATGTCTTCCTCGGTGTTCTTCTTTGCTTCCAAGCATCTCTCTTTATAGCACCAACACCCACCACCATGCCTTTTCTCAGGAGTAGATCGGATGCCAAGTGTCCATGTGGTCCTTCAATGGTGCATGCTTATTCTATTCCAAGCTCTCCACTTTCTACAATGATGTCTTCCTAGGAATATTCCATGCGTGGAATATTCTTTCCTTGACCACCAAGTCTCTAGGTTGGCACCTTATCCACTCGGCATGCCTAGTCGGGTCACGTTTTTCCTCAAGTGCCTTCAGAATGTTGAATATGGCTAAGTCTTTAGACCCTATGTATTGCCTTCGCACACGTGCACCCTGGTTTCTCCTAAACCCTTCTTAAACCCTTTTCCTATGCGCTTTTCCCCACGCACCTTTCTTCATGTTGGACTTGTGTGCTCACACACCCTTTGGTACTTAGCCAATATTTCAAGACCCAACAAAACATTCCCATGTAATATGACCCCCTTTCTACATTTAAAGAATCTTATGGGGAGACACGTGTAATCCACCTTATGTTTCCTTTCACCTTTCTTAAAATGGAATCTGCTACATTTGGGATTGCACTAGACAAAACCATGTTTACACAAACCCAAGTATAAGTGCCTAGATCCTTTCGCCAAGTAGTTTTCATGATTTTTAATGAGGCTTCAATCATTCCCCTATTCTCAAAAGGAAATATTTTGTCCAAAATGTCAAAGGAAACTTTAAAAAGCCTAATCCAACCCGAAAACTTATATATCAACTTATTCTCAAGGTTGAAATAGGATGACCAAGACCTCATTTAAACTAAGCCTCTTTAAAGTGAAAGTTCCGCCATTAAAACTCTAGTACTCTTCCATATATTAGAAGATTACAATAAATAAAACTAATCAAGATAAGACACCTAAATTCACACCGTAACTAAAATTGCACCCTTTAGCTCCCATACATTGTTTCAAATCATTCAAAGTTGGCCATAACCCTTAAAATTTGCATATCAAACCTTTACAAGGAAAGAAAGTTTCCTCCACTTCTGTGTCTATATCTTTTGTATAGAATTGGAAAAGGTCTCCAAACTTGATGCATTGATTGGCTTTATCCTCTAAAGTTTTGGTTTGTTCTTGACCTGGATGTAAACTAAGGTTTTCATCTAGATCCTTGCTACTACTTCACTCCTAGGTTTCCATTTTTACTATAAATTTGGTATGCAACCATGATATTTGGTTCTTTTATATAAAACTTTTAAATGATGAAATTCTTTTGTGTCTAGGGAAAAAAATTAAGATCATTAGAATCCAAATATATGATATACTTGAAAACAATACTCTACGTAAATTGTGTTAAACAATGAATGGTATCATACATATGTCATAGTCAAATGATATACAAATATAATTTAAAGTGTAACTATAGCATGTGAGAAGAAAATGTGAGTTCACTATCTCAAGTCTCAAGCCTCTAAATACATGTCTTAATATCACAAGTCAAGTATGCCTCTTCAACACATCTTGAATTTCTTCTAAGACTCTAAAAATCCTCATGGAATCAAATCCTCCTAATATCACATGTTATCAATATCCTTTGGCAAGTGCCCCACATCTCCCAAGAAACAAGAAATCGAAACCTAAAAGGAAACAGCATATAGGGGTCTTGTCGGGTGTTTGGTAACACATATTCCTATAAAAATAGGAATCTATTATCCAGAATTTTTAGCAATCATTTTGAATAATGTAGATGGTGACATAGGGTATCTAAATATTGAAAGTTCAAGAGTATAATTATGTTTTGACTAGAAAAGGAACACATTTATAAAGCCAAATCACCCACTTTTGATGATATGCAAACATATATAAAATATTTAATTACATAATCAAGCGGAATGTTATTGCTTACCACCTCACATTTTCAACAAAGTTGTCATCTTTAAAGATGTTTGGCATCTTACCTTAACGTAGAGTTCCCTTTAACCTAAAGTCATGGCAGATTGCTTGTGCTTTAATGCTACTACATTTTTTTAAAAATATTATAACAAGAACCACCAAGCAAAATGAGACAAAGAGGGACACAAAATAAACACAAGACACAAAGGCATAGACCAATCAACAAATAGTCAACTAACATTTCCTTTCTCGGCTTCTCCTAGTTACTGGAGCTCGGCCCTCAATCCATACTCAACAGAGGACCTTAGGTATGCACCTATTTATCATCCTTATTGCCCTTTGTAGCTTCATCATCATTTGTGTTGCTTAGGACCAGCTTTAAGACACTCCTCTACATTTCTAGTTTTTCAATTTGGTCTGTAAGATCAAGATCATGTTCTCTGCATGATGAAGTCAGCCTTGAGACCATTAAGTTGCTTTTCTGTAGGGTCACCTTGATGTGCCATTCCCTCAAGTGCTCAACCAAATGTTTGGTCACATTTAGCAAAGTACCAATAGCCACCTCCATATTTGCAATCTTGGGGTCCTTGTTAGGGTCTCCGCCAAATTCCTCCATAACTTCCTTCCCCTTAGAAGATTCACCATTTTTCATGTCCAAGAGAGCTTTCATTTTCATGTCCAAGAGAGCTTCCATTTTCATGTCCTCATTGTTTAACACCTCCGGGTTTTTCTTTTTCTTACGCAGCCTACTAGCTAAAGTTTCAATATAAGAATCGTGAGTCGAGGGATGGGAGCAAGGGTGGTTTTTCCTTCTAAAAAGGAAAAGAATCGGCATGTGGTGGGTAGGAGACTCCACCTTCTTCTCCTTGAAGTCAGCAATTGACACAGACAGAGACCTTAAAAGGAAAAGGAAAGCTCATCACCTGGTTGCACCTAAAAAGTTCATAATAGACAAGTGATGAGTATATATCTTCCTAGAAATCGAGCTGGAATGGAGAGTGAGGAGATCAAATTTTGAATTTGGGCGAGCGGAAACGATGGCGAGTGGGAAATCTCACCACGACCCGTGAATCCCGCTACAAATGTAGAAGAAGGTGAGATCCAAGGTCGTGGATGAATCTATGAAATGGGACCACCCAAACAAAACTCGTGGATTCTTGGATGAACCGCGTAAAAAAATGGAACAGCCTTGAAGAACCAAAAAAATTCTTCGGGCATTCAAGGAAGCATCGGGAAGTGTTTTGGAGATTCCAAACTCCCTCCTAAAAAGCACTACCGAAAATTTAAACAAAGCTTTGGTGGGAAACTTGTGGGTGGGAGACCAAAATAGCGATGTTGTTAGAAGGTGGACCAAGTCAAGTGGAACCCAAAAGGATACCTCGGAGGTAAGTGCTGTCAAACGGTTTCTTCCTTTTTAAATTCATTATTCAAGAAGTTATGCAAAAGGCTCTGGAAGAACGACCTTGGTTCTGGGGAAAATCAAGATGGTATCTTAGCAAATGGGAACCAACTTTCAATCCGAAAAAGAAAATCTGAATTAGTTCCCTATATGGATTTGCCTTCCTAATCTGCCATTGGAATTCTAGCATGAAGATATTTTCAAAGAAATAGAAAACTCTCTCGGGTTCTCTGGTCATAATAAACAATGTTACCCTACATATGACTAGACTAGTTTGTGCAAGATTTTGCTCATCTATACGATTTAGAATGTTACCCACTAAATGCACCAAATGCAATGGGTGGGGTCACGCGACTCATAACTATAATTTTAAGATTTCCAAAAGCTATATCCCAGTAACGGGGAATGAAGAGAAAGAAGAGAAAGGTAAAGGCATCATGCAAAGTGCAACAAATCACAGGAAAGATTTTTCGATTAACCCTTCTGAAGGATTCAAGCCCTTGAGAATCCAAGAGAAAGAGATGTCTGAGAGAACCCCTACTAAATTTCCGGAAACAGATGAGGAGGGTTTTACCCTGGTGGTCAATAGAAGAAGATCCAAAAATCAGTCCTGGTCAGAATCAAAGGTAAAGGAAAAAACGAAGGATCAATCAGCTAAGGATTCCCCAAAGGACCGAAAGATGGAGCTCTTTGCTTCAAATAAAGGGCATGGGATAAAATCCTATGGTCAGGAAAGTTCTTTGCAAAATGTCAAGGAGGATTTACTGGTGATTGCCTCCGCCCGGGAGGAAATGGTGAAGGACCAGACTTTAGTTCAGGAAGGACATGAGCCGAATGAAAGTTTGGCTAACCCAAAGGGAGAAAGGATGACAGTTGGATATTTGATTAATCTCTCCATGAAGAAATAATGAATGTTCATTTTTCTCTTAATCAAGAGAAGGAAAGTAAAGATGAGGAGCTAACTCCTGGAAAGAAGGGGGTCCCCCAGAAAGTACTCCTTCAGGAAAGAGAAAAGTAGCTCATGTGCTAAAAAGGGTGAAACCATAATTTCCCCTCCGGGAAAAGGAGAATTGCAGGAAGGAGAAAATCCTATTAATGTGGAAAGTACCATCAGCAAACAAGGCAGGCCTAACAAATTTGAATTAAGGAAAAAATCTACCCAGAAGGAAATAGACTCAGGGAAACAATTATGTTTAGACCAGAAGGTCTTTAAAAAAAACAAACCCAATCTTAGAAAATGAATTGCATCTCATGGAATGGAAGAGGGCTTCAATAGCCCTGTGAAATGGAGGGTTCTTAAAGACTTGATTGAAGGACAAAAATTGATGTGTTAGCAATGCAAGAAACTAAAATGAAAGAAGACATCTTCCTAAATTCTTGTAAATCCTTCTGGAATAATTCAAAAGCTTTTTTTGTTAGTTCAAAAGGGGCCTCTAGGAGGGTTAGTTGTGGTCTGGAATCCTGGCCTTTATGAGGGTACTCTACTAGTGAAAAGAGATCACCATATGGTTGTTATGATAAGAAATCTGGAAAATAGAAAAATATGGATCTTATCCAACATCTATGCTCCTACCCATTACAAAGAAAGGAAAAAATTGTGGCAACATCTCCTAACTTTCAAATACCACATCATTGTTCTGAGTGGATTGTGATGGGGGATTTTAACTCCCCTTGTCTCTCGAGGAAAAAAAGGAGGCTCCTAGGATTTTACCATTGGCATGGAGGATTTTAATAATTTTATTTCTAATGCTCCTCTCCATGACATAGATCTTAAAGGTAGTAAATATACCTGGTCCAATAGAAGAACTAGTTTACAACACATCCAAGTGAGATTGGATCGAGTCTTGGTTTCATAAGAATGGTTAAGCCAGGATATTACTCTTTTCTCTCTTCCAAGGATAGGGTCTGATCATAATCTGATTATGCTAATGATAAAGAACCCCTCTAGAAGAAGAACACCTTTTCATTTTGAGAAAATGTGGCTCCATAGTGAGGATCTAAAAGATCTTATTAGTGAATGGTGGAAATGAAGGTTCAGGGAACTCATGATGTATAGAATATAAACTAAAAACTTTAGAATGTCAAAATGAATCTCAAAATCTGGAACAAGAAAAGTTTTGGCAACATTTTTTAGAAGAAAGTGACAATCAAATTTGACTTGCTAAATCTCCAAAGGAAAAATGAAGGGGGATTGTGACTGGAATCGAAGACTATGACAAGGAAAGATCTCTTCTTTTAGAATATCACAATATCCTTGGAAAAGAGGAAATTTTTGGAGACAGAAATCTCGTGTTACTTGGCTCAAGGAAGGGGATAAAAATACCAGATTCTTCCACCTATCTACCCTGAAGCGTAGAAGTTTCAATCGAATAAGTAAATTAAGGAAAGAGGAAGGATCCCTTGTGGAAGAGAAGGAAGAAATAAATAATGAGGCTATTTCTTTCTTTAAAAACTTGCTCACTAATCATTGTGTTCCTAATCGGCCAAAGAGCAAGATTTTCTAAATTGCATCCCGCCCTTGGTTTTAGAGGAAGATAATTCTCTTCTTTTAGTGACCCCATCTTTGGATGAGGTGGAATTTATGGTTAAACATCTTAGTCCGAATAAATCTCTGGCCTGACGGGTTTCAAGCTTTCTTCTTTCAACATTTCTGGGATATAATAAAAAGGATGTATATAATGTTGTGAAAGAATTTTTCAATCAAAAAAATATGTTAAAAGATATGAATTGTACCTTCCTTGCTCTGGTTCCGAAATGTGGTAATGTCCATGGAATTAAAAGACTTTAGACCTATAAGCCCTGCAATACTACCTATAAAATCTGCATGAAACTCTTAGCTCTTCGTCTCTCAACTAATACTTCCTTCTATCATTTCTGATCAACAAGGAGGTTTTGTCCTAGGCCACCAAATCCAAGATGGGATCATTACTATTAAGGAGACAATTCACTCAGCTAAACTCAACAAGAAGGTTGTTATGATCCTAAAACTGGATATGGCTAAAGCGTATGACAGGGTCTCATGGACTTTTCTTGACAAAATTCTTGATAGGTTTGGTTTCGATGTTTCCTTTTGAGTCTAGTTAAGGCCTGTATTTCTAATGTCTGGTTCTCTATTCTTATGAATGGTACCCCTTGTGGTTTCTTCCCATCTCCCAAGGATTAAGGAAAGGGATCCCCTTTCCCCCTTTCTTTTCATAATCCTAGCAGAAGCTCTCAGTTGAAGACTCAATGTGGAAACTAGTAATGGCTTCATCAAAGGGATATCACCAGCGAGGGGTATGGAGAATGTGTCTCATCAAAGCATTTTGTTGATGACACTATTATGGTGGGTGAAGCATCCATTCCTGAAGCAAAAAAGTTTAAAGTCCTTTTAGATGATTACATGGAGGTTTCGGGTCAGTTGGTGAACTATAGAAAAAGTTCTCTTTTTTTCCTTAACACTTTGGAAAGCAAATGCAAGAAGATTGTGAGGATTTTGGGTTGTGCCTATAAACCCTTCCCTACCTTCTACTTAGGTATTCCCCTTGGGGATAAAAGACCTTCTTGTGTGGAATGGAACTTTCTAATCGAAAGATTTGAAAAGAAGCTCGCAGGGTGGAAAGCTAATATGTTATCTCAGGTCGGGAAAATTACCTTACTCAAGAGCTCTCTTCAAAGTCTACCGATGTATGCTATGTCTCTCTACCAACTTCCGGTGATAATAGCGGAAAAACTTGAAAAGATCCAAAAAGGTTCTTATGGAGTGGCACTGAAAGCAACGAAAGAATTCCATTGGTGGCTTGGAATAGAGTTTGTAAACCTAAAAAGATAGGGGGTCTTGGCCTTAGAGATTGGACTAAAATGAACAAAGCTCTTTTGGCAAAAATTGGATGGAGGCTTACAAAAGAAAATGGAGTTTGGACAAGAATTCTAAAGGAAAAATATTGGGTGGATGCTAATGACAAAAGGTGGATCTTCAAACAGGCGTCTTTTAATGGGTCAAGTGTTTGGAAAGCTATTAATTGGGCTAAGGATCTTGTTGCTAAGGGCAATAGATGGAAAATAGGGAAAGGCAATGAAATATGTTTTGAACTGATAAATGGGCTGGAAACTTCACTCTTAAAGACAAATTTCCCCAAATCTCGAATTTTTAGAAGAAAAATATGGGGAAAAAATAAACAATTATATGGAAACTCAAGATAGCTTTCAGATTTGGAAACAAATAGAATTGGACAGGAAGGATTTTAAAGCACACATGGTAAATCTTAATGATTTTCTAAAAACTATGTGTCTTCTAATAGCAAGGAACAAGATCGAATTGTGTGGCATAGAGAACAAAATGGTAAATTCTTGTTAAATCTGCCTATACATTATTCTTTGAAGAGGAAACTAGAGAGGAAGATCTTATTACTGGAACGATTTGGAACAAGAATATAACCCCCAAAGTAAATGTTTTAGTTGGCTAACTGTGATAAACAGGATTCTTACTATGGATAACCTTGCTAAACAAGGCTTCCATATGGTCAATAGATGTGTTCTATGTGAACAGAACTTGGAAACAAGTGAACCACATGTTCTTAGATTGTCCTTTTGCTATCCATATTATGTCTCATATCTTGGGTATGTTTTCGGTCAAGTGGGTTAACCCCAAGGATATCCATTCCACCTGGAACCAATGGAAATGTCCTTTCAACAATCAAGGGCTGAAAAACCTTTGGATCATGAGCCTTGGTCATTCCTAGTGGGAAATTTGGAAAGAGAGAAATAGGAGGATTTTCAATAACAAGATGTGTCTTATCAGGTTGATTATTAACAAGTGTTTACAGGCTATTAGAAATAACTTTTCTATCCTTAAGAATAAAGAAGTGGAAATCTTGGATTGTGAACAACATATCATAAAGCTATGGAACTTGACTTTCGATCCTCCTCCTAGAAAGAGCAATCCTAGAGTTGGGGTTAAGTGGATTCCTCCAGTGAAGGTGTTATTAAACTAAACTTTGATGGTGTTGCTAAAGGGAATCTGGGAAAGGCAAGAGGAGGAGGTGTTTTTCGAGATCATAAAGGGAGGTTTATCCTTGCTTATTTCTTTAGTTTGGGTATTCAATCTAACCATGTAGCAGAGGTTGTAGCGATGTTCTGGGGAGTGAAGATAGCTGAAGAGAAAGGGTACAAAAACCTTCTTGTGGAAGGTGACTCTTTGAACATAATTTCGTGTATGAGGGGGGGTTCTAGTTCTGCCTCTATTTCAATTGAAGACTTCATTAACAAGGCTAAGAATAAATTATCCTCCTTTGTTGAGATCTCTTTCCATCATGTCTACCGTGAAGGAAACAAACTTGTTGATGTAATGGCAAATAAGGGGGTGGAAGCTAAGGCTTTTAAGGTGGTTGAGGAACTACCTATTTTGGAAGCCAACTTCATAGATATATTGGATCGGGAGTGTGAACCTAATAGCATTTCTTCCAATGAGGATGGAAAAGGTAATAATGACCCCTGGGTGACGCACTATGATTTTATGAATCTGGAACTCATGCAAACCTTTATTTCCTATCATGTCAAAGTTTGGGAGGATTTCCATGTTATTTTGATTCATCTCTCCAAGTGTGTCGAAGGGAGCCAAAACAAGGGCAGAATTTTTTCTATAGGAAGAAGAGTAACTCAAGCACTATGGGCGGAGATTTAGTTAGAACTGAACCGAGTAAGATCCCGATGATGTCCAAAGAGGCATAGAGGAGCTGCTCGACAGAGCTGGTTTGTTAAAATTCTTCAAAATATTCGATGGGTATGATGAAAACTTGAGTGAAGCGGTCGCGAGAACCTGGAAGGAGGGTCATGTTAGGGTGGAAAATTTGCTTTCACTATCTCTCCGAAGTTCATTGCTAAAATCTTTGGTTTGCCTCAGGAAGGAAAAAGTTCTTTCAAGCCCAAATCGGACTACATCCAAGAGATTGAATGCTTCATGCAAGGTAAGGGGATGCCTAAAATTCTCCATAATGGTTATGCTAGAGGGGATCTGCCCCATCCTTTCAGTGAAATTGCTCATCTTATCATGGCATACATTACCCTCGAAGGGCGTTATAAAGTGATTTATGGGTATCATTTTCCCATGTTGAATCATGTTAGGAATTATAGACCCTTTAATTTCCCCAACTTTTTGTTCCTTTCTCTGGCTAAATTAGTCACTCAGGTCGAGAAAGGCACTTTCTCCCTGCCTCGCATCAAGGCCTCATCAAAGCCATGATCAAGTTAGGCACCCCCCTCATTGGAAAAAATGAAATATTTGGGGCTTCTGCTAAATGGACTTCTTCCAGTGTCGAGGGAAAATTGAGAATTTGGATGCTGAGGGGGATCTTGCTAGTAGGGAGGATGTGTGGAAGTTGGTGGCAAAAAGAACCAGATCACATCAAGGCAAGGAAAGCATTAAGAAGAAACGTCGAGAAAGTGGAGCTTTAAACCTTATGAGAATTTGGAGGTAAGCTCGGACTCAGGGGAGAAGCAGGAGGATGACATGGGTCATGCTAATTTGGGTGAAAAACAAGAAGCGGATGCTTTCCAAGAGGAAAGTAGTGAGGAGAAGGCGTTCGAGCATGACCATGAATCCTCCGAGGGAATAAGATCTAAAAACACGAGGAAGCCATTGAAAGTTTGCATGATCTTAAAACTGCCCAAAAGAAATTGTTTAATGCCCAGGATATTACGGTCAAATCCAATGTCTTCATGCGGGAGTTCGAGAATTGCAGGTTAGACATCGATATCAACAGACACAAGATAAGCATGGTGACTATTGATTTGAGGGAGCTAGTAGGAAAAAGTTGAGAAGCTCACTTCTATTGTTCTTAGTGAACAACTTAAAAATGCCAATGAAAGATGCCTAGCCATGGAGAATGATATGTTGAAGATGAAGGGGATTATTCTTCATATCAGAGATGTTCACATCCTAAATGTCAAAAGTACTATCCACCATCTTAAACTTCTTGTTGAGATGATCCACTCCATGGAAATTGCGAAGAACAAAGAAAAAGAAGGGACTGGTCAAAAGTGGAGATAGCTGAACCAGATTACAAATTTTGGAAATCAACCATTGCTAGTCTGGTTAAGGAATGGAATGGATGCATGCACACGGTGGGTGAACTGATCAATGAATGATGGTGTCTTCTTTTTGGTGGATGGTTTTTCTTATGTATTTTTGGTCTTGTTTGTTAGTTCCTTGTCTTCTATTGTTAGTTATTATGTTATAAGCCTTGTGGTTTTTTTTTGGTGTTGTTTCTTTGTGTGGTTATGTGGCTATGAGAGGGTTCCAATGGCTATCCCCTTGACCCTTCTCGGTTGGTATGGCATACTTTGTATGGGGTAGGGCCCCCTCAACCCTCCTTTACCTATTATCAAAAAAAAAAAGTATATATCTTCCTGAACTTGCCCTTGAGAGTGAGATATTTCATGACCACTTTGCACACTTCGCCCATCTTTCCGGCAAACACCTTCTCGCAATGTTGTCATCAAACAAGTGAATTGTCTCATTTGGTCCAAAGAAGACATAGATTTCACGATTCCTCCTCTTCTTATCCTTGAACAATTTCAGACCTTCCATCTCCATACCCATAGCTTCAACAATAGTCCTCGGTGACATGAAATTCCATACCTCTAATCTTGACATGCCCATGATCCCACACTTTAGCAAAATCCAAAGTCAAGGCTAGGTCACTGCCTTTGATACGCTTTATGAACTCTGTAAACCCCTTTCCTCATCAACCGCCAAATCATGGCAACTTGCTTAATTGCATGGTAGGATGTAGGCTTAGTCCTAACCCTCTCGCCACCCATACGGTGCTTGCTCGCTCAAACATTCGGCGCCACTTAATCTACAGCAAAATCTTCCCCTCGAGCTTCGAGTTAAGGCCAATTCCCACTTTGCCACTCTCATGTCATCATTTCCCTCAACTCTACCCCCATCATCTCCGCCCAATCTATTAAGATTTGTGTGATTACTTTTACCGGCTCCTTTCATTATTAATGAGGAAGCTGCATGTCTCCATGGTACTTCACCATTCCATTCTTCCCACACATTCAAATCATTTCCTTGATTTGCCAATCCATCCGCACTGGAATTGGATTCACGAAACACATGGCACAGTTCCACGTCATCAAAAGACCCAATAATATTTTGGGCTTCCTTAACTATGTTCTTCATAGTCCAACTCACCTTACACTTGCCTTCAATAGCTTTGATAACTAAAAGTGAATCTCCTTCAATAATATTCATTTTTAGATTGAGTCTTTTAGCTATCCTTATTCTTTTCACTGCTGCAACCACCTCTTCGGCGTAGTTGTTGGAGTTGTTGCCCAAAGGCCTTGCATATCCTAAGTAGTCTCTTATCAAACCTCCTCCCCCTGATGTTCCATCTCTTGCTTTCGCAGATCCATCAAAATTGAGTTTATACCATTGCCTAGGAGGTGGTTTCCATTTTGAATTGGCTCTGTCCTTTGCCCCAATTTTAGTAACATTTTTAGCCGGGCTGATCTTAAAGGTCTGTAAGATCTTAGTCTCCTCATTAGAATATGACTCCTCCCACTTATGCTTATGAATTCCAATGTTGTCCTTCAGGCTTTGTTTAATTTTGTTTACAACTTTTGAACAGTTGGCTACTTTGTTTTTGAAAATTTTGTTATTTCATTCATTCCAAGCGCTCCAAAGTATGTGTGGGAGAGTACATTTCCACAATTCTTTAATAAGTTGTGCTTTAAGGAACATGCCATTGATCCATCATATTGCTAAGACTACCCGATAGGACAAGTTGAATGTTAAAAATACTTATCAGTCCATCACCACCTAGGAAGTATACTTACATTCTATAAAAAGATGGAACATAGACTCAACATTTTCCTCACAAAGATAGCATCTGTTAATAAGGATCATGCCTCTTTTCCTTAAATTGTCCACGGTAAGGATCTTATTCAAGATAGCTTCCCAAAAGAAAAAAATTACTTTGGGAGTCAAATATTTGTTCCATACCTTAGAGCAGACCTTGTTCTCCTCCTCATTTTAAAAGCCATACCATAACCGGATTTGACTTCATACTCCCCAAGGTAGTCTTGCTCCAAATAATCTCATCATTGTGGGTCTATTTGGAATAATTAGGGACCTTAATTTGTTATTAAGGTTCTCAAAAGGGTTGAGCGGTCCATTGTAGTCAAGTGGAGGGAGGATAGTAACCCATTCGGCGTCCCGAGAATTGTGGACCCAAAAATTACTCTCTCCCTAACTCGTCTATAGAAATCTCCTTTGAGATCATCCTGGGTTCCCTCACACTTAGGGGTTTTCTATCAAGCCAAGAGTCCCCCAAAAATTAATTTCATTCCCATCTCCAATATTCCACTTAATCCCATTGTGTAGCAGATGCTTGCTATGACAAAAGCTCTCCTAGAAAATGGATCCTTTGGGCAATTCATTATTAGAGAATATGGCCTTACTTCCGCCAACGTTCTGCAGATATTTCGTTTACAAGGTATCAACCCACAATCCTTGTTCCTTGAAGATCCTCCATCCTATCTTAGCAATCAAAGCATCATTCATAATTTTAAGATTTTTTAAGCCTAAGCCACCATTCCTCTTTGGCTTAGTCACTTTTTCCCAAGCTACCAAAGGGATTCTAGCTTTATCCTCCGTCCTGACTATAGGAATCTTTTTTAGATTTTCTCAATGATTATTCTCACCTTTGCAGGGAATTCTAAACATTGACATTATGTAAGTTGCCACCCCTTGCATAATATGGCTTTACTTCCGCCAGCGTTCCTGAGATATTTCGCCTAGAAGGTATCAACCCACAATCCTTGTTCCTTGAAGATCCTCCACCCTATCTTAGCAATCAAAACATCATTCATAATTTTTAGGTTTTTAAGCCTAAGCCACCATTCCTCTTTGGCTTAGTCACTTTTTCCCAAGCTACCAAAGGGATTCTAGCTTTGTCCTCCGCTCCTCGACTATAGGAATCTTTTTGGATTTTCTCAATGGTTATTCTCACCTTGCAGGGAATTCTAAATATTGACATTATGTAAGTTGCCACCCCCTGCATAGAAATTTGTAACAGCTGAGCTTTGCCCACCTGGGTGAGAAGAGCTCCTTTCAAGAGGCCAATTTTATTTGAAACCTCTCAATGAGGAAGTTCCATGTTTCCATAGCCATCTTATTCCCACACAAAGGCATACCCAAATAGCTATCCAATATCGTTTTGATTATGCATCCCAAGATGTATGTGAGTAATCTATAGCTGAAGATTACTAGCAGAAAACATAATAATATCTTTTATGCAAATCATCAAATATCTTGCATCTTTACAGTAATTAGCTTTGATACTTGTTGAGTGCAAAGGAAGCCCCGCACTCACCAGAAACGGCTGATCAGGCTACCAAGGATGTAATCGGCAGCAGAAGCAAAATTGGCTCACATTCCCTACTCCTCTTTCTGTTGTTTACAAGTTGGTTTGGTGGAGCTAGCAAACTTAGAAACCAGAATGTTGCAAGGAGTACAAATTGCTGTATGATGATAAGTTGCAGTACTATGAGTAGCAGGTACAACTAAATTGATATAAGTTGGTTTATCCATTTTGATTTAGAATCCTGTTTCTTGGACTGTATTTTGATGATTAAAGACACTGTCTACCATGATAAATCATGTTTATATCATTCTTACACCAGTAAGCAATTTGTAAACCATAAGTTAATATCCCCTTTAACCTTTGAAACAGCCAATAAACCAGAAGATAATATCCCCTTTTGAAAAAGCACAGTTTTTTCAAGTCAGTGTAATTGACAAGACAAATATGCACACTTTCAGCTGTGGCCACATATTATCAACATACAGTAACTACAATAAACTAATTAGGCAGCAATTTATGGCTGAAGGCAGCCAAAATCTAGTTATCCCTATCACATCCTCATTCTCCTCTTTGTCCAGCTTGAATGTAGGTGATTCATAACTTATTCGAAGTGATAAAAATTTATCTTTTAACTTCTAAACAGTTGACAACCCTAATATTTTTAGTTGATATACATTCTTCACGGTTGAGCTCAAAATATGGAGGATGTGTCCCGCTAACAAGCACTAGTAGTACTCTGATTTGCAATTTGTTTCATCATTGTTCAACACTGCATATTTCAAGATGGAAGTATTTCAGACAATTAGATCGAGCAATCAATCATTAACTTCACAAAACTGATTACAGAGAGTAGTCCATACACGGTACTGAGGAGCAGGCACTTAAAAATTACAAACCAAGCTTCAATGAACAAAAGATTCTATTATTTTTGCCTCCTTTTTCATGGATTTTCCAGTCCCGTTCTTAAATTCCTGAAACATCATATACACCTGCAGAGTCAAGGCCATCCCATAAAAATCACTTTCATGAACAACAGTGGGGAGTAACTTCAAACACAGTTGATGAAGAATAAATCTAAAAGCATTTACCTTTCTGACTCCACTTGTCAAGCCCATCCTCTGAATGGAATTTTTATCTACCCACTTCAGAACTGTGGCATTAGAATCATCAATTTTTGCGGTCCATCTAGCCAATCTAGGTATACAGAAAAAAATTGTAAAAATAGCTAGCAGACTTGATCATGTTTATTAAGACTTTTTGTGGAACAATATTATAGCACATGAAAACCAATTAGATTATTGCTATTTACCTGGCATGTATATGAGCATCCATTCAATGTACATGTGCAGACGAATATGAGAAAAACATGAACATACTGCCCTACTGACTTCCGCATAAAATCACCTCAGATTTTCCAGGGCCAATAACAAACCCTAATGAGCTTTCCAGATAGTGGTCTAAGGCAGCCTTTTGTTCAACAAGGCTGAGATTCGGTCCACTAACTAGGACCTTGAAACTCCCAAAGACCTGCAAGTAATCCTTTCTGTGGTCTTTTCACAAGAAGGAATGAGTTTCTGTCACTGCTTATCCCATGAAATATTTTTGTGCCATATTCGGGACACTTTTCAACAACACAAACAGCTGCAAACTCTTCCCGAGCTATTGCCTTGAGCACTTTCATTGGATAATCAGTCACAGATGGGACTCTGACGACATCTGCTGTTGATATTGATAGAGACTGCTGCTCATTCTTGGAATCATATCTTCTAACATTGGCAAGTGCATTGCAATGTTGTGCAACCGGGCAAGAAGAACATTCAGGATTAGTTGGTCTGCATATGGTAGCACCAAGTTCCATAATGCTTGATTTAGATCCCTGGTCTCTTTGCATCAACAAGTTGACCGGCCAGCTCCCTGCACAACATATAAATCTATATTAAAAATGAAAATAAAATAGGAATGTACTAAACCTTTACAGTTATTAAGCATAATATTAGTCTTACTATACTTCCACCTTTGTTCTGGAAAGCACCAGATCATTGGAATTGCTAGACATTAACAACCATACAAATGTTGAACTAAGGAGTTGGTAGAAATAATAAAGTGCAGTGTCATAGATACTTGGCTTACGTTAGAATATTATAGTTAAGTTATAGTAAAGTTTGTAGAGACATCACTCAAACAATCTTTTAATTAATGAGCATGTTTTTGATGTTTCTAAGAACTTAGAGCAGAAATTAAGAAAAGGACAGGCAGACAAAGTAAAGAGATTGCTGGCAAAACTGTGATGTTTGTACTCTTCATTAGCGTGGATTAAATAAATGTACAGTGCCGGCTTGATAAAGGCCAAGCATAAAGTAGCAGAAAAGTTAAAAGCTGAAAGCTAATTTAAATAAATATATGAGTGAAACTAAGTCCGTCCTTGAGCCTTGCTATAATCTCTATCCTGTATGCATGATAGGGCACAATCTGTTAGAATATGCAAAGAGAAGAAAGAATACAGAAGGCAAACTGCACTGTCCAAATGATACAGGCAGAGGTTTATTTATTGAGAGAGAGGTGGTTGAACAGTTACCAACCGAACAACTACATAACTGTTTTTACATTCTATATAATGTGTTATATTTTAACACCCCCTCTTAATGACTAAACCGGAAACAAGACAAAGTTTGTCCCGAAATTTTACAAATTTCCTAAAGCCCATATGTTTAGTCATTACATTTACAGACTGTGCCATAAGTTGTACTTTAAAATCAGCAGTCCTTAACTGTGATGCAGTTGTCGAATGAAGACGAACCACAAAACAAAAATCTGGTCCCATGAACAAAAGATATGGCAAGTGGTCCACTGGTTCTCTGTTTCATGATTCATTGACCAGTGATGAATCACCAATGGCTGAGAGTGTCAGCCCCATCTCCAGAGTGCTGAAATCAGAACCTCGAAGATGTGGATTAAAAAATCTATTCCAGGCTTGTGTAGCCTGCTGGAGTCTGTACAAAGACTCAATTATCCTGTGATCAAAGTCACCTCGATCACGTCCTTGCACCACCATGTAGTGCTCATCCAACTTTTTCAAGAAGAGAAATGTGACCATCTGTGCAGGAGTTAGAACCAACTCCTCAATAGTAGGAGAAATAACCATCTCCGTCTCAGCAGTGGTCTCCGTCTCAACAGGAGAAATAACCATCTCCGTCTTATCTATTTGCTCATCTATCCCCCTCTGTTGGGAAAGATCCTTCACAACACAATGAGCAAACTATTCATGCTCTATTATCCTTCGAGCAAGAACCTCTGAGTGAGTGGCTGGGCATGCCATCTCACCATGCACCGTCAATGCATTTGGAATAGTGGAGTCTCCGTCCACAACAAATTGTTCTTCAAAATGAGGAAATCCATCCTCCCAAGGCATGTTTGCCTCCCGTACACCTAGTATAGTGGATATTCCCTCCACAATAGGTGCATGTAGGTTGATTGTATCCAAGTCAACAGATTTGTGAGGAATGGCTTCCTCCCAAGGCATTGCAGCCTCCTGCACATCCTGAATGGTGGAGCTGTCCTCCACACGTGCATTCATGTTGATCGCAGCCGGATCAACAAGCCGATACTGACCACCTTCCCCAATACCAAGGGCAATTATCCGTCTCTGTTTCACATCAGAGACAACACACTTCTTTCCACAGAAATCCACAAAAATATTGGGATTTTCAGTCAATTGACGAATAGATAGAAGATTCTTTTGTAAAGAAGGTACATATCTAACATTCCGTACCAACAATTTATGAGCATTATTCAATACAATGCATATATCTCCTATCCCTTCTACTGCAAGTGATTCTCCATCAGCTAGTACTACTGATTCAAAACATATATTTGCAGTAAATGAAACATACCAGTCCCTACGACATGAAAAGTGTGCAGACGCACTAGAGTCAATAATCCAGCAACTAGTACCACTATCATTCGAGCATGATGTCGTAAGACAATAAAGAGCATACCGTCATCCGAATCCCGTTCTTCTGCAACTGCTGCCACATGTTCCTCATTACATGGCTTTTTGTTCTGCTTCGAAAGATCATACATCCGCTTCCGGCAATCCTTCTTGAGGTGCCCAACCTTGTGACAGTAATAGCATGTGACCTGATACCGAGTGGAAGATTCACCAGATTGACGTTTCCACTTTCCCTTTGACTGAGTGACAAGAGCACTCTCTGAATGGTCACAATTAGATTCCGCCTGAAGTTGTCTCCACTCCTTTTGCAACAGGTAGGAACTCACCTTGTCAAACGTGAGTGTTTGACTTTCAGCCATTAAATGGAGTGCCTCCACAAATGACTCATACGAAGAAGGTAAGTTGTTCAAAACCAGAGCCACCATATCATCGTCGTCCACCTTTTTGTTGATGGAAGATAACTAGTCTCGGAAGTCTTTCATCCGAAGTAGGTGCTCGAGACGGCGATCCACCTTCTTAGTAACTTTACGGAAAAAGCATATTTTTCGGGTATAAACCCGACTCTTCTCTAACGTCGATATTTATCTCTCGGTGGCCCATAATGTGCTTGCCACAGTGGCATTCCGCACTTCCGGTATCAAATCATCCGACACCGATAACTTGAGAAGCAATAATGCTTCCTTATGACATTTGTCATAATCCTCGAAGTTCGTCGCTGGTCAATTTTCCTCACCCTTGATTATTTTATCACAATCACGAAATTCCGCAACCGTTAAAATCTTATGACTCCAAACATTGAAATTAGTGCCCGTCAATTTTTGTGTCTCGGCAACGTCAAGTGTGATATATTTGCCATTTTATTATTCCAAAGTAACGGAAATAATAAAATAAAGTTTTGCCCACACTCAATAAAATAATACTTATTCCACCAAGTATTAGTTATTCGAATAAGTAATAAAATTAATTTCTCCAGCAAATCATATGAAATTAATTATGCAAATATAAGGTGAATACCTTTGTGGCTGAAAAATAATATTAGTTCAGCATATTAAATCACGGACGTTTCAAAAGGGAAGAACAGGAAACGAATCTGCCTCTGCCGTTTTTGCCAGGATTTGCGATGATTCTGCCCTTGCCGATGATTCTGCCCTTGCCCACGATTACCTCTGCCACTGATTACCTCTGCCACGATTTTGCTGTTTTGGTGCCCACGATTTTCCTTCTTTCACGACTTTATCGCCGTCGACTATGCCCTCGAACCACAATTTTGTTCTTTTCCGTCCACATTGTTTTGCTGGTACCTCTGCCCTATTCTTCACGGTTTTACAAAAAACGACTGTATTGTCTCACGTTTTTCGCAAAAACCGACTGTATTTTTCTTTCACGACTTTTAGGCCCTCACGACTGTGAAAGACTTGCACGATTTCTGTGCCCACAGCGAGCCCACAAACCACTTCTTCCAGCGAATGGATGAGGACTGCCTTCGAACTGCAGCGACTCTGCCCTCATTTTCTGTGATGACCCACGTATTCTGTGCCCTCGTTTTTCTTCACCACGATCCACGATTCTGCCAAATTCGTGCCTTTTAGGGCTTCCTTCGAATTGACTTCAAACTTCTTCTCTACAGTTCGTACCCATGTCGGGGCTTCCTCGAACCTCATACGACACTCCCGTGCTCGTCCAAGAGCTTCCTCGGGCAAGTCACTCTGATACCAATGTTAGAATATGCAAAGAGAAGAAAGAATACAGAAGGCAAACTGCACTGTCCAAATGATACAGGCAGAGGTTTATTTATTGAGAGAGAGGTGGTTGAACAGTTACCAACCGAACAACTACATAACTGTTTTTACATTCTATATAATGTGTTATATTTTAACACAATCATAGCATTCCATGTGCAATGGAAGCACACAGCTCACATATCTGACATACCTTTTGAACACAAAAAACAAAATATTTAAATTTCATAGCAGTTTAACGCCAAGATACAAAATGAAAATATTATAAGTTACAATCATTAAAACTGCAATACATAAAATATTAAAAATAAAGCCATGAGCAATTAAATGATCCTTAAGAAATACTACAGTATCAAAAAAAAATGATCCTTAAGAAATACTATAGTATCAAGACAAAGGAGGATTATTGTAATGCCCAGTAGTCAGGGGGCAAAGAAACAATGGCATATTGGAGCCCTGCACAAGCTCAGCAGTCATAAATCCCTTGTGTAGCAGAACAATGAAAAACAGTTAAAGAGACTTTGGCAGCAGAGGTGCATGCCTGAAAAAACTGATGTGTGCCCGATTGAAGAATTACTCAGATTGTGATGACCTAGTTTTCTCTTAGAAGCGTAGGTCATTCTGTTTGGAACTAAGGCATGATGCACGGATCACATTAACCTCTGGTACCTTTTGAACATTTTAATTCTTGAAGAGAATTTAATTACAGAAAAATTCAGTCTGTCAAATCAAAGCAGCCTTAAGTCATGCTTCAATGTTTGATTGCCTACTTGCCTTCTCAATACGATTTTCTATCTAGTGGTTCATGATTTTTCAGCCAGCTCACTGATTTTTTCCTATGGGAGAGACATGTCCTTGATGCAGCTTGAGCAGGACTTGACCTGCGAGATTTGTTTCTATTTTTCCAGCACACCTCCATGTTTTTCCAATGTGTTGGAGGCCGCATTGAGTGGCGTATCAATTCTCAGCTGTTTTTCAATTGACAGACATTTCGCCTCCTTCTTCCATT
This sequence comes from Taxus wallichiana var. yunnanensis, assembly GCA_018340775.1. Taxonomy (NCBI): domain Eukaryota; kingdom Viridiplantae; phylum Streptophyta; class Pinopsida; order Cupressales; family Taxaceae; genus Taxus; species Taxus wallichiana. Next base: position 167,365,436 of record CM031243.1, on the reverse strand, counting down.
TTGTGGATTCGGAATGGCCTTCTTTCATTCTAAAATTGCCTGTAATTGCTGGCAAATTTGTCCTCTTCATGATGCTCAAATCGTTTACAAGTACATTGTTGACGAAAGAAAAAATAAAACAATTACAAAACTACAAAAAGGGAAGCATTTAGAATGGATTATTTAGTACAAATATTTCAACACTACCTATTGGCAAATAGGTTAACATGTTTTGTGGACCCTCAAGAGTTATTATACTCGTATAATAAAACATGTGATCCATGGAAGGATATCACAATGGTTAATACTAACACAAGAATTTACATCCTTAATCATGGCAAGGAAAGGTAATTGTTGTGTCATAGCAGACCACCAGGAATGAATTATAAATGGTGAACCAGCAGAAAGTAGTAAAAGAGATAGGGAATATTTGTCTGAAGGAATTTTTGCAACAGATATACCACTGATAAAGGAAAGAAAAAAATTTAAAGATCCAAAACATTCCAACTGATCCATGGATTGTTATATGCTTATATTATTTAGATAAGGATCAGATAAGGTATGTAATAGAAGTAGAAGAATTAGTTGTAAAAGAAACTCGTGAGAGTTAGGGTAGAGGACACTTGAGTATTGAAGAAAAAGCAAAGACGATATTACTAATAGGGTTATAGTTGCCAAGTGCCAACAAATCCCCGAGATTGTTGTGAGTCAGTCAAATCATGTGACACATCAAAGAACCGTTAGACGAGTCCAGTCTAGTTTTCGGCCACTAAATCCAACCTTGCCACAAGAATTGTTTGAAAATGGGAAATATATTTGGGCAATTCAAACTCCCATCATGAAAAGCAAGATGTAGGTACTTGTTAGTTGCAGCTGAACCTCTAACTAGGTGGGTAGAAACCAAGGCATTACTAGATAATATGGAGAAGAGTAAAGCCAGATTTCTCTACGAAAGCATTATAACAAGATTTGGATACCCTATGAGCATAGTCAACGATAGAGGTATTAATTAAAAAATTAATAAGGTAAATGATAAAATATTAAAGGTAAAACACAATAATACCACTGTGTACAACTCTCGAGTCAATGGACAAGCTGAAGCAGCCAATAAGTCCATCATAGCAATCATACAGAAAACATGTGGCAAAGAGAAGCAAGATTGGGCAGAGAAGTTACCAGAAACGCTATGGGCATATAGAACAGCTTTCAAAACAGTAACAGGAATCACACCGTTTCAATTAATGTACAAAAAATTATAGTATAGATGGAATTTTTGTACTCGGCTTGAGGGTGGCAGCGGAGAAACAATTGGTTGATGACTCAAGTTTAAAAGAAATTAATTTAGTTAGAGCAAAAGAGATTATGGGAACAATGGTCCGTTGAAATCAAACGGAAAAGGAATAAAAATTGGCACAATAAGTACATAGAACGAATGAAATTTAAACCAGAAATGTTAGTGCTGAAATACATGATAGGTAAGAAAGGATAGAAAGTGAAGATGCAATGGGAAGGTCCTTGCTGAATATTGCAAAACTTTGAAAAAGGGTCAGTACGGTTAGAAAACTTGGATGGAACAAAACATCCAACATTAATCAACAATTCAAAACTGAGACAATATCATGTTAGTAGAGATACACAAGTGAATTTCATCATAATGGAACCACTTGCCAACAAGAAACAAGTAACTTGTAACATGACCACAAAAAAACACACGCCGGTCAACAGCATTGTCCAGCGACCACCAAAAAAACCATAAGGATATTGTCAGCTATACAATTGAGACCTCACATGGCAAAATCGAGGGTGGCAACTGCCAATCAAGTTACCTCGGAGACAATCACTTAACACGATAAAACAACAAACACAAGGAACCAATGCAACGAACACAAGCAACCAATTCACAAGAAAATAAATTAATTAGTGAGACATTGATGAATAAAAATCAAACCAAAAATCCGGTAGTAACATCTGGCAAAGACAATCAATACATAATAATCAAGACGGAAAGGAGTGCACATATAGGTCATTCACAAAAGTACAAATTAGGTTTTGCATTGGTTTAAAATGGGTCGAATGTTGAAGGATACTGCCAGAGAGAGAGGACAGAAAGAGCAACTACAAGAACAGATGCCATCGCCGTCAACAATGAGAAAACCGTCTCCATCTCTAAAAAACAATCTAGTTGAACCTGTTTAGAAAAATTCACCCCTAGATTTAGCCAAGGCAAAGAGGGGGAAATTCAATAAAGAAGGAGAAACAGGAAAAAAAGATGGTTATGGCAGAATAATTACCTTCTAAGACAACATTTTAAAAGAAAATCAACCCATGCATCCTTCCAACACTTGCAGGAAGATAGTGTGCTACAACTAGTCACGATGCAAGTCGTAGTGGTCGATTCACAATCTCATGAGAATTTGGTAGTTGATTATGGATTGGCAAAGAGCCCATTGTCATAACAAGGGAAGAATCTAAAATTACTGCAAAGCTACTGAACGCAAATTTCGGCTTAACAAGGGAGAGGCAAAGCATTATAAGCCAGCCTTTAGCCAAAGCTCCATGAGAACGATTGCTAAAGGACAGCTGCAACAAGACCCAACAACCGTTATCAAGTAACATGGAGTTGATGTCAATGCTAATAATAATAATGTTTTCCAAGCAATTGTAGAATTTACATTGTTTCGATTTTTTTGACCGAACAAAATTATGAGATGTCGTTTTGGTGTTTAAGGTATATTTAGGAAATTTCAAGAGAAAATAACTCAATAAGTATAACTGGGTTAAGTTTGAAGCTCAGAAATATAATGCACAGCTGGGAAGGTGTAAGTGATTTCACCATCACATCTGCCTTCTCTTGACTTGTTACTTTTGATGTTATGATGTTTTATATTTTGGCTAAATAATTTTTCATTATGGATGTCGACACGTTTTGAATATTCATATTCTGATACTAGATTATGATTTATGAGTAGGAGATTTTGAGATCAAACATCATATCATTTTGATATTGGCATGTTACGTAATAAGTTGCACTTTATTATACACTTGATTATGTTAGTTACTTTCATTATGACATCTTATTAATGATGATGATGCAATTGTTTTGGAGGAAGCACTCATTAATTGTTTATGGCAACTGTGAGGTTCAATTCACACATTTGAATTAGAATGGTAAATGCAGTTGTTACTATTTACATTACTCAGCTGTAATCATTACATATTGTCTAGCAGATGTTAATAATGCCTGTTTGTTGTTGCAAGTTGAAGGTAGGTGGTGGCTGGACTGGTTGGGTTAGCACCTACACCAGCAGCAGCACAATCAAGTGTATTGACAAATGCCAAGACAATGAACTCTAGTAGGACACCCTAAGACTTACCAACTCTTAGACTGTTTCTTCACCTCTGACACATAATTAGCATCATTTTAGACTTTCATTCTTACGTTAAAATCCTAACATTGTTTCTTCTATTATTATTTCATGAGCTATTGAAAAATAACTCAGATACCGGAAACGCAAACAAGGGCAACTTCCCCACGTACTAACGTACTGGGTACTGGTACTGGTCTTGGTACTCACCTGAAACGTTTCCAAAGCTCTAAAATAGTCCCAGGTATGGCTATGCTGTACCCAGGATGTTTCTGTACTGTTTCAGCAGTGCTGTTTTTTAAACGCCAAAAATAAAAATAAAAACACTAGATACTTCCGTTTCAGCAGTACTTGAGGAAAATCTAGATGATATATTGTATAATCTAGATTATAATCATGTACATATGAAAATTTAAGAATCTCGAATGTTTTGAACTTTCCTAAAAACAAAGTATTTAAGGTGTTTTATCTTTTATAGACAAAAATGAGTAATATGCATTTTTGATATATATTTATTTCTAATAATATATTGTATGAATGTTTCCGTGCCATTTTGTACCCAAGGGTATTTTAAATATTGTCGTTTCCACATTTCAATCCCATTACCTTTACCCGTTTCTGAGCAACCTAGAAAAAAAAAAAAAATTCTTATTAAGGTCTAGAAATGGGTTGTAGATGTAAAACATGCTATGAACATGTGCCCATTATGAAGATGTTGTCTCAAAGAAGGTAATGTGCATTATTTTAAACTTTCATTCTTACCTTAAAATCCTAACATTGTTTCACTTCTATTATTATTTCATGAGCTATTGAAAAATAACTCGGACACCCGGAAACGCCAACAAGGGCAACTTCCCCACGTACTAACGTCATCGGGTACTGGTACTGGTCTTGGTACTCACCTGAAATGTTTCCGAAGCTCCAAAATAGTCCCAGGTATGGCTATGCTGTACCGGGACGTTTCTGTACTGTTTCAGCAGTGCTGTTTTTTAAACGCCAAAAATAAAAATAAAAACACTAGATACTTCTGTTTCAGCAGTACTTGAGGAAAATCTAGATGATATATTCTAGAATCTAGATTATAATCATGTACATATGAAAATTTAAGCATGTTGAATGTTTTGAACTTTCATAAAAACAAAGTATTTTAAGTGTTTTATCTTTTATAGACAAAAAATGAGTAATATGCATTTTTGATATATATATTTATTTCTAATAATATATTGTATGAATGTTTCCATGACATTTTGTACCCAAGGGTCTTTTAAATATTGTCGTTTCCACATTTCAATCCCGTACCTTTACCCGTTTCCTGGCAACCTAGAAACAAAAACAGTTTTCTTATTAAGGTCTAGAAATGGGTTGTAGATGTAAAACATGCTATGAACATGTGCCCATCATGAAGATGTTGTCTCAAAGAAGGTAATCTGGTTAAAAGTCAAAGTTTTTATGAATATTAAAGTTTTAGCATAGAAGACATGTAACAATTAGTGACTTAGGAAAACATACCATAAGGATGAGTTGTGCTGTCTTATGAATATTTTTGTTGACTTGATTTACAAACCATAATAATTACTTCAAAAGGTAAAATGGTTATGGAATTGAATGTTTTTATCAAATGTGGAAATATTGGATTAAACTAAAAGGGTATCATTGCAGTTCAAGATGGAAAGAGGGAATTATACCCTCAAACGTAGCCCATGAGGGTATTGTCGCTTATAAATGATTGCTTGCCCATGAGGGAATAAAGTTGTAACAAAATCTAGAAGGGAAATAATGGAGGGGCGGGGGTGTGGGGGAGATATAGTTGGAGAAGAAGATAGTGGGGAGTTACGGCATGGAGATATAAGGAGAAAATGGAAGAGAAGGGTTGATAGAATTTGAGAAAAAAAAGAGAAGAGGAAGGCAATGTGGAAGCAAGAGCACAAAGGTGAGAATATTTTTAGAGCTAATAATTTTCATGTAAGTGCCATTGTCTCACTCTATGTTTGATTTGAAAAGTTGTATACCAAAAGAGCTATTATTTTAATTTTTATGTGTCACTAATAAAATGGTGTAAGAATTTTTTTGTTGTTCTCTTGCGGAGATATTTTAGATATTGTTTTCTTTGTCAATTCTGCCCTAGTTTATCTCTTTCGACTCTTCAACTAATATTTGAAACCTGGGCAATACTGATTAGAGAGAACTTAGAAAGAAATGATTGAAAACCCTAGTTTTAAAAGCAACATAATGGCAAAGTGGGAGTAGGGATGAGTTAGCATGTGGGATTGATTTGTTTAAACGAGAAACTTGTATTTATATTGGCCAAGATGTGTGAGGAGCTAACAAGTAGCTCCAATTAATCTTGTGACCAAAATTTGTCATTACTATTATTTTCTCATTGTTACCACACCGTGTTATGCACCCCCATCTCCAAGTCGTCCCGGACGTTCGGGACATTTTGGGGGCTTGCAGACAAGGACAAAACATCACCCCCACGCACCAGCCAATTCAAAAAGAGGGAATATCCTAGGGACATCCCGACTTTGTAGAATATTCCCGAGAACACTCTTAAGACTTCTAAACACAAGGGCACTACAAGGGATGCCATGACATCCCTAATACGGTCGAGGGACATCCCATCCCTTACGATTGGTATTCTATTCCGCTTCCAAAACAATCACACTTTTTTTTAAAAACGCCTAACCTAACTAAAAGTTAAACAACTATATTACAACCCTAACTCTAAAACATATCAAAAACTAATAAAAATCCCAACCTGCATTCACTCTAATCACACTTAAGAAGCCGAAGACAAAAAGAAAGAATAAGATCAAAATGAAGAAAAAGCAAAAGAGAAAGAGCAATCGCAAGATATGTATACAATACGGTGATCCTTGCTTATTTAATTTTTTTCCAAATCAAAATGGGTTGAAGGAATAATGGATTTGTTTTTTTATTATTGTTTTTAAACTATGTTGTCAAGATACGGGCAAGGGTTTTGTACTCGAATACGTCGATTTTCAAAAACCTTGCGTACGGTATGTCTTGGGTACATTGATACATATATAATATATATACTCAATTTTTAGTCCATAAAAATAAACACTTGAAAAATATAGTAGGATCAAGGTTCAAAACATTCAATATGCTTAGAATTTAACATTTTCATTAGTCATGTGGCAATATGAATACAAAAACTAGAATATATCTTCTAGAATTTCCTCAAAATGAAATTCCTATATGCCATTCCGCTAGTTGTTATGTTGTGGAGCCTGTTTTCATGTGTGGAAGTGTTGAAAACTGTACACTAAGAGTATTGTACACTTTCCACGGTTGTCTCATATGGGCGGGATTTTTGACCCATAGATTTATGAGACGGTTTTGGCCCATGGTTTTGGTACCCACGGTATTGTAAAACTGCCATTGCCTATTTATAAGCGATTTACTGTTTATGTGGTTTTGTGCATATGGTATTGTTGATGTAACATTCGCAGATGTGAGTTCAAGTGTGAATTTTGTAGAGTTGTTGAGCATAGCTCCAAACAGATCTGGGTATTGTATTGAGAGAAGAGGTGGCTTGTAATAAAATATGAACAAGTGATTCTTGGTGGACGTAGCCCAAATTGGGTGAACCACATTAAATATTGTCTCTTTGTGTTGTGTTCTTTTATTCTATACTTTTATTTCAGATCTGTAATAATTTATGCATATTAGTTTTCTACTATTGCGATTATGTGAGGGATTGTTCCGCGTATTTTATCCCTTATTTCCTAACAATTGGTATCGAGTCTGGTTTGGTTTCTTTGAAGTGTTGAATCGCAGGAAAGTTTTAGCTTGAGTGGGAGCTATCGGATGATAGAAGATCAAGGGTTGATAAATTCGACAGCAAAATTTTAGTCTTTGGGCAACGGCAAAATTTTAGTCTTTGGAAGATGCAGATGGAAGATTACCTTTATCAAAAGGATCTTTATATTCCGTTGTTACAAAAGAATTGAGAAAGTAAACAAACCTCGAACATGACGGATGCGGAATGGGTTTTGTTGGATAGGAAGGCACTTGGGACAATCCGGCTATGTCTTGCATCTTCGGTATTATTTCTTGTTTTAAAGGAAAAGACTACAAAAGAACTGATGGATGCATTAGGGAAGTTGTATGAAAATCCCTCTCGCCTCTAACAAGATATTTTTAATGAAAAAGTTGTTTAATATGAAGATGTCTGAAAATGGTTCAAGAAAGCAAAATCATTTAAATGATTTTAATACGGTTGTAAATATGCTAGCTTGATTCTAATAGAATTTGATGAAGTTAGGGCTTTATTAATTTTCAAATTGAAGAAAAGCTTTCAGATGGCATGAAACAAGCTCCACGTGCAATGGTATAAGAAATTTGATATAGTTTCTCGTAATAATTGTGCTCTTTTTACCCGAGAGTTAGAAGAGTCAGTAATGGCGGTAAGCAACTCGGTCAAAGCAAACTCGAAGTTGAAATTTGAGAATGTTGTAGGGGTGATTCTAAGCGAGGAAATGCTAAGAAAAAGCTTTGGGAATCTTCTACTTCAAGGAATGCTTTGATGAAAAGTGGAAACTAGAGGGAAACAGAAGAATAGAGGAAGCCGTGGAAAATCGAAATATCGGGCAAGGTCAAAATCCAAAAGCAAGATAATATGTTGGCACTATGGAAAGTCTAGACATGCAAAGGACTATTGGGAGCTTTAGGACAAGAAGAAACAACATGAAGAAAACGAGGAGGCAAATGTGGCAACGGGTAATGTATGTCAGAGCAAGGATGCTTTGATTCTTTCTTTGCAAAAATATTATTGAATCTTAGGTTTTAGATTCGGGGCTTCTTTCAAATCCTTGGTCAACACCATAACCAATGCACTTTCATTGGTTATGGTGGTGATGACTTTGGATATAAATGTTAGAGTATTAAGAACAAGAAAATAATTCGATCTAGGGATGTGGTCTTTAATGAGAAAGTTATGTATAAGCACAATTTCCTTTTAAAATATTGCGGGAAAACAAGGAAGAATCCAAGAAAAAATATGCAAAGTGGTAGAGGAACTTCTAGATGGGAAAGTAACACATGGATCGGTTCAGAACTCCAAACTCCTATATTGAGGTCTTCTAGGGTAAGAAGAGAACCCGAACATTTTTCTCCTTCTCTTTATTATTTATTACTCACCATGTGTACATAGCGGTGGAGACTCGAGAGAGCTTTGATGAAGCAATGTAGGTAGATGCCAGGAAGAAGTGGGAGCAAGTCATGAATGAGGAGCATCAATCTCTCATGGAGAACCAAACTTGGGATTTGGTGAAGCTACCCAAAGGCAAAAGAGCATTGCAGAACAAGTGGGTGTATAGAGTTAAAGAGGAAAGAAGCAAGAAAAGATACAAGGCTTGGTTGGTGGTCAAGGGTTTGCATGCGCAGTAAAAAGGTATAGATTTTGATGAGATTTTTTTCTCCGTAGTAAAAATGACTTCTATTAGAATTGTTCTTGGAATAAGTGGCAAAGAAAAGACTTGCACTTAGAGCATGATGTAGATGTAAGGACCGCATTTCTCCATGGTGATTGGAGGAGAATCTATATATGCAACAACCGCTTAGAGGGCTATGAGGTCAAAGGCAAAGAGGAGATGGTGTGCAAATTGAAAGAAGAGCAGATGGCATGAAACAAGCTCCACGGCAATGGTATAAGAAATTTGATAGTTTCATGATGGAGCAAGGTTATATCGATGTCATTCGACCATTCGCATGTATACAAAGAAATTTGAAGATAATCAAAAGAAGCATCGTAGCGAAAATAGCAGCATTTTATATTATCTTGTCCTGCAGTATGTGGATGGCATGTTGGTTGCTAATTAAGCTGTCTCAATAAAAAACATGCACGAAATAAAAGTACTCAAAAGCAATGAACAAAGGTAACAATGAGTGACTCAAAAAGTAAATTTCTTAACTAACAATCCATGATATGTTAAGTAGTGCACATCTCTGTTATAAATTCCACTTGAAATGTTCATTGAAGAATAAACTCACAGGGATAAAACTAACTTTATAACATAAAAGTCTCAAAGTACAGTTAAAATAAGAATAAAATATGTATGCCTAATCCTAAGAATCTTGAAAAAAGCTTAAACAAACTCCTTTCTCTCATGAAGGATCAAAATTGAGGGGCAGCTAAACAAATCCTTGGTATGAGGATATCTCGTGATAGGAAGGAACGAAAGCTCACTTTATCTCAAGAAGATTATATTAAGGTCTTGAGAGGTTTAATATACTGGATGCTAAACCGGTTGGGACTCCAATTTTGGGCATGTGCCATTTCAAGTTATCAAGGGAGTTGTGTCCCAAGACAGAGTAGAGAGAAAGCAGATGTCCAAGGTACCTTTCTCAACAAGAATCACTCAAGGCGAGTCCAATTTTTTTTTGAATGATTTGTATGTCATGGTGTGCACTAGGCCTCGATATTATGCATGCAAAGTGGGAGAGCAATGAATAGATTTATGAGTGATCTAGGTAAAGATCACTTCAGAAAATGTCAATAATAAAATAGGGCGATAAAGTGGATCCTTTGGTACTTGAGAGGGACCATGGGGGATTTGTGCTACAAATGGGATCGACACCACTTTGCGTGGTTATGTAGATTCAAATATGGCTAGAGATGTAGGACAACATTTCTACCAAAATCCATTTTTCTATTTCATAAGAGGAGCACGACAAGATATATTTTCACCGTCAATGAAGGACAACAATGAGCTAGATTTCAGAACTCAAAACAATATCAAGCATAGTTAAGCTCATATTGGCAAAAGAACGATTCGCACAACAATGAAAAACAACTCATACAAATTTGCAGGAGACAGCTTCATTCCATATAATCATTTACAAGGAAATACCGATTCGAATTCCCCAATACGAGAGCAATTCAACACAAAGATGCCATCGTATTTTAACTTAATATCAAGCAAGGACAGTTCAAATCACAACAGCAAGACAAAACGACTCTACCCAGAATCATTTCAACATGACTTCGACTAAACCCAAATCATCTCAATTTCATGACAAAGACTCAAATAAACCCAAAACCCCCTGAGGTTGTTGTTTTAATGAGACGTTTAGCAAAGCAAGTAGTTTTGAATAAGCTTCCCAACAATCACCAGAAAATAGCCTTTGATTTCCCAAGAAACAAAGATAAGAATCAACACAACTGAGGCAAGAAAAAAAAGAGATCCGAAGGAAATTTGGTTACAATCCCTCCATATTGCTTGAGGAGTTAGGGCATAAGCAAGAGGAGGGGAAGTTGCATAGTGATAGTCAAAGTGCTATACACCTAGCTAAGAACTCGCTTTCCACTCTAGGATGAAGCATATAAACTTCCAGGTACCATTTCATTTGGACACGTCCCCTTCTTTGGAGGAAGAGAAGTTGAAGTTGGAAAAGATACATACCAATCAAAATCCCGCAGGACATGATAACCAAGGTGGTCACAAGGAGAAACTAAAGTTGTGTTCAGCTTTTGGTTGAGTTTCACTAGACGATTCATACCTAAAATCATGTGACAGCACATTTATATGAAGGGTTAAGAAGAAGCTTGCTCAGAGAGGAAAACTAGTCTCCAAGTGGGAGATTGTTATGTTATGGAGCCTGTTTTCATGTGTGGAAGTGTTGAAGATTTACACTAAGAGTAACATGTTTGTACACTTTTCAGTGTGTCCACTGAGCTTGTCTCGTCGGGGTTTTGGGAAAACGTGCTCTTTTCATATGGGCGAGATTTTTGACCCATAGGTTTATGAGACGGTTTTGGCCCATGGTTTTGGTACCCACGGTATTGTAAAACTGCCGTTGCCTATTTATAAGCAAAGTTGCCTATTTATGTGGTTTTGTGCATATGATAGGGTTGATGTAACATTGCAGATGTGTGAGTTCAAGTGTGATTCTTGGTGGACGTAGCCCAAATTGGGTGAACCACGTTAAATATTGTCTCTTTGTGTTGTGTTCTTTTTTTTTGCACTTTTATTTCAGATCTGTAATAACTTCTGCATATAGTTTTCTCTTGTTGTGATTTTGTGAGGGATTGTTCCACGTATTTTATCTCTTATTTCCTAACACTAGCTTCACTTTCAATAGCTCTCGCTCTCTGCTCCTTGTAAACCCCTTTCAATGTCATCTTCACCATCAAATATTGAAAGTTGGGCAAGAGTGGCTACGGAGGCATCCAAGTTTGCGGTCTATAGAAGAATATCCGTAAGTTGTGAGGACCTCTAATATAGTCCTAAAACTTATGTGACATGAGGCACAAATTGGAATGCGCATATACTAAATTCTCGGCCTTTTCGAATGCCAACTTGTTTCGTTTAATGAGTAAATAAAGGCATATGTACTCCAAATCCACTCTACGGTAGACTTACCAACTACTTGTTACAAAAACGAGTTGGTTGGAAATTTCAAAGTAGTAACATATTAACAATGCATAAAATATTGGTTAGTATTTAGTAATTTAGTAACTCAATAAAAAAATTAATAAATATTATACTTGTGAGAGAATTTTGATGGCGATAGGTCGTAGGTACTTGGCATCATGGCCATGTACATACCACCATTTGATTGGGCTCATGGTGTACTTGTCGAAGAGAGCCTCAACCTCTCCCATGTTGCCTTTTAAAGCTACAAACATGCCCATTTCATTGTGGACCACATTGGCTATAGATGGATTAGGAAAAAAATTGAATACTACCATAGCTCCATTTGCAACTTCGGAGTCATCATATGGTGGTTACTTGTTAGGTAGCCCAAGTATTTTAGAGCTATAATACTTTGGGTTAAGTGCATAGGCAAGGAGATGTAATGGGGTGGTCATTTTATTCCACCTCTTCATGACCACACTCTTGACTTCATTGTAAAAGGTTTCTTTTAAATCTTGCTCTTTTGTTTGTATGACCTTCATGTATTTGAGCATAGAGTCAAATCCATTGGTCCTTGTTTTCCCCCTTCATTCTCTTCTTTGCTTCTCTCATTTTGCTCCCGCTTGCTCCATTGCCCCCACCGTGGGGTATTGGCTTCGGGTTTCCTTTTTGCTTTGTCTTTTCTCATTTTTTTTTTTGGGAACTCATTTGAGTTGTCCCCGCTCGCACTTTGTATATTGTTTGGGTTCGGTCCCATTGACCTACTTTTGTGGTCATTCGTTGGACATTAATATATTTATCTTATCTTATCTCATGCACGTTGCATCAATATCTGTGTATTTGATCATGGATAGAATGGGCTCTTGTAAAGTTGAGCAAGTACACAACCTTGGCCCACCATTCATCATCAAGGATCAATGATTTTACCTTTGCATCTTTCTTTGTGTTTGTTTATTTCACACATTCCAAACATTTTGATCGCCATACTACTTAATGCCTTATTTTACCTTCGCAAGTCTCAAAATGAGCGTCGAGAGGCAAATCTTGTCTCTACAAACTTTAATAGCTCTATGCTCGAGATTCTCATGAGTCATATGATGGTTTGTGATAAACATTTGAATGTCATTTGCCTTTGTGTAAATTTGTTCAATCCACGAGATTTTCTCAATCTTTTGCAAAGCATCGAATTGAACGAGTGGGCAACACAAGGGGTCCGAAATTATGCGCATATCTACCCTCTATAATTAATCCTACTACTCTATAGTTTTTAGCATTGTCCATGATTATTTGGACAACATTTTGGGGCCCAATGATTTAATAGCCTCTATCAAAATGTCAGCAATAAACTATGCCCGTTTGACTTCCCCTTCACAATCAATGGCATTTAAGAACATTGCCCCTTTAGGGCATACTACAACAACATTTGTCGGGGTATATTTCAAGCATTTCCATTCATCTGAAATGATGGAAACCCCTAAATCCTTCCATGAATCTCTAATTGGCTACAACGAAGTTTGAATGTGCTATGTTTCCTTTTCCAAGAGTGTCGTTCAAACCTTTTCGTAATTTGGGCTTTTGTACCCTTGTGGGGCTTCATTGACAGCCTTCAACATTTGTTTCCAATATGGAGACCTCAATACATTGAAGGGTCACCCACATGCATAAATGCATTGAGCAACCAACTCATTAGCAATGTCCCTCTTGTCATTATTGAACACTTTTTCCAATGCTCATTTTGACTTTTTTTGTGAGGTATCTTCATCTAAAAGGGTATCAGTGGGAGAGCATGAGTATGACTGAGTTTGGATGAAAGAATGAGTATAAGATGTAGGTGTGGGGGGTCTTGCAAAAGGCCTTATTTGCAATGGAATTGTTCTAGACCTATTCCTTTCAACTTGTATATCATCCTCCTCTTGCTTTTCAAGTACTTCGCCATTTTCTCTTTTGATAATTTGGGGCACTTCTTTATACCCAGTCAAATGGATTTTCAGTCGGCTATATGAGGATTTGTATTGAGCATGGAAAGCATGGCATATCCAAATACAACCCCACCACCAAAAATGTTTTCTACCACTGTCACATGTCTACAAAGAGGAGAAGCAGTATCATATTTCACAAGGACCGGTTTGTTTTCTGAAGTTTGTAGGCCTTCTTGCACTCCACCTGAAGCAGCACTTGATGCCATCCTAATTCGCTTTTTTATCGCTAAGATGACCATAAAGGCACAAGGTGAGATCCTACGAGAGAAAGAATGTTATAAAAAAATTGCCTTTACATAAATGATAAAATGACAATATTTACTAATTAATTTTCTAACCCTGCTTCTGATTCTGCAGATTGTGTTGGCACAAGAAAAGAGCATATGCAAAAATTAGAACTTAGAATAAGGTTACAAGAAGAGTCTAGGATGTTTAAAATTACACATCATTCATCATTTTTAAATTTTAAAAATACACAACGGAAAAAAATTATATATAATGATATATATATATAAAAAAATTAAATTCTAAAATAAATATCATGATCATGAATGATGTGTATTCACACATCATTCATGATCATGATTACATGTAATGATGTAACATAAATGATAATAGTGAAATATGAAATGTAATAATCAAAAACATTAAAAAAATAATGACTTAAATAAATAATACCTGTAAACAGGCAGCAAGTAACAAACAATGGTTGCCTCCAAACGTAAATCCTCCTTGCAATGAAACTCAAACAATGGTTGCCTCTAAACGTGATGTCTCCTCCTTTGAATGATCAATGAAACAATGATTGCCTCTAAACAATGGTTGCCTCTAAACAAACTTGACTTCCTTGCAAGCAATGACAGCCACCAATCTCGTCGTCCTTACAATGGCTGCCTCCAAACAGATTCCCTTGCAATTGTTGCCTCCTCAATTTGTCTTTGGCTCTTTACTCTTACACTTGCAAAAACCAACAATGAATTGTTTGTGTTTTGGTAATTTTTGAGTGCCTTTTATAGTTTTAGAGGAGTTCGTGGTTTAACTTTTTAATTCATTTATGGTTTTAGGGTTTGATTTTTTTTTACATTGACTAAGTCAACAAAAAAATGTGTTTTAGCAACATGAGCACCAAAAATTTAAGGGTATGTCCTAGACATTAATAAATCTATGACATACCCAAAACATACATGTGACGTACCCAAGACATATGATGACGACAACTAGATCGGGATGACCCTAGGCGTTTGCAGAGTCCAACCTAGTGAAATGAAACATAAAGGTTTCTTCTATTTCTTTAATGGCCTTTATGGCATCTACATGCGATTGCTCTCGTGGAGCTTACGAACTTCTCTAATGGAGTATTTTACATACTTTATGGTGTTTTCCCTAAGGACATAACCCAAACAGTTTTTGTGTGTTACAAGCACATTCAACATCCTCGGCTCTAGCCTTCTCAACCTTTCTTCATTTTTGTCGACTCTATCCTCTATTTTCTGTTATTCTCTCGCTTGTTTGCTCTCTCTTTCTAAATAATGAACTCGTCCTTGTCATATAGTTGTGCCTTCCGCTCTCTCTCTCGTGTTGTCTCTTTCCCACTCAGATTCAAATTTGCACTTGTGCTCATTGATGGTTTGAGCTACTTGATTGCCATCTAGACATCTTGTTGTGCCACGTCAACCTAGTTAATGGTCTCTTTTTGACGCTTAGGTCGATGTCATCCATCTTAATCGACACAGTTGTAACATCCTTGTTTTCGCAACCACCAATTTTGTTGCACACTCTTTGCTTGCACTCTTTGGTCATGCCTTTATCTCCTTCTATCGCACACTTAGACACTTGAGTTTTGCCTTCAACATCTCTCGCACACTACCCTTGGGCATTTTGGGCCTTCCACGTGCCTCCTTCACAATCCATGTTATCATGCAAACCTTCATGCTTTTGTGCCTTTTGCACACTTACGCCATTGATATAACTCTTCTCGATCTCCGCACACCACTACGCATTATTCTTCCACACCTACAACACACCTACGTCTATTGCGTATTGTGCGCTCCTTGCTTAATAACTATTGCACAAAGTACTCCCTTACTTCCGTGCAATCACCACTGACTCTACAACGCTTCCTCTTCCTTCCTATGTGCTTTATAACCTTGTGCGCACCCATACTCAACCATAATTGTGCATGATTGCACTGGACCTTAGATGTTCCTACATTAAACACCCAAGTTACTTAATCTTGAAATCCACCTCAAGCAGACCGAGTGAGTGGTAAAACCACCCTTTGAACTATTAAAGTCGATAGACCCAACTCCTTCGCCCTCTAAGCCTTCTCTTGGTCTCATAGCTTCCTACGGTGTCTCTTCCAATCCCTCGTCACTTCTTGGTGACTCCTCTACACTATCCTGCGTACTTCGGTGAGCTTCAACCCACCATAGCCCGACCTCCTCCAAGTGGATCCTTCTCCTCGATCCGTTGAGTCTCTACTTGTTGTAATCCTTTTCCTTCGCCGCAAGCGGTTGTTTGCCACAAACCTTCCTTGTGCGAGTCCTTTCCCGCCACGAACCGTAGTCCTCCTAAGGCTTCTCTCTGCTAAGCATTTTGCTTTACGAGTATGGGTTCACCCCGAATTTTCTCTATGCAAGTTTGCACTCGTCGGTGTTCATCCACCTCCTCCTAAAGCCTTTGGAGATTTTCTTCACTCTTGCCCTCTTCAATCCCCACACTTCCTCTACGCATTCATCCTACGCGCACTTTTTTTCTCTTTCCTTCTCTTGTCGCCTTTTTTTGCGACCTCTTCTCCTAGGGCATTCTCCCATTGTGTGCCTATCTCTTATTTGCACTTTTATCTCTTCTTTGAGCACTCTTCCTTGCACTTGTCTTCCACAGTCTTCACTTCCTTTCCTAATGTCTTCTCGAGGGCTTTTCCTTCACTTCTCCTCTTGGCTTCTACTAGATCGCACTCCATCTACTTGTGCTCTGTCAGCGAATATCTATTTGCTCGCAGATTTCTCCTACGTTCTTCTCCTCTTCTCTAGTGCATCTTCATCGTCACACACTTTCCTTGGTGTCTTCTCTATTAGCTACACTCCCGCTTCTTCATTGTGATCTTCCTTAGTGGCTATGGGCCACATCTCCTCTTCCTCTTCTAGGGGCAGCTTTTCTCATCCACTTTCTTCTCCTCTTCTTCTCTTGAGCCTTTTTCATTACGCAAAACTTCCGGAGCTTCTTCACAATACTCCCCTCCTTTCTCTTTTGCCTACATGGAAACTTCCACATCTTCCTACTGGCGTATCCGCATTGTTGTCGCGCCTTTCCTTGTTCACGAATTCTCTCTCCTTTACACCTCTCACACTGCACACGCCTACTGCCCTCCTCCTTGGATTGCTCCTCTTTGATTGCCTTGGGCAATTTCTCCTTCTTGAACAATTCTTCATTGTGCTTTTCTTCTCCTATGCTCTCATTTGCACACTCCTTGAGATCTCTACAGATCTCTTCTTTCAATGCACTTTTTTCACGCACACTCTCGTAGTCCGCTTTGTGGACTATTTCGCTTTGGTTGCCTTTGGGGCAACTTTTTCCTTCTTCACTACTTTGTTTGCACACCACCCTATTGGTTTCCTGCGCGCACACTCGACCTTCATCTCCTTTGCGAACCGCCATATGGCTTTGGTGCGTTGCGCCTTCTCCTCTCAATGGGGATAGATAGAATGTCTTCCCATCCTTACACACTTTCACCGTATTTTCTCTCCCGAGAACATCTCTCTGTCATCGCCACGACCTCACCAACAAGAGACGGCATGCGTCCATCGACAGGATGTCACACAACACTCTATCGGTGAATCTCCCAATCTTCATCTCCACTTTGCATTGCTCGCGCACAACGCCCTTCTTACCTTCCTCCAACCAAGCCACTCTTTATGGGTTGGGATGCCTTCTACGCACCAATCCCAACTTCTACACCATCTCCTCCGCAACAAGGTTATCAATGCACTACTTGGCGACACTTACCCTTGGTCTTGCATCTTGTGCGGAATATTTGTCGCCTCTCTCCCCATGACTCCACCTTGGTTTTTTTCAGCACTTGGCCATCTCTTGTGCGCTCTCCACAACTTCGTGTCGTGCACTTCTCCTCTCGTACATTCTTGGGTAAGCTTACACAAGCTCCATAGTGTTGTGAAGCTTGTTAAGTGTGTGCAGCATTTGTAGTTTTGTGTGGCTTGAATGAGCTTCCGCAAAACGGCTAAGGCAATGGATTTTTTTGCAGTTGGCACAAAAGATTTCACAAATCTTTATTTCCTAATTCCAAGCATTTTTGGGTGACACGGGATTGCTTATGAACCCGAATGCTTCGCATCACTTTTCCTATGTTACTCGATTCCCATGCACCAAAAACTTAGTGGAGACAAACGACTTTTGTTTCGCAACAAAATTTACATTCCCTTTTACATTAAAGTGCAACAATACTACATTCACACACTTTTGCCTTTTCTACTCCTCAAGAAGTGTATTAATTTTTACAAAAACAATCTAATTGACAAACTTTCCATGTGTTTAAACGTGTCAATGTATGGTATAGTTCTATCCTCACGCGGAAGATGACTCTACATACGCCCATGAATCTCCGAGCTTCAAGGAAAGCCTTCCAAAATGTTAGCCCCTTTAGTATCATCTAGCAAGTCAGCTGACACCAACTTTGAAAGCTCTTCAAGCAAATTGACTTATGACTCATCATCGATAACAGTAAAAGCATTTCACAAATGTTTCTGCCTTTAGCTTTAATGATACTACACCTCAAACAAAATGCTTACATCCTTAGAAGTTGGAATGTCCGTGACCTTAATATTTCTTCAAAACAGATCAATTGATACACTTATTTCTTGCTGCCATTCTCCTTTGTTTCTAAGGCCATCAGTTTCTATGGAGGAGGAAGGCTTCCCCACATTGATCATATATGTCAAATCATTATGAGCATTCCTTGATTTTTAGTCGAAGAATAAGTGTTTCCAACTTCTTTACACTTCTGCAAGTTTTCGCTGTTTTGATTGTCATAGCTTTCAATTATTTCCCTAAAGTCCAGCCCTCGGTTTCAATAACATCATTTTCCTCTCATTCCAATCTAGAGCTTACATTCGTTACAATACCAAATTTGGATGAACAAACATTCTTA
The DNA here is from genome assembly GCA_018340775.1 of Taxus wallichiana var. yunnanensis. NCBI lineage: Eukaryota > Viridiplantae > Streptophyta > Pinopsida > Cupressales > Taxaceae > Taxus > Taxus wallichiana. The sequence goes on along the minus strand of CM031243.1, from coordinate 167,346,565 downwards.
AAAAGAACTGATTTCTAGATTGCTTCTTCAAGTTGATTTGCAACTTGTCTAGTCTTCTTAATTGAGTCCCAAATGGACTCAAAATCTGAAATAGATCATTAACCTTGGGCTTCAAGAAGTGCAACATCACACCCTCGAAAACTCAAGTTCCCGGCCTCGGTGTCTTTTTAGGATTGCAAAGAAATATCTTCAATCTTCCTTAAGTTTGCTAGCATTGCAACATTATTAGGACGAACTAAGGGCATAGGGGTAGGAGTCATACTTGTTCCTAGAAACGAGAAGGCTAGTACTGCCCGTTGATTCAACTCCAAAATCCCCTCTTCTCATTTTCTTTAAGAATGCATCCCTAAGATCCGTGGTGTCCTTCCTAAGTTGGGCCACCTCCGCTTTCAACTCTATGTTTTGTTCTTTGAGGGAAGACACATTCTCATAATTATGTTCTGTTATTTATATTGTTTTGTTATGTTTTTGTCTTGGAGCATTTCATGTAACACCATGGCTTGTGCTACAACTCATCCAAACACAAAATATATCCACATTGTTTCACAATTTCCCCAGCCACATCCACTTTGTTTCACAATTTCCCTAGCCTTCTTAAGAGTAATGTCTTCATCAACAGTTATCTTGCCTTTCTTGGGTGGATGTTTGAAGCTTGAGATGATTGTATCTGTTCCGTTTGCCTTCCTCTATAAGTATACTCTTCCCCTTTAGATATTTTCTCTTTAAAAGCCCACAAGGAGGGTTTAGAATTCCTTCGGGTGGATAAAGGCATCATCAACAATTACATTTTTCTCATCCCTAATTTTTTGGCCATCCAGGCTCTTCTCATCAAAAGTGGGAATAATTTCCAAAATATTAGGATCATCGGGTTCTGTTGGCTCCTCCGGCATCTTTCTACCACAATCTTTGAGATAAGTCCCTACTAAATTTGTATCACCATCCTAGGGTAAGGAGCATTCTCTATTGGAGGCATTGAAGTTTGTTGTGGTGAGGAAGGTGCTTGGATAGGGGCAAAGGCTATGGAGGGAGATTCATTACCCATTGTGTATGTATCATCATAGGAAGTGTCAAGCTAGGAATTATGGACTATGAAAACAAATTATATCTATGCAAATTGTTGTCCACAACACACCCCTAATTTCACAAGTGAGATCATGGAACCTCTTGACCTTCACAAGGTAGTCCAGAATTCCACACCCTTTGCTTTGTTATATCTTGTGCGCAATCCTCCTTTTCGCAAGCATTTCATGCCTTAGTCCTTTTTTTGGGTCCCTCTATGATTGTTTTCTCTCACACCCTTCGCAAATATGCTTATTTTACATGGCACGAAACATTTTATACAATGTCGCATCTTGGACGCATCCACTCACCTTCACAACAAAGAGCATTATTGCACAAGTTCGTCGTGCAATGCTTTCGCCTATTCTTGAATGCCTGAATCCTTCAAGTTTAGCTGAGCCTCTTTTCGCAACCCTTTTGCATTCAAAACTAGCTTCGTGCGATCTTTGTGCAGCCGCAGTCCGAGTCTAGAGAACCCCTTATTGCTTCGTGACACTTTCACTCTTAGGCCACACAAAATTCGAGAAACTTCCGCACACTCCCAACACTTAATCAATTTCCCACTCGCGTTAAACAAGCTATTTCACCGATTTAAGGCCACATGTCTCCAAATCGGTGTGTTCGAAACATGAAAGTCCAAGCAAGCCTAAGGGCTTCCCGAACACGGTAAAACCAATTAAGGCCACGTATTAAAGATCAATACCGGAAAAATATAGAAGATGAGGGAAGTTTAAGGGCTTCCCAAACGCAGCTGCGCCAATTTGCACCACGTGTCCTAAATCGGTGCCCTATCAACTATATGACCCAAGCTAATTTTCAAAAGACTTCCCGAGAACGACAAAACCAATTTTTGCCACGTGTCGAAGATCTAAACACTACGCAATGGACTAGATAAAGAATCACACGCCTATTTGTGTGCGCCCTATAAGTATTTCTACCTTTGCTTAATTTACTACACACACAATGCTAATTAGTCCCCCTTGTTCACTTTGTGTATGAAGGAGGACTTTGAAGAAAAGCACTAAGGATGGATGCGGGTGTGGCCGATATACAAGAAAGAAGGTGTTATGCTCATTGTGTGCGGGACCAAGGAAGCCACCACTATGCGAAGAATTCCGCGCAACGCCATGAAAGTCCAAACATGTATTTCATCAGGCAAACCATCCGCGCACATCGTTGCACGTCACAAACCAAATATGCACAAAATGACAAAATCTCAAGTCAACCGGGAGGCGAATCGGATTTGCTCGCAAATCACAATGCCCTATCCAATCAATTTGTCAAGACCTCATCCCAAGATATGCCATGTCTTAAATGAAGAATTTGACTTATGTGACCAAACGTGCCTTACTCCTCGCGACCCGCAAAATCTTGGTGTGTCATATTTAAACTTGTTCTTTGAGCCTTGTAATATTTAATGAAGATCTTCCTTCGCAGAAGATGTTTTATGACATGACGAGACTTCTAGATGGCCAACTTTCCATTCAATGTAATTCGACTACGCATCTAAAGCATGAATACTATATTGTTAAATCCAAGTTGTGAAGAGCCTACCACCATTAATGCTTGTAAGCATTGTTCATTTAGGTTTCCTATAAATACCCAAATCGAACTCATTGTAAAGATCCTTGAATTTGGAATAGAAAAGCTTCTAAGAGTTTTATTTGCATTTTGCTTTTTCTCACTTCACTATCCACGTTCTCGACCTAAGTCAACTTCGCATTTACAATGTTGTGGTTCGATAAGTGCTAAGGATTCATTTTTTTGATTCAACGCAATACCTTCCTTTAGTGGCTAGGAGATCAAAATCTCATCCAACGGCGTTGCACACCGTCTCTTGATGTCCCGAGTCCTTCCTCTCAAACTCTCGCGCCTACCTATGTCATGATCAATAAGATACTAGTCGAGCACGGACATGGTTTTCATGATCCTTGGTGTTCAAACGAGCAGAGCAAACCGCATAGATTTGCTACTTATTCTCTTTCTACCCTACCCTACTCTCTTTTGCACTTTTTATCAACTTTGTTAGTGTTAGGATTAAAAGCTTGTAATATGTTTCTAATTCGCCATGTACTTTCATATTACAAGTAATACTTATAGCTGAATATATAGCTTATTGGCTTTGCGCAATCATTAAGCTATGAATGAATATTAATCAATTGTTTGCTTGCGAAATCCCTCAAACCCACTTCCCGTGATGCGGTCCATAGCCATTAGTTTCCCGCACTAGCTAGGAACATCAACGAACCAGCAAATGCCCTTGTATTGATCATAAACAACCACTCTACCTTGTCTTGAGCTATTCCTAACCTATCTTTAAGCCACCAAGACACGGTGGGAACAAAACCTTGGAATCGGGAACTCCCGCTCCCGCACCGAATTGCCTAATATGCCTTCCCGCTCGTGCGCCTTCCTTTTCAAGAGAGGTGGAGCCTTGCCCATTGCCGAGACTTTGTCTAGGTTGTTTGCACTTGTGCACGCCCAACTACTTCCCAACTATAACTTCCCTCAACGTTGTTGAGGGAATCGAAGCTCAACACTTGTGGAGATCAACACAAACCAAACTTGTATTCATTGACTAAAGAATAAAATGCAAATATATCTTTATTACAATGAGAATAATCATCCAGTTCATCTCTAAGATGACTGTTTAGTTCATCTCCAAGATGATGTTTAGTTCACCTTCGGATATCCCTCGAGATTCCACAAGAAGACAAATGCCTACTTCTAGGATTGATAAATATGCCTATTAGGATTGATAAATATTATGTACAATAATATCACATCCCCCTTAATTCGTAGTGGTTATAGTGAGACCATGCATGCCTCTAAACTTTTCAAATTTCTCTCTTCCTCGGGATAACCTTTGGTTGCTCTACATTGGACAATGCAACAATTTGATACCGCACGCCTTTCACATAATGACGAATTGAATGATATTTGGTGTTTATGTGTTTGGTTCGGTTGTGAAATATCGCATTCTTGGCCATCGTGATCAATCATCAAGTGTTATCACCGTGAATGGTGTAGAAGAAACATGTTTTACCTGTAAACCTGCAAGAATCCTTCTAAGCCATAATATTTCCCTAGTTGCCTCTGTTCTACCATGTATTTTGCTTCTTTTGAAGAATATTGTTGGCACTAATTGCTTCTTTGACTTCCAAGAGATGCTTGTTGTTCCTAAGTTCATCGAGAAAATTTGTCCTCGACTCCTATAGTCAAATTACCTCCATAATCATAATCTAAATATATACCCAATTTCCAATGGTGTTACATGAATCTAGAAAGACCACCAAAAGTAAAAGAAATGTCTAGTCTAGTTGTGCTTACATCATTCAAAATTCCAATGTGTTGTTTGTACTTAGTTGCATTTGCAAGTTCTAGATTATCATTTAATGTTAGCTTTAAATTGTGTTCCATAGGCGTGCTAAATGGTTTGCACTCTATCATTCCAAATGTGCTCAAAATTTCACATATGTATTTATGTTGTGTAATGAAGATGTACTTTAATTTTGAACCACCTCAATACCCAAATAGAAACGAAGGCATCCCAAATCTGTCATGTCAAATCCTTTCATCGATACTACTTTGATTTTCGCAATGTATCTCTCACTTTGTTTCTTGTGAGGAGCAGATCGTCCATATATAAAACCAGAAATACAATTGTTTTGTCAATCAATTTGACAAATAGAGTTGCATCTTCAAATTCAAAATGCTGAAAGTTCATGTTCAAGAGGTGCTCAATGAGCTTTTCATACCATGTTCGAGGGGCTTATTTCAACCCACAACAATTTTTCCAAATTGCACACTTTGTGCTCTTGGTCATCTAACGCAAATCCTTCTAAGTCAAGTACATTCTTTCCTTGATATCACCATTCGGATAAGTAGTTTTTATGTCCATTTGATGAACTTTCTATCCATTACGTGTCACCAAAAGCAATAAAGTCAAATAGTAGTCCATTTTGTTATAGGTGCAAACGTGTCATTATAGTTTATCCCTTCCTTTTGGACAAATCCTTTTGTGACAACTCGTGCTTTGTTTTTGTCAAGTGAACCATTTGTTTGGCACTTGTTGCAAAATACACACTTGCAATAGATTGGTTTGATTAATTCAAGGCCATTTTGTTATAGGTGCAAACGTGTCATTATAGTTTATCCCTTCCTTTTGACAAATCCTTTTGGACAACTCGTGCTTTGTTTTTGTCAAGTGAACCATTTGTTTGGCACTTGTTGCAAAATACACACTTGCAATAGATTGGTTTACTGAGTTAATTCAAGGCCATTTTGTTATAGGTGCAAACGTGTCATTATAGTTTATCCCTTCCTTTTGGACAAATCCTTTTGGACAACTCGTGCTTTGTTTTTGTCAAGTGAACCATTTGTTTGGCACTTGTTGCAAAATACACACTTCGCAATAGATTGGTTTACGATTAATTGAACGATCAACCAACTTCTAAAACCCATTTTCACAAAAGCAATCACATTCACTTTTCATCACTTTTCTCCATACATCCAACTTTTACTCATGTCAAGGGAGGTTGGTTCGAGTCAAAAGCATTATTGACTTCTTTTGTATGATTAAAAGTTGGGTTGTACACTCGTGCACCCCCAAGGTCTTCAAGCAGTTTATCCATTTTCTAATTTGTTTTGTATGTACTTTTGGTGCATGTTTTCCCTACTTCATCAAGTATGACATTTGTGAGTGTCTACATGAGCCACTTAAGCATCTTTTTATGTCTCTTGTGAAACAATTGGTGCCTCGTCCCTATTCTAAAGCTCCTCCTTTTCTCGACAACCGCCCTCAAACACTTTCTCATCCTCTAATGAAGTTTAAATTTACACTACAAGGGTGTTTCATTTTCAATTACACAAGATTATACAGATTCAAATGATTCCCAATTACATGTCACCTTTGTAGTGTCCCCAAATGGACACTTTTACCCCAAATGGCTTTTGGCAAAACCTCATTCCAAAGAACAATTTCTAAATAATTTATAAAATATTACAATGCAGATCTGAATTTTATACATGCATGGCAACTTGCATAGGAGATGAAAACCACTCAAAACTGATGCAAAACCATTGAATATTTAACTCAAACAACTCAACAAATATTGCAAAGGTGAAATCATAAAAGAAATACCAGATTCGGTCTTCAAAATAGGCTGATTTTATTTTATAAAAAAACTACAGATAGCTGTCCTCAGACACAACTGAAAAGTACAAAACCCTTGAACCAAAAATTATGCATGTTGGTTGATCTGACGGTGGTTGACATGCGGATCAAATAACCTCTCTCTAGCACTAACAAACCCTTGAAATTCTCTGAAAATCTGAATTGGGTAATGCTCCCAAATAGCAAACTAGGGATGGATCTTTCACCACTAAAGAGTGCTTTGCTAGCTAAGAGTGGATCTCTCACCACCGAAGCTAGGGTTCCTCTAGAATCTTACTTCCACAAGCAAAGAGTGCAGCCAGCAAAAGCTCCAAATATCTGTATGAGTGAATGCATGAATCCCTCTCCCCAAGCGCTTCCTTTTATAATTTCTCATTCGCAACCAAAGGGCCCCAAAACCCCTAATCGCCCCTTGGGAAAAACCCATGATAAAATAAATAACTTAAGTGACTTTATCACCCATATGCCAAAAAGTGCACTTAAGTCACCCCAATGAAGAATTAGAACATGAAGTACCATATATTCACCCATCACTTAAGTCATCGACTAAATATAGCATAAAGTACCTTAGGAAGCATCTCACAAACCTTATTTCACTTAAGTCACTTCAAAGTAGGTGTCCAACTCCAAAACATAGCATATAAGTGAAATGAAGATACAAACCACACCCAATAACCATCAATTTCACTAGCCCCTCGGGCATAACCAAGGCTAAGACAAATGAAAAACCTCTTAGGCCATTTGCTCGAAATGGGGACATTACTGACCTCATTGTTCGAATTGCTTTATCTATCACCTTATTTACATCAAACTTGGCAAATATCGCAAGTCTATTCAATTGTCAATCTATGTTGCATATGTCCTTTGCGGTTTCACCAACAACATCTCTTGCAATCGAAGTTTCTTATTCTTTTCATCAAATAACCCGTATGCATTTCAAGATTTTGAATATCCCAAAAGGATGCATTTTTGAGTTATGTGGTCCAACTTAATCCTTCTCTTTTGTAATCAATGTGTAACATATGGATCGAAACCTTAAAGATGTCACATTGAAGGAAGATGACCACACAAGAAACTTCATATGGAGTCTTCATTTGAAGGGATGTTGATGGTGATCCATTTCGAGAGAAGTTGTTGTTTGAGCTACTTTTGCCCAAAAATGCATATTGACTCCTTGAAATACAACATTACTCAAACCATGTTCATCACAATTCTATTCATCGTATCGTAGCTACTCCATTTTGTTGAGGAGTGTGAGCGACTGTTAGATGATGTTTGATCCCATTTTGCTTCAAATAGGCCTCAAACATCTTTGAAGTGAATTCACCACCATTATCATTAATCCCGAAGCGCCCCAATGCGGTATTCACTTCAATATCAATGATGGTTCGAAACCTTTGAAAAGTTTTGAAAGTTTCTGATTTTTGTTTTAGAAAATAGATCCATGTTGTAGTGATCAATAAACAGCACGAAGTACTTATGACCACCAACAAAAATAATTGGTAGAGAGCACAAATCAGAGTGAACTAACTGCAACTTTCTATAAACTTTTCATTCCGATGTTTGAAATGGTTCCCTTAAGTGCTATGCCGAATGAAGGCTTCACATTTTTAAAATTTCTTAAGCAAGGTTGGCAATCCTACAACATTATGTTCTTGCATTGTGCAAATGTTGTCATAGTTTGTGTACCCAAATTTGTCATGCCAATAAAGACTTGGTGACAACCCTTCTACGAGATGAGCAAAGTTCTTTGAGATCGAGCGCCACCCCGAGTTTTAGTAACTTTCATTCCTCAAATCTAGTCATTACAGCAGTTTTATCACATTTTCTTGTGATATTTACTTCTTCATCCAATAGAATGGAGTGGCCTTGAGAATTAGCGCCAAGGACAACAAGTTTGTTTTTAATTGAGGAAGGTATGGGCCATTTTTAAGAATGGAATCTAGAAGACCTAGAGACTCAAGACAAATTGTCTCATTACCTTCAAGTTGTAAATTTGATATGTTTGTAAAGTATATCAGACTTAAACTTTTTCATGGTACTCAAAGAAGTCCTTTTGAAAAGTGATGGCTTGTGTAGCGTTGGTGTCTAGGACCCAAGCACCACACTAGGATGTAGCTACTAAAACATTATTGACTTCTTCTTAAATTGAAAGCATAACTTCATGTGTGAAATGAGTAGAGTTCGATTCTTACACTTTCTTCGTTTCTTTGCTTGTTTCTTTTCATTTCGATAGATCTCAATTTTGTCCAACAATGTCTTGCATTCGTGTGTCTCATGACTCCCTTTCCGACCACAACATTTGCAGGTTTTGTTCATCCTTTTGTGTAATGTCCCTTTCTCCGGGCTAGTTCATTTTGAAGACCTTGGGTCCATTCCATTTCCCGTGAGCATAAAGGGAAAGAGCAAGGGAAGTATTTGATGTCATGATTGTTAGTTGATTTTGTAGCTTTATATTATTTTCAAGCAACTTTCTATTTATGACTTAGAAAATTCAAGTTGGTTCGAAAAAGTGCAAATACCAACTTGAAAAATAAAAAGAAACTTATATTTCTACAAGGAGGTCAGTCCTCTTTGGGGGGATCATCCTTTTATTTTTGGTGCCATCTTTAGCTATATAAAGGGGTTGTTTGGCTTGGAAAAGAGGGACACTTACTTTGGAATTCATTTTCTTTGAGTTGGAGCACAAAATTGCTTTCTCTCTCTTCCATTGAGGATGAAAACCCTCCATGGAGGTCTATTAAGGACGAAGCCCCTCAATAGCATTCAGATTTGGGGATGGAAACCCTCAAAATTTGCATAAGGTGGTCTCATTTAGAGATTACATTGGGCTACATTCAGATTTCTTTGCTGCACTATCTGTTTTTAGTAATTTTCAGCTAGGGCATATCAGTTTTGCATAGTTTTGAGTGTGGAACAGCCACAAGAGTCCGTGTTGGATCAGCACAAGGGTTTGGACAGATTTTCAGTCCATTGGGTGGAAGTGTCATACTTTGGAGGGTTGTTTGGCCAATTTCAGACCCTATCCTAGGGTAGTGAGCCCTCCTTGGGAGAAGTTCATTGGTTTCAGGGCACGGCAACTCACTTTCCTCCCGTATTTGGATTCTTCGTATTTTTGGGTGCTGATTGTACTTTCCGGAATTGTATTTGGTCCTTGGAATAATTATTTCCGCCATATCTGTGAATGTACTCGATGTTGTCATAAATTTAAATAAATAAAATCAGTTGGTGGCTTGAATGATCATTTCCTTGTTGCTAAGTGTTCTACAAATATTTCTAAACCTTTGGAACCATCTAGGTATATTTTTATTTGATTACTTTGGGATGAAATTGCAAAAAAATGATTGTTGTTACAAATAGATCAATTTGTTGTACTTCCTGTCATACATTTTCAGTTTGTTATCTATTGGGGTTTGTGGAATATCTGTTTATTTAAGTTTTGAGCCCGAAAGGGACATTACATTTTGTTTCTCCTACTGTTGACCATTATTCTTGTTAGATATGCATCCTCACCCTCTATATCTTCCCTTGCCTCTATCACTAGAAGTGGAAGCCTTATTGGAAGAATTGCCCTTTTGATGAGCATAGCACATACATCCACTTAAGCTTTCAGTTTATCTTCCAAATGGCTTTTCTCTTTCAGCCATTTTGTCAACCAATTGATCAAGAGTGTCTTCAACAAATTGCTTGCCTATAAAGACTCTAAATAGGTTGAGTATGTGGGAAGAAGAGCTATGAAAACAATCATATACATCAATTTTGGCATCAGCAACTTCTACATCATACATAAAGCATGGAATTTTGACACCGAACTCATTACATCATCATTTTTCAACTCAAGATTGAACAATTTCAGTTGCAATTATATGAAATCCAACTTTGAATGAGAATCATAAAATTCTTTAGCTTGTATTGTGCTTCCCAAGGTGTGTTGCACCATTGTATATGATGAAAAAAGACACCATCCATTGAGACCCTCATCAAATTCAATGCCTTAGAACTATTTTGCTTACATATCTCGTGATTCTACCTTAATTGGTTCCTTTGGTTGTCCCTTTCCATCACAAAGGGCAAACCACAAATCTTTGAAGATGAGAGTGTTATCAACTTGTCACAACTAGTTCAACATGGTGTCCTTTCTAATCAAAGGTGTCGCAACAACTGAATTTATTGAATACATTTTGCTATGAAAAGAGATGAATTGGTTCTTTATGACTCCAAAAGGTTCTATTTTCTATATACCACCAAACTGATATACCAAACCTCTTGATATGCTCACCCTTCCTATATACCCATCGATACATGGAAGAAACTCATCCTTTCGATATACCCATTAGTACGTAAAAAGACATTAAAGCACGTGAGAGTTGAATGGTACATAGTACCCAAGTAGTGCATGAAAAGAATTTGCCCTATCAATGACACCCGCTTGGCAAGAAAACCTCGTACATGCACATAACTTCCATATATGTTTGGTATTCCTTACTTTTGGGATTTACATCTAGCGATAGACACAAATGGGTAACAGAGGGAACAAGGAAATGAAATAAATTCTTTGTTTCTCCCCGACAATTTATAGGGATGATGTCATAAAAGTCATTGTTCTGCAACTATATTAGACTATAAATGCAAAGTAGTTCAATTCGACAACATCACTCATAAACGCAAACCAAAGGCGCTATTGATACTAAACATTGTGATTTGTTTTAGTTTTGCATAATTTGTTTTGTTTTTCAAACCTTGCTTGATTTTGAAATTAAAATTGCTTGAGATTGATTTACATAATAAAATTCTCGAAATGAAATATTTTATTTCAAAATTAAGAATATTCCTCCCAAATTATTTGCTTTTCCAAATTAAAAAGTATAAAATAGAATTTTCAATGATTAGGTACTTAGTTGAGCCTTGTTTAAGGCTTTCTCCTCGCCCACGTGGCCTTTGTTATCTAATCGTGTTCATGAAGTGTTAGCAAGGATCTAAGGTTTTTATCTATTGCAAGTCCCTAAGGAGGTGTCACACACTTGCAAGCCCTAACATCAAATAATGAAGTACATTTCTGCGTCACCACCAAAAGTTACAAAGTGCCGGTGGATACCCATCCAAAACAATACAACTCATGACCCAACCATACCATGCTCCCAACAAGTTGTACAATTCCATACCAACTTGGTTTGAGTCACAATGCCCGAGACAAAGCACCTCCAAGTCATTTCCAACCTTCTCACCACTTCGCACTCCCAAATCACACCTTTGCCACTATAATCAACTAAGTACACTTCCCCTCTTGGGTTTTAAGCAATCATTTCTATCATTATATCTTCGTAATTTGTTTTAGGATCTATATTCGAGTTTGTGCATTAATATCTATTAATTAATCAAAATATACAACTTGCACTACCCTTATGCCTTTAAATAAATAAGAACGTAAGTTACCCCAAACCCGTATTTATTTATTTAGGGTGTAAACATTTTACTTTTGACTTTCACCTTGATATTGTTCTCTTACTAATTTCGAGAACTCTCAAAAGGTGGTGAGGCAACCATAACAAAACATTCTTAGATAAGAACTTGCATATTTTACTTTGATATGTATGCATGCACGAAGTCAAGGTGGGGCATTACATAGATACCTAATTTTGATAAGAGACTAATTAATTATCATGGTGCTAGTGCGTTTATGTGTTTATTGATCATTGGTCCAAGTTAGGCTCCTATTGGCATCTATTCCTTCTATTGTTCAACTTTCAACTTGTTCCCCTTGTGTCTTGTGTGACTTTCAACATCTTCAACCTTGTATTTGTTCCTCACGACGACTGTTATATCTCTTTCCAACTCTCTATTCTTCTTTGTTTGTCCTTATTTTTCTCTCTTCCTAGTTTTCTCTCTCCACCCTATTTTCCAAATGTTCTAGGCTTTTTTACATAACTGTACTCATACAGCTTTGGCTCATCTTTGTGGACCCTTTTTCCCTTTGCTTGCGAGCTCGCTTGGGGGTTTGTGTGCCTTTTTATCAACTTTTCTCACTTGTGTGTTGGCATGTGCACAAATAAGATCCTACTTTGAATTCAAAAAAGTATGAATACATGAGTTCATTAATGCATTTGGACACATAAAAAGTCACAAATTTAATAAAGTTGAGTAATAGAGATGTTGTACAAGCAATAATTATTGTTTCCAAGGGCTTCCCCATGTCGAAAGTAGAATTCAAGCGTTTAAAGAGCATTATAGCATTTACTAGTTGTTTACATCCATTCAAAAAGATTAGGGTTGGGACACTTGCATACATTGGATTGTTTGTTGATTTGCATCGTGTTGATTGTTGAACTATTCCATACATGAATAGCTTAAAGTTAATAATAATGGGGTTAACACATGCCACCATTAACATCCTCTGTTTTTTATGGGTTTTGCAAGGTGTTGAGGCCAAAGTAAGGTTTGGAGAAAGAACGGTTTCCTTGTGGTTCACAAGAAAACTAGGAAAAGCAAGAGAGGTTTACTAAGTCCAAAGCCAATTGATTGCATTTGCCATATTAGTTTCACATTTTTCAAAGGGTGCCATTTCTATACTCCTACAATTCTAACACAGCCATTTTTGTACTTGAACTGAAATAGTCAAGTGGGTTGTGCAGCACCAGTTTTTGGGTTCAATTCACCTTGTTGTCAATGTCTTTCATTGTCTGTCTCTGAAAATTGTCTCCAGATTTGTGATAAATTGTGTTTTATAATAAAAACCCTAATTCTCTAGTCTTTTCAAGCACTTTAATTATTACAAATATTTTCCAGCTTATCTTATATTATAGATTAAACTCTATTTTATGTGATTTGGCCTCCGCCTAATTTGCTGTTTTGTATTATATTAAACTTAATTGTTATTAAATGTGGATGATTGTATTGGATTGTTAGTGAAAACCATTTTCCATATCTATAACGTTAAGTTTTTTGGAATGTAAAGAGGGAGAGAGAGAGAAATATATTTTAGTGGGAAAAACTTAAAAAGTCATAAAGTGCTATGTAAAAAAAAATCCAGGATTTTTAATACTATCTCTGTGTAATGTCCCTTTAGGGCAAAAATGACAAAATTACGGATTTCCCGAATTCCTACTTTTTATCCTTAAAGCAGAAGTAATGGAATACTGATTTTTCCTTCAACCCTAATCCAAAAGACAGCACTTTCAAAATTTTGAAAAAAATACCCTTATAGATGAAAACACAAAAGTCTGAAAATGCCCTTTTATTGAAAGAAATCTGACTAATACAAACCCAGAATTTTATTGCAAACCCTTGGGAAAATACAAAATTTCTATATGAATTGACAGCCCTACAGCAAGTTTAATTTCTTCCTTTTTACAAACAGAAAATCAACAAAATAGAAATACCCACATGGGCCAAAACATTGAGAAATCCTCTTGGTGCATGCATATGATGGGAAATAATTTTTACAACCAGCAGATGGATATATTTCTATTTATTTTGCAGCTGAAAATGCAATTTAGAAACAGCTGACCATATGTTGCCAAATACAAAGGTTGGATGGCTGGAAACTATGCCCTATGGCAGATTAAGGGCTTAGGCAAGCCCTAGCACCAAAACACCCCCTTTCGCCACTGAAATGACCTCCCAAGGGGTTCGTCCCACTTCCTTAGCACTTCAACCAACCCTAGAAATGCTCAAAACTGTGCAACAACCCTCCCACAGACGATTCCATCTGATTGGTGGCTATCCCACAGTGGAAAACTCTGAAAATCTGATCTGTATGTGTGCCCTAGCTGCCAACCTCCGAAAATGACCTTGAACTGTGACCCAACTCTGAAAATCTAAATTTAAGCTCAAGTGTGATCTCTGAATGAAATCGCCAAACAGATGTTGAGGGTTTTCATCCCCAAATCTGTATGCAAAGAGGGTTTTCATCCTCAATAGCTGAAATGTTGAAGCAACAAAAATAGAAATGATGTTATGACCAAAGATATCTCAAATAACCCCGCAATCTTCTTTTATAACTTTTTATGTCATGTTCCACAATGAAAGAGTCCCAAAAGCAACTTTCCCTTTTCTATTTCCTCATTGATATTGCTTTATTAACAGTTACTTTTTATAATAATAAAACATAAGTGTTTTTATAAAGTTACTTTTTGACATTTAAGTCATATTATTAATTTATTATACTTTATTTAAAAAGGGGGCATGACACTCTGCATCAGGTGATGAACCACGGAGTAGTGAGCCGAACAAGAAAAACAGTGCTTGGCAAGAGTACAGCTGCTGACCACTAGAGAAGGCTGATCCGTCTCTGTCCCTCTGAACTATCACACAAACCACAGCAGAACAAAAAGGTTGATAATGATTTGCACATACAGGAGCAATAAATAGGGTTGTTTCAGGAGAACATGATGAGACAAATGATCTGTAGACCAGATCCTTCAGAAACTAGATCTGTCAAGTGGACAGCAAGTTAAAATTAGTGGAGATTTCAGTATTATAATGGGAGAGGTGAAATGTCTGATGCCAGAATCTTGGCCCATAAGGAAGGAACCAAATGAGGCTCCAAGCATACATCAAAAAATACACAAAGACAAAGAGCAGCAAGAGAGAATAAGCCGCAAAAAGTGTTGTACACTCTTCATTAGCATGGTTAAACAAATTCACAAGGATAAGGATGTGTGTCGGCTGGATAAGGGGAAGCTCAATAGTGCATGCGAGATAATTACAAGAAACCAGATTGCTACAAGAGTAATTCTCGTCATGGTCAAGCTTAAGCTCAAAACAAGAAGCAAGAAAAGATGCACATTTCTAACTTCTTAATCAATTACACTCGCTAACAGCAATTCTCGAATGAGCCAAAAGGAAGTTATGTCGCATTAAGACTTCTATAGTTCAGAAGTATTTCTCAGTTTGGTATATTTGTTGTTACGTAATAAAGACTAAGCATTACTTAGCATGCCATCGACCATATGTGGTTTTTGACAAACTGTAAGGCATAGCAACACTGTCCCAACAGATACATTAGCGACTTCATTCTTTTTTTAAATAATGTGATATTGTCTTGCATGTTCTCACAAGAACTAGTCATAGTTTTAAAATGAAAAAACAAAGTACATCGTAAACACAAACAAACTTTCACAGATTACCAGAGGCGTTTGATGGTTGCAGGCAGTTTAGGGTTAGCACATATAGTTTTCAGTCTGCAAAGCACCCGAACTACATTTCCATCAACCACTGGTACAGCCTGCATGTAAAATGAATGGTATTCACAATATTACATGATCCAGCTATAGTCACTGTCTACATACGCAGGAGCAATTTAAAATTTGCAATATTATGAATTGCTTACAGTGTACTGAAGTGTGCTATTTTGTGTACACATGTTAATGCAAAAAGTTGTTACGGGCAGCACATGGTGTAGAACAAGATGGAATGCTAAAACGTATCACCTGCTTGAAAGCAATTGAAGCAATGGCCCCAGCCGTATAATCACCAATACCAGGAACTTTCCTCAGACTTTCCAATGTGCGGGAAATGCACCTCCCTGATTTTCTATAATTTCTTTTGCTCCCTGCAACCAAACCCATAAAAACTTAGAATAAATAACAAAAGCATATTAGAAACCCTGAAGGAAAAAGAGGTTGAATTTGAATCATTGTTTCAAACGCTCTCCCCAAGTCTCGGTTATTAACTTAATCCTCGACAAGTCCTTCAATAAGAAAATGCAAATAAATTGAAGAAAACAAAGAAGGTAACATTTGAGGAAAAGATGTTGGGTGGCTTTGGAAACATGATAAATGACATTTTATTTTTGTGTACAAATCAGCAAATATGAAGGGGGTGGGGTATGCAGGAGGGGTTGGGCAGTAGGCAACATCTTTCTTCTTTGAAAGATTACAACGATTAACGGTTCAGTTTCAATCATGACGACTTAGATCAAATATGCTACGAATTGAATTGGACAGCAGGGATGAAACAGTGGTAGGGTAATTTGCATGAGTTATTAGTGATCATATACAGGTTTAACGCCAGGGGATTGTAGGAGAAGACGCCACCGTGAATTATTAATAAAAAGATATATGTACAGGGCTGTAATTACCAAGTTACCCAAGGCTATTAAGAAAAAGAAGATAGGAAGTATAACTTATATTTAATGTAAATACCTCCAAGAGATAGCGGGCACGGCGGTAGTAACCCAATCCAGCCCACATTTGGTTAACCTCCTGTTCCCACGGGCAAAGGATTAGTGATGATGTTATCCAGAGGAATGTATTAGTATTAATGGTGAAGTTACCTCTTGAGAAGCCTTGGAAAGATGACGAAGCGTAGGCCATCTGTCCATCCAACGAGTGTAATAGCCCACTACAGCAGCCACCCTCGTCTGCTGAAGCATTACCTCCGACACCCATACTGCATATGCTCTGTCTTTCCTCTCCTCTTCCTCTTCCTCACCCTGGTTTAACCTCCAAGGCAACACACGCTGGTTTGCATAATACCAATCAAGGAGACACTGCGAGATTGATGATGCCTCTTCCCCTTTAAAATCTTCTATGTCTGGAACAACAACAACAACGCTGGTTTGAGTCTCTGCTGCGTTGTTGTTGTTGTTGTTGCAGCTTGTTACTTGTTTGGAAGGGGATGGAGATGTGTTGTTCTTCCTCTTCCTCTTCCTCTTGTTGCTGCAGGCAAGCAGAGTGGGAGGAGGGGAGGAGATTGAGAATTCCCCGTTCCCGTTCCTGTCTGCATTTGCATTTGCATTTTCCCCTACTAGTACTCTCGCTCTCGTGTCAGGAAATATGGAAATAAAAAGAGGGAGTTTTCAAATGCATTTTAGCAAAGTAACTACTTATACGAGTCTACGACGCCACCGACCAATTTGAATGATTTTGTTCTTTTAGGTCCTTGCGGAATGTAATGTTACTCCCATACTAAAAACAGGGGGTTTGTAGAGTAGTTGAAACTAGTTTAATAAGTATTGAAAAGGTATGTAAAGTTTGTAGGGTTATTGGAGTAATTTCAAAATGTATTTCCAGAGGAATAGTTGCCTAGGTAGTAAGGTAGCAAATATACGTATCCTACAATTAATCGACCATTATGTTAATGGCGAGTCACCTTTTGTGTAGCATTGCTCATACTAGTATAAAGATAGTAATATATTATCACGGGCAAAGCCAACCAACTTAGAAGGGATTGATTCTTTGATTGAACAAAGAGTGTTATAGTCATATAGAAGCAATTCTAAGATGTATGGAACCCACAATACCATCGTGTCTATCGTTGCCACCTTCGATGATGTCAAAAAGATTATCACTCAAACTAAAGATAGAGGAGTAGTACTCGATGGCCTAAATTTATTCCAAACTTGTAAAATCGATTATGCATCACTACTTTTGGTACCAAATAAAAACTCCCAAAAATAACTAGGTATCACATGCCCCGATTTAAAACCCAAGATACCCCAATGATAAAAAACCAAATTATGGGTACAACAACATTAATACTCCGGGTCAACTTAAAAGTGTGACACATATAACTTGATAAAATGACTAAAAATAAGAAAAAAAAACTTGTTAATAAATTTAATAAATATACATATTACAAGACAAAAGTTTTTCAAAAGTAGACCCTACCATGTTTTTTAAAATAGTATCTCCTTAACTATTCCATGTGATGGTCGTTTCTTATCATATCATTTTTTACTAATTTCCATGATTATTACCAAAATAAAATAATATATAGACAAATAAAATTCTATAAAATTAATTATTTAACTAAATTATTTTTTACAATCAACTTAATATAATAAACACATTTTACAATCATCAACATTAAGTAAACACCTTACCATATCTCCATTAATTAAACACCCCTCTTAAACCACATTTAAGTTATGAATAATTTAAACTTAAAATCGTTTCCAAGTCCCAAACACACTAATGTCCCACCGACAAAGCCATGATGACGTGTGGACCTATGACTTCAAAGAATAATAGCGGTACTAACAAATATATTGGATGAACAATTTAACTCCAAATACCCCACGTCATCAAAAATATGTCAATGCTAACCAAAATTGGATACCCTTTTCTTACTAAATCTACACGTTTTCAAACTCGCACGGTGTCAAATCGAATGGTCATGGAAAATGAAATGTAACAGAGGGTGATGTCTCGTTAAAAACCTACATTAAACAAATGAAAGGTAAACATCTCACGATGTTATAAAGGGGCACCACAACCTCCTTGATTGTGTTGGCATAGTGTACGGTCTAAATATGATGTGCACACGAAGAACAAGCTCCATAATGATTAATCTTGACATGAGGGCATTTATTCCGACATGAGGCATATTTCTCACAGCAGCAAATTTTGCCTAACTTATATAGTCTATCGGCTAATAAAAATGTGTAGACACAAAATCACACACTTTGGTACATTTATAGGTCCTAATGACTTACTACTATTCATACAATTTCTAAGCAAGAAAGTAATAATTGACATCTATCTTTGGCCTATTTTCTATCTTTCTAGTTTCCTCTTTGGACTTCCACACCCCATGACCCAGTCTAATCTTTGTTGCTTTATCTTTATTGACTCTAGACACTAGCGTCAACTAGGAATGCGGCACCCAGGTACCCTCGTCCCTTATGGGTGCCCCTGACCTCTTTCCACTTTACTCACTCTTTTTGGGCTTCTTTTATCTTTTGGGCATCTTATTTTCTTATGGATCGGTCTTCTAGTTGTCAATTACGAAATTCAACCAAATGAATCATATAAATACAAATATATGTGACCAAAATAAAGGACCAAGCTCTAAGCATCTATTATCACTACCTAAGGTTGCATCCAAAGGCATTCAAAGAGCATTAAAGCATCCATCTAACACTCACTCGAGGGACAAGGACTTCATTTTCGCCTACACACATAGGAGGGGAAATTCATTTTGACATCCACACATCTTACACAAGAGCTTCTAGGGCACGATTCTATCACACACGCATAAAACTACATGGAGTCCGAAATGTAGTGCGGTCTCGATTGTAAGTTCACTCGGTCGGGTGACTATCGGGGTCATTTGACTCCCCATTTACATCTTTTTTTTTTAGGATTCGATGTGTTTTGGGGTTTTGCAAGATATCTTTTGTTTTACATGTTCCATGCAAATTCTATGATCATCCAACAACATACAAAGCGACAAAAGCGATAACCTCGAGACACGGGAAAATTCATGTTCCAGCCACTTTCACTGCAATCATGGGTGCCTAGAAGTAGACTCAGCGCCCTAACCTAGCCCAAGCACACTAGTCCAGGTTTTTTGGCAATTCCAAGATTTTCTATGTTTGATTGCGGTAGTCTACTCCCTCAGTTCATCAATCTTCCACCCAAAACACTTCGGGATTAAGTGAATATCACTAAGTCTTTTATCCTCTCTCTTGCACCTAGGGTTTCATTTTTATCTACCTTATTACTTGTGTCAAATATGTGTTTTATCATTCATTTATCATATGTGACTATGTAATTAGGGTTTAACATTATTCCATATTTGTTAAATCATTTGGTGAACCCATCTCATTCAAACTCTCTTGGGTCCTCATCTCATCACTTCTTTCATTTTTCTAAGATTCTCTCATCATGGATATCTCCATTCATGATTTCTTGTTAGCCAATCCTGGATTGTAGAGATAAAATAATTTCTCTCTTGGCTAATACTTGCATTCCTTCTACTCATCTGGACATATTATATCAATCATTTGTAGATGCATTTTCTCAACAACTTACTTTTCCATCTGATATAGCTGACAATCTTTTTGTTTATGACAATGATCCTCCCCTATATATTATGGCTCACATTTATCACATGGGTATTAAGCGGATAATAATCGATAACATATATGAGCTCAATATTTGTACTTTATCACTCCTTAAGAATATCGACCTTTCCTCAGATAATGTTAGCCCATCATCGATTTCTATTCATGCATATGATTCTTCTATGTGTTCATGCATAGGCACTATTATTTTACATATCACCTTTGTCGGTGACACAAATTGTTCTTACGGTATTCTTTGTTATCGATTTCCCAATTCAATACAATTGGTTGCTTGGTAGGCCATGACTTCACGATATATGGCAGTTCCTTTACAGGTTCACGGTGTGTTAAATTCGTTCTGGGCTTTGAACATGCCATATCGTTGATCATAACCCATTTAGATAGTGTCACCTAGACCCAACCACTGCATTACCTACTCCCACTTTTATTACTGTTATGCATCTCGTTGAAGATCGACAATCCATGGATTATCCTGTCAACTTGCCTCCACTCAAAGGAACTATTTGTGCATTAGACATTGTCATATCCGCTTCATCCTCACCCCCTCCTACTAATGTTATGGTACTTTTAGGGGTCTATTCATACATTAGACATCATTTCACCTTCATTGTATTCTCATGAGTAGCCTATGTTTGTGTTTCCTCCTTTCACATGCACTTTTTCCATGAATAATTCTTATTGGCCACGCATTACATTCGATCCCACTTACTCTGACACTATTTGTACATATGATGGCTTGGCTCAACTAGGATTCACACTAGATGATCTCCTCCCTCCATCTCATTCTTCTCTTCTATATCATGGATATATTTAGATCACATTTGTTTATGGCCTTTCGTCTTCCATCTATGAGTCTTTGTTGCACGCACTTCTCGCACTTCTTCTATTACGCTTGGGTAGTCTTGGCTTGACTACATTGGTGGCACTTTGGATCTTGATCATATTAATATCACATTTCCCATGCCCTTCAGACGTGTTTCTATTTGCAATGATTCATCTCTCGACTAAACACCAAATCTTACTCGTTTGTGTGCACATGGTTGTACACTACCACGTTTCAATGATGAGGAATACGCAATGGGAATGTATAATTTACATCGAAATGGATCATTATACGATCAACCCCATATTAGTGCTTATCATGTCTTTAATGCATCTCCATTTAGCTTGGACCATGACAATGATTGTATCTTAGACAGTGTTACTCGATTCTTCTTCACATCATACGTTTGGGGGCATCATGCTTACTCCCCCTCTTAGCATTATCCGGTGTCTCACATTTCTATTATTACACTTTGTGCTTCACATGTAGTCTTTCTCATGCATCTTACACAACTTGATACACATAGCTTGTATCGTCATTACCCTATGACACATTCTAGTTGCACGGTTCATATTCAACTGTTGAGGGTCTAAATCTAAAATGAACCTCACAACATGCTACATTCTACGCTCCATGCTTCATTGATCTATCTTTCTAGTACATATTTTCAAACCATTTCCCTATGACGCACTATAGTTCCACGGATTTGTACTCGACTGTTGAGGGTCTAAATCTTAAATGAACCTCACCACATGCTACACTCCATGCTCTATGCTTCATTGGTCTATCTTTCTAGCACATATTTTCAAACCATTTCCCTATGACACACTCTTGTTCCATGGTTCATACTCGATTACCGAGGCTCTAAATCTAAAATGAACTTCACCACCTTCAATCTTCATGCTTTGTGCTTCATGATCTATCTTTCTAGTGCACACAATTGAAACCATTTCCGATGAAACATTCTTGTTCTATGGTTCGTCTTTTACTATCAAGGGGTCTCTTATAAATGAACCTCATCTTATACTCGTTTACATTTGCTCGGGGTCACGTTGTTCCTATCACATTCACTTTACATTTCATTCGAATCACACTCACAACATGTTGCATATCTTGGTTGCATATACTCTTGTGTGCTTATACTAGTTACATGTACACTTTGTTTACTATGTTAGATGGATATCCAAGTATGCAATTATCTTTTCTATATACACATGCACATTCACTTGTTCTTTGGTTGTGAATGCAAACTTTCTACATATCTCTACACACAACAATGATGTTTGGCATTGTACCTCTTACCGATCCTACCGAGGCTTCTAGGAAGTCTACATTCCTACCCTTACACACTATAGGTGTTATTGTTTCATTTTATACTACTTCTTATTCATACTAACACACTATTCTATCAATATATACATGCTTTCACATACTTTTTAATATTTTAACATGTTAATGGGTGTTTTGTGTACAAAATTTTTCTTGCAAGAACTATATACCACCATGGTTGTCGATACTTTACTTACTACTATTTGTCATTGTTTTCCATTGTTTATGTGTTTTTCCCTATGTCTTGATTATTCATTGATTGTATGATTTTGGCCGCTTTAGCCCTGATTGTCTTATGACATTGTGAGTGATGTCCCATGTTTTAAACCCACTTTTTGTGGTCTACATCATTGCTTGTTTACACTTTGTCTTCTATAGCATATTTGTCTCTTTTTCTACTAACACATATTTCTAGCCGTGTTGTTTACATGTGCATTAGTTTCTACCATGCACATCCCCCTGCAGGTATCGAGTTTTAGATCAGTTTTCGGTCCTCTCTCTTGAGTCACATCCTCCTTGTAACATCATATGCACCCCAAATGAGGGGGAATACATTGGGTGAATTAGTCACCCCATACAAAGTGGCTCAAAGTTTCAAGACAAGACTACACAAGACAAGAACAAAACATAATTACGAGACACATAAAAACCCAGATTCTAACTCGGTCCTCGCTTAGCACAAACACGAGTGCCGGATCATACAGACACGAGTGCATGGGCGTGCCCGACCTTTCCCGAGCACCTATGACCAAGGGGAAATTATAGTTACTTTCGATATTGACATGATTTTTAGTATATTATACATCACGAGCCTAATCCTCTAAAGCAATCGAATGCATTCTATCTTCTTTTTCTACTTGAATCAAACTGGATCAATTTGGATCAAACAAGGAACAGAGCGAGGATCACATCATCTGCGTAGTGGTGTATAAATTTTGGGAAGCGATCGGGGATGGAGAATAATACTAAACCTTTCTCCCCAACACTCTTATGTTGTGGATGTGTAAAAACTAAATCACGCACTTTGGGTATCTTTCTAGTCCTAATCACATACCACTATTCATATGATTCCTAAGAGAGAAAAGTACTAATTGATCACAGTCTTTAGCCATATTTGGTTTCTTTTTATTTCCTCTTTTGGTCTTATACTCATTTTTTTTTCCCGAGTCTATTTTTTCATACTTGACATTTCGACTTTGGACATCGTTGCCCACTAGGACGCTAAAGCACCAAGACACTCTCGTCCCCTCTAGGTGCCCGACCTCTTTATACTTTGCTCACATCTTTTGGGTCTTTTCTAGCCGTTTGGGCATCTTACTTTTTACTAGTCAACCTTTTAGTGGTTAATTACGAAATTCAACTAAGGGAATCATATAAATATAAATCTATGTGATCATAATAAAGGACCAAACACTAAACATCTACTATCACCACCTAAGGTTGCATCTAAAGGCATTTACAAGAGCATTTAAGCATCCATCTAGCATCCACACAAGGGAAAGGGACTGTATTTTTTTACATACACTTCATAGGAGGGGAAGTTCATTTTTCCATGCACACATATATTTACATTTTCTACATCTAGTTATTGCTCACTATCAAGAGTGACTTACACAAGATCCACCTAGGGCACAATTCATCACACACACAAGAAGAACAACATGGAGTTTGAAATATAGTGCAGGCGTCAAATCGTAAGTTCACTTAGTCGGGTGACCATCGGGGTCAGTTTGAATCCCCATTTGCATCCTTTTATTTTTAGGATTTGATTTGTTTTGGGGTTTGGTAGGTGCTTCTTTCTTCTTGCAGGTTTCAAGCGAATAAAAACGAGGTCCAACGAAGTATATGTGATCAAAGAAGACAACCAACAAACATCTCATGACCCTACGAAATTGGGGTTTATAACTTCTAAACAATCATAGGTGCAAAAATAGCTCTCTGGCGCCCCCAAACATCTCGTGACCCTGCATAAGAACCCTTATCCTGGATTTTCCAACACTCTTGTACTTTTCTAGGTCGATTGTGACATCCCGCCTATTTGTTTCACCAATTTTCTAGCTTGGCACATCTTCGACATCACTACGAATCAGCTAATTCTTTTTATCCTCTCATTTGTAACTAGGGTTTCATATTTTCAACTTACTTTGCTTGTGTCAAATATATACTTAATTATTTATATCATTACATTAGTACATATTTTAGATTTATCATTTATTTATTTCAATATTGCTTAATCAACATAAGATCACCTAAAAAATCGCACTTAGCATGAGATCACCCAAAAAAATTGCACTTGGCATGAGATCACCTAGAAAACTTATTCTTGTACAATGGTTTAGGACATTTTTATCATTTTCACTCTTCATGGATCAGGTGCACACATTCCTTTCACTAATTTTACACATTTTTACATACTTTTACATGCTTTTACATAGTTTTCATAACACATGACTTTGACTACTCTTTCACTCTTCTTTTGCAGGTTTGTCCTTAATACACAACAAGAAGCAGCCCCACATTAGCAAAAGCACAACAATGACAATAGGTACAAACATGACACAACACATACGCTTTACCCCTAGGGTCACTTCCTCTTTCTTAGCTTCCATGCTTCATATTTATCACTCCATGCTTTCTCTTGTCTCTTCAGTATGCTTTCGCCATCAATCTACATGGTTATCAAGTATGCATATGTTATCTACTTTATGTTATCGAGTATTCACTCAACAACATAAAGTGGAGGAAAAATGTACATAGAAAATCACACACTTGGGTACATTTCTAGGTCCTAATCACATACTACTATTCATATGATTCCTAAGTGAGAAAATTAGTAATTGACATTTATCTTTGGCCTCTTTTATGTATTTTTGGTGAACTCTTTGGAATTCCACACCCCATATCCCAATTTGAACTTTGTTGCTTTATCTTTGTTGACTTTGGACACCAGCGCTTAGCCAAGATGCTAGTGCACGTGCGTAGTTATCCCCTATGGGTGCCCCTAACCTCTTTCCACTTTAATCACTCTTTTTGGGATTCTTTTATTTTTTGGGCATCTTATTTCTTATGGGTCAACCTTCTAGTTGTCAATTATGAAATTCAACCAAGGGAATCATATAAATACAAATCTATGTGACCAAAATAAAGGACCAAGCTCTAAGCATCTATTATCACCACCTAAGGTTACATCTAAAGGAATTAAAAGAGCATCAAGGTATCCATCTAGCACTCACTCAAGGGATAAGGGACTACATTTTCTACATACACACAAAGGAGTGGAAGTTCATTTTGACATCCACACATCTATTTACACTGCTACATCTATCTATCACTCGTTATTAAGTGCATCTTACACAAGAGTTTCCTAGGGCATGATTCTACCACACACACAAGAACTACATGGAGTCTGAAATGTAGTGCAATGCTCGGTTATAAGATCACTTAGTCTAGTGATTGTCGGGTCGATTTAACTCCCCATTTGCATCTTTCTTTTTAAAATTTAATGTGTTTTGGGGTTTTACAGGATATCATTTGTTTTGCATGTTATAGGTAAATTATGTGATCATCCAAAGGACATATAGGTGACCAAAGGCAATAACCAATGACAACCTCACGACACAAAAAAATTAAGATTTCGACCACTTTCGTGATCGCTGGCACCCAAAAGTAGACTCCAGCGCCTGGCGCCCTAGTCCAGTGTTTGTTTGGCGTTCAGGATTTTTGTGTTTGATTGCAACATTCTACTCCTCTTGTTCATCAATCTTCATGTCCAAAACACTTCGGGATTAAGTGAATATCAGCTAAGTCTTTTATCCTCTCTCTTGCACCTAGGGTTTCATTTTTATCTAGCTTATTAATTGTGTTAGATTTGTGCTTTATTGTTCATTTATCATATGTGACTCGTGATTAGGGTTTGACATTATTCCATATTTGTTAAATCAAAATGAGAAAGACTTATTATACATTAAGGTATGGATAAATGACATACATAATAATAACAATAACTAGTAAATATATCTTTAAATATGTCTAGAGATATCAATCTCAAGGTTTTTATCTTGGATTTTTCACATACCACATCAATTAAAACTCCATTACCTTCTCCTAATTTTCTACTATTAATGGAAAATAATATTTATATAGCTACATAATTATGTTGAGCTCAAAAAAACTTTAGAGAGGAAAAAGGCTCCAAAATCCATTATATGGCCAAGATATTATGTTTTTTTATTGACTTCTCCATGAAAAAGAGAAATAACTTCTAAGTGATTATCAAATTAACATCAAATATAAGGTGAAACAAAGAAGTGAACAACTCACTACATTACACTCCACCCGAATGTCATTGTAAAGCACCTATCGACTTAATGATGTCCACGAAAGGTTAATATGGTTTATAGGACTAAGAAAATAATAATGTGAAATTTGGAAAAGGGACTGTAAAAGACAATCTACCAAATTAAAAATGAAACGAACAAACAAGTAAAAATTATGGCATGTACTTTGATGTTTCATTGATTTTACCATATTTACAAATTTGTCAAGAGATCACTTCTTACTCAATCTTGAAGAAGAAACAAGTCAAATCAAAGAAAAATTCTTTTGGTACCAATAATTAAATAAATACATCAAGGATAAATAAAATCGAGTTATTGATGCACTCAAATGATGTTCCTGTTAGTGCAAAATTATAGCACCCCGAATGGCCAAGTTGTGAATGGGGCATTAAGTGTAATTTGTATAACATAGAACTATCCTAAGAGTGGGACCTTGCGAAATGGGATAGATCTCCGAAGAAGGCCGGTTCCTCCTCCTAATCCTACTACCACAACTAATCCTAATGCAATCAAATATACTAGCTACACTTATTCTAACATACTAAGGAGACAGGAGAGAGATTGCATGAGTATGGAAATCCTACACACTAGAAGCGGTGATACACCAAGAAAAGGAGGTGCTAGATAGATTCCCAGTGTCTAAAACGGAGAGAGGTGAGCAATGGAGAGGATGGCTAAGCACCATAGACCAAAGGGGTTCACATAGAGCACCATTTCAATCCCTAAGTAAACACAACTCCCATAAACCCGCAATGAACACAAGAATATGCACAATATACCCTTATAACAAAGAGAGGAAAGTTAGAACAATAAAATCACATCAAAGGATAGACAAATGTATCACAAAACACAGATTTATTGCTCCTTTAGTTTGCATAGTACATCATTAGTGGGTAAGAGGAAATAAAATGCAATTACAATGTTAGGGAGGATGTTTAAATTCCCCATTCAACCTAGAAGATAAGAAGAAGGGAGGGGGTGCAAGAGAAAAAATGTCCAACCCTTTGTTTTGTGTAACCCCTTTACATTATATAGGAGAAAGAGATGAGAGAGATAGGAAGAAACCCAAAATCATGCTCCCCCAATTCCCAAAATTCATTATTCCACCTACAGTATTGATGGGATTGCTTGCTTTATCCATACCCGTTTGTACTTTGCCTTGTGCAAGAAGAGAAAGTCTCCCATACATCCATCATGGATTTCTTGCACTGGGCATGACCTCCCTTGTCCTTTGACTTCACCTATTATTTTCACCTACTTAATCTCCAAATTTGTCAATTTTAATCATTCCATCATGTGGGGCTCTGGACCAACTTTCAATGACTGTAAGTTTTCTTAAAATGGATAAAGCAGAACAAAAGTTATTCAATTTTTAGTACAAGATGGTTTTAGGGTTAATATCACCCACTCCCCATCATGGCTCACCACCTACCAGCCTCCCTGACTTGCCACTCACCTTGGGCACAAATTTTCTTCATGTTGATTCATGGTTCCTTTTACACCACATAGTTTGGCGATCGACTTATACAATGTGCAAGTGCGAACTCACTTCCACCTCCACTTTACATAGCTTGGTGAACGAGCTTCACATGTGTTAGGTTCGGGGTTTGGTGTTACATATACATCGGGTGAGGGGCATGCATTTGCATCTTGCTTTTGAATGTGTTCTCCGACTCCCCACTTCTTACACATCATACATTAGACACCTCAACTCACCCGATGTTCTCGGGCAACGAAACTCGAACGAATGCCGACACCATGTGTTCCACCGAGGTGTTTCCTCATCTCATGTTCCCGACATGTCGGTTCCCGATGCTTCACCCCCATGTGTTCCGCCCCAAACTCCCACACCTACTCTATCTCCCCACCGACATGACACACCGCCCACTAATACAAATCCCACAAGCTCATGTGGATTGTGCATAAGCAACCAATGTGACTCACCGAGTTAGCTCGGTGAGCTGCATGTTATTCATTACCATGATGATCCTCCAACATATCTCGTTCGAGCTAACTTTTCACACCCTAACCTCTCGCATTAGCTCTTGAGCTAAATTTTAGCTCGACCCCATGAAAGCCCTCTAGGGCATTCTAACCCATTGTTTGGGTTTTTGGATTTTTCTTTCTAATTTCTTTGCCAGGAGGGTGAGGGAGAGGTCCCGAGATTTCCCGAAGGTAATTTTATTATGGTGGGCTATTTTTTCCCATTTTTCTCTAAAGTGGGCCCAAGGGCATGTTTTCAATCGTGACGGAGTTATGAGCTCGAGTGACCCAAAATTTGTCCGAATGATCCGAATGGCCCTAAATCTCCCTAAATGCCCGTAGGTGCTCCTAGAACATGAATTTGACTCGAAACCTAGATTTATCCATGATAGCCCTATCCAATGTCTCGAGCTCAATTTATTCCAATTGTCCATTTTACTCTGGGGTAAAAATGGATAACAATTTTAAGCAACCCACGGGGCTATCTGTCAATTTGGATGGGTTGACCAATTGCTTCAAGCCTTCATTGGGCATGGAGTCACTTTGTTGAAGCTTTGAAAATGATCGACCCTTTCAAATTTTTCTCTCGAGTCCGCTCCGATGCATTACTAAAGTAAGGGCTAACATATTGATCATATCTCTTACAAGATTTTTTGAATTAAGATTTTGTGAGAGTGGAAAATTGTTTGAACACGGAGTCTTCCTTCCATCTCTCTGTAAATTGATTTTTGGGGTCTGTATGATGGGACTTGGAACTATCTTGAGGTCCGATTATGGCCAAGTCTAATGTACCTCTGCAGGTGATGATTTATTGGCTTTCATAGTACATTGTAAAATTGAAAGTAAAACATTTGTTGGTTACGAACATCATGGAACTCTATTAAAACCAATTTTTCTCTCCTCCTCTGAATGATTCCCTGAAGCACTAATATGGGGATTGGGGCTGCTCATCTACTCTAATCTAACTGATTTGTGTGGGGGTACCGAAAGTGCAAGTTTTATGACTTGGAGGGACAAGAGAATGGAAACACTGAAAATTGTCCCTTGTATGATTTTAGTTGCTCTGCATTTGAAATATTTTGAGATCTATAACTATTTCCTATAACTATGAGCTTCATTTCAACTTGCGGGAGGCATACCGAAACCTAGTGCCTTTGTTTTGGAGCAAACATGAACAAAACTATGTGCAAAATGAAAACTCATACATGCTCAAGTGAGACATGAGAGTGTGCAAAAGCACTTGTTATGCGGAAAGCAAACCTACCTACCATACACTAACCAAAGTTAGGGAAGACTTCAAACAAACCTTGTAATTGGTAGGGAAAAGTAGCTTCCCTTTCTCAACATCTTTGACCATGCAACTGATTTTGCAATGAGCATGGTCGGTGTTACGCCCTTAACCTATTGCTTGTATTAGGAGATGAGTAAGCCGACTTGTGGCTTACCCTATCATTTTATTATATCATTTATACTTTCTCATGCTTAATAGGTCAGCCTTGGTGATGGACATAACATATGAATAGTATATATAGGGGATTGTAGGTAGTAGTTCATTATCATTTGAGCATTTGAGTCTTATTATATGGTTTGGAGGTTGCCCCCTCGAAGTGGCGAAGCTATTCTAATTGCATATTGAGATCATTATTCTAAAATATTGTGTTATATGGTGTTTTATTGTTGCTCATAATCTAAATTATACAAGTAATTTCATTACAAGTGGTATCAAAGTTGCGATTTGGGCCAAAATTAGGGAAAAAACCCTAAATTTTTTTGTTTCCACCATATATTACAAACCAAAGTGAATTGGTGGGAGATATTTTTACTAGAGTTGTGAAACATTTCAAGTAAGGATCCTTGAAAATTTTAGACTTTTTTGATTTATTTTGTAAAAGTTATTACAAATTTAGGTTTTTTCATAAAATCGCTCCTTAGGGTGCAAATTGTGGAATGTTTTCAAGTTCTTTACATTTTGGAAAGATCTCAAAAAATAGTATTAGTATTTTCTCTATTTTTTTCTGTTCGGCCAAATTTGTATATGAAAACCTAAACCTAAGGTTTGACATCATGGCGAGGCCTTCCATAAGAGCAAAAAAAAAGAATCCGGTTAATTCAAGTAAAACCTCAGATAAAGATGGGGTAGTGATTGAAGAGATGGAGTCAAAAGGGTAAATATAGATTCCTCAAGCACTAGGGTTTACCTCAATTGATCATAAGGTGATCCAACTTGAGTATGAGTTGTGAAATGTATAATCTGAGATGGCCTATAAAGGAGACATAAACAAATCAATCATCGGTTGGATGATATCATGCAACATGTAAAGGGTAAACAGTATGGCCCAAATCCAGCCCCATATCAACCAAGGAGGATCTTCAGTTCAAAATCATGGACAAAATAACCATGTTGGATCACTTTTCCAGCCCAATCAGAATCCAACTTATTCGCAACCACGGAACATGATGCCGAAAGTGGATATGCACAAATTTGATGGTAAGGATCCCCTGAATTGGATAAATCAAATGGAGAACTTATTTGAGTTACATCAAACACCATTAGGACAAAAGGTGACATTGGCATCCTTATATCTTGAACAGACCAATTTGTTTGGTATCGATGGTTATGTGCTCAGAGGTAGAAGAATGGTCTCGGTGTCACTTGGACAATTTTTACTGAGGAGTTACAATTGCACTATAGTTCCAGTGTTTCAGAGAACTACTTTAGTCAATTAGCAAAGTTACGAAAAATAGGATTAGTCAAATATTATGTGCATCAATTCTAGAACTTATCCTTAAGGGTGGAGAATATTCCAGAAGAGAATCTGAATGACCTGTTTCTTGGGGGTCTTAAGGACCACATCAAGCATGAGGTACGTATGTTTAATCCACTCAAGCTTTTGATTCTATTATCATGGCACATCGAGCGTAGAGGAAAAAGTTCTTTGTAGTAGGAGGCCGCCTTTCATTAACACTAGAGACCGTAGTATCTCTTCCCCTTCATTTTTTAGGCCAATTAGACTGACTCCTCAACAAATGGAAGAAAAGAGAGCAAAAGGATTATGTTTTAATTGTGATAGCAAATATGGACCGGACACAAATGTGTTGAGAAGAAGTTGTTTTATATTGTGGAGGTAATGAGGATGATGAGGAAGCTGAAATTATAGGAGAGGCTGAGGAACCAGTAGATGATGAAGTAGAGGATCACCAACCTACAATTTCTTGCCATGCATTATCAGGTATTAGTACTCCTCAAACACTCAAGGTTATTAGCTATCTCAAAAATAGAAGGTGATGGTGTTGATTGATTTGGGAGTACTCATAACTTCATAAATAGTAAGTTAGCTACCCGCCTCAATTGTTTTATTTACCTGACTCCGAAATGTAAGTTATGATTGTGGATGGTGGGACGAGTTAAGTGCACAAGAAAGTGCCATAGTATCAAGATTTCCATGGGAGACTACATGTTAGACTTACCTATGTTTGCTATTTCTATGGGAGGGTAGATATTGTTTTGGGTGTCAATGGCTCACCTTAATCTTATAGAGATGAATTTCAAAATTGTTCATAATTTCATTCGGATGGAAGGACAATATAATTGAATGGGATGGTAGCTAAGTCTCCACAGATTATTAGCTCTCTCATCGGATGTAGAAGGTTTTTAAAAGAAGTAGATGGATTTATAGCAAAGTTATTTTCCATAGAAGTACAAAATATAGAGTCTTCAATGCCACCCGATCTTCAAAATATTGTTGATGCTCACTCATCTATTTTTGATGCAATTCCAAAGGGACTACCACTAGTTAGGGATCATGATCATGCCATTCAGTTGATTCCAGGGCCAAACACCTAACATCAAACCATACAGATACCCATATTCCCAGAAAAGTGAGATCGAGAAAATGGTTGAGGAAATGTTGAAGGCATGTATCATCAGGCATAGCCAGAGTGCATATTCTTCACCAGTGGTCATGGTACGTAAGAAGGATGAAACATGGAGGATGTGTCCAGATTACCAAGAACTCAACAAGTACACCATCAAAGATAAGTTTCCTATTCCAGTAATTGATGATTTACTTGATGAATTACATGGTGCTATTTATTTCACAAAATTAGATCTTCGTTCGGGGTACCATCAAATTAGAATAAAAGAGGAAGATGTTCATAAAATAGCTTTCAGGACTCATGAGGGCCATTATGAGTTTTTGGTAATGCCTTTTGGTCTTACAAATGTGCCTTCAACCTTTCAAAGCTTGATGAACATTATTTTTAGGCCATTTTTAAGGAAATTTGTATTAGTTTTCTTTGATGACATATTGATTTCTGTAAGACATGGGAAGAACACTTACAACATGTAAATAAAGTGTTGGAAGTTTTGGAGAAACATACTCTCTATGCAAAGCCATCCAAATTTTCTTTTGGTGTACAAGAGGTAGAGTACTTGGGTCACATTGTATCCCATGAAGGCATCAAAGTTGATCCTCAGAAGATCAAAGCTATGGTGGAATGGCCAAGGCCCAAAACTCTCAAAAATCTTCGTGGGTTCCTAGGATTAACAGGGTACAATAATGATTTGTGTGGGGATATGGTAGAATAGCAACCCCACTCACTGCATTGCTAAAGAAGGATGCCTTCCATTGGATAAACGTAGCCACTAAATCCTTTGAGCAGTTAAAGGAAGCCATGTGCAACACCCTAGTTTTGGCTACTCCCAACTTCTCAAAAACCTTCATTGTTGAATGTGATGCTTCAGGATCAGGATTGGGAGTAGTTCTAATGCAGGAAGGAAGACCAATTACATTTGAGAGTCACCAATTCAAAGGAAAAGATCTACTCAAACCTGTCTATGAGAAAGAAATGATGGCTATTCTTCATGCGGTCAAGCAATGGAGGCCCTATCTCATGGGTAGACACTTGAGGTAAAAACTAATCATGATAGTCTCAAATACTTTTTGGAGCAAAGGTTATCATCTGAGGAACAAAAAAGTGGGTAACAAAAATGTTGGGTTATGATTTTGAAATCATATACAAAAAGGGTAAAGAAAATGTAGTAGTTGATGCATTGTCAGAAGGGATACATCCATGAGATGCCTTACTATGTGGAATGTCCATGTTGATGGCCGATTGGGTGGATGAAGCAAGATTGGAATGGGATCAAGACAAGGATACACAATATCTAATACAAAATATCAAGCAAGGATCTATGACATCTAACAAATTTGAGTGGAAAGGTAATGCCCTATGGTACAAGGACAGGTTATACTTGAGTAAAGATTCTGAGTTGAAGCATAAGATTCTTGCAGAGCTACATGCCTCACATGTTGGAGGACACTCTGGGTTTTTGAAGACATATCATAGAATAAAAAGAGAATTATTTTGGGAAGGACTCAAGGGGGATGTACAAAATTTTTTATCAGAGTGTTTAGTGTGCCAACAAAACAAAGGGGAAATAATTAAGACACTAGGTCTATTGCAACCCTTACCAATTCCTAGCCAGAGATGGGAGGAGGTCTCCATGGATTTCATCACCGGATTTCCTTGTTTAGAGGGTAAGAATGTTATTTTCGTGATTGTGGATAGGCTCACAAAATATGCCCATTTTTGTGCCCTATCACATCCATTTACAGCTAGTATAATCGTAACTATTTTTTTGGAGATAGTTCAAAGGCTACATGGAACCCCAAAGATAATTGTAAGTGATCGTGATCCTATTTTCACAAGTAATTTTTGGACGGAATTATTTTCATGTTTGGGTACTCAGCTAGCTCATAGTTCATCTTATCATCCTCAAATTGATGGGCAAATGGAAGTGGTCAACAAATTCTTAGAGGGGTATCTACGTTGTTTTGTATCAGATAAGCAGGAAAGGTGGATTAAATGGCTACCACTTGTAGAATGGTGGTATAACACATCTTTTCATACCTCTTCTCAAATGACCCCATTTTTAGCATTATATGGTTACCATCCACCTTCTATCACTTCCTCCTTGAGGGTGAAAACTAAGGTCAGAGATGTTGAGGAACACATTCAACATCAACAACATGGTTTTGGCTAGTTTGAAGGAAAATTTAGCATTAGCACAAAACAAGATGAAACAACAAGCATATCAACACCATAGTGAAAGAAATTTTGAAATTGGTGATTGGGTTTTTGTACGTCTCCATCCTTACAAACAGATGTCCCTAAAGCAACAGAAAAAGGACAACAAACTTGCTCCTAAATATTATGGCCCTTATCAGGTTCTATAGAAAATTGGCAGTGTTGCTTATAAACTAGAGTTGCCTCCATCTTCACACATACACCTAGTATTCCATGTTTCATGCCTGAAGAAGGTTATTGGACAGAAATTTGAAGCCTAGACAGAGTTACAGAACTTGATGAGGAAGGAAGAATCATTTTGGAGCCAGAGAAGATTCTACAAACATGTACTAAGAGGTTGAGAACCAGAGACATTAAGGAATATCTGATCAAGTGGAAGAATATGAGCATAGAAGATGCAACCTAGGAGGATGAAGGTTTTCTACAACAACATCTAGGATTATTCAACATTGAGGACAATGTTGGTTTGAAGGGGAAGGGCATGCTACACCCTTAACCTATTGCTTGTATTAGGATATGAGTAGTCTGACTTGTGGCTTACCATATCATTTTATTATATCATTTATACTTTCTCATGCTTAATAGGTCAGCCTTGGTGATGGCCATAGCATATGAATAGTATATATAGGGGATTGTAGGTAGTAGTTAATTATCATTTGAGCATTTGAGTCTTATTATATGGTTTGGAGGTTGTCCCCTCGAAGTGGCGAAGCTATTCTAATTGCATATTGAGATCATTATTCTGAAATATTGTGTTATTTGGTGTTTATTGTTGCTCATAATCTAAATTATACAAGCCAAAGTATCAACAAACTAAGAAAATACCTCCTCGAATGATCTTCATTGGGCTTCTAGAGGCTCTGTTCTTTGACCTTTGGTGTTTTGAATATCATCCCCATGTTCTAGATTAAACATGGTCAGTTGTGGATTCTCCATCAACTTCAATGAAGCCAAGTACTTGATCGAGCAAGGTGCTTCCGTGAGGTCTACCCGTTGTTTCGAGTTTTGACTCCTATAAGGAAGTCCTCCTGTAGGCCTTCCTAGAAAAGGTGATTGCTTATGGGTTGACCTGAATTTGTTGTGCCTCCACAAATAGATGGTTCCCCATACGGATGAATGATATGCCAAGGTTTCCATCCTTGTGTCCTTCTCCTTCATTTACCATTGTAGATTCATCAACAAGATTAGTCTCCTTAACAGATAGTAAGAAACCTTCAATAATTACATCTTCATCAAGAGCTTTTGAATATGATCTTATCTCCTCCACTCTAGGTTCAAGAGGACTATTGTGGGTAGCAAGTTCTTCTTGAATGTTCATTTCCATGGCAAGAGGCTCTTCATGTTGAAAGATAGGTGATGGGGTAGCAAAAGTACTAAGTTCAAAAGCCTCTTCCTTGCCACTGCTATCTTCCAAATCAGACAAGTAGTCAACCTCCTTGTTGTCTGACAATGTCAAGGGTTATTCTTCCTTCATGGTGTCCTTAGATATGTAACCCGATCACCATATGTTGGCTCATCCTCAAAATCAAAATTTTGAAAGGATGGAGGGGAATAAGGGACTGTAATTTCTTCCATAACCTGCTCATTGTGAAGCCCTCGAAACTTAAAATTCTTCCTCCATAGCACAAGGCTCCTCAAGGTTGGTTGTAGCTAATGATGATGGCTTTGGTAGATCAATGCAACTTCCCAATAAGGTAGC
The DNA here is from genome assembly GCA_018340775.1 of Taxus wallichiana var. yunnanensis. Taxonomy (NCBI): domain Eukaryota; kingdom Viridiplantae; phylum Streptophyta; class Pinopsida; order Cupressales; family Taxaceae; genus Taxus; species Taxus wallichiana. Next base: position 167,310,259 of record CM031243.1, on the reverse strand, counting down.
TAGCTCCAGGACATGCGGGGCAATTAGGATCACCGCACTCTATTGCAATGCCTTGCATACTTGGGAGCCTTTCCTTGTTTTCTTGTAAATGATCCTCTTCTGAGGGATTTGGAGTTGCCTTTGCTTCTTCTCGACTTTACTGGTTTTGATGGATCAACAAGCTCGAAAATATAGTGTCGTTATGGACACTTTGCATTCGAGAATAAACAAATTGTTGGTCATCATCTTCTTACCCTTCCTCCAATCCTCTTTGTAAATTCATTATGCACCACATGTGGTTAGACCTCAACCTCCTCCATAGGTTTTACCATCAAGGGGATTTTATCAATCTTGAATCTTAGAGCCAAGCTTACCAAGTTCTTCATTATTTATTCCTTATTTGGCTCTTCTTCATGTTGCTTTCCTTGACTAGTTTCTTGAGTTTCTTCACGACACGGGGTCGGGACTATAAGAGGATTGGTGGGTGGGGTCTCCACTAATTTTTGTTTTATTAGTGATGGGAGAGGAGGAGAAACTTCTTTTTTTATGTAGAGGGGACTTGGGTTTGGAAGGGAAAAGGGTAGAAAATTCGAGATGGGATGGAAGACTAGGGGATGAAGAAGTGGGTCTCACGATAGGAGAAACACGTGAGAAGCTTGGAAATTGGGGTTTAGATTGGGATGATGCAGAAATAGAAATAGAAGGATTATGGGGGGATGTGTAGTACTTACCCATTGACAAGGTTTCTGACACTTTTTTCATAAGCCTCTATCTCTTTGATCCACTACTCAAGTTGTGGCATCATCTCAATAATGAAACCAAGCTTCAGGTGCGGGATGTAGTGCATTGGCATTAGACCAACCCACAAACATGGTGTCATGAAGCCAATCCTAAATGCCTTCATTTGAGTTGTGGCCCGGTCCAAGCACATATACTTGCCCCCATTTCTTGAACCTTTATTTGTAACTCCACATCACTAGGCATAGGGTAACCTCCATAATCTACATATGCCTGCTCTTGAATAGCTCCATAGTTTTGTGAATGACCCAAATGATATGCATCTCCCTCATATGGGTATGCATATTGGTTCTCATCATAAAATGGTTCTAGAGGTGGTGATAGTATTTGGAAATGATCTTTGCAACTCTGGAGGTGGGTTGCATTGATGTTGGTGTTGCTGCAAATGTGAATTCCACTATGGGAATGAAGTCGTGACTACACAACTTCATAAAAGAAATGAGATGGAAAAGATGGGAGGAAGATGGAAAGAAAAATGGAAAGATATACAACTTAGAGAGATTGGGTTGTTATCTAGATGGATTTGCCAAATTGTGCTTACATGTGTCTCCAAAGAATGAAATCCCACCAAGAGCACAACAAAAATTGATGGAATGTAATTGATACCTAGATGCACACCTTGGGAGAACAAGAATTCAATTTAGGATTTGGACCCTCTTCATAGCTAAAAATCCCCAAAATACACAAGTCGAGAACTTGCCCTATGTAATGCTGACCTTCAAAACCCGAAACACTAGCTTTTGGGATTTAAGACCGCTCTGCAACCTCTAAAACTGAAACTCTAACTTTCGGGATTTAGGACCTGCTTTGCATGCATGAAATCCGAAATAACCCATCCTTTGTGTTGAAACTTGGGAATTTTTTACGGTTGTGAAAACTTGAAATGCACTTGTCGGAAGTTAGGGCATGCAATGTAACCCCAAAACACGAAATACAAAGATTTTGGTCCTTCCGATGTTTTACTGACCTTGAACTCCTAATTTTCTCACAAATTTCTCAAAAGTTGTGATAGAAAAACCTAAGAGATAGAAATATGATTATTGTGATGTCCCAAACGTGCCAAAACTATTAGTGCAAAATTATAGCACCCCGAATGGCCAAGTTGTTAATGGGCATTCGGTTTAATTTGCATAACATAAAACTATCCTAAGTGTGGGACCTTGTGAAATGGGATAGCTCTCCGGAGAAGGCCGGTTCCTCCTCTTAATCCTACCTGCCATAACTAATCCTAATGCAAGCAAATATACTAGCTACACTTATTCTAACATACCAAGGAGACGGTGAGAGATTGCATGAAAATGGAAATCCTACACTAGAAGCGGTGATACACCAAGAAAAGGAGGTGCTAGATAGATTCTCAGTGTCTAAAATGGATAGAGGTGAGCAATGGAGAGGATGGCTAAGCACCATAGACCAAAGGGGTTCACATAGAGCACCATTTCAATCCCCAAGTAAACACAACTTCTATAAACCTGTAATGAACACAAGAATATGCACAATATACCCATATAACAAAGAGAGGCAAGTTAGAACAATAAAATCACATGTAAAAGATAGACATATGTATCACAAAACACAAATTTATTACTCCTTTAGTTTTCACAGTACATATTTGGTGGGCAACAAGCAAGAAAAACCCATTACAATGCTAGGGAGGAGGTTTAAATTCCCCATTCAACCCAAAAGATAAAAATAAGGGAGGGGGTGGAAGAGAGAAAATGTTCAACCCTTTGTTTTATGTAACCCCTTTACATTATATAGGAGAAAAGATGAGAGAGAGAGGAAGAAACCCAAAATCATACTCCCACCATTCCCAAAATTCATCATTCCACTGCAAAGTAGTGATGGGATTTCTTTCTTGATCCATACCCACTTGTACTTTTCCTTGTGCAAGAAGAGAAAGGCTCTCATACCTCCATCATGGCTTTCTTAGAACTGTGCATGGACTCCCTTATCCTATGCCTTAAAATCTAATTTTTACCCACCTAATCTCCAAATTTGTCAATTTTAATCATTCCATCATGTGGGGCTCTGTAATAACTTTCTAATGACTTATAAGTTTGCTTGAAATGGATAAGCGAGAGAAAAAGTTATTCAATTTTTAGTACATGATGGTTTTAGGGTTAATCTCACCCACTTCCCATCATGGCTTACCACCTACCACCTCCCATCTCGCTAGTCACGTCGTGCACAAAGATGCTTCATGTCGGGTCGGGTTCCTTTTTGCACCACATAGTTTGGCGATTGACTTGTATTGTGTAAGTGCGAACTTACTTCCGCCTTCGATTTACATAGCTTGGTGAATAAGCTTCCTATGTGTTGGGTTCAAGGTTTGGTGTTACATATGCAGTGGGTGAGGTGAATGCATTTACATCATGCTTTCCTGACTGTGTTCTCCAACTCCCCACTTGCAACGCATCATGCATTGACACCTCAACTCACTGATATTCTTGGGCACGGAACTTGAACACATGCCGAAACCACGTGTTCCATCGAGTGTTTAACCATCTCATGTTTTCGACACGCAAGTTCTTAATGCTTCACCCCGTGCATTCCCATGCCAAACTCCCGTACTTTTCTCTCCCGCCGGACGACACACTATTTACCAATGCAAATCCCATGAGCTCTATCGGTGCCAACTAATGTGATTCACCGAGTTGGCTTGACCCCTGTCATGCATTGTGTCATGACGATATTCTAATATAGCTCATTCAAGCTATTCTTCACACCCCGACCTCTCACATTGGATGAACTCGGTGAACTACTCGATAAGCTAAATTTTAGCTCGATCCCCATAAAAAGCCCTATAAGGAATTCTAACCCAATTTTTGGCTTTTTTGGAGTTTTTCTTCAAATTTCTTTGAGTCGGAGGGTGAGGGAGACATCTTGAGATGTCCTCAAGGCAATTTTATTGTGGTGGGCCATTTTTTCCTATTTTTGCTCGAAAGTGGGCCCCGAGGCATGTTTTTAAGCTGTGACATGAGTTGTGAGCTTTGAGTTACCTAGAATTTTCTAAATGATCCGAATGGCCCCAAATCTCCGTGAATTCTGTAAGTGCTCCCTATAACAAGAATTTGACTCGGAAACCTATATTTCTCGTGATAGCCCTATCTAGTGCTCCGGGATTAGTTCTATCCCAGAGTTGTCCATTTACCTAGAGGTAAAAATGGATAATGCCCAACTTAACTCCCATCTCTAGAATCAAGCCTAATTTTAGGAATTCAGTCTTAGAGAAGCATCTTTAATATTATTTCTATAGGGAATTTTATGTAGAGCTAGTCAAGGAACCATAGAATCGTGTTTAGTTGGTTATTCCTTGGATCGAGATGGACTTCTAAGATACCAAGGAAGGATCTATGTGTAAGTTTTAGGTTATTTGCATGAGCAAGTTATGAAGTAAGTACACAAATCTCCTCATTTTTCTCACCTTAAAGTAGTTAAAATAAGTTGTGGGCTAAAAAGGTTTTTCTTTAGCCTAGAATGCATAAGGAAGTAAATTTTTTTATCATTGGATGTTTGCAATGTTAGTGGGTTAAAATTTGAACATTGCTACCCTAGAGGACTTTTGTATCCTCGGACATCCCTCATGACAAATAGGTTGTGATTTCTATGGATTTTATATCTAAGTTACCTTTAACTTGTCACGGGCACCACACTATTTTTGTTGTCATGGACAAACTAAACAAGCTTGAACACTTTAATATAGGTAATCTTAATAATGATGCCCCATTATTGGTGAAAAAGTTTGGCAAGGAATTTTTCGGGTTTCACGGCCTTCCGAAATAATAATTTCTTATATACATAAACTATTTCTTCTTTGTTTTGGAAAAACTTGATGGTTTCTTTTGGTTCCAAGTTAAATTTTAGTTTAGCCTATCATTCGAGAAATAAATGGCAAAAGGATAAAGTAAATAAAATCCTTAAGGATATGTTAAGAATGTGTGTTATAGATATACAAATGAAACGGGAGAGTACCTTCATGTAGTGGATTTTTTTATAATACCTATCACTCTTCTCTAAATATGGCCCTTTTCAAAGCATTGTATGGAAGGTGGTGTATGACCCTTTTAGGTTGGGATGGGCTGAATAATAGATCCATCCAAGGATGGAAAGTGTTGTAGTCTTATGAAAAAATTCATCTCATAAGAAAAGGCTAAAAAAGCCTTAGATAGACAACAAATTTATGATAACCTTAGGAGTAACCCTAAAGAGTTTAAGATTGGTGATAAGGTATTTCTTAGGGTGCATCCTCAAAAGAGTGCCATTAAATTTGGAAAACCTTCTTAGCTAGCCCCTATATTTTTTAGGATTTTTGAAATTTGGAATAATATTAGGCACGTGGCTTAAAGGATGGATTCTCTTACTATCTCTTTAAGATTCATGATGTTTTTCATATTTTAGTATTTAGAAACTATGTCTCTAATCCATCTCATGTCTTGGATTGGTCAAATATTTAGGTGGAGGATGGGGAGACAATGTAATTAAAACTAGTGTAGGTGTTATCAACCCAAAACATTAGGTTATATGATAAGAATTTGCATTAGGTTTTGGTCCAATGATACCAAATGAGTGAAAAGAGCATTGCATGGGAAGACAAAAACTCTTCCAAGAGCACTAATCACACCTTTTTGTTACCAATACTTTGCAATGACACCATTTTAAGTGGGGAAGAATATAATATTCCACCCTTTAGACATTTTGTAAATTATAGTAACAAAATCATGCACTTTAGGCATTATTTAGCACGGTCTCATACTATTATTTAGAAGGTTCTTAAGAGAAGAAATTACTAATTAATCCCACCTTTTAGCCACCGTTTCATCATTCCTACACATTTTTATATACATGCCCAGCTATTTTGGCACTTTCCCATCATTTTAGCCTAAAACTGGGCACCTGGAGCTTATCTTGGGGTGCCCCGATCCTTGTTTTACTTTCCCACCTCTTTTTGGGCTCTTTCTAGTCGTTTTTCATCCTTATCTTTTTCCTAGTTGACCATGTCGGGATTAATTACAAAATTAGAGAAAGAGAACCCTATAAATATAAAGTTATGAGACCATAATGAGGGTCCTAACGTCACTTACTACTATCACTCCATCTAGAGTTGCATCCATTGCATCAAGGCTAGGAGATCTGCATCAACACACACTTCATAGGGGGAATTCTAGTCTATTCCATGCACACATACTATTACATTTCCTACATTTAGTTATTGCTCACTACTTCATGAAGTATGACCAACACAATAACACCTAGGGCACGACATGCACACACACACTAGAACTACATCTGGGTTCGAAATGTAGTGCAATCAGTTTAGTAAGCCCACTGTTGTGGAAGCTGAGGTTAGTTTGACCCATTCATTTTGCATATTTTATTTTTAGTAGTTTTGATACTTCTATTGTCTCTTGTAGGTTTTCAAATTCATCTTGCTATATTCAACACATTCGATGCAATTCAGTGAATCTAGTGCGACAGGCATCGAAGGTTATAAGGCATCTTTCGACCCAGAAAGAACCAGGTTCGAATGTTTTTAGAGACCATGACACCTATTCTATCGTATGCAGGGCACCCCAGGCACCCTAGTACCCTCTAGGTGCTCCATTCTACTCAAATCATCTAGATCCACTTTTTTGGGACCTCTGTGCAGTCATTCCAACTTTTGTATTTTCTTGTTAGACCTGCGACACCTGCGACAGTCATCCATAATCAGTTGAGTTCATTCCTTACCTTCCTCTTGCATATTAGGGTTTTATTTCTACTAGTTCAATCATTTTAATCATTTTAGTCACTTCATATTACTTTAGTGCATTTATTTACAATGTTTATGTCCTCCTAGATTAGATTAACTATTATTACATTTCCCCCATTTTTAGTTAATCATTTTGGTGAACCCAACATCTAAGACAACCAATGCTAAAATCACCATTAACACAATTACTCCCTCTAAAGAAGTTCAGTCACAACAACCTAGGTGCATGTTTAACAACCTTCCAATGGCTCCACATCTTATATTAAAGAAAATCCTTGACAACAACCTTATTACCCTTCCTCCACCACTCGAGTTAGACCCATCATGACCCAAAGGTAGGAACTACAATGAAAACTTCTGTTGTGATTATCATCACTATGTGGGACATTCTACAAATAGATTCCTAAAACTCGAACAATTATCCAAGACCTACTTGACAACGATAAGCTCAAATTCCCATAATCTACTAGCTCTGCTCCCACTAATGACAAGGGTAAACTCAAGCTCTTTAATAATGAATCCCAACAACATGAAAAAAACCAAAATTCTTCGCTAATCATACATATCATGCAGTGTCACCTCCGAGAATCAAGAGCTCTTGATTTCTTAGTTGCTAACACCAAGTTGTGCCACCCGTCATTTCTTTTTCCAACGCCAATTATCACGCTACATTTACATCTAATCATTTACACATACACACATCTATCGGCTTGACCACTATCAACAATACTAAAGTTGATCCATCATGGCCCATTAGTGCCTGTTCTATGTCACTCCTTTGGGATATTGGTTACCCTCCATCGCAAATTGACTATCCATTTCACAAACCCTTTGGTGTTGTTAAGCTATATGTCACGGTCAACCCTCTTACCATGTTTGTCCCTTTCCTTGTTGGAAACATAGTTGAGGGATGTGACTTGCTTTTAGGCCTTAATTGGATCCGTCACTCTCAATCTATCATATCTATGAATCACTTGCGACTTAAATTCATTCACAATTCCCAAGTTATTTCTATTAATGGTGTCCCTCCATCTCCTCCATTGTCATCATCTCCTTGTAAAAATGTGTCATCCACCTCTTCTAACACGTCAAATTCTTTCCTATTAAAACAACAAATACCCCTACTTCACCTACTCGGCGTGGTCTACATGACCAACTCATTCCACTAATCCTACACATCGGCATAGGCCTATTCCTAGGACAATTACTACTTCTCGACATCGATCACTACCTCACTTTATTCCACGTGGATCTTCATCACCTTCGCTTATGATTCGCTAATATTTCCATCACCGACGTATTTTACTACACCACAATATTCATCTTATACTCATCCCTCACATGCATATAGAATTCATTCACCAACACAACATTTATCTTACATGCCACCACTTTAGATCATGGTCCTACACTTTCATCCTTGCAGACCATACCATTGGCTGAAGGACCTTTGGCCTTCATTCTCATTGATTAGTTTGTCTCTGTTTAAATGCACTTGGGAGGCATATCATCTTATACCCCCACTAGCTCATGTATCTATCATCTTTGCATTCTCACATAGGCATACCATATCACACATCATAACACCGTCATTACCCGATGACACACTCTTGTGCTTTAGTTCACACTTGATTGTTGAGGGATTACCATTACATTGAACCCCACACACCACACCTTAGGAATTACACATTGCATTTCATCATACATTGCGTGTCATACACCATTCATTCTACACTTATTCTACATTAGACTAGTCCTCATCTATGCATTACATCCATTAGGGTATCTATGCACTTAGTCACATCATACACTGCACATTTCTACACATATTCTACATCCTACACTAGGTTACATTACATATGAGTCTAGCTTTACATTTTATCATTACATATTCCATTTCTATCTACACCTATTATCGCATTTTACACATTACACAACACACACCCTACACATCCTATATTGCATTTCCCACACCACACATTTACAAATCCTACTCATCATATGGTCACCTAGTTTCACCATACATGCTACATTGTTTTCTATGCACGACACTCACCACCCTATGATGCACTTTAGTTCCTCGGTCCATACTCAACTGCCGAGGGTTTACCAATCAAATGGACCCTACACTCACCATGTGACATTTCCAACCTAGTGACATACGCTTTAGACTAAATCATCACCTATTATATCATTTTATAGTGGTATACACCTTAGGTTACATCACCACTCCCTCTTTTCATCTTGTAGTGACATATGCTTTAGGCTAAATCATCACCTATCTCTATCATCATGTAGTGATATATGCTTAGGATAAATCATCACTCAACCATTCCATAAGTTGTGATATACGCTTGGCTATAGGGTTCACGTGCATCTCTCCACATGTCACATCTCATCACCATTACATATACACATTCATCATAACGCTCTAGACACATAAAACACTACTGACCATTTCTCGATGACACACTCTTGTTTATGGTTCATTCTTGACTCGAGGGGGACAACAAAATGAACCTCAATTTATACACTTCCATACACTCGTGGGGCGTGTTTCTCCTATCATTCCATCTTGCATTCCATTCCATCCATCCTGCCACGTTGCATTGTCTTGGGGAAATTTACTCTTATCTACTACTATTTTGCATGATCACTTTTTTTTTTTTTTTGGATTGAGGGTAAATTGAGGGTGTTTGAAAGGACCCACATCCTTGTACACTTGAGGATTTTAGAGAGGATCCACAACCTGGTTACAATGAAGGGGACCACTTATTAGGAACCCAATTGAAGCAACCATGAAACCGAAGTGAAGATGCAGCGACCGTCGACTACGACCGCAGCGAGTGGGACAACTTAGAACATTCCTACCGGCGTCGGCTTGAAGAGGAGCAGCCACTAGTATCGGCGGTAAGTGGATCAACCATAAGTGTCGGCGGCGAGAGGAGCAACCACGACCGTAGCGAGAGGAGCAAGAACTTGTGAGAGGAACAACCACCATCGTCGTCACAAGTGAGTGAGAGGAGAAGGAGCCACCAGCGTCGACAACGAGAGGAGCAACCACCAGCATCAGCAGTGAGGAGTAATCACTAGTGTCAGCATGAGCGAGAGATGCCTCTGAAGTGGCGAAACCACCTTCGAGGAGGATCGTGCCTCGGGGGGATTTGAAACCGGGTGGGCAAGCACACAACCATGTGACTTGACCACACCACTCCCACCCCATCGGCATTTTTTGCATGATTACTTTACTACACATGTTAGATTGATTTGTTAAACATCATTATCTATATCATACACACATGTGCGTTTATGCCTTGGTTTAGTGTGATTACATATACAAGACTCTTACACTGCGACACAAATGCTTTCCTTCTACCCTTCCTATACTAGTCATTGGGGGCATCCACATTCATCTCATACAAGTGCTATTGTTTCATTTTGTACTTAACATCTTACATTATTTGATCATACACGCTTTGACATATTGGTTATTGCTCTAACATGTTAACAAGTGTTCCATGTGCAACACTTGTTTTGCAGGATTACATGTTTCCATGACTACTTATTTATTTGTCTCTACTTGTTTGCTATTGTTTGCCATTATATGTGGGCTTTGCCCTATGTTTGTGTGCACACTTGTTTGTTACCATGACAACCTTATGCGTCTTGTGACATCATGAGTGATGTACCATGTTTACTGACCCGCCTTGTGTGGATTACTTTTTTTTCTTGCATGTTTACACTATTGTGCTTGGTAGTTCTTACATTTTTTGCATCTTTTACACTTGTCTTATTGCATACATGTGTTTTTGGAATAACACTTATTTTGGCTAGCCATCCTTTTGTGTGCACCTTGGTTTCTACCAAGCACACCCCCTTTCCCCCTGCAGGGTAGAGTTATAGAGTTCAGAGTGCGGTAGGTCCTCTTTTGGGGCCACATTCTCTTATTAGTGACATGCACATGCCCCCAAAGAGGGGGCATCATTGAGGGTTTACATACTAACACAATGTATTTACACCGGTTCAATATAATGCACTTTCGCCCTTGGCATTGTGGGTTTACATATAACGAGTGGGTTCAGACTAGTCTACGAACCCCATACACAACGAATTTTATAGGACATGGTGTCCTTAGCATTTTGGGAAGTAGTTACAGGCTTGGAGGTTACAATGGGTGTGCCTCTCTACACTACTTTGGCCAGTGGCATCGGATTGCCCAAAAACTAGGACAATACAAAGATCTCTTCACACACATTTTAGCAGAAGTGGTCAAAGGTTGGAGGACACGAGATCATTTCCTCCCTACACTTCTTTAGCTAGGGTGGTGTGAGATTGCCCAAAAAACTCGCAGTAGTACAAGATATCCTTCTACACCCTTTCTCTCGACATGGATCAAGTGCACATGTTCCATTTACACTTTTCATTTCACGTATTTTACATTTGTGTATTTTACACATTTCTATACACATGCGTATTTTACATAGCATTTTTACATACATACATATTTGACTACTTGATAATTTTTCTCCTTGCAGGTCTAACCGTATGAGAAACAAGTAGTCAAATTAGGGGCAACAACAACAAAAACAATAACAAAACGATGACGACAACAACATTTACTGCGGCACACACCTTACTAACTATGCATGTACACTATATAACGTAACTACACATGCGCGCTCCACCCTAGGTTCACTCTCATCACATTTTTATATGTGTATTTTTCATCTATAGTTTCCACGCTCCTCCATATTTTTATCATTCCATGCTTTTTGTCTAGTCCTTTGGCACATTTTCTACTACACTCTACATGGATATCAAGTACACATCTCTATCTACTTTATGTTACCTGAGATTTCCACTCACCAACATAAAGTGGGGGAAAAATGTAGTCACAAAATCATGCACTTTAGGCATTATTTAGCTCGTCTTATACTACTATTTAGAAGGTTCTTAAGTGAAGAAAGTAATAATTAATCCCACCTTTTGGCCATCTTGTTTTATCTTTTGTTTCATCATTCCCACATTTTTATATACATGCCCAACTATTTTGATACTTTCCCATCATTTTAGCCTAAACCGGGGTGCTCGGGCTGTATTGGGAGTGCCTCGGGGCACCCTTGTCCCACAGGGTTCCCGATCCTTGTTTTACTTTCCTACCTCTTTTTAGGCTCTTTCTAGCCATTTTTCATCCTTATCTTTTTCCCAATCAACCATGTTAGGATTAATTACAAAATTAGAGCAAGAGAACTCTATAAATATAAAGTTATGAGACCATAATGAGGGTCCTAGTGTTACTTACTACTATTACTCTATCTAGAGTTGCATCCATTGCATCACTTGCATCCACATAATTCCATGCATCAAGGTTAGGAGATCTGCATCAACACACACTTCATAAGGGGAGGGATTCTATTCTATTTCATGCACATATATTATTACATTTCCTACATTTAGTTATTGCTTGCTACTTCATAAAGTATGACTGACACAAGAACACCTAGGGCATGACATGCACACACACACACCAAAACTACATTTGGGTTTGAAATTTAGGGCAACACTTAGTTTAGTAATCCCACTATTGTAGTAAGTTGAGGTCAGTCGACCCATTCATTTGCATATTTTATTTTTAGGGTTTTGATACTTCTCTTGTCTCTTGTAGGTCTTCAACTTCATCTTGTTATATTCGGCACATTCGGTGCAATTCAATGAATCCATTGTGACATGTAATGAAGGTTACAAAGCATCTTCTAACCCATAAAGAACCAAGGTTCCAAGATTTTTCAAAGACCAAGGCACCTATTCTGCCATACCAAGGCACCTAGTACCCTCATGGGTGCTCCAGTCTACTCAGATAATCCAGATCCACTCTTTTTGAGACCTCTGTGTAGCCATTCTAGCTTCTGTATTTTCTGTTAGAATTTGTGACACCTCGCGATGATTCTCCATAATCATTTGAGTTCATTCCTTACCTTTATCTTACATATTAGGGTTTTATTTCTACTAGTTCAATCATTTTAATCATTTTAGTCACTTTATATTACTTTAGTGCATTTATTTACAATGTTTATGTCCTCCTAGATTAGATTAACTATTATTACATTTCCCCCATTTTAGTTAATTTTAGTTAATCATAAATCTAGAATAAGTACCTATTGAGGCACCCTATTTGAACTTTATTTATAAAATTCTATAGTATTCCATTTTTAAGGATGTATGTTTATTTGTTACAACTGGTCAAACTAATATTTATGAGGAGATCATGAGATGTTATGGATTATATTATGTTGTTTTGGTTAGATGCATATATGTACATGGTTTAAAAGACTAATTATACTTTTAGGGTCTTGTAGGCATGAAGAAAATCACTTATTCGATAGTAATAATAAAGTACATTATGATTCTAAGTTTATGATGAGCATTTTTATTATTCTATTATTTTATTTACATTCATCAAATCATCTAATTCCCATCTTTTATACGATGTTTGATAAATAAAAATCCAATACTTGAGCTAGGAAACATACTAGTAAGAATCCCTCATATTACTATGTATCATTTAGACAACCAATCAATTATTTTCACTCCTTATCTCTCTCTCTCTCTCCATTTGAATTTGTGATTGATACTACACCGTGACATATTTATCATCATATTGTTAGCATTGTGTAGTATAGTGTTCTTGATTCAATAAAATCTAATAATTTTATTAAAATCTGAAATGTACAGCTATGATAAATGACATACAATGAAATGTAAATGCTAAGTAATTTATTTGATATTATAAATGAAATGAAATAAAAGGGAAAATGTACTTACCTAAATTTGACTTACCTCATAGTGATTTGGGACTAAGCAGGTGTGATGGAATGACGGAACAAATAATCACAATGAACCTTATAAAATTACAATGAAGGCAGATCGGCGGGGGGCTCTGGAGAAGGATGAGGGTGCCTTGGTTTGCAATCTAGATGCCTTGGTATGCGAGAATAATGAATTTGGAGAAATTTTACACAAGAATAACAGATAACTTCAATTGTATATATTATTTCACATAGTACATGGGCTATTATATTGCCAAAAGCATAGCCAAACCACCTCCTAATAAATAGGAGGTGTTACAACAAATAACTTGGAATACAATTCTTTGGTATAACAATACAATAATATATTACATTTAGAATTTACCCGTACTAAAAATACTAACTATGTAAAATTATTATAATCCATGAAGCACTACTAAATATTAATATTCCTAACACAAAAAAGGTCAAAATCTAATTATGATCTAGTCTCTAGGTCTTTGTAATTATTTGCCTTTGGTCATGTGAATGTCACTATGTGATCGCTAGAGCATTGATAAATCTCCAATGGAAGAATCACCTACAAAACCCAAAATAAAGCATCAAATCCCTAAAAAAGGATGTATATGTGTTGTCCTCTATAAATTCCCCCTCATTCGAAAGTATAAAATTGAAAATTTTGAGTTGACACCTTTAGTGATGTTCTAGTGAAGTGAAAATTTGAGGAGATAGTAAAAATTCACGTTTTCTCTGAGTCATTTTGATGATTTGTGGGTATATCGGAGATTTTGTCCTCATGTCCCTAGTCTGCTTGGGCCTTCTATTCCCGATTCAGTCGCATTCCCTAAAAATCTATTAACTTTTGGTTATGTTGGAACTTTTCGGATCATATGTTCCTAGTTCGTTCGGGCTTTTATTCCCCGATCGCCCTTTGGCCGGACCGGATCGGGTCCTTCGTGTACTTTTGTCCCAACCATCCCAAAAGTGCCTCATGCCTTTTGTCCTCAATTTTCCTACATCGTGTGCATCGGTCGAATCACGCATCCCTCACGTTTCCAAGTTTCGAATGTGCTCATTTGGACCATCACCGTGTCGGCGGATCGCGTGTCTTCGCGTCCCTCATGTCCCAAATGTACCAAAGACCATTTTCTACTCTTCCTGATACTTACCTTTTTGAGTCGGTGTAATATGAATTTAATGCACATTTATGACCTTCTCTCTCCTAAATAGCTATTTAATGGGACTACCCTCTATGCATTTGGCACACTGCTCACTTGTTATCATTCGCTCAAATCCATGTAATTAAGATCATCTGCTCATGCTCCCATTCCCTTTGCATTTTTCATTGTGGATTCGATCTGTGAAGGTTGTTTCTTTATGTACGTTGCAAACATGAAGATTAAATTCCAAGGTCAAGAACATGTTTCACCTCTTGAGTCCTCATTCCGATATCGGGGATAGTGAGGTTCGACACCTAGATTTTGGTAATTTCTGGAACATATTGACTAGCCCTAATCCTTCCCCATGGTGCAGATGATCAATGATAGTGGCCTTGTGTATGTAGCGGGCTTCCCTATCTTAGTACAATGTGCTGACACCGTGCTCACCTATGGGGCTCACTTTAACCCAGACACCAAGGAATTGTCTAATGTGCATGGGGAGATGATTGCTAAACTGGATGTTCTTTGCCATTACTCTCTTTGCGCTCTGGATTCAAAAAGTTGAAGACTCCATTGTTATCACTCAGGCTCAAGCTTAGACTCTGTTTGAGTAGGACAGTGATAAATATAAGGTGAGGATAGCAAAATCATGGTTGAAGAACCCTAAGAAAAGGGAGCATCTCGACTTTCCAAGGCATTATTTAGAGCTGATTTCAATGAAGAGTTTCTGATTTCATTAT
Organism: Taxus wallichiana var. yunnanensis; assembly: GCA_018340775.1. Taxonomy (NCBI): domain Eukaryota; kingdom Viridiplantae; phylum Streptophyta; class Pinopsida; order Cupressales; family Taxaceae; genus Taxus; species Taxus wallichiana. Next base: position 167,295,024 of record CM031243.1, on the reverse strand, counting down.
CTTGCTAGCTCGTGTCATGGGATTACCCTCTACCAATGAATTTCACTTTTGGATGTGCCCACTCATCAACATCATCTCTGCGAAGGTAGTCAGAACATAAATTGGGTAGAAATCATTTGCATGAATTTGACCGAGCAATTGTCCAATGTGCAATAGACTAAGAAGTTCTATATGACTTCTTATCTCATGTATGCCCTAGCAACATCCCGGTAGTGGTTTGGATTCACATACATAGAGGGTCAGAAGGATGAACCCATTTATGCATATTGCCCTCAATTCACCCTTGAAACTAGCAACCACAACTTCAGGAGGGTGAATGATGCCTTTACCATGTATATTGTGAGGCTTTTAGAAAGTGATACTACTGCAGAGATTTTTACGATGAGGCCATGAACGATGATAGCAAAGTATGAAGCTTTCTTCATTAGATTCGGGGAGGTTTTCATATATAGGTTGGCTGGTTATGAGAACACACCTCTCAAGCTCCCCATGTTTTGTAATGACAAGATGGCTTTGATTGAAGTGTGCAGGCAATTGGATAAATTACATAGAACCTGTAGGGACAAGAAAATATCTAGTCTGCATTTCCCTATTTCCTTGGGTAATTATACATGCAAAACAACCTTGGATGCTCAAAATATAGAAAGGGCCCTTGCTCCCATCACTGTCCACTTTTTCAGGCCTAGGACCTATTTTGATTTGAAGAAGTTCATTGAGAAAAACCTTAGAATTAATTATCATCACATAGGTCAGATACGTTGAGGACTACTGGGCTGATTGTGTAGATGATTTTGAAGCAAGGCGGAGGCACTATGGCAGATTCTCTCTACAGTTGATAAAGGAGCTCAATCTCTACCAAATTCTGAAGGGTTCCAAGATGATAATGAAGATTGGCTATCTTATGAATATGAGACATTAATCAAACATACTCCTTTGGAAGATCTGGATTGGTACAAGAAGGAGAAGGATGACTTGGTTGAGATTTTGGCCCCTGTCCTTGTAAGAACCAAGGTTTGGTTTGATCAGAAAGGTTTGAGAGCTTAGGAAGAATCAAAGTGGATCTTCTTCCAGAGATACTTCAACACCTAGGAAGGAATCACATACACCCAACATGGAGGTACCTACTGCACAAACCCCTCCTCCTTCCTCAAATAAAGAACCTGAATCATCTACTCCCTCTTCTTCCACTCAAGTGTATCAAAAGAAGGTAAAAGAGGTTAAACAAGAGCCAATTGAGGAAGAACCCTTTTAGGGCATTTAAAACTACCTTTAGGGCTAGAGAACATTATTGTTCTTAGTGAAAGTGATGATGGTGAGGTACCAGACCCTGCAAGAACTTCAGAAGTTACAACATAGAAAAAAGAGAAGGAAGTGCCTAGCACTGAACCTCCAAGTACCACTGATTCCTCTACTCAAGAAGCTCCAGATGCCTCACTCACATCTCTACTGGAAGCAACAGTGGTGAATACTTTAAGTGCCATGAGCTCACTTGCTCTTGGACCTCTTGTTCCTTCTTCTTCTCCTCTACTTTTGCATGGGTGTAACCCCTGGTTGACAATAGGAAGAGGAAACCTTCTTCCCATTTGTCAGGACCAAACTTTGATGTTGTGGTAGCCTTGTTAGGCACTACTCCTCCTCCTCCAGCAAAGAGAGCAAAGAAACTTCAAGAATAGTGACAGATGCTCAGGGCCAACAATTTCTAGAGGTTGCAAAGCCTAAAGTTGATAAGGCAGAGCAAGATCTATTAGCCTCTGACCTGGAGCTTTCTAGGATTCCAATGGGAGAATCCACTCCTGAGAGTGAGGTGCATAACCTCCAGGAAATAGTAACCAAGGTTATTGAGAGAGTGGAGAAGGGTAAACAAACTATAGAATAGTTGGAAGAACAAAATCAAGTTCTTTCTAGCTTCATCAAATCATTGTTGACTAAAGATAAAGTTTTGGATCCTGCTCCACTAACTGCCCTTCCACCTCCTATGATTCTCAGTCAGGATGAGGTTCAGAGTATCAAGGATATACATAGGTATTCCACTTATGGAAGGGCTATGGAAGCCATGGTTGATGACATGATCATTGCAGGCTTGAATTTCATTGTAGAAGCCTTCAAACTCAATGAGAAGGTGGCCAACCTGCAACAAAAACTCTCCTCCTCTATTGGAACCATGGAAAAGAAACTGAAGCTTTGGAGTAGTTGCATCATAGATCTTCACCTGATGGAATAGGCTAATGAAAAGATATTGATGGCCAATAAAGTTTTTGATGATGCCAAAGACAAATTTGTCAAGGTCATGGGTTTTCAGTGTTGAATGGAAAATAAAAGTTTTGGAAGAAGCCTTGGGAGAATTGAGGAATAGTTGGCGAAAGGAGAAGCCTTCAAAACGTTGTGTTGTGTCTGCCTTCAAAGATATTCATTGTCATCTTCATGATGAAACTTTAGGTGTTCCTTTCTCTCTCAAGAGATTAAAACTTAGTTCAGGGCATTTGTTAAAGAAAACCTGTTCAAGGAGGAATTGATTACCAAAGAGAAGATAAAGGAGATTTGCTCTCTTCAATCTGCTATTGAAGAGGCTAATAAAGAATACCTTGAGCATACCGAGTTTGATAAGGACATGGAGAAATGTCCTAGGCACTTGGTCTCAAGCCACTGCCAACACATCAGTCCCACGAGGTAGAGAGATAGCTGAAGCATTGAAAAGATTCAAGCAACAGATTCTCAAGTCGGTGGGCCCTCCCCAACAATAAGTGGATGTTTTCTCTTCTAGCTTCTCCTCTCCTCCTTTTTTTTTGAAATCGAGCTCATTGTAAACTAATTAAGGATCTTGTGTCAAGCACTTCCTTAATTAACATTTTAGTTAAAAGAAATGGTTACCAAGTGTAACCAATTTGTAAGTTATATAATGGGCTCTCTGTGCCATTTTCAAGGGCTGGAACTCTGTTATTTTTGAAAGTGTAAAGGAGTTAAAAAGCTATCAATACAAGAAGATCTCTTTTTGTTTCCATCTGCTCTTGTTCTTTCATTGCTATCTGTTAAAAGTTATTGGATCATTAGTCTGTTTTACTTCAAGAAGCTTTGTATTCTTGTGGATGTCATCTCTGGAACTTTGTGTCTATGAAATAACATCTTGTGGTTTTAAATGCAAATGATTATGTTCTATATGATTCCCTTATGGCATGAGTAAGGAATTATTTTGTTATCTATATTTCCTGAGAGTGCTATTCTACCCCCTCCCATTCCTTAATTCTTCTATCTTTTTGTATTGATGATCTGTTATATCAAACACTTTCATGATATCAGAGTTCCTCATTAAAACTAAACATTGTACATTTGTAAATAGGTTTTTGCCTTTAAATAAGGGAACCTCTCCCATTAAAGAGGAGGGACTTTTTCTATCCCCTGACTATTGCTTTCAATAAAGTCCTTATTTGACAACCAATAGTTTTGGTGACTCTTTGGGGATTCATTTTGAACGTATTCCAGTTTTATGAAAATTTTCTTGATCATTCTTTGATCTGGTGACTCTATGATTTACTCATGGTAGGAGAGCCCTTGGTATTGAAGATTCTTAGTTTCAGCTCTTGGAGCGGCAAGGTTTCCCTCTTCCTTCAACAGGAGAAATAGAAGAGTTCATTCCACAAGTATGCCTCCTGTTGAAAATAGAACCCCTGTGAGTGGTATCCCTCAGAGCAACTCAGCCCTAATCTTTGTGCTTTAATTCTTGTTGGTGTTTCAGTTCCCCTTCAAGTAGTCTTTCCAAGGATGGTAGTTCCATTACCTTGGGGCCATCGTGTTGGGCCTCTTGCCCTTCCTTAGCCTTTGCATGAGTTACCAGGGGTAATAGGAAGAACTTCCCCAAGTTCAGAGGTGATGGCAAAGGGTGCATCTGATGAACATATTACAGCCTTCATAGTTGCATGTGGAGTCCTCGGAGTTGAACATGAAGATGTCTCGGTGAGGCTTTTTGTAGAAACTTTGCAAGATAATGCAGCAGATTGGTTCTATCATCTTCTGTTGGGGCCATTACAGTTGGACCATGATGAGGACAAGATTTGAGAACCGTTTCAAACCTGCAGAGGATGTGCATGCTTTGTTGGCCCAGATTTCTCAAATAAAGAAAGAATCACAAGAGCCCATGAGGGAATTTGTGGCCAGGTTCAACAAGTTGATTAACAAGATCCCACCAGACACTCAGCCTGTAGATCAAATTCAAAAATGTTTCTTCCTGAATGCTCAATTTCTGAAGTTAGCTACGCATTGAGAAGAGCCAACCTTGCAACATTGGCTGAGGATTAGAGATTAGTTGTTAGCATTGAAGATGACTTGATCATGTCTGGTAAGTTGAAAAGAGATCCTTCCAAATCTAGAGCTTCTTCTTCCTCTTCTTCTACCCCTGGAGCTAATACAGATCCATTAGTACAAAAGCTTGCTAATGACCTCATTGCCATCAAGAAACAATTGGCTCAACACGCTCCTTATGCAGATGTTCCAAGGAGGAATTTTCAGCCTAGAAATCATTTTCCTTCCTCTCAGACAAGGCTGGAAATTGAGGGGCCACCCATCAAGGTCCTTGTTAATGCAACTTGTGAGGTTGAAGAACCTGAAGATGAAGAGATTAATGAAGATTGTGAAGAACCTGAAGAAGAAGCTGATGAAGAACTAGAGGAACTTGAGGGATCTCGAGTTAATTTCTTCACCACTGAAGGTGTTGATGAAGAGGATGATTATGATGAAGTAGTAGCAGATATGAATAGTGAATCATACGTTGTCATGACTTGGGAATAGAAAAATAAGAAGGAGAAAGTGATGTGATGCCCTACTAAGAGATCCAAGGAACATCCCATGACTATCCCCGTTGTTGCAAAAAGAGGATCTCCTATTCCCACTACATCCACACAGAAGGTGAGTTCTGCTAATTCTTCTTTTCCTAATACTACTGCTAAAGCTTTTCTTCTCCAGCTCCTAAACTTGATAAGCCTAAGATTCCTAGTGATGATAGCCCATCCACCTCTGGATCTTTTGATATCATTGATCACCTTAAGAAAACAAAGGTTCAAATTTTAGAGGCTGAGTATTATCAAACCCACCCTAAAGCCTTTGCCAAAATGGTCCACTTTGTCAATTCCCATTCCAAAACTACCTCTAAAGGCCTTTTTCCTACTCCATCCTCTACACCCCAACCCAACCTTGTAGCTGCAGTCACCTCACCTAATGAGAAAATCAAACCATTTTATGTGACTCTTCTTATAGCAGGCCATAAACTTAGCAACTATGTCATAGATTCAGGAGCATCAGATAATGTAATGCCTGCCAAAGTGGCTCATGCTTTGGGTCTTACTCTCACATGCACTTATGGGTCTTGCTATTCTATGGAGAGTAAGGAGGTGCCCTTTGGTTGGAAGGATTAAAGATGCACAAGTAGCTTTTTTCCACTTTACCAGAGAAGAAGGTTTTGGCTACTATTCTAGTAGTTGATATCCCTCCTTCATATGGTATGTTGTTAAGTAGGAATTTTTGTAAAGATGTGGGAGGAGAGATTCAAATGGATTGGTCACATGCCCTCATACCAGTCAATGGAAAGATGAAGAAGTTGTTTCTGAGAAGCAATCTGAGTATATTGTGTAAAAAAATGGATGATCCCAAAGCACAAATACTCTATGAGGATATTGGGCATGGTAACTATATGATTATGTCTCGGAGGAAACTCAACTTCCCAAAGAAGTACTTCATGATCCTAATGGTGTTTGGAATCTAGAATTTGATGGAAGTTGCTCCTCAGCTGGTTCTGGAGCAGGTGTGGTATTGATATCTCTGAGGAAAAATTCATCCTTTCTCATTCAAGCTACAGTTTGAAAATACCAATAATACAGAGTATGAAGCCCTCATCCTTGGACTTAATGTGGCAAAAGAAAAAGGTGTGAAGAATCTTCTGGCTCGTGGAGATGTAGAACTAGTTGTTAAACAAGTTAGAGACCTTTTCAAGTAAAGAATAGAAGGTTGAAGCATTATAGGAATCAAGTTTGGGATTCTATTGAATTTCTTGACACCTTCTCCATTGAAGTTGTGTCAGAGAGAAAAGAACACTAGGGCTGATTCACTAGTTGTCTCAGGATCATTGTTGATACCTCACCCTGATTTCTCTCAGGATAAATTTACCATTGAAATGATCCATAGGCCAAGTGTGCCTGATAATGCAAGTAACTGGAAAATTTTCAATGATGATCAACATTTGCTTTCTTTCTTGGAGCTCAGGGATAACTTTGAACAATTGTACTTTGAAGGAAGTAACAATTTGCCTCGTGAGAATGTATCTTCCCATGAGGAGGGTGTCAAAGAGGAGACAGATCAAGATGGGTGCATCAAACTCAAAGGTAACAAGATTCCTAAAGGGCTGGTGAGTTTGGAGGAATTGTTTGATAAACATGACAGGTATGTTAAGTCTAAAGCTTCTATAGGAGTGCGGACAATCTGTTGAGTATGAAAATATTAACATTGGGAGCTCTGTTGACCCCAAAATGGTGAACGTTGGAACATGTTGTACACAAGAAGAAAAGAAGAAGGTGGTGAACCTCTTAAAAAAGTATAGGGATGTTCTTGCATATTCATATGAGGATCTAAAATCTTTCCAACCAAAGGAAATGCAACATTTCATTCCTCTCAAACCTAGGATTAAACCTTTCAAGAAAAAGCAAAGGAAAGTACAATCCAAAGATTGTTGACACCATTTTTAGGAAATACAAAAATTATTGAAAGCTAAAATTATCTTCCCCATTCACCATTCGACATGGATTGCCAACATTGTGCTATCAGGAAGAAAAATGGTGAGATTCGTATCTGTGTTGACTTCAGAATCTGAATCAGGCCTCTTTAAAAGGACAACTACCCTCTACCCATGATGGATCAAGTTTTGCAAGTTGTTACAGGGTCTGAAATGTTGTCCATGCTTGATGGCTTCTCAGGGTATAATCAAGTGGAAGTTAATACCACAGATCAGCACAAGATGACCTTCACCACCCCCTAGGGTACTTTTTCCTACAAGAGGATGCCTTTTGGACTCATTAATGTTGGTGCCACTTTTCAAAGGGCTATGGACTTGGATTTTGGAAGTTTGAAAGGAAATGTATTGTTGTGTATCTAGATGACTGACTTGTGTTTTCCAAAACTAGAGCAGATCATTTTCAGCATCTGGAAATAGTTCTCTTGAAATGCAGAGAACATGGGGTTTCTTTGAATCCCAAGAAATCTATCTTTTGTGTCATGAGAGGGAAAATTTTGGGGCATGTTGTCTCTAAAGATGGAATCAAAATTGATCCTGAATGAGTTCAAGCTATTCAATAGATTCCTCTTCCCACAAGTAAGAAGGGAGTGCATTCTTTCTTGGTAAGATCAACTTCCTGAGAAGATTCATTCCTGATTTTATAGAGCTAACTTTGAATATCTCTCAAATGATGAAAGGAAAACAAATGTTTGGCTGGTCCTTAAAGGAAAGAAGCTTTTGAAGGTATAAAAAAGGCTATTGCTAGGACTCCTATCTTAGCATGTCAGATTTTAGTAAAGATTTTATTATTTATTGCTATGCCACAGAAAGCACCCTGGCTGTTGTATTGACCAGAGAAGATTCTGATGATCATGAGCTCCCAATTGCATTCATGAGCTACATTCTTAAAAATCATGAGTTGAAATACACCATGATGGAGAAGCATGCTTTTGTAGTGGTTAAAGTTGTCAAGCAATTTTGATTTTATATTCTTAACTCTCACTCTGTGGTGCTTGTGCCTGATACAACCATCAAGTCTATTCTTACGCAGCAAGAATTTGGAACTAAGAGAGGAAACTGGGTAGCAAAGGTTCAAGAATATGATATTGACATCAGACCAACCAAACTAGTTTGGGGTAAAGGCTTGTGTGAACTCATTGCTGAAGGAGCTGGTCATGAATTACCTAAGGAGGAGGTTGATGTTCCTATTGTTCTATTTCTTAGCTCGATAGATGAATGGTATGCTGATATCACTCATTTTCTCACCTATGGGGAGTGTCCCTCTAACTTGATTGCAAGGAGAAGAGAGCTATCAAGCTAAGATCAGCCCAGTACGTGTTGTGGGAGAATGCTTTGTTCAAACGTGGAATGGATGGAAGATTTCTGAAATGCATTGACAAAGAACAACAAAGAAGAAGCTTTTCTCAGCTTTCCATGATCAAGCATGTGGAGGTCATTACTCATCTGTTGTTACTACCCACAAGATTCTTGTGTTGGATACTATTGGCCTACCTTGTTTAAAGATGCATCAAAATGGGTTGATAAATGTGAAGCTTGTCAGACTTTTGTGGGAAGACCCAAATTGGCTACCTTGCTTAAACCAGTTGTGATTGAAGAGCCCTTTCAATAGTGGGGTTTAGATTTCATTGGAACACTCAACCCATCTTCAAGTGTAGGACATACTCATGTGTTGACTGCCACAGATTACTTCACTAAGTGGGTAGAAGCCATTCTAGTAAAGAGTACTACTTCTGAAGTAGTATGTAATTTTATCAAAGAAAACATCTTGGTAAGGTTTGGAGTGCCAAACAAGATTGTGACTGATAATGCTTCAAATTTTTCTTCTGCTGAGATGATGGATTTCTGTTATGGATATGGCATTTCCCTTGCTCACTCTTCAGATTATTATCCTCAAGGGAATGGACAGGCAGAATCAACAAACAAGAATCTGGTGGCTATAGTAAGGAAACTGGTTAATGAATCTCAGAGGAACTGGCACAAGAAACTCTATGATGCTCTTTGGGTAGATAGGATTACACCTAAAAGAGCTATTGGGATGTCCCCTTTTCAAGTGGTGTATGGTGTGGAAGCTCAATTACTAGTAATAGTGGAGCTACCTGACTTTGTACTTAATGAAGGCCATTGAAGACACTAGCTTCGATGATTCTTTAGATAAAAGGATCATGTATCTTCATAAGTTGAATGAAGACAGGTTGTAGGTTGTTGATAGAATATCTACCCACTAGTACAGAAGGTGAAATATTTGTTTGACAAGAAGGCTAGATCTAGAGATTTCAAAGTTGGAGACATTGTTTTGTTGTGGGATAAAAGACATGAGCCTCGAGGAAGCCATGGTAAGTTTGATTCTCTTTGGCTCGGTCCTTTCAAAATTAGGCACTTTGCTGGTGAGAATTCTTTCTATCTTGATTACATGGATGGTTCCTCTCTCCCACTTCCTTATAGTGGGCAATACCTAAAATTGTTCAAGTCCTAGGTGAATAGGAAGTCTCTTTGTATATTATGTATAGGGTGTGTTTGCTTTCCCTTACTTTTGGTGTGTTTCTTTTCCCTGTTTGTGTGTTGTCTTCTATATTGGTTTGCTTTTTGGACTCTATGGCCCAATGGATAAAGCACTGGTTTTCTTCCCCTAGATTTCCTAGAGTTCTTGCCTTGTCTCGTTCTTCTGATCTAGCCAAGTCATCCCCAGAAAGAGCTAGTTGTTGTCCTCTCAAAATTCCCCTCTTTTGAAAGTAAAAAATTGAAAATTTTGAGTTGACACCCTTTAGTGATGTTCTAGTGAAGTGAAAAGTTGAGGAGATAGTAAAAATTCACATTTTTGGAGTCATTTTGGTGATTTGTGGTCATCATCGGACATTTTTGTCCCTCATGTCCCAAGTCTGTTGGGCCTTCTGTTCCCGATCGGCCGCATTCCCGAAAATCTTTTAACTTTTGGTTATGTCGAAACTTTTGGTCCGTATGTTCCAAGTTCATTCAGGCTTTCTATTCCCGATCACCCACATCGGCCGGATCGGGTCCTTCACGTACTTTTGTCCCATCTATCCCAAAAGTGTTTGTGCCTTCTATCCTGATTTTCCCACATCATCGCGCGTGCATAGTTGAATTGTCTTCATGTCCTCACGTCCCTCGCATTTCCAAGTTTTTAAACCATTTGTGCTCATTTGGCCCACTTTACCACATCACCCGTGTTGGCCGGATCGCGTCTTCACGTCCCTCATGTCCCAAATGTACCAAAGACCATCGGGCTAATTTTTTCCACTCTTCCCGATTCTTGCCTTTTTGAGTCGGTGTAATATGAATTTAATGCACATTTATGACCTTCTCTCTCCTAAATGGCTATTTAATGGGACTACCCTCTATGCATTTGACACATTACTCACTTGCCATCATTCACTCGAATCCCTACAATTAAGATCATTTGCTCGTGCTCCCATTCCCTTTGCATTTTTTTCATTGTGGATTTGATCTTGAAGGTTGTTTCTCTGTACGATTGCAAACATGAAGATTAAATTCCAAGGTCAAGAACATGTTTCACCTCTTGAGTCCTCTATTCCCGATATCGGGGATAGTGAGGTTCGACACCTAGATTTTGGTGATTTTTGGAATAGATTGACTAGCCCTAATCCTTCCCCCATGGTGTAGATGATCAATGATAGTGGTCTTGCGTATGTGGTGGGCTTCCCTATCTCAGTACAATGTGCCGACATCGTGTGCACTGTGGGGCTCACTTTAACCCAGACACCAAGGAATTGTCTAATGTGCATGGGGAGCTGATTGCTAAACTAGATCTGCTTGCCATTACTACTACTCTATGGATTCCAGAAGTTGAAGACTCCATTGTTATCACTTAGGCTCAAGCTCAGACTCTATTCGAGTAGGAAATGATAAATATAAGGTGAGGATAGAAAAATCATGGTTGAAGAACCCTAAGAAGGGAGCGTCCCGACTTTCAAGGCATTATTTAGAGCTGATTTCAATGAAGAGTTATCTGATTTCATTATCTTGCTAGCTCATGTCATGGGATTTCCTCTACCAATGAATTTCACTTTTGGATGTGCCCTCTCATCAACATCATCTGCGAAGGTAGTCAGAACATAAATTGGGTAGAAATCATTTGCATGAATTTGACCGAGCAATTGTCTAATGTGCAACAGACTAAGAAGTTCTATATGACTTCTTATCTCATGTATTCCCTAGCAACATCCCGGTAGTGGTTTGGATTCACATACATGGAGGGCCAGAAGGATGAACCCATTTATGCATACTGCCCTCAATTCACCCTTGAAACTAGCAACCACAACTTTAGGAGGGTTAATGATGCCTTTACCATGTATATTGTGAGGCTCTTAGAAGGTGATACTACTAGGAGATTTTTTGATGAGGCCATGAACCTGATAGCAAAGTATGGAGCTTTCTTCATTCAGTTCAGGAGGTTTTCATATATCAGGTTGGCTGGTTATGAGAACACACCTCTCAAGCTCCCCATGTTTTGTAATGACAAGATGGCTTTGATTGAAGTGTGCAGGCAATTGGATAAATTACATAGAACCTACAGGGACAAGAAAATATCTGGTCTACATTTCCCTATTTCCTTGGGTAATTATACATGCAAAACAACCTTGGATGCTCAAAATATAGAAAGGGCCCTTGCTCCCATCACTATCCACTTTTTCAGGCCTAGGACCTATTTTGATTTGAAGAAGTTCATTGAGAAAAACCTTAGAATTAATTATCATCACAGGTCAGATACTGAGGACTACTGGGCCGATTGTGCAGATGATTTTGAAGCAAGGTGGAGGCACTATGGTAGATTCTCTCTACAGACTGATAAAGGAGCTCAATCTCTACCAAATTCTTGAAGGGTTCAAGATGATAATGAAGATTGGTTGTCTTATGAATATGAGACATTAATCAAACATACTCCTTTGGAAGATCTGGATTGGTATAAGAAGGAGAAGGATGACTTGGTTGAGATTTTGGCCCTTGTCCTTGTAAGAACCAAGGTTTGGTTTGATAGAAAGGTTGAGAGCTTAGGAAGAATCAAAGTGGATCTTCTTCTAGAGATACTTCAACACCTAGGAAGGAATCACATACACCTAGCATGGAGGTACCTGCACAAACCCCTCCTCCTTCCTCAAATAAAGAACCTGAATCATCTACTCCCTCTTCTTCCACTCAAGTGTATCAAAAGAAGGTAAAAGAGGTTAAACAAGAGCCAATTGAGGAAGAACCCTTTTAGGCATTTAGAACTACCTTCAAGGGCAAAGAGAACATTATTGTTCTTAGTGAAAGTGATGATGGTGAGGTACCAGACCCTGCAGGAACTTCAGAAGTTACAATAGAAAAAGAGAAGGAAGTGCCTAGCACTGAACCTCCAAGTACCACTGATTCCTCTACTCAAGAAGCTCTAGATGCCTCACTCACATCTCTACTGGAAGCAAAAATGGTGAATACTTTAAGTGCCATGAGCTCACTTTCTCTTGGACCTCTTGTTCCTTCTTCTTCTCCTCTACTTTTGCATGGGTGCAACCCTGGTTGATAGTAGGAAGAGGAAACCTTCTTCCCATTTGTCAGGACCAAACTTTGATGTTGTGGCAGCCTTGTTAGGCACTACTCCTCCTCCAGAAAAAGAGAGCCAAAAAAACTTCAAGAATAGTGACAGATGCTCAGGGCCAACAATTTCTAGAGGTTGCAAAGCCTAAAGTTGATAAGGTAGAGCAAGATCTATTAGCCTCTGACCTGAGAGCTTTCTAGGATTCCAATGGGAGAATCCACTCCTGAGAGTGAGGTGCATAACCTCCAGGAAATAATAACCAAGGTTATTGAGAGAGTGGAGAAGGGTAAACAAACTATAGAATAGTTGGAAGAACAAAATCAAGTTCTTTCTAGCTTCATCAAATCATTATTGACTAAAGATAAAGTTTTGGATCCTGCTCCACTAACTGCCCTTCCACCTCCTATGATTCTCAGTCAGGATGAGGTTTAGAGTATCAAAGGATATACATAGGTATTCCACTTATGGAAGGGCTATGGAAGCCATGGTTGATGACATGATCATTGCAGGCTTGAATTTCATTGTAGAAGCCTTCAAACTCAATGAGAAGGTGGCCAACCTGCAACAAAAACTCTCCTCCTCTATTGGAACCATGGAAAAAGAACTAAAGCTTTGGAGTAGTTGCATCATAGATCTTCCTGATGGAACAGGATGATGAAAAGATATTGATGGCCAATAAATTTTTTGATGATGCCAAGGACAACTTGTCAAGGTCATGGGTTTTCAGTGTTGAATGGAAAATAAAAGTTCTGGAAGAAGCCTTGGGAGAATTGAGGAACAGTTGGCAGAAGGGAGAATCCTTCAAAACTTGTGTTGTGTCTGCCTTCAAAGATATTCACTGTCATCTTCATGATGAAACTTCAGGTGTTCCTTTCTCTCTCTCAAGAGATTAAAACTTAGTTTAGGGCATTTGTTAAAGAAAACCTATTCAAGGAGGAATTGATTACCAAAGAGAAGATAAAGGAGATTTGCTCTCTTCAATCTGCTATTGAAGAGGCTAATAAAGAATACCTTGAGCATACCGAGTTTGATAAGGACATGGAGAAATGTCTAGGCACTTGGTCTCAAGCCACTGCCAACACATCAGTCCCACGAGGTAGAGATAGTTGAAGCATTGAAAAGATTCAGGCAATGGATTCTCAAGTCGGTGGGCCCTCCCCAACAATAAGCGGATGTTTTCTCTTCTAGCTTCTCCTCTCCTCCTTTTTTGAAATCGAGCTCATTGTAAACTAATTAAGGATCTTGTGTCAAGCACTTCCTTAATTAACATTTTAGTTAAAAGAAATGGTTATCAAGTGTAACCAATTTGTAAGTTATATAATGGGCTCTCTATGCCATTTTCAAGGGCTGGAACTCTATTGATTTTTGAAAGTGTAAAGGAGTAAAAAGCTATCAATACAAGAAGATCTCTTTCTGTTTCCATCTGCTCTTGTTCTTTCATTGCTATCTATTAAAAGTTATTGAATCATTAGTCTGTTTTACTTCAAGAAGCTTTGTATTCTTGTGGATGTCATCTCTAGAACTTTGTGTCTATGAAATAACATCTTGTGGTTTTAAATGCAAATGATTATGTTCTATATGATTCCATTCTGGCATGTGTAAGGAATTATTTTGTTATCTATATTTCTGAGAGTGCTATTCTCCCCTCCCATTCCTTAATTCTTCTATCCTTTTGTATTGATGATCTGTTATATCAAACACTTTCATGATATCAGAGTTCCTCATTAAAACTAAACATTGTACATTTGTAAATAGGTTTTACCTTTAAATAAGGGAATCTCTCCCATTAAAATGTAGATAGCTAGCCCTTGATAAGAATAGTTCACCGATATAATGGTATGTATGTTGTGTTTATATAGGGATGTCTTCTTCAAATTTCAATGCTAATGACCCGACATGCCGACTAGTACCTCGGGAGAAGAGAGGGAAAACCAAGAAAACCGACCTCAAGTGCGAAAATAAAAATCAAATACAAAGATGATGTGATCACCCCAAAAGTTTTCAATATGACTAACTAATAAAGACTAACACCATAGTAGCCTAGAGCCAAGCTTAATTTTAAGAATGAAACATCATGATCAAAGCTTAAAAGCATGCATTAATGGAAACTAAATGAAATTAAACAACTAATCTACAAGCATCCTTACTAGATGAGATGCTTAATTAATTAACATAGACCTAATTATATCTAAGGGCAATCAAATTATGGTTGTTGCTACTCCACAAATGGTGAGAGGATCTCTCTAACAATGGCTACAAGGCCATATTAGATATCCCTCTACTAACCAACATGAAGATTTGTATGCAAATATTGAGCAAGCTATTCCAAGAAGGAAGTAAGGCTCTTAATCATATTTGTTATATTCTATGGTAATTAAATTATGGGGTAAAGTTTTAAGGAGGTGCTTAGTCCTTTTTATAGTTTTCTATTTGAGGAAAACTTACATCTTGGTGCATGTGGGACTAAAAAGGATAAAGTAGATTAAGACTTGTTAATCATGATTAGTGAATTAACAAGTGATTAGCATGTGAGGAGCCTTAATTAACCACTTAGGGTCAATTAAGTGGATATGATAAACTTTTGAAGCCTTTTGAGATGTATTGGAGGTAAAAGGAGTGATTTTGAATGGTTGGAAGAGGGATTTAGCCAATAATAGGGTTTATTGATCAAAACAAGGGTAAATAGGCTTAATTAGCTAATGATCACTAATTATTTTCTCGGAAGAGGATTATAACTAAGGATGTGTAAATCAATTAGCATATGGAATGTGATATAAGTTAGTTAATAAAAATTGTCGTTAATTAACCAAAATTGTAAAAATGAGGGTAATTAGTGTGCTTTTAGCAATAAAACTACGTAAGCAAATTTTAGGTGTCTACATTTGCCATTGTTTGAGGTGAAGTAAGTGACGTCACTTCAAACATAGTAGACAAGCATAAACAAGAATTTTTTGAAGGAAAATTAGTAGAATGAAGGATACCCCCTCAAGTGTCGATGGGGTGATAGAAGGATTCAATCGAAGATGGAAAATATGATCGAAAGAGATAAAAGAAACAAAGTGGGGATAAAAATAATTCTTTTAATGCCCTATGTATTTTGGAAGAAAAATTAATAGTGATAAGACATGATAGTGAAGAATATAGGAATAGCTTTTGCATCCAATCTTTCAATAAACAACTTTGTTTCATCATATTGCCCTATGATCTAAATCATCGACCCTTATTAAAATAAACAAAAGTATAAAATAACATGAAAAGTTATATTACTAACATTTGTTCATTGCTAAAAATGTGTAACTCCATGCAACATACATAATGCAACATAATACGAGAAAGTAAACCAACTAACCTAATAAAGAAACAAGTACAATCACATCTACTCAAATAAACAACGTTCAAGATAGTTGCACCAATGTTTTTGTTATCAAGCTTTAGTTCCCTGAATGTTTGTGTTTTAACAACAAGGGTTAAAAATGGTGCCCCAAGCAAGGATATATGCAAGGGGAATAATAGAGGACACAAGTAGTCCCATGAAAATCATTCATGCACTATGACACACTCTTTGACAACTCAATGTTGCACAAGAGTACTGATATAGTAAGCAAGCCAACTTTGTTAATGGAGGTAGATCAAAATGATTCGCGAGTCGTTTGAGACAAGAACAAGAAAGAACCTAAGAAAGATGTTTTTGTAGGACAAAATGTGATGTTCGAGGACAAAATCGATACAAGCTTCAATCATTTTGCATGCATGACATTCACAAATTTTTGAAAAAAATGAATTTTACAATTTTTGGCTTTTTGATGATTTTACCATTTTTTTGGATTTTTATAAAATTTCCAATTTTTTGGGTGTTTTGTGATTTTTGAATTTGTTAAATTTTTCGAGAAGAAAATGATTTAGAAGAATGAAAATGTCGTGGGACATTTCTAAAAAATGTTGGGAAGTAAAAATATGCCCAGTAGCGTAAAGGGTCGTGGGAAGCCAAAAAATTCCCTAATATAGTGAAAATGGGTGAAAATGATTATTTGTTTAAAAATAACCATCATGATGAGTGCTAGAAGAAACTAGAAGAAAATTTGATTTTCTAGTGTAGTTATTGAAATTTTGGGCGCGTGCAGTGCTAGGGGGCGCGTGATACGTGAATATGGGCGCACATGCATTGAGAGGAAACATATGCGTGAAGATGAGTGCGTATCTTGTTGACGAGGGTGTATTGAACAAGAAGTGCATAGCGCTGAGATGAGCGTGTTGATGCTACATTAGGGATTGGTGCTAGCGTGTTTGATGTTTTTGAATGTTTTGATTTTTATGACTTAATATATTTGAATGTTTTGGGATTTTGAAACATATTTGAATGTTTTTGTGATTTTTAGAAGTTTTCTGAATCTATGTATAGGAAAATGAAGAAACATGGATGCCCCAAGTGATATATGGGATGTTCAAGGGAAAAATACCACACGTATGTACAAGAAAGTGAAGATACAAAAATGCCCCTAGAAATAGATGGGAATATACAAAGGAAAACTCTTCACGCATTGAATTAGGATCAGGGCCAATATGGATAGGTTCAACATGATGATGAACTTAAACCCATGAAATGTTAGGAAGGCACAATGATGCCCCCAACATAAGTTGGCTAAGAAGCACATGATAGAAAGAAGTAGAATATTGTTTTTGTGAAAGGAGAAAAAGGTTCCCTCAAACTTGGCAAAAAGACAATCTTATAAACACGGAGGTTTTGAACGAAGTAGAAGAACAACATGAATGTTATGAAAGTATCTTAGAAGCTCTCTGCAATTATCCCAAGACACAAATCGCAAGACAATATATAAAATAAAGTAAGAGTCGAACAAGGTCCAAAAATGACACTTGGTAACATACTAATCTGTTTACTCATCGAGATTCAAAGTGAGTGCATGTGGAAATTTATTACCTTTGGAGGGAAGATTTGATAGAAAATAAGTGAAGACACCCTAGCCAATGTGTAGAAATGATTTATTTTCAAATTTGATTTGTGAATGGATTGTGGAAGGAGAGTTGTACATTACTCCACTACTAACCGGATGTCCATAGCCCCGACGGAGATGCATTTGATTCTAATCGCAACATTTCTCTACTACCCCAAAGCATCCATATCCCCGGTAGAGATTATTGGAAATACCCCAAGAGAGAGTTATAAATTAATTTGATTTTTGCTTTTAGCTTTTTTTTGATTTGATTTAGTTTTGCTTTCTAAAAATTTATTTCAGCTCTCTTTATTTAATAAGGGGTTAAGAACCACACATGGCTTGATGGAAGGATGGGGAAGTAATTGCGATGATGAAATTGGATAGTGTCAACAAATATGTCTAAAAGTTCTTCACAACAAGTTTATTAGATGAAGATAGTGATATGATCTCTAAGAGGCCAGTCTTTCTTTAATTTAAAGTGATGAAAGACCAAGGTCAAACGGATACCGTAGAGATAAATGTTGCAAAATGCATGCGAATAGACTAACCAAAATATCATCAAAGGGATGAAAATGGTGGATGTATTGCGAGATGGATGGAAAGAAAGGAAGAAAGAACATCCATGTGTATATAATACCGATTTCAATGTTTGATCTTTGTACCTTTGTTTTTGTACTATTTTTAATATTTTCTCATTTTTATGTATTTTGTATTTTTTTGTTTTTTAGATTTTGGAAAATTAGGACCAATGAATATCAATTTACGTGATAATATCCAACAAAAATGTTCATGATTTCCTTGATAAGGGAGATTGAGTAGGTTTGCTTATCAAGAGTCATATTATCTCGATTTCGATGATCGTAGTGAGCTCATACTTAACAAATGACTGCTATTTATCTTGAAACATGGATTTCATATGTGGGAGGTTGAGTTCCCTATCCATATTTTTATGCACTTTGTGCCATACTTGATGGTTACGTTGGTGTACATTCTTGAATTGCATTTGATTATGAACTTTATGATTGTTTAATTTTTGGGAGCTTTGGAGCTCTTGGAATTTTTGATCTTATCTTGATAAAGAAACTATTTGGGTTTCCTATAAGCTAATATGTGAATTTTCGATCCGAGAAGAGAGAGAAGAAAGTGGATATTTAGAATTGATGTGAGAAATGATGGTGGGCTTGCCACAATCATTGATAAAAGGATAATGTGATGGATGAAAAGGATATGGTCTAAGAATTGAAGAGGATGGGCTACTGGGACATGTCCCATAGATTGAAGATGAAGGGATACTAGGATGTGGCCCAAGTATAGAATAGGATGGGCTACTCAGGAGGTTTCCATAGATAGAAGATGAAGGACTAATAGGATGTGGCCCAAGTATAGAAGAGGATGAGATACCTGGGAGGTGTCCCATAGATTTAAGATGAAGGCCTAAGTATAGAAGGTAACGGGATACTAGGAGGTGACCCCCAAATAGATGATGAAGGGCTTCTTGGAGGTGACCCACATATAGAAGAAGATGATGGGCTGCTAGGTGGTGACCCAAGGTGAGATTGTGATTGAGGAATCATGATAGATAAAGAATGATTGGGTAAAGATAGGATAGGTCATGAATCAATGTTGGACCCGGGAATTTCATCACGCAATGAAGAATGTGAAGATGGTAGAATAAGAGGAGGATCAAGTGTGATGATCCTAGGGTCTTCCTCTGTTTCATGATAAAAATAATAAACCTCTTCCCCACAATACATGAACATATCGAGGTCTAAAGAAAATTCTTTCTTGCCACCTTCTAGAGGAATATATTCATGTACCCCTATAAATTCTCTAATCACTTCTTCATTTTGAAATGAATCGATCGGTAGAGGGTTGTTGGTTGGTCGACCATAAGAGGTTTATTGGAAGAAATAGTTCCAACAAGTGTGGAAGACTTAGAAGATGTTTGATGAACGGAAGGTTTGACCTTATTGTGTCCATAAAGGAATTAGATAGTACATCGAAAAGATATATTAGCACATCATTTCTTGTGAATGGTTTGACATGGACGTAAACATAGATTTTTAGAATATTGATGAATATGGAAAAAGGTATGATTGAGATGGCCCATGGTATGAAGAGGGATTGGATTCTGATTGATACAAGACAATGATTGGAGAGATGAAGTAGATTTGTATTGGGATGTCTCCCGAATGGAAGAAAATGTGGCTTTGAAATAGCTTGGTATAGGTTTGCTTTTAAGATAACATAATGTAGGTAGACCAATAGGATTAGTCATCAAGGAATGGTATTACGACGTAGGAGTCAAATTGGATGATCGATTAGAAGAACCTTGAGTCTTACAAATATTTAAAGGAAGACAACATTTTTGAGGCTATTGATAAACATGGTCCTATGAAGAAAGGAAAGACCATTACTCAAGAGTAAAATTTGATGTTTGATTAGAAGAAATTTGAGTCACATGGATCTTTAGTGGAAGAAGAGGTCGTTGAGGTGACTGATAAAGGGGTCTTGCAGAGAAAGGGAGGACTGTGACTCAAGATTCAAACTAGAGGAATAGTTTAAATTAGAATCTTTAGAAGATCGAGGGGAATCAGAAGAATAGTTTGTATTGGAATCTTCAGAAGACCGAGAGGAATCAAAAGAATAAAAATCATACCACCGACTATGAGATAAAGGTGGAGAAATAGAATGGGTTCTCTAGCGCTAAGAACCAAACAAGGTCTAGTCATGATGGGCATATTTTGATGGGAATGCTGAGACCTAGGTTCCCTATTATCATAATTATGAGGAACCACACAATAATCTAGTGGTGGTTGGCTTATTGATTACAAATTCCTAGACCTATACGATTATTTAACTCCTTTATGGTGAATTTCTATTTAAATTTGAGAAACATAATGACAACTAAGTAGACATTTTTGCAAATATGGGCCCTAGGACAAAGAAAGTAGCGTAACGACGTCAAGTCATCACAAATAATGTCAAATAAAGAATAGTAACAAGTCCAAAAGGAAATATGAACCCAAGGATACCAAAGATTAAAGAAAGATACACCAACAAGGTAATATATGACATGAAGTACCTATGACAAGACAATGAAGTACAAGACTAAAGTACTTATCACAAAAATAGTTTACTCCCTACACTTTTCCAAGATAGGTTTAAAGAAAATAGTGACAACACAATATCACCACTTATGTCAAGTTTAAAATAAACAAGACCTAAATACTAAGAAAGTGTTGACACAATCCCCAAAAAGGTATATGTTTGCAAGAAAATTTGTCAACGGACAAACTTATGGATTTCTTGCCAACGCTCTCGGAATATAAGTCCCTCTACTTACTTAACCGATGCAATTTCCGTATATGCATGTAGATAGGAGAACTAATGTTACAGTAGAAAATCAAATTCCTACACACACTAGTTAGAAAATTCAACACATGCATTTATGAGAAGAAACAACTCTTTAAACAACAAACAAGACCAAATAGAATTTATGATCACAAAGTATCAAGAAATCCCTTAGTCAAAGAAAGCTAGAAACTCCTTCTTCTTGTATTGATTTCTTAAACAAAAAGTTGTACATAGTGTGGGAATGGAGGAAAACTAGTGAGGGGGAAAAATGGAAGAAAATGGATATCTCTTTGTTCTCTCAAAGTATAATACACTCTTGAGTTTACAAAATCAATCACCAACCCTTTGAAATGGGAATGGATTTACAATTTATAGAATGAGATGAACTCTTCATCTACTACCCCCAATGCCTTTTCATATGTCCTCACACAACTTAAAACTTTTCAACTTCCTAGGAAACTTTTAAGTCCTTTTTATAACATAAAGGTGACTTATTACATTAGGAACATTAATACATATGAAAAAGTGCAACCCAACAAAAAAATTAGAATGGAGTGAGAGAGAATGTTGGGGGAAGGAAGGAGGAGGAAAGAAAGGATGTCACCCCTGATGAAGTCTGTAGATCCTTGTTGATTGAAAACTCAAGTGCAAGTGAGACTTTGAATCTCTGAATCTGCCACCTCCTGAGAAACTTCTTCAAATTGGCTTACGGAAGCCTTGGAATGAGTGTTTAAAAACACTTGTCAAATGACTTCACTGATGACCATGAACACCAAACTATGAAGAGATAGGAGCTCAGAACCGATCATGTCAGGTTGAATGGGCTTGTTTCATTGATGACCACAAATTCCACCCTTCATGTGATATACATATAACCCAAACCATGCAATGCTCCAATGTAGTGAAACCTGGATCCTCAAACGTCTTATACCACAAGAGGCTTCCTTTAGATGACACATGAACCCCATGAGCTAAGTGTTGTCGAATGATTCCATTGGTGACTATGAGCATCAAACATGGAGATCCCTTTAGGAAATACTAAAGCTTTGGAACAAACCTGTCTTGATCCCTACAACACTACCACACTACTTAGTTGATTTGGACATGATCTGATGAATAATCTGATGGAGTGTTTGATTGTGAATTCCACCTGTACATATTGATTGAAGCATGAAATGAGTGTTGAAGGACACTATTGAGATCCATAAAGATAGAGACTTCATTGGTTCCCCCTTCGTGAATCTGAACTTCATTGTTTCTGACACTTATTGTATTTGGAAAGGGAAACTATTTTTGGAAAGTGTCAAGATTTTCCCTCCCTAGTCTCCAACTGTTGATGGCAGCATGAATGTTCAACTCCTAGAATGCTCCCTCTACAAAATTCACCCTTTTGGGATGACTTATTATTTTTAGTAAGTGCCGAAAAAAGTAACTTACTATTTTTAGCAAGTGTGAAAAATCAGCCCCTTTGATCCTTGATTGGTTGTGATTACTGAGAATCTCCTTCCTTTTGTGCTCCTCCCACTTTTGGACCAATTTTCTATTTTTGGTAGGTGCTCGTGAGACCACTTACTATTTTTAGTAAGTGTTGAATTTGGACCAAAATGCCCATTCTGATGAACTTTCAACTGCAGTGCATCCTTTGTGTTCAACATCTCCTTCGCAGGTTCTTTTGTTGATGACTTTCCCAAAATAGTAGTCCTCTATGTAGAAGACTATTATTTTTAGAAAGTGGGCTTCTGGAGGTTGGATTGATGTGGAAATTTTTTTTCGATATGGGTTTTTTTCCCAATATCATCCCTTTGAAATTTGTGCTTACTCGATCAAAAGTTTGGGAGATTTTAAACTTTTAAATTTTTGACCTGATTGCACTTCTGGACATGGCAACCATTAATGGACCTCAAAATTTAGGTCTGGTTTTTTCCTCCATTTGCAAAAAAAAACATATTTTCGTTATGGGTTTTTTTTCTTGTGCTTTCGGTGAAATTTCTCTTTATCCGGTTTCCGGTTTGATGGGAAATTGAGATTTTTTCTTCGTTGTGCCAGAAAGAGGATTTCTTTTGTTGTGAATGTTTTATGGCATGAGAGGAGGGTTTGAAGGTATGTTTATGATGGTTTTTGATAGAGGAAATGAAAAAAAAAAAAATAGTTCATCAATCCATGCATTTGTTTTGCAAGATTTCTTCAAATTTTGATTTCACGGCAATGGGGATTTTCATTGTTCTTCTTCTCTTGTTCTTCATTTCTTCTCCTTAGCTTGATGAAATATTCTTCTAAGACCTACATATCACCATGGGAAAGGGATTTTATTTCTTTGGTGGAGCTGGTTTGAGCTTTGGAAATGGTGGAGTGGTGGTAGGAAGTTGCAGAGGAGTTTGCAGATATGGTTGTGCATGGGAATGTTAGATGTTAGAAGCGGGAAAAGCGGGTTTTTTAAAATTTTGAAATAAAGCACAGATGGGAGATAGGAACATTTTCATTCCCTAAATTTCCCTCACCTCAAAGGGATGTGAGGACATCAAATTCCATGGTGAGCAAGGTGGTGACATGTGGGTGGAGATCCGATGGCAGGGATTAAAGCCAAAAAAATAACTTTAAAGCACTGAGGGGTTGGAAGTTGGTCACATGGGGACTTGAGAAGCATCCTTAGGGGCTGGGAAAATTTTTTCCATGTTTTATGTCCCTCACCTCAAAGGGACATGAGGGGGACATTTTCCATGGTGAGTAAGGTGATGACATGTGGCGGTGATCAACGGTTGAAGAAATTGAGCGAACACCAGGGGCTAGAAATTCACTCTTAAAGAGGTCACATGGTGCTGGGACATTTTTTAATACATGATTTCCCTCACCTAAAAGGTACATGAGGGGACATCAATTTTCATGGGCTAAGTGATGACATGAATGATCCAATGGGGAAGGCTTTCTCTGGGAGGAACTAGGGCAATGAGGTTCGTGATGAGGGTCTAGAGGTCTTATGGGGGCTAGGTGAATTTTTCCAACCTTGATTTCCCTAAACTTGAGGGATGTGAGGGACACAAAATCCCTCCAGGCTCTGGAGCTGACATGTGTCCTTCCAAAATTTGACTAACTCCCGAACTCGCTCAAGAGGGCAACTTGAAATGGTGATAACTTGAGCTCTGATGGAATTTTTTTGATGAAATTTTATATGATATTGACTTGGAAATGGAATTATAAATCCAATGGGGGGTTTAGGTCTTGATTCCTCCATTTGATCCCTAAAAAATCAGATTTTTGATTTAGTACTCCACTTGTGCATGAGAAAAAACTACTTGCAAGACCCATTACAAAAAGTGTTGTGAAAAAAATAATTTCACCATATTTTAGGGCTTGGAATTCCATTTCTAATGATGATTTTTTTTCTCCTAACTCCATCCAGAGCTCCTGGAATCACCTTTGGAAGCTCAACAATTGTTTTGGCTTATGCACTGCCTAGGCTTGTGAACCCTAATTTTAGTGAAATTGTCCCAACTTCTCTAGATCCTTCCTGAATCTTCCTAAATCAAATTCCATGATGTTCCCAAGGCCTTTTATTCACCTTCCATGTCTAGTTTGGATTTTTTTTTCCGCTCCATGGGGTTTCTCTAGTCCTAGGAAGGCCAAGTGATAGCCCTTCCCACAACTTGCCTAAAGTTTGCAATTTTAATGAACTCCTAAAATCACCTAGGGGTTGATTTGAATTTCCTAAATCACCTAGGGGAATGAATTAACACAATTGGGAGGTTACTTGGACTGATATGGGAGGACCAGGGTCCTCTGGAATGATAAACATGAAAAAATTGGTACAGGGGTATAGTTGTCATGCTTGGAAATTGTCAATTTCCTTGTTGCACATTTGCATGAAAACAATTGGCTCTAGCTTGGGGACATGACATGGAATGAGCATAGTGAAGACATGACATGAAGAATCTAGAATCTCAACTTTAGACCATATAATCCATTGACCAGTGCCTTATCCATTGGGCCCTATGGAGTCATGTACAACTTACAAGAGAGAGAGAGAGAGAGAGAGCGAAGAAGGAAACACACACACACAAAAACAAAAACAAACACACACACAAAAAAAAAGGAAAGGAAAAACACACACAACACACATGGAAAGGAAAAACACACACAAAAAAAGGGAAACACACCTAAATCACCTATGGTACAAAGGGGGGGAAACCCACTTTCCTTTGAAGCACTTTTCATTCCTCAAAAGTTACCCCTGAGTGGGAAACATTGAGTGATGTTGTTCATGCAAAGCCATTGACTGGTTCGAGAAAGTATCCTCCTTTCCTTAACTATTTATGAAATCTAGGTGCTTTCATGATTGTCTGTGTACTTGGTAGGAGTGAGTCTACATGAGCTTCTTGATGCTCAGGCCTTCACTTAGAAATTCCATTTCCTTCATTCTCTTTGAAATAGTTTCATAGTGTCAGTTTCCTTCCATGTGTTTATCCACATAGTTGATTCTTCATTGAGCATCTCATCGCTGCCCCGAAGCTGATTTTCATTCAAATTTCTTGAATATTTTGAGTTACTTTCTTTCTCGGATCTATGCTCATTGACATCTTCTCCATGAGAAACCTTAGATTCATCCTTTATCTCTACTCCATTATGAGGTTTGAGTATTGAATGGAGGATTAAAGAAAACTCATACTTGTCTTGTATGGCCATGACATGAGTTAAGAGATCAAGAATCAGCTCTAGGGTCTTCCACAACTTCTACTACATCCAATAGTTCTTGCATGGAGATCTCCTTTGTTACTTCCTATAACTCATCTTTGTACGCCTTCGAAGAATCTTTATTTTTTAGCTCAAGGAAACTATCTGGAGGGATTACTTCATCATCTTGGGAATCATCTGCATTCTATCACTCCTTCATCAAGAGGAGCTTTAGCTTCAAAGGCCTCAAAACTCCTTGCTTCAATTTCTTCATCATGGAAAGAGTCTTCCTCTTCAAATGGGAAAGAAAATACCTTGATTTCATCATTGCATCCATCAACCATTGGCTCAGGGGGCATCATATTTCATCTTTACTTTATTTCAACATGGCCAACCTTCACACTGGTTAAGGATTTCAAATCAGATTCATGCTTGTCTTGTAGATTCATGGCTTGCATCAAGGAGTTGAGACTGAGCTCAGGGTCTTTTTTTTCTTCTGCGGCTCTTAGTAGTTCTTGTATAGATAGTTCTTTCAAACCTTTTGAGGGCTCATCACAAGACTGGTCTTGGTCTCTCCATGGAATGACATGATGGATGAGATCATCTTCATCTCCAAATGGGAATGAAAATATCTCTTCATCATGGATAAGCACATAAGCTGATTTTTTCCATTTGAGATTCATCAAGAACCATTTCCTCTTCTTCATGGTTTTTCATTGTCTAATGATTGGGGCTCCCCTCTTGTAACTCAAATCTCCTCAATGCTTCTTCAAGGTCCATACCTCTAGGAAGGCATGTCTGGCCCTATCAAGATGGGAATATCATCTTCTTCTTCATTGGTTGTGAAAAGATTCATTCATCTCTGCTATCTTGATACAAGATGTTGGTTCCTGGACTTCAAAATTTTTCACACCGTGTACCTCATCTTCTTCTCTAGAAGTAATTTCTCCATGTCCCCTTTTTGGTATGGTTTGGATGAGAAGACCAATTCATCTGAATTTTCCCCCCAAGTCTCGATGAAGAAACCTTTACTTAGCAACATTCCAAATGAAGTTGGAATGTCTGCTACCAAAATCATCACTAAAACTTTCTTATCTGGAAATATGGGAGAGCCACTGTGCATCTTTGACCTTCCCTACAAGTGGGACCTCTTTTGACTCTAGGGAGTAACAAGAGCCACCGGGTGGAGTCATGGTGAGTTTGAGAGCCTTGGATGACCTTTATAGGCATTACATTGTCGGAGGCACCAAAATCTATTATGTAGTTGTTCAATACATATTCTCCAACAAGAAGGGAGACATAGAAAGGTTCAACCTTATCGATTTGGATGCACTCAAAGAAAGCATGTTTTATGAGGGAGGTGTAGGTGGGTTTGGTAGTATTCCTTTAGAACTAGGAGCTACAACATTGGGTGTTAAACTACCACTCTGATGTATTGAACAAACCTCTCAAATTGTTTGGGGTGAGTCCAGATATTTAGTTTTAGTAATCTGCACCTTGGCTTTGTTCACATATTCTATGAAGTCAAAGGGAGCAAGATGTGGACAAGGGAATGAAGGGACTGATTTTGGAGTTGGGGTAGGTTTGGAAGTAGGGTTTGATGCTTGGGGAATGGAGGGTATTTTGAAAGGCACACTAGGAACTTTTCAAAGTACTAGTTTTTAAGAGAAGATTTAGATTTAGAATTAGAAGAGGCATCGAGAAGACTTACTTGGAATTGTGGGAGCCTTCTTACTTGCTATAGGATCAAGCTTCAACAATGTGGACTCCATGGAGGGTGGAAGTGGAGATCCTCGACTGATTATTTTTTTTTGGAGTCACCATAGGAGGATCTTTGGTCTTCTTTTTTTTTTTGCAAGTAGTGGAGGGAGTGCTCCTTTCTCAGACTGAGAATGAGTGAATACCACACATGAGAAACTTGGGTGCATCTTCTTCATCATCTTCATCACCTCAAAATACTCACAAGAATCTGATTTGTGTATCATTCTCAAGTTCATCAACTTCTAGGAGATCATCACCTTCACTTTCTTGTTCAAATCTCTTCTTCATTTTCTTGACTCCTACAACTTGCATTGACAGGTGGGGCCTCAAGGAAAGCCTTTGGGTGTTCCTGTAATTTGATTTGTGTTTTTCTTTGAGAAGATGCTCATTCAAAAAATTCCCTCTTCAATGATGCCATCTCATTTGCCAATTTTTGCAGCAATGGATTTGTTCTTTCATCTCCAGGATGTTGAGCTTTACCCTTTGAGGGATTCTTGATCTTTCTAGATAGGATGAGATCATCATCTAGTTCAATGGCCATCTTTGTGCTTCTACAATATCCCTTGGTTGAACTCTTCATAGGAAAAATCCACCTCTCGGTGATTGAGCATTGATGAAGAATCTCTTGACATTGTTTTAGATGGTGAATCTTCTTCCGGTATCTGTGAAGAAACCATTTGAAATGAGCCACATGAAGTCTCTCATAGTTTCATTTTCTCCTTTCTTCATTTGAGCCAATTGCACCAAGAGGTCCTGAAATCTTCATTTGAATTTGAATCTTTCCTCAAACTTCCTTTTTTTGATGTCATTCCAACAAGTGATGGATTGGGTAGGTAGGAGGTAGAACCATTCTACTACTTTTTCTTGGAGGGACTCCATGAACAGTCTCATGGAAACATCTTCATGTTCAACACCAAGGATTCCACATGATGTGGTGAAAGAAGTGATGTGTTCTTTAGGAATTTGTGTGCCATCACCTTTGAACTTTGGAAAGTTCTTATGGGAACCTATTGGTAGATCATGAAGAGGGGGTTCAAGAGAGAGTGGGCATGTATTTCTTCCCCATGGAATAATGGGTTGAGGTCTTTCTGCTTCATCTTCCATTTTTTTTTTTTTTCTTTAGCTCTTCTTCAAATTCTTCTTCAAATTCTTCTTTCGAACTCAATGCTCAACGATGGTGGTTGAAAAATGGGAGAATTTGAAGGGGAGTATCAAATGAGGAGTTTGGATAGGATTTCAGGTGAACTACTTGAGACCTAGATGGGGATGAGGCTTGAGAAAAATAGTAGGGATTGTCTCTAATTCATTCTTGCTGATTTTGCAAAGCCTCAAAAGTGGGGTCGACAATTCCTCTCGATCTATTCAACTTGGTGTATCTCCTTCAACCAAACTTTTGGAAATTCTTACAGTGGGAATATAAAAGGAAACTATGGAATATGAAAGGTCACATGAAGAAATTGATAGTGTATCAATGGATTTTCATGAACTCTTTTTTTTTTTTTTTTTTTCAATATTTTTTTTTTTAAAAATTTTGGACCTTGTGGTCATATTTTGGGTGTAGATTTTGCTAAATGCCCCCATGGTGGGTGCCAAAAACTATTGGTGAGAAAATTTTTGGGTGGAAAAACTTGTGGATTTCTTTCAATGCTCTGGGAATCTAAGTCCCTCTACTTAACCGGTGTAGCTATATATATGCATGCATGAGTAAAGGTGGATTTTTGTGGTGGCCTTTGTTGGGGATCAACAGGGGCACTCCACTGACCCTATGGAAAAGCTAGAAATTTATTGCTAGAGAGGAACTTTTTCTATAAGAGTGGGAAAGGGGAGTGAGAAATGAGATAGGAGAACTAATGTTGTAGGTAGAAAATCATATTCCTACACACACTAGTTAGAAATTTCAACACATGCATTTATGAGAAGAAACAACTCTACAAATAAAAACAAGACCAAATAGAATTTATGATCACAAAGTATCAAGAAATCCCTTAGTCAAAGAAAGCTAGAAACTCCTTCTTCTTGTATTGATTTCTTAAACAAAAAAGTTGTACATAGTGTGGGAATGGAGGAAAATAGTGAGGGGGAAAATGGAAGAAAATGGCTATCTCCTTTGTTCTCTCAAAGTATAATGCACTCTTGAGTTTACAAAATCAATCACCAACCCTTTGAAATGGGAATGGATTTACAATTTATAGAATGAGATATGACTCTTCATCTACCCCCAATGCCTTTTCATATGTCCTCACACAACTTAAAACTTTTCAACTTCCTAGGAAACTTTTAAGTCCCTTTTTATAACATAAAGGTGACTTATTACATTAGGAACATTAATACATATGAAAAAGTGCAACCCAATGAAAAATTAGAACATGGAGGAGAGAGAAATGTTGGGGGGGAAGAAGGAGGAGGAAAAGAAAGGATGTCACCCCTGATGAAGTCTACAGATCCTTGTTGATTGAAAACTCAAGTGCAGTGAGACTCTGAATCTTTGAATCTGCCACCTCTTGAGAAACTTCTTCAAATTGGCTTACGGAAGCCTTGGAATGAGTGTTTAAAAACACTTGTCAAATGACTTCATTGATGACCATGAACACCAAATCTGAAGAGATAGGAGCTCAGAACCGATCATGTCAAGTTGAATGGGCTTGTTTCACTGATGACCACAAATTCCACCCTTCATGTGATATACATGTAACCCGAACCATGCAATGCTCAATGTAGTGAAACTTGGATCCTCGAACATCTTATACCACAAGAGGCTTCCTTTAGATGACACATGAACCCCATGAGCTAAGTGTTGTCGAATGATTCCATTGGTGATTGTGAGCATCAAACATGGAGATCCCTTTAGGAAATACTGAAGCTTTGGAACAAACCCTGTCTTGATCCCCTACAACACTGCCACACTACTTAGTTGATTTGGACATGATCTGATGAACAATCTGATGATGTTTGATTGTGAATTCCACCTCTGTACATATTGATTGAAGCATGAAATGAGTGTCGAAGGACACTGTTGAGATCCATAAAGATAGAGACTTCATTGGTTCCCCCTTCGTGAATCTGAACTTCATTGTTTCTCGACACTTATTGTATTTGGAAAGGGAAACTATTTTTGGAAAGTGTCGAGATTTTCCCTCCCTAGTCTCAACTGTTGATGGCAACATGAATGTTCAACTCCCAGAATGTCCCCTCTATGAAATTCACCCTTTTGGGATGACTTGTTATTTTTAGTAAGCACCGAAAAAGTAACTTACTATTTTTAGCAGTGTGAAAAATCAGCCCCTTTGATCCTTGACTGGTTGTGATTATTGAGAATCTCCTTCCTTCTACACTCCTCCCACTTTTGGACCAATTTTCTATTTTGGTAGGTGCTCATGAGACCACTTACTATTTTTAGTAAGTGTCGAATTTGGACCAAAATGCCCGTTTTGATGAACTTTCAATTGTAGTGCATCCTCTGTGTTCAACGTCTCCTTCACAGGTTCTTTTGTTGATGAATTTCCCAAAATAATAGTCCTCTATGTAGAAGACCTGCTATTTTTAGAAAGTGGGCTTCTGGAGGTTGGATTGATGTGGAATGAAGTTTTTTTCGATATGGGTTTTTTCCCAATATCATCCCTCTAAAATTTTGTGCTTACCCGATCAAAAGTTTGGGAGATTTTAAACTTTTAAATTTTTGACCTAGCGACACTTCTGGACATGGCAAGCCATTAATGGACCTTTAAAAATTACAGGTCTAGTTTTCTCCTCCATTCATGAAAAAAAATATTTTGTTATGGGTTTTTTTTTTCTTTGCTTCGGTGAAATTTCTCTTTAATCCGGTTTCCGGTTTGACGGGAAATTGAGATTTTTTCTTCGTTGTGTCGAAAGAGGATTTCTTCACTATGAATGTTTTATGCATGAGAGGAGGGTCTGAAGGTATTTTTATGATGGTTTTGATAGAGGAATGAAAACAAAAAAAATGGTTCATCAATCCATGCATTTGTTTGCAAGATTTCTTCAAAATTCCATTTTCATGGCAATGGGGATTTTCACTGTTCTTCTTCTTTGTTCTTTGTTTCTTCTCCTTAGTTTGATGAAATATTCTTCTGAGACCTATATATCACCATGGGAAAGGGATTTTATTGATTTGGTGGAGCTGGTTTGAGCTTTTGGTAATGGCGGAGTGGTGGTAGGAAGTTGCAGAGGGAGTTTGCAGATATGGCTGTGCATGGGAATGTTAGATGTTAGAAGTGAGAAGTAGGTGCGTTTTTTAAATTTTGAAATAAAAAATAGATGGGAGATAGGAAAATTTTCATGTCCCTGACATCCTCACCTCAAATGGATGTGAGGGACATCAAATTCCATGGTGAGCAAGTGCAATGACATGTGGCGGAGATCTGACGATAGGGGATTAAAGCCAAAAATAGCTTTAAAGCACTGAGGGGCTGGAAGCTAGTCACATGGGTGACCAAAAGTATCCTTAGGGCTGGGTGCATTTTTCCATGTTTATTTCCCTCACCTCAAAGGGACATGAGGGACATCAAATTCCATGGTGAGCAAGGTGATGACACGTGGCAGAGATCGACGGTTGAGAATGAAGGCTTGACAAACACTGGGGGCTGAACTGGCGATCCTGGAGGTTGCATGAGGGTCCAAAGGTCTTATGGGGGCTATAGGAAAATTTTTCCAACCTTTATTTCCCTAACCTTGAGGGATGTGAGGGACAAAAATCCCACCAGCTCCTGGAGTTGACACGTGTCCTTCCAAAATTTGACTAACTCGAACTCGCTTCAAGAGGGCAACTTGAAACGTGATAACTTGAGCTCCCGATGGAATTTTTGATGAAATTTTATATGATCTTGACTATAAATGGCATTATGAATCCAATGGTGTGGGTATAGGTATTAATTCATCCTTTTGATCCTTAAAAAAGTGGATTATTTATTTGGTACTCCACTTGTGCATGATAAAAACCCATTACAAAACCCATTGCCCAAAGTGTTGTGAAAAAAATAATTTCACCATATTTTAGGGATTGGAATTACCCTTTTTGATGATTTTTTTTTTCTCCTAACTCCATCTAGAGCTCTCAAAATCACCTTCTGAAGCTCAACAACTATGTTTTGGCCTATGCACTGCCTAGGCTTGTGAACCCTAATTTTGGTGAAACTGCCCCAACTTCTCCGAGTCCTTCCTGAATCTTCCTCACTTCCATGATGTCCCAAGGCCTTTGAATCACATTTATGTGTCTGGTTTGGATTTTTTGTCCCACTCCATGGGGTTTCTCTAGTCCTAGGAAGGCCAATGATAGCCCTTCCCATAGCTGCTTGAAGCTTGCAATTTTTAATGAACTCCTAAAATCACCTAGGGGGTTGATTTGACTTTCCTAAATCACCTAGGGAATGAATTGTCATCAATTTGGAGATTAATAGACTGATCGGGAGGACCCGAGGCACCTCGCAATGATAAAACATGAAAAAAAGTAATATTTTAGTAATAACACGGGTCCTCAATATTTTAGTGTGTGTTTAAAGGATGCATTTAGGTTCCAAGATGACTCTTCCTCTTCATCGAGCTCGAGTAACATCTTGTTTGGGATGATACCCTTTCAATTATTTTCTTTAGGAAAGAAACATGAAAGACTAGATGTATTCTAGTTATCTGTGGAAGTTCTAATTTTTATGCTACATTACCAATCTTTTGCAATACTTGATAGGGGCCATAATACTTAGGTGAAAGTTTTTATCATTTTTTTGTTTTACTGAGAGATTTTCTTATATGGTCAGTAAATGAACAAAAACCAGTCCACCGACTTCAAAATGTATTTTTGTGGGATGTTAATCAACATGCTTTGCTTCATGCGGTTTTGTGCCATGGCCAAGTTCTCCTTCAGACTAGAGAAAAATCTTGTTGATGCTAAATGTGTTATTCTACTACTCTAACCCATGGTTATCCTCTCAACGATGATGTGATGGATTGTGGATGGTACCCATAGAGTGCAAAAAGGAGACATTTTGGATGGAATATGGAAGGAAGTGTTTTACCACCATTCTATAAGTGGAAGCCATTGGACCCATCTTACTTCTTTATCCGAGGTGAAGAAACAAAGATATTCCTCTAAACATTTATTTACAATTTTTTTTTCCCATTAGAATGGGGATGATAAGAAGAGCTACAAGCTAACTGGGTACCCAAATATGAGAATAAATCAGTCCAAAAATTAATAGTAAATATAGGTCGCGATCACTTACTATAATTTTTGGTGTCCCATGTAGCTTCCAATCGTGCCCATGAAGGCTGTTGCTTCCATGCTTACAACAAATGGGTGTGACAAGGAACATTAACGAGCATATTTTCCGAGTCTATCCACCATAACCATGATGACATTTTTACTTCAGATTTAAGCAATCTTGTAATGAAGTCCATAAAAACTTCTTCCCACTAATTTTGGGAATAGATAGAGGTTGTAGAAGACCTAGGGACCAAAGTGTTTCACCCTTATTTTGATGACAAACCATGCATTACGCAATTTTTTTTGAACATCCGAGAATAAATATTTTTGATTCGATGATAAGTCTTTAAGAATCCAGTGCCTCCTACTAGAGAAGTGTGAAGTTTATATAGAAGCCTATTTTTAAGAGTGGAGTTATTACATAGGTATAATCTATCTTTATACCATAAAACATCCCATTTCAATACAAATTTTCAGATATGCTTGGATCATTCTAGAGATTATGAATGAGGTTTTTGTAGTTGGATTATTTCTCCATTTGGACCTTACCTCATCTACCCAATCTTCATGTCGATAGATATTTCACATAACAATGCCGCAACCGATTCATCTTTCCTAGATAGAGCATCCACAACTACATTCTCATTCCCTTTCTTGTAGATAATCTCAAAATCATAGACTAAAATCTTTAAGACTGATTTTTGCTATTCTTTAGATGATAAAAATGCTCCAAGAAGTATTTCATACTATCATGATTTGTCTACACTTTAAAGTGTCTTCCTATGAGATATGGTCTCCATTTCTTTACTGCATGAAGTATGGCTAGCATTTCCTTCTCATAAGTTGGCTTTGAAAAATTATTACCTTTAAATTGATGACTCAAAAAGGTAATATGACAACCCTCTTGCATGAAAAATGCTCCCATACTAGACCTTGATGCATCACATTAAACAACAAATGTTTTGGAAAAAATTGGAGTAGCCAAGATTGGAGTAGTGCACATGGCCTCCTTTAACTTCTCAAATGCTTTGGTAGCATCCTCATTCCAATGGAAGGAGTCCTTCTTTAATAAAGCTATGAGAGGTGCTACTATTCTTCCATAATGCCTCACAAATCTACGGTAATAACCTATAAGCCCCCAAAATCCTCTTAGATTCTTTATGGTTTTGGAACCTTCCACTCCATCATGGCTTTGATATTATTAGGATCCATTTTAACACCTTCATGAGAGACAATGTGACCCAAATATTCAACCTCCTTGACTCCAAAATAACACTTAGAGGGCTTTGGATAAAGTCTATGTTGATGAATGGTTTCCAAAACCTTATTTACATGATGCAAATGTTCCTCCCATGTTTTTCTATAAACTAATATATCATCAAAGAACACTAAAACAAACTTCCACGGGAATGGCTTAAAAATAGAATTCATCAAACTTTGAAATGTAGAAGGTGCATTTGTGAGTCCAAAGGGCATTACCAGGAATTCATAATGGCCTTCATGTGTCTAAAAGGAAGTTTAATGAACATCCTCATCCTTGATTTGATTTGGTGGTATCCGAATGAAGATCAAGCTTTGTAAAGTAAACAACACCATGCAACTCATCAAGAAAATAATCAATTATAGGAATCGGAAACTTATATTTGATTGTGTACTTATTAAGTTCCCTATAATTTGGATGGTGTGGGAGGTAGGCCTTTGGAATTTGCATTTTATTCTATAGAACTACTAACACGAAATGCATCAACAAACCTATACAATTAAGTAGGGTGCATCTGTAAATATTATAGCTCGTGATTTGGAGTTTGGTCTTGCTTGTTTGTTCCACATAATCAAATGGGGTCATGATGGGCAAGGTTGAGGTTCCGAGAGATGAAAAAATATTTACATGGTAAAGGTTTTTCCATTTTGGGAGTTTGATTTTCTTTCACGGGCGTGATAACTGGCTTGGAAGGAGATAGGGATGTAGATTTAGATGGAACCCTAGATGATTTTGCAGGAATAACATTTGAAGAAGAATTATTTTTAAAAACTTTAGGACTAGGAGATTTACTTGGTGTGGTAATGCGATCCTTGCTAACCAGTGGGTCTGGTTTTTCTTTAGCTGACTCCATTGAAGGTGGTAGTGGTGATCCTCTACTAATGATTTTTTTAGAGTAATTTTCATAGGAGGATCTTCTTTCTTTTTCTTTTCCTTCACCATAGCCATTGAGGATGAGGCTCCTTTCTTAGATTGTGCATGAGTGAAAACTACACATGAGAAGCTTGGGGATTCTTCATCATTATCATCTTCAACTCCATCAACGTTCTCAATTAGGCCAGTTTGTGTATCACCATTAACTTATTTGACTTTGAGATAATTATCATCATCACTTACATCTTCCTCCTCGTGTTCTTCTATCTCTACTTCTTATTTTGGCTCATTGATATCACAAGTGATATTAACTGGTGGTGCTTTGAGAGCAAGTCTGGAGAGGAGGTGGGTGATCCTTGGTCTATTGGGAGGATTCAACTTCTTCAGAGTATTCTACATTGTGATCTCGAGATAGCTATTTCTTCACAACAATTAAGTCATTGGCCATTTTTTAGAACATTGGGTCTATAGTAACTTAGCCTAAACTCGACCTTTTTCCTTTCCATTTAGACCTTTCAATTTTACACACAAGATCGATCATCTTCTATCTCGATCGTGAAGTCTTGTGCTTTCTTCAAATCTCTAGGTTAGGCTATTCTGAGGAAGAAACCAACCTCTGGTGGTAATGCGTTGATGAATAATCTCTTCAAATTATTTTAGGAGGAACAACATCTTCAAGAATCCTCCTTATTATCCGGTTATATTTGAAAATGAAGTTTCTCATTAATTCGAAGCATCTTTCTTCATTTGTACCAACTAGACCAAGAGATCCGATGGAATCCCAAGCGATTAAAACCTACGTTTGAATGTGCTTATTATATCTTCCCAATAGGAGATAGACCTCGGGGGTAACATGTAGAACCATTCGACAACATTTTCTTGAAGTGATTCCACAAAGAGCTAGACTGATACGTCTTCTTGCTCCACACCCAACACATTGCAAGTGGTGATGAACACTACTACTTGTTCATCGAGGAGTTGAGAACCATCCCCTCTAAATTTTGGAAATTTTTTTCTTGAGCCTTTTGGTAGCTCATGGAGTGGTTGAGCAAGGGCAAGTGGGCCGGTGTTTTCACCCCATGGTACATTTGGCCTCGTGATCTTCATGATCACAATCTATTATTCCATTCCTGATTCTAGCTTCTAACCTTTCTAAGGCTATGGCTTTAATTGCTTGCTCTTGCTTGCACTTCGGCTTGAGCTCTTTCAATCTCTTCAATTTGAGCTGTTATTTTTGCTTCAACTCTTTCTTCTCTTTCTCTAGATTCTTCTTTGGTCTCTACGTCAGTGAAATCTTCAAGATTCTCATTGATGTATGGAAACTCAACGTCTAATGGATTGACAATGCTTGGAATCCCAATGTGACTAGTTGTGTGGTAAAGGGAGACCTCTGATTTTTGAGAAGCTCTTATCTTCTTTGAAGTTCTTCAAAAATGGGATTGGTTTGTCCTCCTTGTCTTTATTGTTGGGTGTATCTTCTATCCACCAACTTGACAATTTATACTCTTCTTTTTCGGTGCCTCAATCTATCTTTGTCTTTCTAATTCAGTAGTGTGTTCTTCTTCAAGATCAAGTACTCTCATGGCGATGAAGTAGTGGTTGATACTTTACCTGTTATGCCAAATAGCCTCTCACAAATAAAAAGTAATATCCTCTTGAATGTGGAAGAGTAACTTAGGTATTTTAACAAGAGGATTTCTCAAAATAGCCATGGTTTGAAGACGTAAGGCTCGGGTGATTATTTAAATTCCAAAAATTTCTTTTTTGAAAATTTTGAAATTTTCATTTTTTTTTGTATTTTTCCAGGTCATTTTTTGGGTGCGAGATGTCTTAAATTTGCTCCACGGTGGGTGCTAAAAACTATTGGTGAGAAAATTTATTAGGTGAAAAATTTATGGGTTTTTTACAATGCTCGGGAATCTAAGTCCATATACTTAAATGGTGTAGCTTTGAGTTTTATGAGTAATGGTGAGGGTTGGCCTTGTGGATGGGGATCAACACAAGCACTCCACTGACCCTGTGACAAAGCTAACAATGGATTGCTAGGGAGGAATTTTCTAGGAGAGCGGGAAAGGGAGTGAGAATATTAGATAAGAGAACTAATGCTGCAAGTAGAAAATCATAGTCTTGCATACATCAGTTAGAAGTTTCATCACATGCATTAAAATTAAGAAGAAACAATTATGAAAATAACAATAAGACCAATTACAATTTAATGAGAAGAAAGTATCAATAAATTCCTTAGTTAAACAATGCTAGAAACTTCTTCTTATATTGATGCTCAAGAAGAAGTTATACATAGTATGAGAATGGAAGACATTTGAGAATAGGGAGAATGTAAGAATTTGCTCTCTTTTCTCTTTTCACAAGGATATCTCTCTCATGAATTCACAAAAACAACTAAGAATATTCTCAAATGAGGAGCTCATTACAATTTATAGAAGAGAAGAAACTCTTCATCTTCTGGTAACTTTTCATATGCCATATTTTTGACTTTAGAATCTTCATATTCCTATCAAATATTTAAGTCCCTTTTATAAAAGAAAGGTGAATTAAATGTTATATTCATATTTATAAAGTCACTTAAAGACATATCAAAAAGTGCAAACCCCAACATGAAATTAGAATATTGAAGAGAGAGAAATGTTGGGAGGGAAGAGAAGAGAGAGAGAATGAAGAAGAAGAAAGAGGAAGGATCATGTAAAAAGAATGAGCTGCTCCATCATACTTGATCTTGCTCCTTGGTGACCGGTCTCCATATCGTGCTTATCGAGAAGATCTCTCGATTCTCCAAATTCTTTTCTTTAAACGAGCTTCTACGAGTTCCACTTTGTTAGCGTGAGGAATGCACACACAACTTAGAGTATTTATCCATTGTTAGACACACTGTTGATATCTTTACACTTTTTGAACCAGGATGGATGTTTCTTTGTAATGACTATAATGGTGATCCAAATATCGAGAGGAACTCCATGGTATCCTTATTGAAGGATAATGGATTGCCTGCTTCTTTTTTAACATACTCCTTGAAAGGCCCAATCAACTCATCGGAAGTTGTGTCTTCTCCCATTGCAGACACTCCAAGTTTATGAATTTGGTGATTGATACTATCCTACAACTTGTATGCTTGTTGCTCTTTATCATCTAACTCAGAAATGGCTCGGTTGATTGATTCAAACCTGATTTCCAAGGCCCTTACCCATACGTGCAAAAAGTCTTTGGAAGGGGTGTCAAAAACCTTCTTGATGATCAAGTCCTCGAGAGCGAGTGTTGCTCATTCCATTCACCACTTGGACCAGAGGATCCTAGTAATCCTTCCTTTTCCAAATCTTATCTAAGCACTTGTGTCCTATTCACGATTGCACACATGTAGGTAAAGAGTTTGAATGCCTCTTGGATCACGAATTTCCCTTTTCAAAAATTGTATCGATCCATTCGTTATTAGATCACCCCTGCATCGTGAGCTCATGTACCCTCTTCTTGCATTTCTGCAACCAAGTCTTCCCCTTGCATTGTTGCAATTGAGCCTTCTTCTGTCTGGCTCTCTTTGGTGAATTTTCATGAGAAGAAGTCTCCAATTCTATGGATTTTCATTTTGAACTTTCTCTAGATTGTCTTGAACTTGAAGTAACTTCCACAACTTTCGATGATGACTTTGAGAAGCTTGTTTCTAACTTGTGGGGGTACCTCATGATTGGATGATCATGTCTCTCTTTCTATGGAACTAATCCCTTGTTCTCTTGACCACTTTCTCAGTTTGTTCCTTTATGTCCCTTGACTTACGAACATGCTAATTGACTTGAGGCAATGGGGAAACCTTGATCATCTGCATACTCGAGGTCATACATTTATGTCCCATTATCTACAAAATATTTTCATACTAAAGAGAACCGAAATCTCTTCATCTCATCAACTGTCATCCTCATATGATATTTTTCCCATACTTCAAATTCATCAACACAATTGGCCCAATAGTCTTCAATTTGTGGATCATGGCATGCAAGTCTAGAACATGAAAAGAGTTAGGATCATCTCGAATGTCAAAATTGGGCCTGACAGTGTAGGAATGCAAAGTCAAATGTGCGAAGGTAGCCTCTAGATGAGATGCATCATTCACATTCTTACATGTGAACACCCTAAGAGAGATGGGAATGAGATCAATTTCTTTTTCTTTCTCTTGAGTCTGTTGTTTACCTATATAAACTTCCTATAGAGCTCAAATAATACAATTTGGTCACTAAGGTACTTGGGAAACCTTAGGGAGCTTGGTTGAAGTCGAAGACTTACAAGTAGGAGAAATTTGAGAACTATATGAAATAGGAGCCATATTTTTTGATTAAATATGACGCTTGTGGTGACATCCTTTGCCTCCAAATCACCCTCTAAATTTTGGACCACACACATTGTGAATGCATCATTCATGCGGGTGAAGTGTCTGTGACTTTCCTCCATTACCAACTACAGGAGCTTCTCGAATGTGGGAACCTTGGTAGAAATGTTTTGTGTGAGAGCCAATCCCTTGAATGATCTTGAGCTGGCGAGAAAATAGACCAAGTAATAATTCATGTGGAACTTATTTTTCATGGGCACCTAGAGAAATTTCAAATGCAATTGTCATTGATTATCTACCCCAATCAATTCATTGCTTTCCTTTAGTCACTATCAAGATGAAAAGGGCCATCCAATCTTGGAAGTCCCTTGTGTTTGCTTCTCCCATCACTCTGTTGAGGAGAGTGATTGCATCTAGAATATCCTTCATGAAAATCACATCTCAAAAGTGTTTTGGAATCCTTGAGGGATTTCTCCCTGTCTTCATCCATGATCCTAGTGCAATCCCTTGCACGTATGCATCCATATTTTTCCCACTCATGTATGGCCTTCTCCTTTGTGATGATGACCATGTTAGGTGATGTTGGAATTTGTAGAGAAGTGAGATGGTTATGGGATTAATGATTGTCATTTCTGTACCATTTTTAGCTCGAATTTTCATGTTTAGGCTCATAGTGGTGTGAGTAGGATAAGACCAACTCAGTTCTTTTACGGACACAAGGTGTCCTATGGTTGTGAAACAAGCCATTGTGAATACTTGATCTTTGATCTTCCCTCTTTCCTTGGTAGTCATGCGAGCCTTTGATCATTGAAATCCATATATGAGACATCATTATCTTCTATCTCATACTCAGAAGTGAAAGGTGTGGTGTGGAATTTTATCTTGAAAACTTGTACTTCATGGTTTCTAAACACTTACTATTCTTGGAAAGAAAAAAACTTACTATTTTTAGTAAGTATGAAAATTCTTCTTCAAACTCTAACTGCAACTACCAATTTGAATGTTCAACTCTCAGAATGCTCCTTTTGTGAAATCCCCTCTGGAATGACTTACTATTTTTAGTAAGTGCCTATGAGACAACTTACTATTTTTAGTAAGTGTGAAAATTCTACTTTTGAACCTTGAATGGATGTGAAACTTGAATTCCTCTTCTCCCTATGTTCCCTCACCTTTTAGACCAATTTGCTATTTTTAGTAGGTGCTCATGAGACCACTTACTATTTTTAGTAAGTGTCAATTTTGGACCGAGATGACCATTTTAATGATTTTCCTGTGATACCTCTCTTTGTGTTCACCGCCTCCTTCACAACTTCTTTAGTTGGTGACTTACCTAAAATAGTAGTCTCCCATGTAGAAGGCATGCTATTTTATTAAGTGTTGCTTTTTGATGTGGATCATGATGGAAAAAGTTTTTGATATGGGTTTTTTCCCAATATCACCCCTTGAAATTTTAGGCTTACCCGATCATTGGTTCATGAGATTTTAAAATTTCAAATTTTTTTCACCTGGTAGCTAGCTATGGACATGACAACCATTAATGGAGCTTGAAAATTGTAGGTCTGGTTTTTTTCTCCTTCGATTATGATGAAAATCATATTTTTGATGTGGTTTTTGTTTCTTTTCCATTGGTGAATTTTCTCTTCAAACCGATTGTCGGTTTGATGGGAAATTTGATTTTTTTTTCGTTGTGCCAAGAAGAAGAGATTTCTTCACTGCAAAAAATCTTTTTATGTGAGATGGGAGATTATTTATGGGGTTTTTATGGCCTTTGAAAATGGTGAAGAAAAAAAATCATCTCGATTCATGCACTGGTTTGCAAGATATGTTGATTTCTTCGATTCATGGCTACGAGGGTTTTCAAATGAAGTTCTTCATTTCTTTCTTTTATTCTTCAATCTTATGATTTTATTCCTATAAGATTGATATGTATTTTCATGGTTTGGAGGATTTGATGAAGCTGGTTTAGAGTGAAACAATGGTGGATTGGGTGTCTGGACAAGAATGAATAGAGCTATGACAAGGTGTGAAGCTGTGAAGAAGAAATGGAGGGAAAGAAAGCTAAGTGCTCAACTTTAAACAATTTAAAAATACATACTAGGGGTGGGGTGAATTTTTATGTCCCTGATGTCCCTTAATCTTAAGGGATGAAAGGGTCATCAAATTTCACATCACGCCTCCATGTGACACTTGTCAAAAATCCAATGGTTGAGCATTAGGGCTAAAAAGCTTGAGAAAAGCACATGGGGGCTGAAAATGGTCATATGGAGGACCAGGAGGCATACTGGGCTTGGGAACATTTTCATGTCCCTATATCCTTAAGATAAAGGGATGAAAGGGTCATAAATTTTCACACATTGCGTATGGTGCGACACTTGGTGAAGGCATCCGCGGTTGTGCATTTGGCTCCAACTAGCTCTTGGGGGCTTGAAACTTGCACTTGTAGAAGGTCACATTGATGACTGAGGGCCAAAAGGGGATGGGAGAATTTTCATGTCCCTCATGTCCCTTTTCTAAAGGGATGAAAAAGGGTCAATTTTCACATCGCGTTAGGTTGTGCCACTTGTCACGATCTGAACGATTGAGGGGATAGGCTCTAACAAACACTTGGGGTTGAACTGGTGATGCAAAGAGGTTCCATGGGTGACCAGAGGGAAAAATAGGGTTGGAAAATTTTATTGTCCCATATGTCCCTTTTCTTAAGGGATGAAAGGGACATCAAAATGCACCAGGCTCTGGAGTTGACACGTGTCCTCTTCAAAAATTGACTAACTGCTGGAAGCTTACCTTGAGGACAACTTGAAATGATGATAACTTGAGCTCCGATGGAATTTTTGGAAAAATTTTATATGAATTTGAATTAAAAATGGCCTTATGAATCAATGGTGGGGTATTAGATCTTTATTCCTCCATTTATGCCCTAAAAATCATATTTTTGTTTAGCTCCCTAGTTGAGCATGGGAAAAAATAGATATAAACCTATTACACAAAGTGTTGTGAAAAATATGATTTCACCATCTTGTAGAGATCTGAATTACCTTTTTGAAGATGTATTTTTTAGCTCCTAACTCCTTCCAGAGCTCCTGGAATCACTTCCCAAAGCTCAGTAGCTTTTTGGCCTTGTGCACTACCTAGGCTTGAGAACCCTATTTTTGATGAATCTACCCCAACTCCTCCAAATATTTCCTAAATCTTCCAAAATAAATTCCATGATGTTATTAGACCTTCAATTCATCTCCATGTTTATTTTTCTCTTTTTTCCACTCCGGGGGTTGCATTAGTCCTTGGGAAGGCTAGTGGTAGCCCTTCCCAACACTGCCCAAAATTGCATTCTTCAAGAACTCCTAAAATCACCTAGGGGGATTGACTTGAATTTCCTAATTCACCTAGGGGACTGAGTTAACATCCATGGGGGTCATTGGACTGACTGGGTAAGGCCAGTGTTGAGGATGGGTAGACTTGGGGTGTCTTGGAAAGGTAAAACTTGAAAATTTTGACACAGGGGTATCGTTGTCATGCTTGAAAATTGT
This sequence comes from Taxus wallichiana var. yunnanensis, assembly GCA_018340775.1. NCBI lineage: Eukaryota > Viridiplantae > Streptophyta > Pinopsida > Cupressales > Taxaceae > Taxus > Taxus wallichiana. Next base: position 167,251,761 of record CM031243.1, on the reverse strand, counting down.
AAATTTTCCTGTTGCACATTTACATGAAAAAAACTAGCTCTAGCTTGGGGACATGGTATGGACTAATCAAGTGAGTGAAGACATGACATGAGGAATCCTAGAATCTCAACTTTATAATATATTGACCAATGCCTTATCCATTGGGCCCTGTGGAGTCATGTACAACTTACAAGAGAGATAACAAGAAGAACACACACACACACAAAAAAAGAAAAAAAAACACACAACACACATGGAAAGGAAAACACACACACAAAAAAGGAAAACACACCTAAAAATCACCTATGGTACAAGGTGGGGACAACCCACTTTCATTGATGATACTACTTTAGATATTTCCCATTGTGAGGAAATTCCAATGGTGTTCCATCCAGATATGAGAGTAGAAATACATTTTCACCGTAAGCTTCATGAATCTAGAATGGGCCGAGCCATAATGAATCAAAATTTCCATGGCTTCCTTTTGGTTCTCTCCTTTTGTCCCATAGTAGGACAAGGTCTCCAACTTTGAATTCCCTTGCCTTAGCCTTTTTGTCGAAGATCTTCTTCACTTTTAGTTGATGCTCTTTGATACGGTCAACCACTCAGAGTCTATTCTCTTCCAGCTTCTCAAGAAATAGGATCCTCTTATCAATAGAATCCTTGTATTGTTCATCTTCTATTCCCTGGAGTAATTTGAGAGCTAGAATTTCAACTGTAATGGGAATTTCTACTTCAACTCCATATAACAACTGGAATGGTGACATACCTATTGCTTTCTTTGGAGTGATCTTATCCACCCATAATGCATCATATAACTTCTTGTGCCAATTCTTTTGGTTTTCATCCATGAGCTTGGAAAATGGTCATGATATTCTTGTTACTAGATTTGGCCTTGACCATTTCCTATGGATAGTAGTTTGATGAGTGGGACAAGGAGATTCCATATCCATAGTAGAACTCAATCAACTCCTTGAAGAAAAATAGGTAGCATTTATCTACTATGATATTTTGTGGCACTCCAAAACATACTATGATATTCTCTTTGATGAAATTACATACCATTTTTGGTGTTATCTTGCTTGAATGGGATGGCCTCCACCCACTTTGTGAAATAATTTGTTTTGTGAGCACATAGGTGTGCCCCATGCTTGAGTGAGGATTTAGAGCACCGATGAAGTCTAGCCCCCATTGTTGAAATGGTTCTTCAATGACAATTGGCTTGAGTGGTAGTGTTGTAAGTTGTGGTCTCCCAACAATTTTTGACATGCTTCACACTTGGAAACCCATTCTTGAGTATCTACAAAGAGGTAGGCCAATAATATCTTCCTCGAGAATATTATGTGTAGTGACCATGGCTGAAAAATTCCCACCACATGCTTGGTCATGATATGCTTTAAGAAATTTCTCTTGTTGTTCTTTGTCTACGCACTACACTTGAGAAAGCATCCATCAAGACTCTTTTGTAGAGTGTGGTTCCAGATCAAAAATTTGTTTCCTTCATCTTGAGTGTTCTCCTTTTCTTGTAATCAAGATGAGGGGGCATTCTCCATAGGTTAGATAATAGGAAATGTCATGTACCACTCGTTAGTAGTAGTTATAAAGAGGACTATGGACTATCTTCAAAAAAATTTGAGAAAGAACAATTATCTTCACCATGTTGAGATTTGAGAGCTTCATCTTCGGTGATCAATCTACATAGACCATTTCCCACACAAAATTGAGAGGTCGGATCTCCAAGTCATACTCTTGAGTCTTTGTAAACCCAATTTCCTCTTTTAGCTCTGGGATCTTGTTGTGTCAAGATGGACTTGATTACACTACAGTGGGGACCATCACCACCGTATATGAGAGTTGAGTATGTAAAACCTGAAATTTTTTTATAGCCTTGACCACTGCATAGGCATGTTTCTCTAATTGGTTGTAGTTTAGTTCATGCTTCTTCAATGGGAAGCTCATGAAAGTAATAGGTTCTTCCACACCTTCATCATTCTTTTGAACAAGAACAACAGAGAGAGTATGTTCCGATGCATAACAATACATGATGAACTATTTTTGAAATTCAGAGATATGAGAGTCAGAGCTTTGGAAATGGATTTCTTGATTTCTTCAAAAGTTTTTTCCCTCATCATTCCACTTGAAGCTTTTTGAGGTTTCATCATGGTGGTGATGTGCTTCATCAATTCTGTGAACTCGGAACAAAGCGATGAAGAAATTTTACCTTGCCAAAGAAGGAGTGAACTCCTTTCTTGCTTGTGGGAAGAGATAGTGCTTGAATGTCTTTCACTCTTTCAAGGATCAATGTGTGCTCCATGCTTATTCACAATGTGCCCCAACACTTACCTTCCGTAACTCCAAAAATGCACTTTTTGGGTTTAAGGATATGTCATGCTTTCTACACCTCATGAGTACCTATTCCAAATGGTGAATATGGTCTCCCCTCTTTTTGAGAAGATTGTGAGATCATCTAGGTATATGAAAATACAATGCTTCAAATATTTGAATGCTAGATCCATCACCCTTTGAAATGTAGCTCCTACATTGATTAGGACCAAAAGGCATTTGTTGTATGAAAAAGTGCCCCAAGGTGTTGTGAAAGTTGTCTTGGTGTGATCCTCCTCTGCCACCTTAATTTGGTTATACCCGAGAATCCATCAAGTAATGAGAGCATTTCAGATCGGTGACCATCTACAAAATGTGATCCATGATGGGGAGGGGGTAATTATCTTTTAAGTGATGCTGGTTCAAGTTGCGGAAATCCACACATATTCTTATTTCACCATTCTTCTTCCACATGGCACAATGTTTCACCACCCATGTGGAATGATGGATGGGAAAGATGATCCTTGCATTGAGCATCTTCATCACTTCCTCTTTGATGGTGTCTGTTATCTTTGGGTTGTATGGCCTTTTTTTTTTCCTGAATGGCTTGGCATCCAACTTCAAGGGAATTGAGTGATGCATTTCCTTTGGTTGGAAGGATTTAAGCTCATCGTAAGAATAGGCCAAAACATCTGAATATTTTTTGAGAAATGACATGAACCTTCTTTTTCTTAGGTGAACAACACTTTCCAATGTTGACCATTCTTGGGTTCTCTCAGAGTGTGATGTTTTCTTTCTCAAAATCAGTTGGGCACCGAGAAGATTGCTTCACCTTCTCTTGAATGAATCTATCATGCTTATCAAAGAGGTCTTCTAGAGAGACTAGGCCTTTAGGGATCTTGTTTCCTTTCAATTTGATCACTCCTTCTTCATCAATTCCTTTAATTCCTTCTTTCTCCTCTTTAGCTACCACTTCCTTGTGTGGATTCTCACTTCCTTCAAAGAAGAGATTATTAAAATTGTCTCTTTGTTCCAAGAAATCTAGGAGTTGATTATCATCATTGTTGAAGACTTTCAGTGGTTTACATTATCGGGCACACTAGGTCTAAAACACCATCTCAATGGTCACTTTATATTTTCAAATGAAGGATGAGTGTGGCATCACTAGGAAGTTTGACACTATCAAGGGAATCAACCTTTTCATTTTGTTCTCATGGAATGGATTCAATGGAAAATGCATCAAAAGATTCAATGTAGTCCCATACTTTATTTCTATAATGTTAAGTCTTGGATTTTTTACTTGATATTACTTCGAACTTTCCTTACTATCACCTCTACATCACCTTGGCATTTCAGCTTCTTGATTCCCATATCTTTCTACTACACCCATGCCCAAGAGGAGGCTTCATACTCTGTCGTGTTATTTGTATTATCAAACTATAGCTTGTAGGAAAATGGGTACAATTCACTAGAAGGAGAACACAACACCACACTTGCTCCCGAACCCACACTAGAGTGACTACCATCAAATTCCATTGTCAGATTTGATCTTCTTCCTCTTCCATAAGAAGTGGAAAATTCTCATCTTTTTTTGATGTGAGGAAGTAGTTTCCTAGCCCATTATCTAAAATAGAATGTTTTCCCTTGGATCATCAGATTTTTGTACCTATGTACTTCATCTTCCTTATTGGAAGTAATTTATTCATCTCTCTTTTATTGGAATAGTTGTAGATGACCAATCCATTTTGATTCTCTCCACCCAAATCTCTGTAGAAGCTTTGACTCAAGTAGCATCCCAAAGGATGTTGGAATGTCTACCACTAGGATGGTGAGAAGCACCTTCTTCTCTAGAAAATCAGCTAGTGTTACTGTGCATCCTTGATTCTTCCCACCAATGACACTTGTTTGGATTCCATTGAATAACATGAGCCCATTTTCTTGGGTCAAGGTGAGGCCTAGAATTTGTAACTTTGAATGGCATCACATTATCTGAGGCTCTGGAATCTATGATGCAATTATTGAGTTGGAAACCTTTAATGAGAAGTGACAAGTAAAAAGGCTCAACTTTGTTGGTTTTGGAGGCACTGAGGGCTAGCATGTTTTTTGTGAAGGTGGTGTGGATGGTGTGGGAAGTAGGCCTTTGGAATTTGATTTGATTCTATAGAACTACCACCATGGACTACATCAACAAACCTATCAAATTGGGTAGGGTGTATTTGTAAATATTCTAGCTCTGTGATCTGGACTTTGGTTTTACTTGCGTGTTCCACATAATCAAATGGGGTCATGGTGGGAAAGGTTGAGGTTCCGAGGGATGATGAAATATTTACATGGAAAAGGTTTTTCTACTTTGGGAGTTGGATTTTCTTTTACGGGTGTGGTAACTGGCTTGGAAGGAGATGGGGATGTAGATTTTGATGGAACCTTAGATGATTTTGTAGGAATAACATTTGAAGAAGAATTATTTTTAGCAACTTTAGGACTAGGGAAGGACTAGGAGACTTACTTGGTGTGGCAGTGTGATCCTTGCTAACCTAGTGGGTCTATTTTTTTTTTTGACTCCATTGAAGGTGGTAGTGGTGATCCTCTATTGATGATTTTGTTTTGTGGAATTTCCATAAGAGGATCTTCTTTCTTTTTCTTTTCCTTCACCACAACCATTGAGGATGAGGCTCCTTTCTTGGATTGTGCATGAGTGAAAAACACACATGAGAAGCTTGGGGATTCTTCATCATCATCATCTTCATCTCCATCAACATACTCAATTAGGCCATTGTGTGTATCACCATCAACTTCTTCAACCTTGAGATAGTTATCATCATCTCCTACATCTTCTTCTTTAGGTTCTTCTATCTCTTCTTCTTCTTGGGCTCTCGGTGTCACAAGTGGCATTATGGTGGTGCTTGAGAGTGAGATCGAGCAAGAGGAGGGGGGAATCTTGGTCTATTGGGAGGATTTGGCTTCCTTGGAGTATTTCACATTGTGATCTGAGATAGTTGTTTCTTCATGGAAATTAAGTCATTGGCCATTTTCTGGAACATTGGGTCTGGTGGTAACTGAGCCAAACTCTAACCTTTTTCTTTCCATTTGGACCTTTCACTTTTCTAGAAAAGATCAGATCATCTTCTCATCTCGATCGTGAAGTCTTGTGCTTCCCTCAAATTTCTAGGTTGGGCTCTTTTGAGGAAGAAACCAACTTCAGTGGTAAAGCATTGATGAAGAATCTTTTCAAATTATTTTAGGAGGCATGACATCTTTAGGAATTCTTCTTATTATCTGTTATATTTGGCAATGAAGTCTTGCATTGATTTGGAAGCATCTTTCTTCATTTGTACCAACTGGACCAAGAGATCTTGATAGTCTTCGTAGATTTGAACCTATGTTTGAATGCACTTCTTATATCTTCCCAAGGTGATAGACCTGGGGAAACATGTAGAACCATTCAATTTTTTTCTTGAAGTGATTCCACAAAGATCAGACTGATACATCTTCATGCTCCATGCCCAACACACCGCAAGTGGTGATGAACACTACTACATGTTCATCGGGGAGTTGAGAACCATCCCCTCTGAATTTTGGAAAGTTTTTTCTTGAGCCTTTTGGTAGCTCATGGAGTGGTTGAGCAAGGGAAAGTGGGATGGTGTTTCCACCCCATGGTACATTTGGCCTATGCATTCTTCATGATCATGATCCACCATTCCATTTCCTGATTCTAGCTTCCAACCTTTCTAAGGTTGTGGCTTCAGTTACTTGCTCTTGCATCTACTTTGGCTTGAGATCTTTCAATCTCTTCAATTTGAGCTCTTATTTCTACTTCACTCTTGCTTCTCTTTCTCTAGCTTCTTCTTGGTCTCTACATTAGTGAAATATTCAAGATTCTCATTGATGTATGGAAACTCAATATCAATGGATTGACAACACTTGGAATCCCAATGTGACCAGTTGTGATGAAGGGGAGACCTCTGATTTCTAAGAAACTCTTGTCTTCTTTGAAGTTCTTCAAAAATGGGATCGGTTTTTCCTCCTTTCTCTTTATTTTCTGGGTGTATCTTCTATCCACCAAGCTTGAAAATCTATACTCTTTTTTGGTGCTTGAATCTATCTTTTTCTTTCTAATTTAAGCGTTTCTTCTTCAAGGTCAAGTACTCTCATGGTGATGAAGTAGTGGTTGACACTTTTCTGTTATGCAAATAGCCTCTCACAAATATGAAGCAATATCCTCTTGAATGTGGAAGAGTAACTTAGGTCTTTCAACAAGAGGATTACCTAGAATAGCCATGGTTTGAAGACATAAGGCTTCGAGTGACTATTCAAATTCCTAGAAATTTTTTTTTTTTGAAATTTTTGATTTTTTTTTTTTTTGTATTTTTCAGGTCATTTTTTGGGTGTAGATGTTGCTAAAATCTACCCCCATGGTGGGTGCCAAAAATGTTTAGTGAGAAAATTTTTTGGGGGAAAAATTTATGGGTTTCTTTCAACACTCGGGAATCTAAGTCCCTCTACTTAAATAGTGTAGCTTTTGTATATGCATGCATGAGTAAGGTGAGTTTTATCCGGGTTGGCCTTGTGGTCGGGGATCCAATAGGGGCACTCCACTAACCCTATGGTAAAAGATAGAAAATGGTTAGAGGAGGAATTTTCTAGGAGAGTGGGAAAGGGAGTGAGAATGTTAGATAAGAGAAACTAATGCTGCAAGTAGAAAATTAGTCTTGCATACATAGTTAGAAATTTCATCACATGCATTAAAATTAAGAAGAAACAATTCTGCAAATAACAACAAGACCAATTAGAATTTAATGAGCACAAAGTATCAATAAATCCCTTAGTCAAAAATGCTAGAAAATCCTTTTCTTGTATTGATGCTTAAGAAGAAATTATACATAGTATGAGAATGGAAGAATTTGAGAATGGGGAGAATGGAAAAGAATTTGCTATCTTTTTCTTTTTCACAAGGATCTCTCTCTCATGAATTCACAAAAAAACTAAGAAGAACCTCAAATGAGGAGTTCATTACAATTTATAGAAGAGAAACAACTCTTCATCTTCCTAGTGACTTTTCATATGCCATATTTTTGACTTTAGGTTGTTCATATTCCTATCAAATATTAAGTCCCTTTTATAAAAACAAGGTGACTTAAATGTTACATCATGTTTCTAAAGTCACTTAAAGACATATCAAAAAGTGCAAACCCCAATGTGAAATTAGAACATTGAAGAGAGAGAAATGTTGGGAGAAGAGAGAGAGAGAGAGAGAGAGAGAGAGAGAGAGAGAGAAGAAGAAGAAGAAAGAGGAAGAATCATGTAGAAGAATGAGCTGCTCCATTGAACTTGATCTCACTCTTCCTCATAGGTCTCCATCCACCTTGTCTTGTTGAGAAGATCTATGGTTCTCCAAATTCTTTAAAAACGAGCTACTAAAGGTTCCACTTTGTTAGCATGAGGAATGCACACATAGCTTAGAGTTTATCCATCCATCGACACACCATTGATATCTTTACACTTTTCGAACCATGATGGATGTTTTCTACAATGAGTGCAATGGTGGACCCTGAATATCTAAGAGGAACTCTAGGGTATCCTTATTAAAGGATAATGGATTGTCTACCTATTTTTTAACATACTCCTTGAATGGCCTAATCAACTCATCAGTAGTTGTGTCTTCTCCCATTGTAGGCACTCCAAGTTTCTAAATTTGGTGATTGATACTATCTTGCAACTTGTATGCTTGTTCCTCTTTATCATCCAACTCAGAAATGGCTTGGTTGATTACTTCAAACCTGATTTCCAAGGCCCTTTCCCATACGTGTGACAAGTATTCAGAAGGGGTGTCAAAAAAATTTCTTGTTAATAAACTTCGAGAGCGAGTGTTGCTCATTTCATTAACTATGGGCCCATAGGATACCCAGTGATCCCTTTCTTTCTCCAAATCTTCTCTAAGCGCTACCCACATCCTATTTAAATTTGCACACATGTAGGTAAAGAGTTTAAATTTATCGTGGAGCACTGAATTTCCATTTTTAGAAATTATATTTATCCATTTGTTATTAGCTCACACGCACATGAGCTCATGTATCCTCTTGATAGATTATGGATTGAAGTTGCTTGATGGGTGTAACTTCTTCGATGGGAATTTCTGTGGCATTTGGATCTACCAAATGTTGCACATATGACAAAAGAGTTTACACCTGTTATTTTAGCTCATCATTATTCTTCTTATATTATTTGTTCCTTGTCACATATAAGTGGAAGAATTTTGATACATATGCAAATCCTCTTCATGAGTAGCCGAACCCTAGTTAGATTGTGCTCATTTCATAATCAGCTGGTGTCATTTCATCCACTGGCTTGATCACCTTCGATGGGATACTTCAATATACTGATTACCTTTTTTTTACTATAGAACCATGAGGCCGTGTCTTGAACTTTATTTTCCTTCCCTTATCCAATGAGGTAATTACTGATAAATCAGGGGCCGCCACTTGTTGAACAATGTGAGTATCAAGTGTTATTATTTCTTGCATCCATGGGAACATTTCATCGAACTCAAGCTCTATGGAAAGTGCATTAATTATTCCCTAGTTTAGAAGAGGAGGCATATCTTGGATGGGAGAGGCATTAGTATTGACAAGAGGTGAGACCTCCTGTGGTGGTTTGAAGACTAGGTCTTGAATTGCATGCTCTTCCTCCACTTGTGTTTCTGCCACTGGATCTTCTTCTTGCATTTCGCAACCAAGTCTTCCCCTTGCATTGTTGCAACTGAGCCTTCTTCTTTCTTGGCTCTCTTTGGTGAATTTTCATGAGAAGAAGTCTCCAATTGCAGATTTTGTTTTGAACTTGCTCTCCATTGTCTCAAACTTGAAGTAACTTCCACAACTTTTGATGATGATGAGAAGAATCTTATTTTTGACTTGTGGGGGTACCTTGTGATTGGATGATCATGAATCTCTTTCTCTAGAACCAATCCCTCATTCTTCTGACCACTTTCTTAGTTTGTTCCTTTATATCCCCTGACTCGTAAATATGCCAATTGACTTGAGGCAATGGGGAAACCTTGATCGCCACATACTTGGGGTCATACATTTCTGTCCCATCATCTTGCAAAATATCTTCATACCAAGAGAACCAGAATCTCTTCATCTCATCAAGTGTCATCCTCATATGATATTTTTCCCATACTTCAAATTCCTCAACCTAGTCAAGCGTGCCTTTAGATCATTGAAATCTAAATAGGAGACATCATTTATTCTATCTCGTACTCATAAGTGAAAGGATGTGCTGGTTTATGTCTGAAAACTTGTACTTCATGGTTTCTCAACACTTGCTATTCCTAGAAAGATCAACTTACTTTTTTAGTAAGTGTGAAAGTTCTTCTCTAAACTCCAACTATAACTACCAATTTGGATGTTTAACTCTCGTAATGCTCCTTTCGTGAAATTCTTCCTCCTCTGGAATGACTTACTATTTTTAGTAAGTGTGAAAATTCTACTTTTTGAACCTTGAATGGATGTGACAACTTGAGTTCCTCTTCTCCCGTGTTCACTTCACCCTCTGAACTAGTGTGCTATTTTTAGCAGGTGCTCATGAGACCACTTAATATTTTTAGTAAGTGTCAATTTTGGACCGAGATGACCATTTCGATGATTTTCTCTTGCAATACCTTCTTCGTGTTCACCGCCTCCTTCACACGTTCTTTAGTTAGTGACTTATTCGAAATAGTAGTCTCCCATGTAGACTATTTTTAGTAAGTTTTCTTCAGTGGTCTGATCATGGTGAAATTAAGTTTTTTGATATGGGTTTTTCCCAATATCACCCCTTTGAAATTTCAAGACTTACCCGATCACTGGTTCATGAGATTTTAAAACTTCAAATTTTCCACCGGTCACTACAGACATGGTAGCCATCAACATGAGCTTGAAAATTACAAGTCTAGTTTTCTCCTCTGATTATGATGAAAATAATATTTTTTATGTGGGTTCTTGTTTCTCGTTCCACCGGTGAGTTTTCTCTTCAAACCGATTGTCGGTTTGGTAGGAAATTTTATTTTTATCTTCGTTGTGCCAAGAAGAAGAGTTCTTCACCGAAAAAGGTTGCTATAGATGGGAAATCTGCTATGGAGTTTTTATGGCCTCTGAAAATGGTGAAGATTGCAAAAATATCGTCTCAATCCATGCACCTGGTTTGCAAGATATGTCGATTTCTTCGATTCACGGCTACGAGGGTTTTTGAATGGAGTTATTTGTTTCTTTCTTCTATTCTTCATCTTATAGGTCAGTTCTTCCTCTTGTTGTGTTTTAATGGTGTGGAGGATTTGATGAATCTAGTTTGGAGTGCAGCAATGGTGGATTGGGTGTCTGGACAAGAATGAATAGAGCTATGGCAAGGTGTGAAGCTGTGAAGAAGAAATGGAGATAAAGAAAGCTAAGTGCTCAACTTTAAAGCAATTTAAAATACATACCAGGGGTGGGGAAATTTTTATGTCCCTGATGTCCCTTAAGATTAAGGGATGAAAGGGTCATCAAATTGCACATCGCGCCTCCATGCGACACTTGTCAATGATCCAACGACCGAGTATTAGGGCTAAAAAGCTTGAGAAAACACTGGGGCTGATAATTAGGCGTATGGAAGACCAGGAGGCATACTGGGACTAGGTGCAATTTCATGTCCCTCATGTCCCTTAAGCTAATAGGATGAAAGGTTCATTAGTTTACACATTGCGCCCGGATTTGACACTTGGTGGGCATCCGACGGTTGTGCATTTGGCTCAAACTAGCTCCTGGGGGCTTGAAAATTACACTATAGAAGATCACATTGATGAGTTGAGGGCCACAAGGGGATGGGAAAATTTTCATGTCCCTAATGTCCCTTTTATTAAGGTGAAAAAGGTTCATCAATTTGCACATCGTGCAAGTGCTGCCACTTGTCACGATTTGAATGACTGGAGGGATAGGCTCGACAAGCACCGAGGGATGAACTGCGATGCAAAAGGTTCCATAGGTGACCGTGAGGAAAAATAGGCTGGGAACATTTTACTATCCCCTTTTTCCCTTTTCTTAAGGGATGAAATGGACATCAAAATGTGCTAGGCTCTTGAGCCGACACGTGTACTCTTCAAAATTGACTAATTGCTAGAAACTTACCTTGAGCACAACTTGAAGTGATGATAACTTGAACTCCCGATGGAATGTTTTAGAAATTTTTATATGAATTTGAATGAAAATTTCCTTATGACGATGTATTGTTTATCTCCTAACTCCTTCCAGATCTCCCGAAATCACTTCTCGAAGCTTAGTAGCTTTTTTGGCCTTGTGCATTGCCTAGGCCTGAGAACCCTGTTTTTGATGAATCTACCCCAACTCCTCCAAATCTTTCCTAAATATTCCAAAATCAATTCCTTGATGTTATTAGACCTTAAATTCATCTCCATGTTGGAATTTTCTCCTCCTTTCCACCCCGTGCAGGGTTGCATCAGCCCTGGGAAGGCCAAAGTGGTAGCCCTTCCCAACATTGCCCAAAATTAACATTCTTCAAGAACTCCTAAAATCACCTAGGGGATTGACTTAAATTTCCTAATTCATATAGGGGACTGAGTTAACATCCATCGGGGGTCATTGGAATGACTAGGTAAGGCCGATGCTAAGGATGGGTAGACTCGGGGTTTCTTGGAAAGGTAAAACTTTAAAATTTTGACATTACGGGGGGTTCCGTTGTCATGCTCGAAAATTATAAATTTTCCCATTGCACATTTACATGAAAAAAATCATTCATAATGTCTAGAATGATCTAAGCATGTCTAAAAATTTATATTGAAAGGGGATTCTTTATTGTATAAAGAGAGATTATACCTATGTAAGAACTCCACTCTTAAAAATAGGGTTCTATTTGAGATTCACACTTCTCTAGTAGGGGGTACTCTAGATTCTTGAAGACTTATCATCAAATCAAACAAGATTTCTTCTGGGAAGGGCTCAAAGGGGATGTCCAATTTTTTTTGGTAGAATGCATGGTTTGTTATCAAAATAAGGGTGAAACAGTTCGGTCCCTTGGTCTTCTACAACCTCTATCTATTCCTAGCCAATGGTGGGAAGAGGTTTCCATGGACTTCATCACATCATTTCCTAAATATGAAGCAAAAATGTCATCATGGTTGTGGTGGATTTACTTACCAAATATGCTCATTTTTGTGCCTTGTCATAACCATTGCTACAAGCATAGTAGTGACAACCTTCATGGACACAGTTCAGAAGCTACATGGGACACCAAAGATTATAGTAAGTGATTGGGACCCTAATTTTACTAGTAATTTTTAGAGTGATTTATTATCATGTTTGGGTACTCGAGTTAGCTCGTAGATCTTCTTATCATACCCAATATGATGGGAAAACATAAGTTGTAAATAAGTGTTTAGAAGGATATCTCCATTGCTTCACCTCGATAAACAAGCGAGATGGGTCTAATGGTCTGCCACTTACAAAATAGTGGTATAACACTTCCTTCTATACTTCATCCAAAATGTCTCCTTTTTGGAACTCTATGGGTACCATCCACCATCCATCACATAATTTTTGAGAAGACAACCATGGGTTAGAGTAGTAGAAGAACACATTCAACATTAATAAGAGGTCCTCTCTAGTCTCAAGGAGAACTTGGCCATGGCACAAAACCGCATAAAGTAGCATGATGATCAACATTGCACTGTAAAGAAATTTTGAAGTCATTGATGGGTTTTTTGTGCATTTACAACCATATAAGAAAATTTCCTTGAAATAACAACAAAAGGATAACAAAATTTCACCTAAGTATTATGGCCTCTATCAAGTATTGCGAGAAGATTGACACAATAGCATACAAATTAGAACTTCCATAAGCATAACCGTAATACATCAAGTATTTCACGTTTCTTACTTGAAGAAAGTAATTAGGACAAGAGGGTATCAGCCCAAACAAAGTGTTACCCGAGATTGATGAGGAGGGAGAGTCATATTAGAACCTGAACGGATCCTTTAAACACACACTAAAAGATTGAGGAAACAAGTTATTACTAAGTACTTGATCAAGTGGAAAAATATGGACAATGAAGATGTAACATGGGAGGAAATCGAGCTTCTCAACATTGGGGACAATGTTTCTTTGAAGGGGAAGGGCACACTACACCCTTAATCACATATCTTACATTTGATGTATATAGTCAACTTGTGGCTATCATAACTTCTTATCATTATGTATCTCTTTCATATATGTTATATTATCATGGGTGGGTCAGCCTTGGGGATGGCCATAACATGTAAATAGTATAAATAGGGGTTATTAGGTAGTAGTTAGGCATCATATTGAGCATTTGAGTCTTATTTTATGGTTTGGAGGTTTCCCCCTCAAAGTGGATAAGCTATTATACTTTCATATTGAGATCATTTATCTACCATATTGTGTTCTTTGGTGTTCTATTTCGTGATAATCAAATTTATAAAAGTAATTTCATTACACAAAAAAGTCAAATAAATAATGGTAACAAGTCTAAAAGGTAATATGAACACAAAGATACCAAATATTAAAGAATGATACACTAACAAGGTAATATATGACAAGATGTATCTAGGACAAGACAATGAAGTACAAGACTAAAGTCCATTTAAAAATAGTTTAATCCCTCTATTTTTCCAAGATAGGTTTAAAGACAATAATGATAATACAATATCACAACTTAGGTCAATTTTAAAATAAACAAGACCTAAATACTAAGAAAGTGTTGATGTGATCCCCGTAAAGGTATACTAAAACTAATTTTAGACACCAACAAAGTCCAAGTCTTTGAAAATACAAGTTACAAATGCGAGCATTGAAACAAAACTATTTGGACATGTTAATCAAGCTTTGAAAGAAAGAAATATTTTAGTATCAAAATGGGTTTATCACGATGCGAACAATGTAACCTCAACATGCTTAAAAATCAAGGAAATATTAGGATAAAAACTAAGCCCAATTACATCAAGAAGTTACTATATGTGTGGGAAACATAACAATATAATTTAGAGTCTTAGATAAAGTTTCACAATGGAAACAAGACGTAAGTATCACGCTTATATGGCTATAATGCGATTATCGTAACAAATCAAAGGAAATTAAGTGATGAGACAACCTAGATACAATGATATTGTGTCTCAATATGGGTTTGAGACAAAGGGCCTACTAGAACATGAAGACGCCCATTCACAGCTTCAACACTTCTATTCCAATATAGCAACCTAGTCATGTAAGTAGACTTAAAAAGTGGTGGACATGATTATTTATAGTAGTATTAGTGTATGTTGTTCTTATTTTTCCCAAATGGGAAACAATAAAACAAATGGGTAGACCAAGTGGTGATGAAAAATACTAGGTGTATCTTTGGCCGAGTTTTGCCTTGTCTTAAGACAAGTGAAAAACTAGGACAAAGTAACACTTTGTAAATATCGTGATGAAATACCACACAATTTAAATTTTGAGAGACTCTCCTTGTTTAACTAATAAGATTTTGACTCTAACAAAATTTTCACAGTTTTAGACCTCTTTAGAATATGACGGATAAGTCAAATTGGCTCAACCACAAGCTTACTATTTGGTTCTCTCTCTAGGTGTCACAAACTATCTCTCCGAGCGTGGTTTGCCAAGAAATTTTCACTAAATAAATCTTGGAGTATCCCAAATTTACTTTAACCCTTTGATATAATGAGTAATAAATGCATTCGGTGGTATCTCACCGGGGTCACATGAAGATAATTTTGACCGTAATCTCTTCAAGGCATTACCTAATCAATTGGGTGGTGGAGTACTTTTCCATTTTGTTCACAAGGCTCCCTTTACGTGAAATTATTTGAGGTTCATAGGAGCATCCCTATTTTTATATTAAGGCTTATAATAAAGGGATCTTCTCCTAGTTCAAAGCGGACGAGTCATAGTTCTTAATCGAAAACCTCCCACGCACATACAATATGATGAATAGAGGTGGTGTGTTTATTTTATCTTTTGGATTAAGAAATTTGGTTTAGACCACCATTGACAACCTACAACACACGTGTAATTAGAGTTTTGTTTAGATTATCCTTTCTTTGGCAATCGTTAGGTCCTACACACAAATAGTTAGTAGTTATCCATAAAGATCTACAATATCATGAAAAGAGGATTACATGTTGTTTTTGGTTCTCAAGATCGTCCAAGGACACGAGAGAAGAGCATACACAGAGAAAACCAACTAGATAACAATGAAAAACTTGTAAATCAAATAACCACCATAATACTTTGTAAATCAAGGTTCATTCCCAATTAATCCAAGTGATTTTTAGTGAAAAACTAAAGTTGTTTTTGATTTTTAATGCTACACCCTTAATCATATATCTTACATTTGATGTATATAGCTGACTTATGTCTATCATTACTTCTTATCATTATGTAATTATTTCATATATGTTATATTATCATGGGTGGATCAACCTTGGGGATGGCCATAGCATAGGAATAGTATAAATAGGTGTTAGTAGGTAGTAGTTGATCATGATATTGAGCATTTGAGCCTTATCGTAAGGTTTGGAGGTTTCCCCCTGAAGTGGTTGATATATTCTTATTACATATTGAGATAACTCATTTGAAATATTGTGTTTTTTGGTGTTCTATTTCTAGTGATAATTAGATTTATACAAGTAATTTAATTACAAGTGGTATCGTAGTTGTGATCGGGCAAAAATTAGGCAAAACCCTAATTTTTTGTTCCACTATATCTTGCGAACCAAAATGAATTTGTTGGATTTTTTTATCAAAGTTGCAAATCATTCCAAATAAGGTTATCTAAAAATTTCATATTTTTTTGAATTATTTTCAAAAAAAGTTATTGCAAACTTAGGTTTTTTATAAAATCATTATCTAGGCTACAAATTGTAGAATTTTTCCAATTTCTTTACATTTTCAGAGAGAGAATAAAAATTAGTTGGATTTTGTTCTTTAAGTTTTTTTAATATTTGGATGAAATATTATCTAACTCCAAAACCCTAAAATTTGTCCTTGATCCCTAAATCCTACTATTTTAGGGCATCATGGTGCCTTCCACAAGAGGCAAAAAAATCCCTTCACTCAGGTAAAACACCAGAAAAGGATGAGATAGTAGTTGAGGAGTTGGAGTCAGAAGAGGTAACTACAGAATTCCTCAAGGTTAGGGTTTACTTGGCTGACCATAAGGTAAGCCAACTTGAGTTTAACCTACGAGACCTCGAGTCTAGGGTGGCCAACAAAGAAGATGTGGAAAGGATTGGACAATGATTGGAGGATTTCATGTAGAAATTCAATACACATATAATGGGTAATCATAATTCTATCAACCAAGGTGGATCTTTAGGTCAAAGTAATAGACAAATGAGTCAGGGTGGATCTTCGAGCATGCCCAATCCAAATACAAACACTCTGCAGGCCCATAACATGTTTCTAAAAGTGGAGATGCGTAAGTTTGATGGAAAGGATCCACTCAATTGGATTAACTAGATGGAGAATTTATTTTATCTACATCAGATTCCATTAGGACAAAAGGTGACCATGGCATCTTTGTATCTCAAACCTAACCAATTCATCTGGTATCGATGGTTATGTGCTCAAAGGAAAAAGAGTGGTCTTAATGTTACATGGACAATATTCACTGAAGATTTGTAATTACACTATAGTTATAATGTGTTTAAAAATTACTTTAGCCAATTAGTAAATTTAATAAAGACATTATCCGTTAAGGATTACATTCATCAATTCCAAAACCTTTCTTTGCGGGTGGAAAATATTACTAAAGAGAATATGAATGACCTATTTCTTAGGGGTCTTAAGGATCACATTGAGCATGAGGTGTGTATGTTTAATCCTCGTAAGGTTTATGATTCTATGATTATGGCTCAAAGGGAAGAGGAAAAATTTGTTTCAAGCAGGAGAAAATTTTTCACTAATATCAGAGATCACAACACCTTGCCTTTAGCACTCCTTTAGCCAATTAGATTGACACCTCAACAAATTGAAGAAAAGAGAGTTGATTTACAAAAATGGAGAATCCTAGACTAATGAGTATGGGGTACTAATGTTAATCTAATTAGGAGGAATAAAATGCTATATAAATGAAACTAAAGCAGTATGGAAACAATAGTAAATAATTATTCTAAGTGAAATAAAACCCTAAGTATGCAAGAGAAGGAAGAGAAATGGCTTAGCTGATTTGAAGAGACTATCGCAAGTTGTCGTAGGTCTAAAATAAAATTTGGAAGTGCAGACGATCACTTAGAAGTCTTACGAAGACTAGATCTGGAAGATCTTAATTGATCGGGTGCTTGGGATGGTACTAGGGCACCCTGGTCTATACATTAGGCACCCGGTCTCTCGTAAAAGCTCCAGATATGAGTTTGGTATGGTCACAAGTTGATTCGATACTTTGTCTTTCTGTCACATTAGATTTATTGGATTGTGCCATATGTGGTGAATAATGACCTGTAAGTAGAAGAGAAGTATCAAAACCCTAGAAAAATTAAGATGCAAAATGAATGGGTTAGAATGACTTCACCACCAAACTAGTGGTCTTATCATGAGCATTGCACTCATATTTCGGACCTGGATGTAGTTCTGGTGAGTTTGTGCATGTCATGCCCTAGGTGCTCTTATGTCAGTCACACTTTGTGAAGTAGCGAGTAATAATATATATATATATATATATAATGTAAATAACATATGTGCCTAGAATAGAATAGAATCCCTCCCACTATGCGGTGTGTGTGATGTGGATCTCCTAGCCTTGATGCATAAAACTATGTGGATGTAAATGATGTAATGAATGCAACTCTAGATGGAGTGGTAGTATTATGTGATGCTAGGACCTCATTACGATCTTATAACTTTATATTTATAGGGCTCTCAAGCTTAATTTAGTAATTAATCCTAAAAAGGCCGACTGGGAAAAGGATAAGGATGAAAATGACTGGAAAGGTCCCAAAAAGAAGTGGGAAAAGAGAAACATAGATTGGGGTGCCTGTGGTGGATTAGGACACCCCAATATAGGTCAGTGACTTGATTTTAGGCTATAATGATGAGGAAATTGTGAAATGGATGGATACATGCAATAAAATATGTGGGAATGAAAAAATAAAATATAAAATGAATATGGCTAAAAGGTGGGCTTAGTTAGTACTTTATTCCCTTGAGAACCTTCTAAATAGTAGTATAAGACCAGGCTAAATAATGTCTAAAGTGCATAATTTTGTGTCTATAAGAGAAAAAAGGGTTATGTTTTAATTGTGATGGTAAATATGGACAAGGACATAAATGTGTTGAAAAGAAGTTGTTCCACATTGATGGGCCTAGTGAAGATGAAGAGAAGGACGAAGATGCAGAGTTCGAGGTCATGGTCGAGCCAGAGGAGGAATCAAGAGATCCCTAGCCAACTATCTCATGCCATGTACTTTTAGGCATTATCACCCCCTAAACCTTCAAGGTGGTTGGATTATTAAAAAATAGGGTCAAAATGTTGATTGACTCAAGAAGTACTCACAACTTCATCAATCATAAGTTAGCAGTGTGCTTGAACTATTTTATTTATCCAGCTCATGAATGTCAAGTAATGATTACTGATGGAGGTACTCTTACTTGTTCTAGAAAATGCCATAACATTAAGCTTTCCGTGGGAGATTACATACTAAATAACCCCAATTTTATGGGAGGAGAAGACATTGTGTTAGGAGTTCAATGGTGACCACTTTGGGAACCATTGAGATGAACTTACAAGAATTGTTCATATGCTTTTAGGTTCAAGGAAAGAATTTTGAGCTAAGAGTCTTAAGAGAAAAGTCTCCACAAGTAGTGAGCTCTTATCAGATGCACAAAATACTAAAAAGGGTGTAGAGGGATTTGTGGCACAACAATTTTCATTGGATGTGTATTAGTTTAAGGAAATTATACCATCAGATATGCAAGCAAGTGTTAGATGCACACTCTGTTGTGTTTGAAAATATGCCAAAGGGTTTACCTCCAAAGAGAGATCATGATCATGCTATTTAGTTAGTACCAGGAGCCAACCAACTAATATTAGACCTTATAGGTACCCATATGTGAAAAAGAGTGAGATTGAAAAGATTGTACAAGAGATGTTGGAAGCATCCATCACAGTCAAAGTTCTTATTCTTATCCAGTAGTGATGGTGTGTAAGAAATATGACATGTGACACATGTGTCCCGATTATATGTAACATCCTCATTCTAAGAATTCAATAACAAGGGAATTTTTTTAATAATAATGTTCACTGCTCCAAATTCACATAATTCGAGAATACACATTCATTTAGCTAATCCATCTCATAACAGTAAACCCTATGCAACTGTCATGACTCAATATTAAATCGATCTCTCATGTTTCTTTATATCAATGTGTATACTAAGTATACTTGTGGTTCCCTTATTCCATTAAGGTTCAATTAAGTGTAATTATCTAAAGAACCTATTTGAGTATCTGTTACGGATACCCATCTAATATCACGTATCTTTAGTCTAGGTGAAATAAGGACAACACAATACACAACTTGCGATACTTTGGCCAAATTTTTAAGACATGTATGCCATGATTTTATTCCTAGATGGCATACTCGTCAAGGGAATATGTCTTTCACCACACTCGAAAATGTTATCTAGATTAGAGCTATCTTGACTTACGTCAATCACTTAAGTGTAGGATTGCAGATTTAAGTTTGCATTATGCTTAATCATTAAAGCATACAATTTCCATCAAAACAGATAAGTGTCGTGTTCTTATTTTCGTTGCATATAATGTAGGACAACAATCATATAATATCATTTACACAAAAATTTCTTAGTAATAGTTTAACTATTCATAACTATTGTGTTTAGTTATGTTCTCATACTTTACTAAGTAAACATAACTGTCAAATATAACCCAAAACACATCAATAATAAGCATAAAATTTTATACCATTAACTATCTCTCTATTTATAATTTAGTTATATCCAATAAGCATCCCCTTATTCATAACTTCATTATAATCACTAAGTTATCACAATTGTTTTAAAATTAAACAAATCATATGGAAAAGAGATCAACCTATACAAGTCACTCTACATCGTATAAGTACAACTTGTTTTCAATCAAGCTAGGTAGAATCAATCTACAACCATATACGTTGTCATATTATATAAGTTTACTTATGAATTCAAACAATCTTCACTAATTTCATAATTGCTATTTATTAAAATAAGGCATATAGAACTTCAATAGTGGTTACATTATGTTCAATATAAAAGCAAGAGCAAATGAAGTTTTCCTTTCTTTTACAAATGAAACATAGCTAAGTTCAACACTTATCAACTAGTCACTTTCATTCAAGACACTATAATAAAGTGAACCCCCTTTATTTCATTTTGAATTCAATATAAAATTCATGTTTCAACAATTAATCAACAACTTCTTCTCGGTAACAATTTACAATAAATGGGCCATAGGCCTTTCTTATTTCTAGAACAAAAGTACATCAATCAATGAATACAATAATCATTTATTCAAATCAACTATCTTCAATCAATGGAATAAATGTAAATTTTTATACGTCTTCCTTCTTTCATCTTTCACGAAGTCCATCTACAAGATTGTTAGCATCTGTCAGTTCATATGAACTAACATGATAAGATCTAAATCTTCAGAACAACATGTTCTATCTAATAATTTCATAAAAGGAATTCTGATTTTAAATGAAATTATTCTAAGGTTTAAAAATAACACGACTCTTTTGAACATTCAACCAAGACATCTTAAAACATCATCTAGAGAAGATAAGATAACATATTACATCATTCAAGTGATTCCGGGAAGTATTTACTTAGGAAAACATAAGTGATCCAATCAAACATAATGGATCACAATCAATCCAAGAAGTACCAATACTAGAATAATAATACTACAGTCATATAAGCCCATACTTATATAACAATAGTTTCATTATTCTAATCCAATCAACACAACAAATCACACTAAACTTAGGTAGTTCTGAAGTCTGAATATTAATATTACAGTCATATAAGCCCATACTTATATCACTGTAGTATTATATTCAGTCTATTTGAAGTCCATAGAACACAAATTCATTGAATAGTCTATCATATACCAATCCATCAATACCTTATTAAGGTAGAAGTTCATTCCTCATATTTATAAGTTATATACGCTATAACATATATAAACTAAGGCAAGATATACTTCTTAACTCGGTATAAAAGTCTTGTATAACCTTTAATACAACACAACATAAAGAGTTACTTCCTATTACAATCAGTCGTAATAGGATCAACATTCAAGTAGGGCCACAAACCTAATCTTGATCATACTTACATATAAGTCAAAACTTCCTTAGCTTATCATAACAACTAGTATGAACTAAGCATCCATAATGAGATATAATACATTTAATTATATCATCCAATAGAGAATCATATCATAGCCAAACAGTCACATCATAACACAAGTTATGAGTTCATCAATAAAATCGAATGACAACAGTAAAAGTGACTAAGTGTCTACTCCACAGTCACACCTTTAAAATAGATCAACCAAAACTTAAACAACATTTCAAAATGTGCCAACCCAGTCTAAAACTCCTCATTTTAGGATAAAGACTTCACATTATCTCATATAAGTAGGATACAATTAATCATTTATGATAGTCCAACATCCATTAAGGTTTAAGCTCTAATCAAGCTTTTCATAAGTTAACAAAAAAATAGTTAATAGATATCTACAAATAATCCAATGTTAAGATGATTATATTGATTGAAACAACATCCTAAAAGTGGGAGAAGGATCTGCCATACTTGTGACAAGAAGATAAGCTAAACCTAGACTTATCCATCTAACTTAGACCATGAAATCAACTATTAATAACATCGTATCGATTTAAACTGAATTTGATAACAACTTGACAACATAGCAGATGATAATATCCTTTTAGACTTGAGTGAGCCTAAGGCTCAATATAAATCAATATTAACTTAACTTAAAACCACAATAACCTTCATTATTTCACAGAGTGAAGGAGGTCCGATCATATAGCCATCAAAGTACTGAACCCTTCCACAGAAAGTGAAAGTGGATATAGGATGCAAAAAAATGAATAATATAGTCATGTGTCTACGAAACCACCATTACTCCCAAACCATCAAGCTAAGGATTATTTTAAGTTTAAGAGAAAGTAAAACAACAAGAGATAACAATAATGTTACTCGCCTAAGATAACATCATTCAATCTGATAAGAATAGAAGAAGATGATACCCAGACCAATTCACTAACAGTGAATGCCATAGAAAACTTAACTCACAAACCCATTAAAGGAAAATTTTTTTGAAAAATCAAGTCCAATAAACCCTAAGATGTAACAAAAAATCATAATATCATTGCAAGATAAAACGACATGATAATCTCATTCGAACAAAAGACCATTATTCACAATAATAATAAACACCCAAGACCTATAGGGTCAAGTCGATGAATACAAAGAGCAGAATCAACCGATTCATAATCCAAATAAAATCCACTTCCAGGTTTTATATTTCTTAAGAATATAAACATTAAAACCCTTCGAAGTGATTAGTAAACAAGAATATAGTGTCTCTAATAGCACACAGGTACAACTAAAGGGTTTTCATTTAACAAATACAACCCAAATGTTAAAAATATAGCACTACCATTTTTGTAGTCTCCATACATGCACCATAAGCCAAATGAAGGAATACATTGATATCTGTTGTGCAATCAAAATTTTCCTTCTTTTCCAAGTCTGGACTTAGAAATTTTTGAGTTGTTACCCTTTGAAAATGGTCCAGTCTGAGTATTTTGAAATCTAGCACTTCTCAATGGATCAAGGATTCTTAGAAACACCTTCATCAGATAGAGAATTCTTTCCCCTTTCCAGAAAGGTATGGAAGTCCTCCTAACTCCTTGTAGTTTTTGAGTTATGGCTCTGGCGGAGTTTGAAAGGAAATTTTCCTAGGCAGCCCATAACCACCAATTAGAAAGTGCCACGTGTCTAGATGGGGCGAAGGCATGGAGAAATTTTTTCCACTTAGCCCTTTTGGATAAAAAGTGTTAAAGCTACAAAGTGGCTTGTAGGCTCATGGAAGGGAAGGAAATGCATTGGTGGAGTAGCGGGGTGCGGAGGTAAGTTGGGAATTTTTCCCAATTTAAAGTTTAAAAGGAAAAAGTGAAGCTACATATCTACAACCAATCGGAAAGTGCCATGTCATCAAGTCTACATTGGTAGCACCAAGGCAGGGGCGGTGGATGAAAGTTGAAGTTTTTTCCTTTTGGCACAAAAATTTAAAAGCATGCATTGAACCCGCAATCCCATCAAGCAAAGAGGAATGTGTGTCATGTCCTCTGAGCAATGGGCCGGTAAAGGAAAGTTAGATTTTGAGCCATTTTTCCAAATAAGGTTAGAATTTTTAGAATTACATGGAAACCTCATATCTAGTCAAAGCATGCCACGTGTCCTTGCCAAATTAGAGCTCACGGGCCTGCAGAGTTTTTGGGAAATTTTTCCAAAAGGGAAAAATTTAAAGTTTGACCCCACCAACCCTAATTTTGACTCTGTATTTTGCCAGTTTTTCCCTAAATCTTCAGAGGGCCATATATTTTGAACCAGAGCTTGGTTTTTCACATTTTTGATATCAATGGAAAGTTGTTGAAATTATCTACATGATGGACACTTCAATTTTAAATTTTGATGGAGTTTTGTGGGAGAAAATCGAGAAAATGTCTCTGGTATGCAAAAATAGAAAAAGTTCCTCCCAACTTCGCTCCAATGTTCTCTTGCCATGTGGATGGCCCAATTTCAAAGAAATTAGGGAAAAGGATCAAACGGTTCATATGTAAACTAGAAAATTGAAATATGAAACACATTTTTGCACATAGAAGCTCATTTTAGGCTTGTCAGAAGTGTTTTCTTTGATGTAGAGGAATTTTGAAGAAGGAAAAAGATCAAATTTGTTTCAGAACTACTTAGTAGTTTGGGGAATTTGTAACCACCACTTGCATGATATTTCTTTTCCTCTCGAGAGTCATTTTTGGGATGGCAATCAAATGTGAAAATTGGAAGCATGTTTTTGTGAACAGATAGACAAAAACGCGTCATTCTTCTTCTATTCTCCTCATCTGCATTTTTCTTCTATTCCCACTTGTGTACAAGTTTCAAATCTAAGATCAATAAAAAAGGAAGGAATTTTATGTCCCCTCAATGGAAAAATCGATTGGTGCTTTGTGACCAGTGTGTTTTATTCTATCTTGTGCTCAGAAATTGTAAATTTGTCTTTCTTCTATTAGTTAATGCATGTTATGAACTTTCTGATCAATGCATATAGGCATATGATATTCTACCTGTATCATTGACCTTCTTGCCTTCTTTCCCACTCCCTTTCCCATACTTAGATTAATTTCTTCCCTAGCAAGAAATTACAGGCTTTGCCATAGGGTCAGTGGAGTGCCCCTATGGATCTCTAGTTGAAAAACCACCATTAAAATCCTTTGGTTTTACATGCTAAACAATGGGAGCTGCACCATTCAAATGTAGAGGGACTTAGATTCCCATAGTATTGGCTTGAAATCCAAAAATTTGTCCACAAAAAATTTCTAGCTAACAGTTTTTGGCGCCCACCATGGGGAAGAGTTTGCAGCATCTACACCCTAAAATGACCACAAGTTTTTAAAATATTTGTTTAAGTTTTTGAAGTCTGGAGTTTCTTGTGATCCACATGAATACGAGTATGAATATTCTTGCAAATCCTCCTGGAGACCTTCTTCATTCTTTCATATCAAAGAAGATATCATTTCAGACCTGAAGGAGGCTATTTGGCATAGTAGGTAGAGTGTAAAACATTACTCTATTGCTACAAAGATTTTGGACTAAGAAGAAGAACCTGATTTTGAGTTGGAAGAGAAAAAATAGATTCTAGCACCTTAGAGAAGACAATAAGCCTTCAAGCTTGGCTGATATAAGGTATACTCACTAGCTGAGGAAAGGAGGAGTGATTGGCCCTAGTTTTAAGGAGTTGGAGAGAGAAGAAGAAGAGGTTATAGCTTGGTTTGACAGGAGGAAGAGATTAGAGCTCAACTTGAAGAAATTGCAAGACTCCAAGCTGCAGTAGAGGAAAGAGAAGCAACCCTAGCTCGAAGAAGCTAAAAATAGAAACATAATGGCTGATAATGAATGTGAAGCATGTGCACCCAATGTACCATGGGGAAGAAATATTGGTCCACTTGCTCTCCCATGAATACTCCATGATCTGCCAAGAGGTTTGAGAAATAATTTTCCCAAATTCAAAGGAGATGGCTCCCAACTCCCTAAAGAACATGTAGTAGCCTTCATCACTACTTGTGGTGTGTTAGGTGTTGAAGATGAAGATGTGTTAGAATTTTTGTGGAGTCACTCTAAGAGAAAGTTGTTGAATGGTTTTACATGCTTCTTGCAAGATCTATTACTGGTTGGGAAGATATTAGAAAAGAATTTGAAAACAAATTCAGTAGCAATGAAGATGGTCAAGAGTTGCTGCTGTAATTAGTCAAAATAAAGAAAAAAAGCTCTGAATCCATGAGGGACTTTGCAACAAGGTTTGAAAGATTGACAAGAAGAGTCCCTGAAGATGTGCTACCTCCGAGAACCACTTGAGAAGATTCTTCATCAGTGCCTTACCATCAGAAGTGGTTTCTTCCTTAGAAGAGCCCAACCAAACACACTGAGGGAAGCTCAAAAATTTTCCATTGAAACTGATGATGACTTAATCCTCTCTGGAAAGGTGAAAGGCCCAAATGGGAAGTAGAAGGGCCGAGTTTGACTTCAAGTAACTACAAATCTTATGTTTGTGAAAATGGTGAATGATCCGGTTTCCTTGAAGAAACATCTATCCTAAATAACAATGAGAAATGCTCTAAGGAGGCAAAAATTCCTTGATAGAAAAATAATTACACCACCTCCTCGCTAACTTTCCCTTGAAGCACCTCCTGTCAATGCTATCTGTGACACCAGAGAATCAAGAGAGGATGCTGAAATTGATGAACTTGAAGGAGAAATAATAGAGGATTACGAAGGCTACCTCGAAATTGAAGAAGTTGATATGCACAATGGCTTGTTCGAGTTTGTGGATGATGGGGAAGAAGAAGAGGAAGCCCAAGCTTCTCATGTGCTATCTTCACTCAAGCTCAATCCAAGAAAGATGCTCTACCCTCGTGGCTCAAGAGGAAAATAAAACTAAAGAAGATCCCACTCCAGTAGCCACACAAAAGAAGATCATCAACAGAGGCTCACCATTACCACCCTCAATGGATTCAAATAAATGAAACTAGGCCAAATGGCTGTTAGAGATTAGGCTATTATATCTAGTAAGTCACCTTTTCCTTCTTCTATCTGCACAAGTTATTAAAACACTCCTCCCTCCAATGAAGTCTATCCTAAGTCAGCCAAATTTTCTCAAAGACCCTTACCATGTAAACCTTCCCTCACTCCAGAACTTCCCCTCATCCAACATTGTCCCATTTGATTTTTTGGAACATGCAAGTAGACCAAAGTGCAGCTCTTAGAGATTGAATACTTGCAAACACACCCTACTCAGTTTGATAGACTAATCAATGCTATTTGAGCAACAATTATATACCTTCAAGTTTAAATTATAAAGGTATGTTCCCAACACCATCTACACCACCTACTCAAAACATGCTGGCCCTAAGTGCTTCCAAAATAGATAAGGTGGAACCCTTCTACTTGTCTCTTCTCATGAATGGTTTTGAGCTCAATAATTGCATCATTAAATCCAGAGCTTTGGATAATGTAATGCCACTCAAAGTTGCCAATGCTCTTAGCCTGAAACTAACCAAAGTTAACGGAGCTTGTTACTCAATGGAATCTAAGCAAGTACCACTAGTAGGAAGGATAAAAATGCATAAGTGGCTTTGGATGAATACCCGATAAGAAAGTACTTCTAACCATCTTAGTGGCAAACATTCCAACATCTTTTAGCATGCTCTTGAGTAGAAGTTTTTGTAGAGAGCTTGGTGGAGAGATAAAGATGGATTGGACCTCTCCGCAACTATTCGATAAAGGGTGAGATGAAAAGGTTTCTTCCGGTAAGAAAAATGTAGTTTACTGAAGAAGTTCCAGTGACCCAAGATCTAATATCCTCTTTCAAGATTGTGGATTAGGAAACTATTTCCTTACTTCACAACGAGAAGAAGACTTGCCTCTTTCCTCGAATCGAGAAAGATCAGGTCCTGGACTATGGAGTTTGATGGAAGTCATTCCAAAGTAGGCTCAGGGGTTGGTGTTTTGTTGTACTCTCCTTCCAAGGTGTTGCATCCTTTTGCATACAAATTGTAGTTTGACAACACCAACAATACAACATGAATATGAATCTCTCCTCTTGGGCATAAGTGTAGTGGAAGACATGGGAATCAAAAAGTTGAGATTCCTTGGTGATGCTGAAGTGATAGTGAAGAAAATGCAAAGCAATACTAGGTGAAGAACCCAAGGCTCAAGAATTATAGGAATAGAGTGTGGGATTGTATTGAATTCTTTGATGCATTCTCTATTGAAGCCATCCCAAGATATCAAAATGAAAGAGTTGATTCTCTTGTAGTATCAACATCCCTATTGACTCCTCATCCTTCTTTTGGCAAGGATAAAATAACCATTGAGATGGTTTTTAGACCAAGTGTACCTAATAACATAGATCACTAGTAAGTTTTCAATGATGACAATCATATTTTAGCCTTCTTGGAGCAAAGAGACAACTTCAATAATCTCTTCTTCAAGGGAAGTGTTAATCCATATAGACATTGTGGCTAAAGATGCATCAGATGAAATTGAAAGAGTGGATGAAGGCATGATCAGATTGAAAGGTAACAAGATCCCAAAAGGTCTAGTCTCTTTGGAGGACCTGTTTGACAAACATGATGATTTATTTGTGAAAAAGAAAAGCTATCTTCTCGCTGTCCATCTAATTTTTATAAGGAAAACATTGGGACTTCTGAATATCCAAGGATGGTTAACATTGGCAAATGTTGCTCACCTAGATAGAAAAGGAAGTTCGTTGCTTTGCTTAAAAAGTACTATGATGTGCTGGCCTACTCTTACGATGAGCTCAAATCTTTTCAACCGAAGGAAATGCATCATTCCATTCCTCTGAAGTAGGATGCTAAGCCCTTTAGGTAGAAGCAAAGACCCTATAATCCAAATATTTCTGATGTTATCAAAGAAGAAGTGAAGAAGATACTGAATGCTAGAATCATTTTCCCCATTCACCACTCAACATGGGTGGCCAACATTGTACCAGTCAGAAAGAAAAATGGGGAGATTAGAATATGTGTAGATTTTAGAAATCTAAATAAGGAATCTCTTAAGGAAACTTACCCTCTTCCGATCATGGATCATATCCTACAAGCAGTCACTGGATCTAAGATACTCTCTTTGCTTAATGGCTTCTCAGGGTATAATCAAATTAAAGTGGCCGAAGAATATTGTAGCAAGACGGATTTCACAACTCCTTGGGGAACTTTTGCTTATAGTAGGATGAATTTTGGCTTGATCAATACGGGAGCCACCTTCCAAAGAGCCATGTACCTAGCTTTTAAAGACCTCAAGCATTGCATTGTCATTTACCTTGATGACTTAACTATCTTTTAAAGAAGAGAAGTGAGCATATCTTCCACTTAGAGCAGATTCTTGCAAGATGTAGAAAGCATGGCATTTCTCTAAATCCCAAGAAGTGTATCTTTGGAGTCATAGAAGGCAAGCTGTTGGGACACATGTGAATAAGCATGGAGCACATATTGACTCTAAGAGGGTAAGTGCTATTCAAGCACTATCTCTTCCCACCAACAAGAAAGGAGTGCACTCATTCTTTGGGAAGGTAATTTTTCTTCACTACTTTGTCCCCGAATTTGCTGAAATAATGAAGCATATCACCTCTATGATGAAGCCTTAAATAATTTTCAAATGGATTCGTGAAGGAAAATCAGCATTCTAAGAAATCAAGAAGGCCATTGCCAAAGCTCCAACACTGGTATCTCCAGATTTCAGCAAGGAATTCATCATGTATTGTTATGCCTCGGAGCACACTCTTTCTGCTGTCCTAGTTCAAAAGAATGATGAAGGATTGGAAGAACCTATTGCTTTCATGAGCTACCCTTTGAAGAAGCATGAACTAAATTACAGTCAATTGGAGAAGCATGCATACGTAGTGGTCAAGGCCGTGAAGAATTTCAGATTTTACATACTCAACTCTCACACCGTGGTGATGGTCCCCAGAAGTGAAATCAAGTCCATTTTGACACAACAAGATCCCGGAGCCAAAAGAGGAAATTGGATTGCAAGGATCCAAGAGTATGACCTAGAGATTAAGCCCTCTAATCTGGTTAGAGGAAATGGTTTGTGCAAGTTGATTGCTGAAGATGAATCTCTCAAAGTTTAGCTTGGAGAAAGAGATGACACTTGCCCAACCGCTCAAAAGATTTCCCACAAGTTATCTTTGTGAACACTACAAAGGAATGGTATGCAGACATTGCTTTATTTCTTACATATGGGGACTTCCCTCCTCATTTAGATTATAAGAAAAGAAATCACTCTCAAGCTGAAAGTAGCCAAATATGTGATTTGGAATCATGCACTCTACAAGAAAGGGATAGATGGCTATTTTCTCAAGTGTGTTGATAAGGAACAACAAGAAAAACTCCTCAAAGCCTATCATGATCAAGCTTGTGGTGGACACTTTTCAGCCATGGTGATTTCCCACAAAATTCTCAGAGGTAGATATTATTGGCCTTCTCTTTTTCTGATACTCAGAGCTGGGTTTCTAAATGCAAAGCATGCCAACAATTTGTTGGAAAACCACAGTTAGCTACATTGCCTCTCAGCCTGTGATTATTGAAGAACCATTTCAACAATGGGGCTGGACTTCATTGGTGTTTTGAATCCCCATTCAAGTGTTGGGCATACTTATGTGCTCACTGCCATGGACTACTTCACCAAATGGGTGGAAGCCATTCCAACCAAACAAGATAGCTCTGAAGTTGTCTACAATTTCATAAAAGAGAATATCATTGTTCATTTTGGAGTTCCTTAGAAGATTGTAGTAGACAATGCTACTTATTTCTCTTTGAAGGAATTGACATAATTATGTTATGGCTTTGAAATTTCTCTTGCTCATTCTTCTGACTACTATCCTCAAGGGAATGGTCAAGCTGAGTCAAGAAATAAAAATATTGTGACCATTATCCGTAAGCTTGTTGATGAGAATAAGAAGAATTGGCACAAAAAATTATATGATGCATTGTGGGCTGATAGGATCACTCCTAAGAAGGTAATAGGCATGTCACCTTTTCAGATGCTATATGGAGTTGAAGCAGAGATTCCTATTATAATTGAAATACCAGCTTTTAAGCTGCTTCAAATAGTGGAAGACAACCAATACAAAGATTCAATTGACAAGAGGATCCTTTTCCTTGAGAAGCTAGAAGAGAGTAGATCCCAGGTAGTGGACAGAATCAAAGAACATTAACTGAAAGTGAAGAAGCTCTTTGACAGAAGAGCCAAAGTAAGGGAGTTTAGAGCTAGAGATTTGGTCCTACTTTGGGACAAGAGGAGAGAGCCAAAGGGTAGTCATGGTAAGTTTGATTCTTTGTGGTTGGGTCCATTTCAAATTCAGGAAGCTTGTGGTGAGAATGCCTTTCTCTTATCATACTTGGATGGAACTCCATTGGGATTGCCTAGAAGTGGGAAATATTTGAAACTTTATCATTAATGAAAGTGAGTTTTCCCTCACCCTATACCATATTTTTTTTGTTTCCCCTCTTTTGTTGTTCTTTTTTTTATGTTTTGTCTGGTTTTTGTTGGTTCCTTCCTTCCTTCCTTCTTTCTTTCCTCAGAATTGTACATGACTCTGCAAGGCCCAATGGATAAGGCACTGGTCAACATTATATGTTTTAAAACTTGATATTATAGATCCTCATGCCATGTTTTCTCCCTGTTCAATCCATGCCATGTCCCCAAGCTAGAGCCACTGTTGTCCCCTCAAAATTTTCCTTCTTTTTCCAAGTCTGGACTTAGAAATTTTTGAGTTGTTACCCTTTGAAAATGGTCTAGTCTGAGTATTTTGAAATATGGAACTTCCTAAGGGATCAAGGATTCTTAGAAACACCTTCATCAGATAGATAATTCTTTCCCCTTTCCAGAAAGGTATGGAAGTCCTCCTAACTCCTTATAGTTTTTGAGTTATGGCTCGGCGGAGTTTGGAGGGGAAATTTTCCCTAGGCAGGCCGTAGCCAATTAGAAAGTGCCACGTGTCTAGGCGGGCAGAGACAGGGAGAAAATTTTTCCACTTAGCCCTTTTGGCTAAAAAGGGTTAAAGCCACAAAGTGGCCCACAGGCCCACGGAAGGGAAGGAAATGCATTGGCGGAGTGGCGGGCGCAGAGGTAAGTTGGGAATTTTTCCCAATTTAAAGTTTAAAAGGAAAAGCAAAGCCACATATCCGCGACTAGTTGGAGAGTGCCACATCATCAAGTCTACGTCAGCAATGCCAAGGCGGGGGTGGAGAGGAAAGTTGAAGTTTTTTCTTTTTAGTGTAAAAACTTAAAAGCATGCATTGAACCCGTAGTCCCATTGACCAGTAGGAAGGCGCCACGTGTCCTCGGAGCAATGGGCTGACAGAGAAAAGTTAGATTTCGATCCATTTTTCCAAATATGGTCAAAATGTTTAGAATTACATGGTGACCCTGTATCCAATCAAAGCACGCCACATGTCCTTTCTAGATCGAGTTGCTGGCCCACAAAGTTTTTGGGAAATTTTTCCAAAAGGGAAAAATTTAAAGTTTGACCCCGCCAACCCTAATTTTGACTCTATATTTTGCCAATTTTGCCCTAAATCTTCAGAGGGCCATATCTTTTGAACCAGAGCTCATTTTTTTGCATTTTTGATATCAATGGAAAGATGTTGAAATTCTCTACATGATGGACACTTCAATTTTAAATTTTGATGGAGTTTTGTGGGAGAAAATTGAGAAAATGTCTCTGGCATGCAAAAAAAAAAAAAAGTTCCTCCCGACTTCACTCTAATGTTCTCCTACCACGTGGATGGCCCGATTTCAAAGAAATTAGGGAAAAGGATTAAATGGTTCATATGAAAACTAGAAAATTGAAATATAAAACACATTTTTACACATAGAATCTCTTCTTGGGCTCGTCAGAAGTGTTTTCTTTGCTGCAGAGGAATCTGGAAGAAGGAAAAATGATCAAATTTGTTTGTAACTACTTCTTGGTGGTTTGGGGAAGTTGTAACCACCCCTTACATGCTATTTCTTGTCCTTTGAGAGTCATTTTTGGGATGGAAATTGAATTTGAAAACTGGAAGCACATTTTTGTGAATAGATGGACAAAAATGACAGTCAGTCTTCTTCTATTCTCCTCCTCTACATTTTTCTTCTATTCCCACTCGTGTACAAGTTTCAACTCTAAGATCAATAAAAAAGGAAGGAATTTTATGTCCCCCTGATGGAGAAATCAATTGGTGCTTTGTGACCAGCGTGTTTTATTCTGTCTTGTGCTCAGAAATTACAAATTTGTCTTTCTTCTATTAGTTAATGCATGTTATGAACTTTTTGATCAATGCATGTAGGCATATGATATTCTACCTGTATCATTGACCTTCTTGCCTTCTTTCCCACTCGCTTTCCCATACTTAGATTAATTTTTCCCTAGTAAGAAATTTCAGGCTTTTCCATAGGGTCAGTGGAGTGCCCCTATGGATCTCTGGTTGAAAAACCACCATTAAAATCCTTTGGTTTTACATGCTAAACAATGGGATCTGCACCATTAAAATGTAGAGGGACTTAGATTCCCATAGTGTTGGCCTAAAATCCACAAATTTGTCCACAAGAAAATTTTTCTAGCCAATAGTATCCAACAACAAAAATTCATATACTCAAAGATAATCAAGTTTAAGAACACATAAGAAAAAAACCTAGAACTAGAGAACTAGATTTCATACAATGGTAGAGTTCCTTTCATGAAGCCATTAAACATAGGAAAATATTTTAAAGAGTTAGAGCCTATCATTCCTGGTAGAGCTCCTACAACTTTCTTTCCAAGCTTCACAAATTCTTCTAAGAGCTTCCTCGCAAACCCCACGAGAAAAATGAAATGGCTTCAATAAAACCCATCCATCTCCATTTTTCTACCTTAATAGCCATCACATTTAATTTTCTGCACTATTTTCTCCACCATGAACATGATAAGTCCATGTTTATTTAAAAATAAACAAGTTCAAAAATCAAAAGGTCTACATGGAGAGCCCAAGAGCTTGTATAAGCAAATGACAAATAAAATCCGATTCCTTTCTTTTCTCCTAAAACCATCATACTTCTCCCAAGGTGGTTTTGGTATTACCAATTCCATAAATTCTAGACATGACTACCAGTTTAACTCCCTAAATCCTCGCCAACTATTCATTACCAACTAAACTTGGCAATCAAACTATTAACCAAACTCACACTAAATTGTTTAGCACCGATTTAGCATGCATGTCCAAGTCCAACTTGGTATCCTTTCAAAGGGTGGCTTTGGCTATAATAAATAAAACATTTAAACTTACCAAGTATGAATATGGGTGGCACCCATTTCCTTAACCATTACACTAACCATTCCTTCTTAAATGCCAACCATAGTTAGGTCACAAGGTTAGGACTTAGGATCCCCTTAGAAAGGTTAGGATCTAATTTAATCAATATGTATATATCAACCTTAGATTAGGTTGTCCACTTTAAATCAAATGTCCAAAGGGTTACATTAGACCCTTATAAATCTTTAAACATAACCATTAGAATAGGTTAGATTAGGTTTTCATAATATAATGAAAATCACATGACCTTACCGCTTAACATATCCACTTATACCATTAAGAAAATTCATTAAACAAACCAAACCTTCTAAGAAAAGGGAAACCTTAATCACAGTAGTATAATCAAGCAATAGATTAGATTCACTGTCACAAGATCTCGTAACTAAATTTACATCAGAATCAATAAGAAACCATGTAATCATTTAATTTAAAGTCATAATCACATATCGATTTAGGAGAATACCTTGGATCACTGAAATTGATCCAAGGTGTTATCCTAATCCACTATCGATACCAATGTAGCAATTATATCAAGACATTAAAAATCTTACTAGATTACCTGATCACTTAATTGTTCCAAGAACCTAATTTTTACTTTCCACAAGTTGAATCACTAAGTCCATTTCAAAAATCAGTTAAGTAAGTACTTCATGATCAACAACATAAGTAAAAATACTGCCATAAGAATGATTAACAAACCAGATCTTATAAGCACTTGATATCATTCCAACAAACATGATTAAACAAAGTTCAGAAGAGCACAACAACTCAGAACACAATCACATGTCAACATTTTCCAACTACTTACAAGAAGAAAGTACATATATCAACACAACAGAGGCATTACATACCTCCCTCTAAAAAGCATCATCGTCTCGATGATTAACTTAATTCAACATAGTTTTAAGAACACATGTAATAACATAACTTTATTCAACCATCAAATTCTCAAATAGTAAGCAAAATTTTGAAAAATTCCAATGTCTAGAAGTTCATAACAACATCATAATGGTTGTACTAAGCACTTATTTAGGTTTTTGTTTGAAAGAAATAACCCTTAGAGTAGTTTTTCAATTGAAAATCATTAAAACATATCAAGTACATCAAATATTTGATAGAAAAATAGAATAAATTATCCAAAAACAAAGTTTTCAGTATTCTCAATATCAAGATGAATGCTATTTTTAATCTTTCCTAGACTGTACCAACAGTCTAATTGGTATCACCATAACAATTTAGGTTCTAGAGTCTTTAACTCCTTTATTTTCACTTCTTTTTTAGTCTATTGATTTGCAATTGTAGCTTGAATCTTCTTTTGTGGATTGTTCTCCTTGTTTCTCAAGGGACAATCCTTAGCATAGTGACCATTGTCACCACATTTAAAGCAACCAGTGAAAGGTCTCTTCCTTTCAAACTTGTCATTCCTACCAGAAATGTCTTCTTTCCCATTCTTTTTAAAGTTTCTAGTAGTATTGTTTCCACCATTATGAGTTTTACTTTTCTCCTTCTTCCCCATGTCTTTCTAGGTGACAATGGTGAAGGAGTGTTATTCATTTAGTTTACGCTTCTCATCTTTGTGAGAAAAAATGTCTTGGAGATTTTTCTCCTGCCTAATGGCCTTCTCAAATACTGCTTCCATCATTGGTGGCCCATGCACATCAACTTCACCACCTATTATAGGTTTCAAGCCCATAATAAACTTCCTTATGTGAAATTTCTCATCTGTTTGGTATTGTGGTACATACTTAAGGAGTTTGGTAAATTTCTCCCAGTACTCAATTACAATCATTTTACCTTGTTCAAGGTTCTAAAACTCTGACATCTTTTGGTCATAATATAATTGGGGTAACCAATGTTGCTGAAATAGGCCTTAAACTGGTCCCATGTTATGTTTTCATTATCTACTCCCAATTCCACTTTTCGATCGCCTTCCCACCTTAAGGACGCCTCATTAGAGAGCTGATATGCTCCCTAAAATGCTTTTATCTCTTCCAAAATGTTCCTTATTGTGAATTATTTTTCCATTTCATTGAGCCAATTCTCAACCCCATCCCCTAGAGTTGTACCATCAAACTTAGGTGGACTAATTATTTTTATGTCTTTTGAAAACTCATCCGCCAAGCGTGCTCTTGCATTTAGAGGCTGATTGGGTACATTTTCATTATTATTAACAACATTGCTATTATTTCCAACATTGAGATCTTCAAAATTTATGTTACTCTCAACATGTGGTTGTCCCCGAGAATGTTTATTTTTAGACTCAACATTATTTCTAGCCACTTGCTATTCAAGTACAATAATTCTATTCCTTGTTTCCTATAGAACAACAAGGATATCATCTAGCTTTTGAGCTGTAGCTACTTCACCAATCGGTGGATGGTTTTTTGCAGCATGTCCCCTTGTTCTAACCATTTTCTATTAACAATAAATTAATTTTTATTAGTGATGGACTCAAATAGGTCCAAGAGCTGCAACCTTCAACTCTAATACCAAAATGTAACATCCTCATTTTAAGACTTCAATAACAAGGGATTTTTTAATAATGTTCATTGTTCCAAATTCACATAATTTAGAACAAACATTCATTTAGCTAATCCATCTCATAACAGTAAACCATATGTAAATGTCATGACTCAGTATTAAAACGATCTCTCATGTTTCTTTATATCAATGTGTATACTAAGTATAATTATGGTTCCCTTCGTCCATTAAGGGTCAATAGAGTGTAATTATCTAAAGATCCTATCTGAGTAGTTGT
The DNA here is from genome assembly GCA_018340775.1 of Taxus wallichiana var. yunnanensis. Lineage (NCBI taxonomy): Eukaryota > Viridiplantae > Streptophyta > Pinopsida > Cupressales > Taxaceae > Taxus > Taxus wallichiana. The sequence continues at coordinate 167,215,009 of CM031243.1, read as the reverse complement.
TATGGATACCCATATGATATCACACATCTTTAGTCTAGGTGAAATCAAGACAACATAATCAATAGCTTGCGATACTTTGGCCAAAGTTTTAAGACATGTATGCCATGATTTTATTCCTAGATGACATACTCATCAAGAGGAATATGTATTTCATCACACTCAAAATTGTTATCTATATTAGAGCTATCTTGACTTACATTAATCACTTAAGTGCAGGATTGTAGATTTAAGTCTGCATTATGCTTAATCATTAAAGCATAAAATTTCCATCAAAATACAAAAGTGTCGTGTTCTTATTTTCGTTGCATATAATGTAGGATAAAAATAATCAATTATCATTTAAACACAAAATACCTTAGGAATATTTTAACTATTCGTAACTATTGTGTTTAGGTATGTTCTCATACTTTACTAAGTAAACATAACCTATCAAATGCAACCCAAAAGACATCAATAATAAGCATAACATTTTATACCATTAATTGTCCCTTTATTTATAATTTAGTTATATCCAATAAACATCCCCTTATTCATAACTTCATTATAATCACTAAGTTATCACAGTTGTTTTAATTAATTAAACAATCATATGGATAAAGAGATCAACCTTTACAAGTCACTCTACATTGTACAAGTACAACTTGTTTTCAATCAAGCTAGGTAGACTTAATCTACAACCATATAACTTGTCATATTACATAAGTTTACTTAGGCATTCAACCAATATTCACTTATTTCATAATCAAATAAGGCATATAGTACTTCAATAGTGGTTACATTATGTTTAATATAACTAATGAAGTCTACCTTTCTTTTACAAATGAAACACAACTAAGTTCAACACTTATCAACTAGTCACTTTCATTCAAGACAATATAATAAAGTGAACCTCTTTATTTCATTCTGAATTCAATATCAAATTCATGTTTCAACAATTAATCAAAAACTTCTTCTCAAAATAATTTATAATAAATGGGCCATAGGCCTTTCTTATTTCTAGAACAAAATTACATCAATCAATGAATACAATAATCATTTATTTGAATCAACTATCTTCAATCAATGAAATAAATGTAATTTTTTATACGTCTTCCTTCTTTCATCTTTCACGAAGTCCATCTACAAGATTGTTAACATATGTCAATTCATACAAAATGGCATGATAGTATCTAAATATTAAGAACAACATGTTCTATCTAATAATTTCATAAAAGGAATGCTAATTTTAAATGAAATTATTCTAAGGTTAAAAAAGAACATGACTATTTTGATCATTCAACCAAGACATCATAAAACATCATCTAGAGAAGATAAGATAACATATTACATCATTTAAGTGATTCCAGGAAAGTATTTACTTAGGACAAGATAAGTGATCCAATCAAACATAATAGATCACAATCAATCCAAGAAGTACAATACTAGAATAATAATACTACTTTTATATAAGCCCATAGTTATATAATAGTAGTTTCATTATTCTAATCCAATCAATACAAAAATCCCACTAAAATTAAGTAGTTCGAAGTCCTGGATATTAATATTTTATTCATATAAGCCCATAATTATATCAATGTAGTATTATATTCATTCTATTTGAAGTCCATAGAACACAACTTCATTAAACAATCTATCATATACCAATCCATCAATACCTTATTAAGGTAGAAGTTCATTCCTCGTATTTATAATTTATATATGCTATAACATATATAAACTAAGGCAAGATATACTTCTTAACTCGGTATAATAGTATTGTATAACCTTTAATACAACACAACATAATGAGTTACTTCCTATTACAATCAGTCGTAATAGGATCAACATTCAAGTAAGGCCACAAACCTAATCTTGATCATACTTACATATAAGTCAAAACTTCCTTAGCTTATCATAGCAACTAGTATGAACTAAGCATCCATAATGAGATATAATAAATTTAATTATATCATTCAACAGATAATCATATCATATCTAAACAGTCACCTCATAACACAAGTTATGATTTCATCAATAAAATCAAATGAAAACTATAAAAGTGACTAAGTGTCTACTCCACATTCACACCTTTAAAATAGATCAAAAAAGCTTAAACAACATTTCAAAATGTGCTAACCTAGTCTAAGACTCCTCGGTTTAGGATAAAGACTTCACAACCTCTCATATAAGTAGGATACAATTAATCATTTTTTTTATGTTAGTCCATCATCCATCAAGGTCTAATATCTAATCAAGCTTTTCATAAGTTAAAAAAATAGTTAACAAATATCTATGAATAATCCATAGAAAGTGAAAGTAGATATTGGATGAAACAAAATGAATAATATAGTTAGGAAGCTATAGAGCCACCATTACTCCCAATCTATCAACCTAAGGATTATTTTAATTTTGAGAGAAAGTAAAACAACAAGAGATAACAATAATATTACTCGCCTAAGATAATATCATTTGATCTTATAAGAATAGAAGAAGATGATACCGAGCACCGATTCACTAAAAGTGAATGCCATAGAAAACTTAACTCGTAGATGCATTAAAAGAAAATGATTTGATAGAGTAAGTCTAGTAAAACCTAATCTAGTAACAAAAAATCATGCTCATTGCAATATAAAACAACATGATAATCTCACTCGAATATAAGACCATTATTCACAATAATAATAAACACCCAACACCTACATGGTCGAGTCAATGAATACACAAGAGAAGAATCAACCAATTCATAATCCAAACAAAATCCACTTCTAGGTTTAATATTTCTTAATAATACAAACATTAAAACCCTTCAAAGTGATAAGTAAATAATAATATAATGTCTCCAATAGAAAACATGTGTAAGTTAAAGGGTTTTTATTTAACAAACACAACCCATCTGTTAAACATATAGCACTACCTTTTCGTAGTCTCCATACATGGAATAGGAGTCAAATGAAGGAATACATTGATAACAAACAACAAAAATGCATATACTCAAAGATAATCAAGTTTAAGAACACATATAAAAAACCGAACTAGAGAACTAGATTTCATATAAGAGAAGAGTTCCTTTCATGAAGCCATTAAACAGAGAAAAATATTTCAAAGAGTTAGAGCCTATCATTCTGGTAGAGCTCTGTAACTTCCTTTCCAAGCTCCATGAACTCTTCTCGAGCTTCCTCACAAAAACCCACAAATAAATCAAAGTGGATTCCAAAGAAACCCTTCAATCTCCATTTTTCTAGCTTAATAACCATCGCATTTAATTTCCCCCACTATTTCCTCCACCATACAACTAATACATCCATGTTTATCCAAAAATAAATAAAAAGTTTGAATATCATAAGGTCTACATGCAGATCCGAAGAGCTCATATAACCAAATGAAAAAAAAAACCCGATTCCTTTCTTTTCTCCCAAAACCATCATGCTTCTCCCAAGGTGGTTTTGGTATTACCAATGCCATAAATTTTAGACACGATTGCTAGTTTAACTCATTAAATTCCGCCAACCATTCATTACCAACTAAACTTAGGAATCAAACTATTAACCAAACTCATACTAAACCATTTAGTGTCGATTTACATGCATGACCAAGTCAACTTGGTATCATGTCAAAGGGTGGCGGTGGCCATAATAAATAAAATATTTAAAATTTTCAAGTATGAATATGGGTGATTCCCATTTCCTTAACCATTCCACTAACCCTTCCTTCTTAAATTCCAACCATAGTTAGGTCATAGGGATAGGACTTAGGATCCCCTTAGAAAGGTTAGGATCTAATTTAATCAATATGTATATATCAACCTTAGATTAGGTTGTCCACTTTAAATCAAATGTCCAAAGGGTTACATTAGACCCTTATAAAACTTTAAACATCACCATTAGAATAGGTTAGATTAGGTTTTCATCATATAATGAAAATAACAGGACCTTACTTCTTAACATATCCACTTATACCATTAAGAGAATTCATTAAATGAACTAGACCTTCCAAACACAGATAACCTGAATCATAGTGGTATGATCAAGCAATATATTAGATTTACTATCACAAGATCTGTAATTAAATTTGCATCCGGAATCAATAAGAAACCATGTAATTATTTAATTTAAAGTCATAATCACATATCGATTTAGGAGAATACCTTGGATCACTGAAATTGATCTAAGGTGTTATCCTAATTTATCATCGATACCAAAGTAACAATTATATCAAGACATTAAAAATCTTACCAGATTACGATTAATTAACTATTTGAGAACCTGATTTTTACTTTCCACAAGATGAATCACTAAGTCCATTTCAAAAATAAGTTAAGTAAGTAATTCATGATAAAAACATAAGTACAAATACCACCATAAGAATGATTAACAAACTAGATCTTATAAACACTTGATATCATTCCAACAAACATGATTAAACATTTAGAAGAGCACAACAACTTAGAACACAATCACATGTCAAAATTTTTCAACTACTTACAAGAAGAAAGTATGAATATCAACACAAAAAGGTATTACATTATAGGAAATTAATAAGTACACGATCAAAGATAAGTTTCCTAGTCCCGTAATTGATGATTTGATTGATGAGTGCATGGTGGTTGTTTACTTTTCAAAGCTTGATCTTCATTAGGATACCACCAAATCATAATCAAGGATGAGGATGTTCATAAAACCATATTTTAGACACATGAAGGCCATTATGAATTCTGGCAATGCCTTTTGGACTCATAAATGTACCTTCTATATTTCAAAGTTTGATGAATTCTATTTTTAAGCCATTCCTACGAAAGTTTGTTTTAGTGTTTTTGATGATATATTAATTTATAAAAAAACATGGGAGGAACATTTGCATCATGTAAAATAAGGTTTTGGAAACCCTTGAGTAACATCAAATTTATTTAAATCCCTCTAAGTTTTCTTTTAGATTTAAGGAGGTTGAATATTTGGGTCACATCATCTCTCATAAAGGTGTTAAAGTGGATCCTAATAAGATCAAAGCCATGATGGAGTGGAAGGTTCTAAAAACCCTAAAGAATCTCCAAGGATTTTTGGGGCTTACAGGTTATTATCGTAGATTCATAAGGCATTATGGAAGTATAGTAGGACTTCTCAAAATTTCTTAAAGAAAGACTCTTTCCATTAGAATAAGGCTGCTACCAAAGCATTTGAATAGTTAAAGGAGGCCATGTGTACCACTCAGTCTTGGCTACTCCAAATTTTTCCAAAACATTCATTGTTGAATGTGATGCATCAGGGTCTAGTATGGGGGTAGTTCTCATGTAAGAAGGCCATCCTATTTCCTTTTGAGCCATCAATTCAAAGGTAATAATTTTTCAAATCCAACTTATGAGAATGAAATGCTAGCCATACTTCATGTAGTAAAGCAATGGAGACCATATCTCATAAGAAGACACTTTAAAGTGAAGACAGATCATGCTAGTCTAAAATAATTCTTGGAGTAACATTTATCATCGAAGAATAACAAAAATGGGTCTCAAGATGTTGGGATGTGGTTTTGAGATTATCTATAAGAAAGGGAAGGAGAATGTAGTCGTAGATACTTTGTCTAGGAAAGATGAATTAGCTACATCATTGTTATGTGTGATATCCATCTTATAAGAAGATTGGGTAGAGGAGGCAAGGTATGAATGGAGAAATGACCTAACTATATAAAACCTCATTCATAATATCTAGAATTATCCAAGCATGTCTAAAAAAATTGTATTGAAAGGGGATGCTTTATGTTATAAAGAGAGGTTATGCCTATGTAAGAAATCCCTCTTAAAAATAGGGTTATAGCTGAGCTTCATGCTTCTCCAGTAAGGGGGCACTATGGATTCTTGAAGACTTATCATCAAATCAAACAATATTTCTTCTATGAAGTGTTCAAAGGGGATGTCCAAAAATTTGTGGCAAAATGCATGGTTTTTCAGCAAAATAAGGGTGAAATAGTTTGGTCCCCAAGTCTTCTACAAAATCTATCTATTCCTAGCTAGTGGTGGAAAGAGGTTTCCATAGACTTCGTCACAAGATTACCTAAATCTGAAGGAAAAAATGTCATCATGGTTGTGGTGGATAGACTCACAAAATATGCTCATTTTTGTGCCTTGTCACACCAGTTATTGCTGCAAGCACATTAGCAACAACCTTCATGACACACGGTTTAAAAGCTACATGTGACACAAAATATTATAGTAAGTGATGGGACACTATATTTACTAGCATTTTTGACTAATTTATTCTCATGTTTGGGTACTCAGTTAGCTCATAGCTCTTCTTATCATCCCCAGTTTGATGGGAAAACAAAAGTTGTAAATAAGTGTTTGGAGGGATATCTCCATTGCTTCACCTTAGATAAATAAGTGAGATGGGTCCAATGGCTATCACTTGCAGAATGGTGGTATAACAATTCCTTCCATACTTCATCCAAAATGTCTCCTTTTTAGCACTCTATGGGTACCATCCACCATCCATCACATCATTATTGAGAGGAAAACCATGGGTTAGAGTAGTAGAAGAACACATTCAACATCAACAAGATGTCCTCTTTAGTCTCAAAGAGAACTTAGCCATGCCACAAAACCATATGAAATAGCATGTTGATCAACATCACATGGAAAGACATTTTGAAGTTGGTGATTGGGTTTTTATGCGATTACAACCATATAAGCAACAACAACAAAAGGATAAAAATGCCACTTGAGTATTATGGCCCCTATCAAGTATTACAGAAGATTGGCACTATAGCATACAAATTAGAACTTCCACGTAAAACCAGAATACATCCAATCTTTCATGTTTCTTACCGAAGAAAGTAATTAGACATAGGTATTAATCCAAATAGTGTTACTTGAGCTTGATAAGGAGGGGAGATTCATCTTGGAACCTGAATGCATCCTTCAAACACATTATAAAAGATTAAGGACACGGGTTATTACTAATTACCTGATCAAGTGGAAGAATATGGGTGATGAAGATTCAACATGGGAGGATATGATGTTCCTACAACAGTACTCGGAGGTTCTAAACATTGGGGATAATGTTTCTTTGAAGGGGAAGGACATCCTATACCCTTAATCATATATCTTATATTTGATGTATATATCCAACTTATGGCTATCATTACTTCTTATCATTATGTATTTCTTTCATATATGTTATAATATCATGGGTGGGTAGGCCTTTGGGATGGCCATAATATATGAATAGTATAAATAGGGGTTAGTAGGTAGTAGTTGGGAACCATATTGAGCATTTAAGTCTTATTATGTGGTTTGGAGGTTATCCCATCGAAGTGGATAAGCTATTATACTTTCATTTTGAGATCATTTATCTTCCACATTCTATTTTTTGGTGTTTTATTGTTGGTGATAATCAAATTTATAAAATTAATTTCATTACACTCAAGATCACACAAGGTGCAAGAGAAGAGCATACACAAGCTTTAGCTTTGGTTGTTTATCAAATGAAAATCTCTTAAACTAAAGGATTAGACACATGCTAAATGAAATTTTATTCCCTTAAGCATAAAAATGAATAATGAAATTTCCCACTTACTCTAAGGTTAGGAAAAAAGTTAAAAAGTTGTTTTTGATTCTCAAGATCACACAAGGTGCAAGAGAAGAGCATACAAGGTGCAAGAGAAGAGCACAACAAAATTTTTATCCCAAACTCATACAAAGCATGGAAACTAAAGAATTCACCAAAAACTTAAGTAAATGTGTTAGAAATCTAATTTTAAATGTTGAAAACATATAGAAAAAAATTAAGAAACCCTGAAACACATAGAAAACACCAAAAATTAGAATTTACAACTTTGAAAATAGTTCCAAATTCAAACAAGTCATGCCAATGCACCCCTTTGAACAATAACACATCCCTAATAACACCAACACATCCTTTAGAGTAGTAGTGTGGCCTTGATGATGGGAACATGCCTATGAGATAAAAACAAAGTCAATTGAATGCCAACATGTCAAAGAGACTCCAACGTGCACTTTAAAGCACCAACGCATCCCGAACATAGAAGGGTAAAAATCCAATAGAACACAGGTGTGTCCAGAGAAGCGTGAGTCTTTGTCCGAGGGCATGAGCGTGGTCTTGAAGAAGTGAGAATGCACCTTACAACATGAGTGCGACCTTGATAATGTGAGTGTGCACCTTCCTGTAGGTGGTCAAAACATGGGTTTTGACAAGAAAAATATGATAAAGCTCAAATCTTTGACATTTTGATGCAATTTTGACAACACTTTACCTCCTTTGATCCTGTAAAGAACATAAAAACAAAGCAACTACAACTAATCTAGTTTAAACAACTATCAAAACTTGAAATTAATCTATAAAACTTGAAATTTACTCTAAAAAATCTTGAAACTAATCTAGAAAACTTCAAATTGAATATAAAGGACAATTGAAGGTGTCCCACCAGGCGTGCCAAATATGATCACCCCAAATTTTGCAATATGACTAACTAATAAAGACTAACACCATAGTAGCCTAGAGCCAAGCTTAAGTTTAAGAATGAAACATCATGATCAAAGCTTAAAAGCATGCATTAATGGAAACTAAATGAAATTAAACATTTAATCTACAAGCATCCTTACTATGTGAGATGATTACTAATTAACATAGACCTAATTAGATATAAGGGAAATCAAATTATGGTTGTTGCTATTCCACAAATGGTGAGAGGAGCTCTCTAATAATGGCTACAAGGACATATTATATATACCTCTACTAACCAACATGAATATTTGTATGTAAATATTGAGCAAGATAATCCAAGAAGGAAGTAAGGCTCTTAATCATATTTTCTATATGATATACTAATAAAAGTATGGTGTAAATTTTGAAGGTAGGTGCTTAATCCTTTTTATAGTTTTCTATTTGAGGAAAACTTGCATCTTGGTGCATGTGGGACTAAATAGAATAAAGTAGATTAAGGCTTTCTAATCATGATTAGTGAATTAACAAGTGATTAACATGTGAGGAGCCTTAATTAACCACTTAGGGTCAATTAAGCGGCTATGATAAGATTTTGAAGCCTTTTGAGATGTCTTGGAGGAAAGGGGTGATTTTGAATGGTTTGAAGAGGGGTTTTAGCCAATAATAGGCTTTATTGATTAAAATAAGGGTAAATAGGCTTAATTAGCTAATAATTGCTAATTGTTTGCTCGAAATAGGATTATAACTAACGATGTGTCATCAATTGGCATTAGGAATGTGATAGAGGTTAGTTAATCAACAAAGTGTCATTAATTAACCAAAATGGTAAGAATGAGGGGTAATTAGTGTGCTTTTAGCAATAAAATTACGTAAGTGGATTTTAGGTGTCTACAGATGATAAGGGCATACGGGATGGACAAGGGCACTTGGATGCTCCCATCTAAGCTAGGGTGCTATTTTCAGAGACCAGTGATGAAAACCGAGTGAAAATTGACAAATAGGGATCCTTGAGACCGACTATAACTATGTGAATGAGTGAAAATTGTGTAAGAAAATAACAATAAATACCAAAAAGACAAGTGGATGGACTATGGGATGGGTCACTAGTGAATAATTTTCTTATACAAGATCCATATATAAAAAAACATACTTGGCGGTATAATAGTAGTAGTAAGTGTGTGATTTTTGACTACATTTCCGCCACTTTATGTTGATGAGTGAAATATTGGTAACATAAAGTAGTTAGAGATGCGTACTTGAGATAATTTTAGAGAAGTTCATGTTGTAGAAGAACATGCAAATGTGGTAGAAGAGCATCTTTGAATGACAACATATATCATGATGAACCATAGATCAATGTGTTGATCCATGTGGCATAATGAAAGACATAAAAATACTAAGTGAGAATGATGATAAATGATGTGAATGATTGAAGATTTCAACTTTTGTATGATGACGATATGATGGGGTAGGGAGTGATTAGTTCCCAACCCGATTGCGTGTGTATGAAAAACCAAAGGATTTTGGTGTCCTGCCGCTAAAGGAAGAGTGTAAGGAGAAAGGTGTGTTATTCTCCAACCTTTAACTACATCCTCAAAATATCTAGCCATTGTAGATAGACACGAGATCAATTTTTGGTGATTTGGATCTAAAGTTTCTTTCGATCAAACATGTTGACCCATATAAGAGTAGTATAGGAAAGACAATGATGTCTCATTTCCCCCACTCCAAGGGTGTCACCGTAATGTGTATGTGGAGGATTCCGAGCTAGGTCGATGGAAGTAAATGTGAGATGTAGAATAACTTCCCATGTTAGGTCATATGGGAAAGTAACAATGTAACTTCCAAGTTAGGTCATCGGGAGGACGAATGTAACCCCAAAGTTCAATCATTTGGGAGGACAAATGTATTACATTGTGTCGATTTGATGATATTATTTTGATTGTTGTAAATATTTGAGCATATTGATTGGTTACTCATAGATATATTTTTGCTTGTTTCCCCGTGTTAGGTCATTAGGGGAATTGATAGAAAGTGATGAAATATCACCTAGTTTATTATTAAATGTTCAATAATGATGAATTAGAAGTGTAGAATGAAAACATAGTGGTGTAAGGGAGATTATAGGATGACCCAAATTGTATGCCACCCTTTTTGGTGAAAGGGGAAGTGATGATAAGAATGAACATTGAGTTGAAAGTAAGACATAATGATGTGATAGAAAGTGTATGATGGAGATAAAAAAGTACATGTAGATTGAGCAGAAAACACTATCAATGCAATTTTTTTGAATGACATGTATGCACGATACAATAATAGGTAGAATTCTAAAGAAAATTCAAAGTGAACGAGATAAAAATTAGAATAAAAAATCTCAAGATATGGGAGAAATTATTCGATGTGTATTAATTGGGAAAAATGAATTTGAAGTATGACTATAATAAAGTGAATAATGAAAAGTGTCTACAAATAGTAAAGGTGAAAAATTGATTAAGTAACTCATTTATATTTTTGTGAGTGTGAGAGTGAGCTTTGATTGTGTAGGGATGCCGCAACTTAGAGCACCGTGACCTAGACATTTGGATATGGTAGTGAAATTTGTGGCATCACGTACGATGATAGAGTTGGTAAGTGTGATTTTTTTTTGAAAAATGTGTTCGTAGTAGTCTTTTTGGAGAATTTTTACAAATTTTTATTTTTAAATTTCTTGGCATTTTGGACTTGGACAAGATCGGTGAAAATGCTAGTGACCTTCAGGACATTACACACCCTGCAGACATGGGCACTAGTGTCCTATTCGTGGGTGCCCCAGTCCTACTTTTGGGTGCCCATGTCCAAAAAGTGTGATTTGCAGTCCAAAGTGATGTAAATATGAAATATGATGTGTGGTAATGTCATAAGTGATTATATATGCATTTCTATGATGTTCTAATGTTGTGTTTAGTGTTGCTTTGTGGTGTGTAGAGGGATATCCATTCGAGAGAGTTCTATGGTGGCCACCACTATAGTACATTGCTCAAAGTTGGGTTTGTCGGATGATGATTGGGAGGTTATGGACCATTTCAGCCTATGAACAAGTGAGGATGGGAATGTGCCCCATAATACGCCTATTCTTAGGACACTATATGAGAGGTGGTGTGCATGATACATGCACTTTTTAGTTTCCTACATGAGAGATTACAATCGCACTAGAGGATGTATAGCACATACAATGATTACCTATTGTTGGCAAAGAGGGTACAAGTTATGGCTATGGATGATATGAAGAGCCGATGAGGGCCACTTAGTAGTATTTTGTAGGGACTCGAGTTCCTACCAAGGCCCATATTATATTGGATGTGATTTTGATGTCGGTGGTTGTGCACTTGTGGAAATTTATAGCCTTGATTATTACATCATCAACTCCAAGAGAGGGTGGTGGTGTGGGCATATTATATAAGATGCATGATATTTTCCATCGGATAGAGGAGGAGGGTACTAGGTATGCTTGGGCATGATGTGTGTTGGCCCACCTGTATAGAGATCTTTACAAATTTACACAAGAGGAGCATGGAGGTGGGATTAGAGCTACTACCTTGTTGCACATATGGGCATATGAGAATATAATAGTATTGAGCCGATTAGTGGTCCGTGAGAAAATAGGGTGAGGCAGGACATATTTGTTAGGAGATGGGTTAGTGTGCATAGGAAGAAGATGGATGATAAAACCTATAAAGCATTGATAGATTGGATGGGGCTAGAGGCTATGATATAGAGGACATACCATGACTACCGAGGATGGACATAGGATGTAGTAGAGCTACTATGCATACGATGGATGATGATGTCATTAGAGGATTGGTTTCCAAGGGTGACCAAGTTATTCTAGGTGGAGCGGGTATCTGACAATTTGGTATGGATCAGAATGTGCCCTTAGAGCCATATGTATGGGTTATAGTAGTTAGATCCCCGAGGAGTGTCGTAGCTAGACCACGACCCACAAGAGATCGTGTAGTACCTCCCTGAATAGACAAGGCCGATATGACAATAAAGCTAACACACACATATGATGTAGGGTGTACGAAGGCATATCATGCATGGTGGGAAGCACATCGATGGGTGTTTTTGTTTCTAGTGTTTGTGGATGAAACAATATTACCATAGAGAGGAGGAGTGGAGGGGAAAGAACATGCCCCGATAATGTAATGACAATGATTAATGAGTGTGAGTATTTATATAGTTATATTGTATTGTTTGTTACTTGTTTACGTGATGATTATTGTAATCTAATATGTTGTTCTATGGTTGTAGGTGATATATATTGGTCATTGATTATGGACTAATCCATCCATAAATTAACGCAGAATGTGCCCACCAACATACTCACGAGTAGAGGGATGCTAGAGTGGGTAGATGATATCGCGGGTGAGCATGCCCATTTGTTTGAGCCAGTGGTAGTAGAAAAAATGACATGTACAAAGTGTTTTTGAGCGAGAGGATGAGGTACGTGAGGAGACATGATGAGTTAGAGAGGCAACATGGTGGAATTCCTTTAGTGTAGGATGTATTTTCATGATTCATCGAGTTGTAGAGTCACTTTACAAGTGTAATCTACAAAGGTTGTAATACTATAAAGATAGGTGGGGAGATATAGAGGTTATGATCAGTGCACACAAAGTTAGTGGCAAGGATTCAAGTTCTAGAGCTCTTGTAGTAGTAGATAGTGATAATGATGATGAGATATGATTTGTATTGGTGTATGTGATGTAGGGAGTATTCCCCTAATGATGAAATGTTTTGTAACTATGATTGTAATCGATATACATACAGATGAATTTATTGATATATGATGATTGTACTTTGATGTCTATTGATGTAATGGTGTAATGATGATTTTTTAATTATTATTACGAGATGTGATGTGTAATGTGTTTAATATTGATCATATTTTTGAGTAATGTGAAGTTGATAAGTAATGTTATGATGATATAGTTTAAATGATGATAGGTGATGTGCATGATATGATTGTGAAAAATAAAAGCTTGTGATGAATGTTTAATGATGGATAAAAGTATGATATAGTCTCAATAGTGTAATAGAGCATATGTTAGTATGATGAGGATAGGGAGGGAAGATTAGTGATGCCCCCAATGTATAGATAATGAGGTTCATTTAGATAAGACCCTCAACAATAAAAAAATGAACCTTAAGAAAGAGTGTGACATCGGGAAATAAATTAATAGAGTGTGCTAGATGAATTGATGAAGCATGGAAAGAGAGGTTCTTATTGTAAGAGATCCCTCAAAAATCATGTAAGAACATGAGTGCTTCATCGGGGGTAGGTGATAGATATCACCTACCAAGTACTAAGGCAACATGGAGTGGTAGAAGTATGTGGAATAAAAGCATCATGAATGTATGAGCCAAACTTAATGTCATGTGAAGTAGCAAAGTGGGAAGAAGGAATGTTGAGAGCTATGGAAGCCAATGTGAAGTATTAGCATGATGCGGGGATGCAATGGTGTAGGGATGGATGGAAGTAATGGAGAACGTTCATGAACAACAACCTATGGTGGTGGATGAACAATGATCTTAGCACTAGATGAAAGAGATAACTCAACTAGAGTAGTAGCTTAATTACAAGGCAGAGGAGACATAGACCACTCACATGAGCAAGATCTAAAGGAAATGATGCCCTTATCCTCTAACTTTACAATTGATAATGAAGGAAAAAATAATTATCCATATGGCCATTAATAGAATGATAATTATAGTAGGATCTATCACGCTGGAATTCAAAATGATGTTGTGAATGATGTTGGTTATAGGTTAAGTGAATTAAAGGCTTGTCAAGTAAAGCACAAAACACATAATGTGGTTGAGCATGATGAGAGAAATACAATGATCTGTGTGAAACAAGTGCAGAATATTGAGGTGTATCCTTTCATGGAGTAGGAGAGGAAGGACACTTATGTTATGTAGTATAGTAATTTTTTTAGATGAGGAGATGGAGCCCTTGCAGGACACTTAATAGATGAAATGGAGAAGAACTAGATTATATAGCAGTAAGAACAATAGGTGGAGGATCTATAACACGTGTAGTAATGAGGTCCTACTCTAGATCAATGACTCTATAACATAGAAGTGTGAATAATTCACATGTGTCATATTTTAATCTTTGCTTTAATTTTGGAATTAAACCGTGATAGAAGATGCATTACTTCTCTAAGTCAACATGTTGAAATACTAACTGGTGCATACAAGAATTGAATCATAAAATATAATCAATGATAGGTTATATTTTTCCCTAATGCAAAGTAGGTAGATGATCATATGTAACCCTAGGGCTGTTGTTGATGATGAAGCAACAAATAAAATATTCTTCCATCTCACAATAAGTGCTAATAGATCCAAAGGGTAGATGGGTATACCATTGTAAAGTGTCATTGGTGAGACTATGGTGGAAGGCTTTAAGTAATAATCAATCATTAGAATATAAAGCCATAGCCATATGGTAATGCTTGAGATGTAAGTAGGGGTTTTTAGTACCATCGAAACATGAAAAGGTAGGCATGATAAAATCCTTAAGAAATACTGAGTTATGAATCTTCTTAGGAATAGGATTTCCATGAAATGAATTGTTATCAATGGAAGTATTGTAGGCCTTTCTTTCTAATGTGAGAGATTGAACCCAAGATGGTAAGTGACCAACAATATGCATGAGAGAAAAAATATCATGTGAAGGAATAGTAGAGGATGGCAATAATGTGTTAAGCAATTGTAACTTGCCATTATACGTAATCATAGGAATATAAAGAGGATATAAAGGATATTTTGATGCTAAAGGATATTTCGATGCTAAAGGCACATTATATATGGGTGTCAAGGAGAAATAAGTGAGGAAGGACAAAAACATCCATAGAAGTAGTAGGACTAGCATTAGAAACATCCCTAAGAGATGAAGTGACCAATGGAGATGTGGTGGTAGAAGGAAATGAACTAATAGATGGAGATGGAGTGATAGGAGGAGATGGAATAATATGATGAGATGAAGTAATAAGAGTAGATGAAGTAAACAGAGGAGATGAGATAATAGATGGAGATGAATTAATAGATGGAGATAACTCATGCATGCTATTAGATACAACATCAAAAGAAGATGATAATGGATTAGAGGATTCACACTCAATAGTATGTAAAGTAGTAGAATCAAGAGTATCAATTATTTCATCAAAACAAGAAAGAGAATAAGATAGGAAAATATCATTAAGTGTATCATCAACATAATATGAATGCGTATGTGAACTATTATGTTATGCATTATGAGAAGCATTGTTAGAAATAGGAGAAGCATGAGATGCAACTAGAGTAGTGGTATGACTAGGAGGAGAATCAATATGTACTTGTGTATTATCGTCAAGAACAAGCATGAAATTAATGAGAGTATCATCTAAATTTTATTTGGAAATTTCAGAAGGAGGATTGTGGCTAATCATATAGCAAGGTCTACAACCATAAAAGCTATCCGGATCTGAAATGATTCTAAAGGAATAATTTTCAAAATTAGTAGGCACATTGCATTCGTTGGCTAAGAGTTGTTGTTGAATATGATCTGACATAGTAACATCATGATATAGAGCCATAAGATCAGATGTGGTTGCCTCATCATAGATAGGATTAACAATGACATGAGGCATGATTAGCCAAGAAGGAGAAGAGTTATTCTTATTATGTGCAAGAATTTGTTAGCTATGTTAGTGAAATTGAAACTAACACCTAGTAGTTTCAAAACAATGCTAAACTAACATCTATGCACCATCATACTAAGATCTAAACAAGTAATAAACATCAACACTTATGTATTAAAACCTTGAAAACAAAATTCAAGCTAAACATGCTAACATTTATTGCTCTACTCTTTAGAAAGCTAAATCAATGAAATAGACCTAGGTAGATCCTTTAGCTATCAAAGGGTTGATAGTTGTTGCTTAATCCAAGAGGATTGAGGATGGAGGTTCATCAAGTCATGACAACAAGGCATTTCTTGATTAAATACATTGATATTCACAAAATATCTAGGATGATTTCATGCAAAGGGATGATGCTTAGCTCCACTCTAATGGAGAATGCTCTAAGATGATAAAATGGCTATAGATTAGGATCTATGCTCTTCTAGGTGTGTAAAGGTGTAAATAGAAAGGTAGGAGGAGGGATCCTAATATAGCCGAATGGATAAAAGAATCTCTACATCCCTTTACATGTGGGATAATAGAGATGTTTGGTTAGTTGTGGATAAGGAATGTTTAGGGAGGGTTGAGTCAACCTTAAGAGAGATTAATTTGCCCTCTAGTGACTCATGGGGATTGAGGGGGTATATTAATTAACCAAAGTGATTAATTAATAGGTGTGCAAGCTTATATAAGCTTTTAGAGGAATATTTACTATGATTTATGTTATGAGAGGATTTTAATCAAATAAATGATGATTTATTGATTAAATAAAAGAGAGAAGTTAATTAATTAATAATAATTAATTAGTCTACATAGAAAGGGGGATTAATTAATGGGAGGTTATTAATTGGCATATTTTTGGATAAAAGAGTTAATTAAGTAATGTAACTAATTAACGGTGATAGAAGAGAAAATGATCATTTATTGATGATATGTCATCAATTTATGGGAAAGGGGATATAATTAGTGTAATTTAAGTATTTAAATTACTTGAACTAAATTATATGTGTGTACATTTCCCCTCTTTGGGGTGGCTCTAAGTGATGCCACTTCAAAGATAGTAGATAGATAAAATTTTGAAGGGTAGAAGAAAAATTAGTAGAAGTGAGAGATGCCCCCTCGAGTGTTGATGGGGTGAAGAAAGAAGGTGATCGATAATTGAAAAAGGTGAGAGAAAATGGAGAGAAGAATGGGTAGGGAAGGATTCCCCAGGTGAATCAGAAGAATAGTGTTGGTAGGAGAATGATGTAGAAGAAATATGAAGAAGCAGAGAGAAGAACTAGCTATCATCCTTTGCATTTGAACAATTGTTTTATCATCATATAGCCAAATATCTACGTCATTAGTCCTTATTAAAAATATAAGCATACGAAAAAAGTAGAATGACATGAAAATCCATACTACAAAAAAATGTCCATTGCTAAAAACACCAACTCCATGCAACATACAAAATGCAATGCAATACGAGAAATTAAAAGATGCCTAACTCCTTGCAACATATATAATGTAATGCAATACGAGAAAGTAAACAAGCTAACCTAACAAAGAAACATAATGCAATATTTTTGTTATTAAGCTTTGATTCTGACCTGTGTGAATTAATGACAAGGGTTAAAAGATGTTGCCCCAAGTAAGGATACATGCAAGGGAAATAAAACATGACACTTGGTTCCTATGAAAAATAATAGTGCACTATGAAACAATACCAAACAACTCATTGTGCCCCAAAGTACAGAAAAAGTAAGCAAACCAACATTATTGTAGAGGTAGATCAAGATGATACACGAGTCATGCACAAGAACAGGGGAGAACCAAAGAGTGATATTTTGTAGGATGATTTTTATTGTTTATGATTTTTCTTGAAACATATTTTAATATTTTTGTGATTTTCTATAAGTTTTATGAAGTTATGTACAGGAAGACAAAGAAGAGTGAATGCCCCCAATGATAGATGAGATGTACAAGGGTAAAATTCCATGCATATGAGAAAGTGAAGATGCGACATGCCCCAAAGATTAGGTGGGAGTATTCAAAGATAAAATCTTCACATGTAGAAGGGGATCAAGGCCAATATAAAATAGGTTCAATCATGAGGAGCAAGGATTCCCCAACGTAAGCTTGGCCAAGAAACACATGATAGAAAGGAAGTGGAAATTGTCTTATTAAAAGGGGACAAATGTGCCTACAAAAATGGTAAAGAGAACATCTAATATACATATATGTTGTAAATTATTTTGAAGAACAGAGGATGCTATGAAAATATTTAGAAGGTGGTCGATGAAAAAGTGATTAGCCTAAGGCACAAATCATGAGACAAGACATGCGCTAAAGCAAGAGTTTGAACAAGGTCCAAAAAAGCAAAAATTGGTAACATACTAATCCTATTTACTCATTGAGATCCCATGTGTGCACATGGAAATTAATTACCTCTTGAAGGAAAGAGTTGATAGACAATAAGTGAAGACACTAGCCAATGTGTAGGAATGATTTAGTTTGAAAGGTGATTTGTGAATGGATTATGGAAGGAGAGTCATACATTGCTCTCTACCGAGAAAGACGTCCATAAATATGATGGAGATGCATTTGATTCTAATAACAAAATTTCTCTACTACTAGTTAGGCATCCATAGCCCGGTAGAGATTATTGGAAATACCCCAAGAGAGATTTATATATCAATTTGCTTTTTCTTTTAGCTTTTGCTTTTTGATTGATTGATTTTGATTCTTTTGCTTTCTGAAAAATTATTTCAGCTCTCTTGTTTGAAAAGGGGTTAAGAACCACTGATGGCTTGATGGAAGGATGTAGAAGTGATTGTGATGACGACATTGGCTAGTGTCAACAAATACGCCCAAAAATTCTTTCAAAAAGTTTATTAGATGTAGATAGTGATAGGAACTCTAAGAGGTCACTTGTTCTTTAATTTACCAATGTGATAAAAGAATAGGGTCAAACATATACCATAGAGATAAATGCCACAAAATGTGTGTGAATAGGCTAACAAAAATAACATCGAAGTGTTGAAAATGGTTGATGACTTACATATGAATATGAAAGAAAGGGAAGAAAGAACATCCATATGTACGCAATACCTAATTGCAATATTTGATCTTTGTATCTTTGTTTTTTTGTAATGTTTTAATGTTTTCTCATTTTTTTGCATTTTTGAACTATTTTATGATTTTTAATTATTTTGATGGTTATCGAATGAAACGTGTTACTCATGTGATAAGATATAACATCGATGTTCATGATTTCTTTGATAAGAGAGACTAAGCATGTTTGTCTATCAAGTGTAATATTATCCCTATCTTGATGATCGTGGTGAGCTCACACTCAAAAAATGATTGTGATTTGTTTTGAAACATTGGTTTTGTATGTGGGAGCTTGAGTTCCCTATTCATAGGTTTCTACACTTTGCACCATAAT
This sequence comes from Taxus wallichiana var. yunnanensis, assembly GCA_018340775.1. Taxonomy (NCBI): domain Eukaryota; kingdom Viridiplantae; phylum Streptophyta; class Pinopsida; order Cupressales; family Taxaceae; genus Taxus; species Taxus wallichiana. The sequence continues at coordinate 167,195,444 of CM031243.1, read as the reverse complement.
TGATGGGTATGTTGGTGTGCATTCTAGAATCAAATTTTATTTTGATGTTTGTAATTGTTTGAGTTATTGGGAGCTTTGGAGATCTTCGACATTTTGGTCTTAGCTTAGTAAAAAACTTTTCTAGGTTTTTTATAAGCTAATGTGTGACTTGTCTGATCCCGAGAAGTGGGAGAAGAACATGGATGTTTAGAATTGATGGGAGGAATGTGAGGAATGATGGTGGCCTTGCCACAATCATTTATAGAAGAATAATGTGATGGTTGAAAAGGACATGGTCCGAGAATTGAAGAAGAGGGGCTACCAGAAGGTGAGCCATGAATAAGATGAGGGACTAGGATTGGACCAAGAATAGAAGAAGAAGGGCTAGGACATAGGATGTGGCCTAGGATGTGGCCCAAGAATAGAATATGATGGACTACCCAGGGGTGACCCATACATAGAAGACAAGGGAATAGTTGGACGTGCCCGAGAATAGAAGATAGTGGGATACCTAGAGGAGACCCATAAGTAGATGATAAAGGGATAGTTAGAGGTGGCCCATAGATAGAAGAAGGAAATGGGCTACTTGGTGATGACCAAAAGTGTGATTGTGATTGAGCAATTGTGATATATAAAAAAATTGGGTGATGAGAAGATGGGCCATGGCTCAATACTAGACCCACGAAGTTCATCACAGAATGAAGAATGTGAGGATGGAAGAATAAGATGAGGATAAAGTTGTATGATCTTAGGATATTCCTCTCATATATCTTGATAAAATAAATCAAAATTTTGCCCATAATATGTGAACGCATTCGAGGTCTAAAGAGAATCCTTGCTTGTAATGTTTTAGATGCCCCTATAAATGCACCGATTGTTTCTTCATTCTGAAATACGTCAATTGGTTTGAGTTTTGATCGACCATCGGGGTTGATTGGAAGAAAGAAGTTCAATTGGTGTGGAAGACTTATAAGATGTTTGATGATGATTGATGGAAGAAGATTCAAAGATGACATGGGGACGGAAAAGATGTGGAGATAGATGTCTTGGGAGTAGAAGAAGGTGGTGTGGACCTACCTATATGATGGTATATCATCTATAAACTAGTAAGATTAATTCCAAATTTCGCATATTACGACACATGGGTCGATTCATAAGTTTGACTAGAAGGACTTTGAATCACACGAATCTTCAAAGAAGGAAGAATTCATGGGGGTGATTGATGAAGGTCATGTGAAGAAGGGGAGGACCATGATTCAAGAATCACATTGGATGAATAATAACAAGGGTCCTGTGAAGAAAGATAGGATTGTGATTCAATAATTGTACTAGATTTTTGATTAGAGGGATTTTGAGTCACGTGTATCTTCAAAGGAAGAAGACATCATTAAGGAGATTGATAAAAGGGGTCCTGTAAAGAAAGGGAGGACCGCGACGTAGGAGTTGTATTAAATGTATGATGAAGAGGGTCCTATAAAGATAGAGGACCACAATGTAGGAGTCACATTAGATGAATGATGAAGATAATTTATGGCAACAAAAATATTTAGAGGAGGAGAACGTTGTTTAGGTGATTGATAATAGAGGTCCTACAAAGAAGGGGAGGAACATGACTTAGGAGTCGAATTAGATGAATCTGAATAGTAGTTTGGATCTAAATCATTTGAAGATTTAGAGGAAATATTTGGATTATAATCCTTAGAAGAAGAGGAAATGTTTGGATTAGAATTAGAAGAAGAGTGGGGGAACCAAATAATAATTTGGATCAAAAGTTTCCAAACCATACCATTGACTATGAGATGAAGGTGGGGAATGGGTTACCCGAATGGGTTCTCTAGCATGAAGAACCACACGAGGTTTGGTCATGATGGGCATCTTTTGATATGAATGCCAACAATTTGATTCCTTATTGTCGTATGTATAAGGCACCTTGTGATAATTAGTCATTTTAGGCATGTATTGGGTTCAAAGGTCTAGACCTAGATTATATGATGAAATTTTTTCAAAGTGAAGAAGCTTTCATGTTGATTTGGGTAGCATAACGACAACCAACTAAACATTTTGTAAAGATGGGGATGCTTGTGTGATTTTCCAAAAAGGAAACTAAGGAAAACATACATCATGATGACTCAAGATTGATAATCCAACAAGGTTTGGAGGTGTAAATGTCAAATGATTGATCAAAATTTTAGCAACATAAAGGATACAAAGGAAATATTTCCTATGTTTGATGGATGAAATTTTTTCTTGATAGAAATGTTTTTGCTAAGGTTTGAAAGATATGTTCAAAAATGACCATGAACTTAGGAAAAACAAGAAGATCAAGAGGATGAAATACCCAAATGATTGTCCTAGAAATGAGTTTATAAGATGGATAAACACAAGGAACAATCACGAAAGTTTAAAACACAAATCCAAATCAATGACCAAAGAATAATGAATGATAAAGAATCAATGGATCAAAGTGATTTTTTGAAATGGATAAGTCAATGTGAAAAATGAGACACAATCATGCAAGGTTTATTTTAAACCAATCAATCATCGAATTACTTCCTAAGTCTATTTCCTAATGATAATTGGTGTTTCACGATGATAAAAAAATGTCACCATTTATGTCAAGTTCAAAGAAATGAACAAGATGTAAGTAATAGGAGAAGTTAATGTGATCTCCAAACAAAGTATACTAAAATCAAGCCAAAATCCAATCAAGACCTATATTCCAAAGAGTGGCAAAGTTATGATTGTGAGTGACAAAATAATTCCACCAAGATATGTTAAACAATATTTGTGAGAAATTAATGTATTAGTATGAAGATGATATTGATATAATATGCACAAGTGGTAACATTCACACTTTTCAAAATCGAGGTAGTAATTGAAATCAAACCAAAGCTAGAGTATACCTAGGAATTGTTAAAGTGTATATAGCGTAACATCACAATATAGATATTTAGGTCAAGTTTTCAAGAAACAAGACGTAAATAACAAAATTATAGTGACACGATATAAAAAGATAACCGTTCAAAGGAGAGTCAAGGTGATGAATCAATCCTAACTATGATGACAATCTTGACTTGGGTATCAAGATCAAAAAGGCTACTAATGATACAATAATGTCTCCACACACTTTAGACATTTAAAAACTCAGCCAAAAACATGGATGAGTGTAAACAAACACAAAAGTGGTGAATACAATCAATTATATCCTTTAGCTATTAAAGGGTTAATAGTTGTTGCTTGATCCAAGAGGCTTGATGATGGAGGTTCATCAAGTCATGACAACAAGGACTTTCTTGATTAACTCCATTGATCTTTCCCTACAAAATAGCTTGGATGATTGAATGTAAATGAATGATGCTTGGCTCCACTCTAATGGAGAATGCTCTAAGATGATAAAATGGCTATAGCTCGGGATATATGCTCAAGGTGTGTAAAGGTGTAAATAGAAAGGTAGGAAGATGGCTCCTTATATAGCCCAATGGATAAAAGAATCTCTACATCCCTTTACATATGGGATACTAGAGAGGTTGGGTTAGTTGTGTGGATAAGGAAGGTTTAGGGAGGATTGAGTCAACCTTAGGAGAGTTTAAATTGTCCTTTAGTGACCCATGAGAATTGAGGGGATTTATGTTTAATTAACAAAAAGTGATTAATTAATAGGTGTGCAAGCTAATTATTAATTAGTTTTTAGAGGAATAGTTAGTATGATTTATGTTATGAGAGGATTTTAATCAAATAAACGATGATTTATTGATTAAATGAGAGCAGAGAGGAGCCATGGCGGCTTTGGGGTATTAATTAATAATAATTAATTATTCTATATCAAGAATAAAAAAAGGGGGATTAATAGAAGGTCATTAATTGGTGAATATTTTCCGAGAAGATAGAAGGGTAATAATTAAGTAATGTGCTAATAAAGCCATAATGATGATAGAAGAGAAAATGCGCATTTAATTGATGATATGTCATCAATTTATGGGAAAGGGGATATAATTAGTGCAATTTAAGTATTTAAATTGCTAAAGTTTTTGAGCTAAATTATAGGTGTCTACATTTGCCTCTCTTTGGGGTGGCGTAAGTGAACCACCCACAATTTGGAAAAGAGATTAGTAGCCTGTCTAACTTCATTGAAAGGATCCAAGGACTAAGACATGTAAAATTTTAAAGAGGTAGAAGATAAAAATAGTAGAAGTGAGAGATTCCCCCTCAAGTGTCAATGGGGTGATGAAAGAAGGTGATTGATGATGAAGAGGGAAAAATGTGAGAGAAATGGATAAAGTAATGGGTGGTGGAAGGATGCCCTGAAGGCGGTGAATCAAAAAAAAGAATAAGAAATAACATTTGATAGGAGAATGATCTATAGGGAAGAGGAATGAAGACTTGGAAGACAAAATCCTATCCCAGAGCAAGCTTTCATCCTAAAAAGAAAGAATGAAGAGGTGTATCAAACAAAACTTTAGTGTCATCATATTTCCAAAGATCTATGTCATCAAAGAGGAGGAATTATCTGGATAGGTGGTACTTATTTAAAATATAAGCATATAACAAAAGTAGAATGACATGAAAATCCATACTACCAACAATTATCCATTGCTGAAAATATCAACTCCATGCAACATACAAAATGTAATGCAATACGAGAAAGTAAAATATTCCTAACTCCATGCAATATTGTAATATTTGGTTAATGCAATACTTTGAGAAAGTAAACAAGCTAACCTAACGGTGATAGAAGAGAAAATGAGCAAACATAATCAATGATATTTTGTTATCAAGCTAAATTATTTGATTACCTCTCTTGGGGTGGTGACCACTGCAAAATTAGAATGTAAAAAAGGGTTAAAAGATGGTGCCCCAAGTCAAGGATACATGCGAAAAAGGGGAATAAATGGAAGGACACTTGGGTCCTATGAAAATTAGTGCACTATGAAATTGTACCAAATGAAACTCATTTAGTGTCATCCCCAAAGATACATACATAGTAAAATATAAACATAAACAAGTTTTGTTGATGGAGGTAGATCAAGATGATCCATGATTCACACAAAATGTAATGCAATAGGTGAGTAAAAACCAAAGAGTGATACATAATTTTGTAGGATGATTTTTATTGTTTTGATTTTTTAGAAACATATTTGAATGTTTTTATTTTGAAAGTTTTCTAAAACTATGTACGTAGGAAGATAAAGAAGCATGGATAAGCAAGTTTTGTTATGCAAAGTTGATAAATGGGATGTACAGAAAAATTCCACGTGTATATGTAAGAAAGTGAAGATGAAAATTCCCTAGCAAAGATGATGTGAGGGAGTATTAGAAAAGGTTTTTAAAATGCTTCATGCGATAAATGGGATGTACATGAGAGGATGTAAGAAAGTGAAGATGCCAATATAAAATAGGTTTAATCATGAGGGAGAAAGGATGCCCTAGCGTAAGTTGGCTAAGAAACACATGAGAGAAAGGAAGTAGAAAATTGTCTTATTAAAAGGGGACAAAAGTGCTTGTAAACATGGAAAAGAGGACATCCTATACACATGGATGTTCTAAACAATTCTCAAAGAACATAAGATACTATGAAAATATTTAGAAGGTGATACATGATAAATTGATTAGCCCAAGGCAAAATCATGAGAGAAGACATGTATTAAAGAAATATTTTGAACAAGGTCCAAAAAGTAACACTGGTAACATACTAATCTTGTTTACTCATCGAGATCCCGTGTGTGCATGTGGAAATGAATTACCTCTTGAAAGAAAGATTTGTAGACATCAAGCGAAGACACTAGAAAATATGTAGGAATGATTTAGTTTGAAAGGTGATTTGTGAATGGATTGTGGAAGGAGATCCGTACATTGCTCCACTCCCAATCAGGTGTCCATAGCCCCGACGGAGATGCATTTGATTCTAATAACAACATTTCTCTCGCGATCAAGCATCCATAGCCCTGATAGAGATTATTGGAAATACCCCAAGAGAGTTATATATCAATTTGCTTTTGCTTTGTGGTTTTTGCTTTTGATTGATTGATTTTGATTCTTGTTTTGTTTACTGAAAACTTATTTCAGCTCTCTTGTTTGACAAGGGGTTAAGAATCATTAATGGCTTGATGGAAGGATGTGGAAGTGATTGTGATGATGACATTGGATAGTGTCAAAAATATGTCCAAAATTTCTTCACAACAAGTTTATTAGATGAGAATTGTGATAGGATCTCTAAGAGGTTAGTCATTCTTTAATTTACCAAGGTGATGAAAGACCAAGGTCAAACAGATACCATAGAGATAAATGTCACAAAATGTGTGTGAATAGGATAACCAAAATATCATCGAAGGGATGAAAATGGTGGATGACTTGTAAAGGAATATGAAAGAAAGGGAAGAAAGAACATCCATGTGTACACAATACTTGATTGTAATGTTTGATCTTTGTACCTTTGATTTTATTTTTGTAATGTTTTAATGTTTTCTCATTTTTTTGTATTTTTGAATTGTTTTATGATTTTTTTGATTTTTTGATGGTTATTGGAATGAAACATGTCACTCTATGTGATAGGATCCAACAACGATGTTCACGATTTCTTTGATAAGAGATATTAAGTGTGTTTGCTTATCAAGTGTAATATTATCCCCGATCTCGATGATCGTGGTGAGCTCACACTCAATAAATGATTGTGATTTGTTTTGAAACATTGGTTTCGTATGTGGGAGCTTGAGTTCCCTATCCATAGGTTTCTACACTTTGTGCCATACTTGATGGGTGCATTGGTGTGCATTATGGAATCACGCTTGATTTTGAATTTTTGGGTTGTTGGGAGATTTGGAGCTCTTCAGCGTTTTGGTCTTAGCTTGGTAAAAAGCTTGTCTGGGTTTCTTATAAGATAATGCATGACTTGTTTGATCTTGAGAAGTGGGAGAAGAGCATGGACGTTTAGAATTGATGGGAGGAATGTGAGGAATGACGGTGGGCTTGCCACAATCATTGATAGAAGAATAATGTGATGGTCAAAAAGGACATGATCTGAGAATCGAATAAGAGGGGCTACTAGAAGGTGAGCCATGAATAGAAGATAAAGGACTGCTAGGATGTGGCCCTAGAATAAAAGGAGAAGGGATGCTAGGCATAACCCATAGCTAGAAGATGATGGGCTACTAGGATGTGGCCTAAGAATAGAAGATGATGGACTACCCGGGGGTGACCCATACATAGAAGACAAGGAGCTAGTTGGACGTGCCCCAAGAATAGAAGATAGTGGAATACTCGAAAATGTCCCAAAAATAGTAGAGGGAGGGCTAGTAGAAGGTTACCCACACCTAGATAAAGATGAAGGGATACTTGACATTAACCCCTAAAATATTTTGATTGAGGAATTGTGATAGACAAAGAGTGATTGGGTGATGAGAAGATAGGCCATGGATCAACGCAATACCCAGGAGTTTCATCACATAATGAAGAATGTGAATATGGAATAATAAGAGGAGGATAAAGTTGCATGATTTGAGGCTCTTCCTCTATTTCTTGATAAAAGGAATCAACCTTTTCCTCACAATATGTAGACGCATCGAAGTCTAAAGAGAATCCTTGCTCGTAATTTGTTAGAGGAATATCTTCATGTGCCCCTATAAATGCCCGATTGTTTATTTATTCTGAAATAGATCAATGGGTATGAGTTTTTCATATAACACCAGGGGTTGATTGGAGAAAAGAGGTTCAATTGGTATGAAAGACTTATAATATATTTGATGATGATTGATAGAAGAAGATGATGTGGGAGTGAAAATGATGTGGAGATAGATGTCTCAGAGAGTAGAAGAAGGTGGTGTGGACCTACCTATATGATGGTATATCATCTGTAAACTAGTAGGATTAAGTACAAAGTCTATAGATTGTAATGCATGGGTCGATTCAGACATTTGACTAGAAGGAATTTGAGTCACATGAATCTTCAAAGAAGGAAGAATTCATGGGGGTGATTGATGAAGAAGGTCCTATGAAGAAGGGGAGGACCATGATTCAAGAATCACATTGGATGAATAATAACAAGGGTCCTGTGAAGAAAGAGAGGACCGCGATTCAAGAATTGTATTAGATGTTTGATTGGAGGGATTTGGAGTTGCGTATATCTTCAAAGGAAGAATACATCGTTGAGGAGACTAATAAAAGGGGTCTGCAAAGAAAGGGAGGACTACGACGTAGGAGTCAAATTAAATGTATGATGAAGGTTTTAGGCTTTTACAAACTGATCAATGGACCATGTGATAAGAAATGAGCAAGGTTTTCTTCTTTGCATACATTAATTTGAAGTAAACAAGCAAACTAAACAAATGAAGCTAACCTCTATTCTTTGAAAGCTTGAAATAATGAACCTAAGAGGATCTAAGCATTCAGTTATGTGTTTAAGAGAAAGAGATCTCCCCATTAATGGCTTCAAGGCCAATGGATCTTCCCTTTTACTCCATTATTATGCTATAAAATACAAAAGCAAATGCTACTAGCTCAATGGAAGAAAATGAAATACAATCTAAAGCCTAAACAAAATACTATAATCTATGCTAGGAAGAAGAGAGAATTCTTAGAAATGAGGGAGGGGGTATAGCCCTATTTATAGTTTTTATTTGGGAAAATGGGAGATTTGGGTGCATGTGGGACAAATGCTAAAGTCCAAAAAGCACTTTTAGCAAGTCTAAGTGAGGTTTGACTATGTTTAGGGTAATTAACCTAGGTTAGACTAATTAATCTCTCTTTAGAGAGTAATTAGGGTTTTAGGAAGGGTTTTGAAGGGCTTAATCAATCCAATGAAGTGGATTGATATTCCAGGGAGCTAATAGAAGAAAACTAGAAAGGAATAAGAAGCTAATGTAGTTAGAACGAGGCTATGACAACCTGTTTAAGTGGTTTATAAGAGGAAATATGACCAAAAAGATGTCGTGAGAAGGGAGTTAGATAGGTCTAACTGGTGGTGTGTGCCATCAATTTGCAAAGGGAAGAATAGGAGTGTAATATTAGGAATAATAGTGCATTGATCAAACTACTACAGTGTCTACATTTCCCCTCTTTGGGGTGATGTAAGCTACGTCACTTCAAAGAAAGTAGACAAACACAAATGAGTAGAATTTTTTGAAGGGGTAGAAGAAAAATTAATAGGATGAAGGATGAAGGATGCCCCCTCGAGTGTCGATGGGGTGATGAAGAAACTCGATCGGCGATCGAAAAAGAAAAACAAAATAGAAAGAAAAGTGTACAGAGAAGATGAGAAACAAGAAGAAAGAGGGATATTGAGCTATCCACAAATCAATTGCTATTAATATATTAATCATCATAATGCTTAGAATCCTCCTCATTGGTCCTTATTAAAATGTGAGCATGCGATGGAAGCGTAAAATGACATGAAAAGCCAAGATACAAACAACCGTCTTGTGCTAAAAATGACCAACTCCATGCAACATACATGAATGCAATGCAATACGAGAAATAAACAATATCACCTAACAGGGAAATAAGTACAATCACACACACTTAAACCAACAACGTTCAAGATAGTTGCACAAATATTTTGTTATCAAGATGAAGTCCCAAATGTTCTGATAAATGACAAGGGTGAAGAATGATGCCCCAAGCAAGGTGTATTATGCAAGGGGAAAGATGGAGGACACTTGGGTCCCATGAAAAAGCAATGTGCATGATGAAAAAAAATAGTACTAGGAAATTGATAGTGCCCCAGAGTACAGATGAAGTAAGCAACATAGCTTGTGTAGGTGATTGAAGATTTTGATGATGTGCGAGTCGTTGTTTCAAACTATTTGAAAATGTCAGCAAGATATGGGATGAGTGCCATGCAATAGACATAGATTTCAGCCGTAGATGATTGGTTTAACCAATTTTGAGCCATTTTCAAAGTATTTTAAATGTTTTTTTTTTTTTTAAATGGTTTTTTAATTTTTTTTTTTGAATTTTTGATCGGAGAAGAATTTCAAAAGATCAAAGATCTTCTAAAAGTATACATGCAAGGGTGATAGTGGGAAGGCAAGGCTATCAGAAAGCCAGAATATATTCCCACAAGAAGAAAAATGGGTCGAGAATAATTTATTTAAAATAAATTAATAAATAATTATCATGATGGGGAAAATAGATGAAAAAGAGAGGAAAAGGTGGGAAAAGGCACTGAAAGGTTGTAAACTATTTCAATGTGATGGAGAAGTAACCGTAGGGTGGCACAAAGTGCCCCAACATGTGAAAATTAGTAAAAATAATTATTTTAATACAAAAATAATTATCACGGTGGATAGAAGAAGGTCTAGAATGATCACGACGGAGAAAACATGCCCAGGGGCATCGCGATGGGTTAATATACCCACCAGGGTTGGTAAACAATCACGACCAATTCATTTCTACAGAGCTCTTGCAATTTTTTACCGTGAGCGAGAGCGACAAACCCTGGAGTGAGATGGTGAGAATACCAGAGGAGAGAGATGCCATGGATCACATCCGAGAGTTCATGGACCAATGGATGGACCTTACGTGAGTGGCCTATCCCTCCTATTAATTACGCATTTATTACATTTTTAGGGCTTTTCTAGGGTAGGTAGGATGGATTTTGATGCATGCGCATGGGCGTGGGCGTATGTATGTGTCGGTTTGATGGGTATGCGCATGCGTATGCATCAAAATAAATAGGATGGACGTGCACACACGCATCCGTATGACATAGGACAGATGGACATGCATGCGCACCCATTCGGGAGGAAAGATGGGACACATGCGCGTACCCAAGAAACGTGATATGCGCATGCATACCCATCAAAAGAGGTAGTAGGGTTAGAGGGGCATGTGGATGGGGAAGTGGGAGAGAACATGGGACACACGTGCATGTGCATGCATCAAAGCAGGTAGTGTAGGCATCACACTGGTGTGTATGCATGCTGTGTGGGCTCACGTGATGAATGGAGAAAAAAAGGAGGGGGTGTGTATGCATCGGTAAGGGTGCATGTATGCGCTTTGAAAAGGGGGTGCAAGCATCAAAAAGGGTGCGTGCGTAGGTGCTAAGAAAGAAGGGAAAAAAAACCAAGCTAGTAAAATAGCCAAGTATAGAAGAATTTAGACTAGATTAGATTAGAAGAAAGGAATAATTAGTAAGTTAGATGATTCAAAGAAGCATTTTTCCTTAGAAAAATAGATAGAAATAAGTAAGTGCCTAACACTTGTGTTGATTTTTCAGCGTATATTACCCATTCTTAGACTCGTGAGTGCTATGGGTGGTTAGTAGTGATAGAGGCTCAATTTGATGATGATGATAGAGTGACCCTGGAGAGCCTCCTATATGTGATGGGATTGACTCATGTGGCCGAGATGCCATAGATTACATTAGATCATGGCCTCTTGATAGCCATAGTAGAGTGATGGCACAACGAGAGTCAGTGCTTTCACCTCCCGACCGGGAGATTACTATTACATTGGAGGACGTATGGCGCATTATGGGTCCCGATTCAGGGGTAGCTTATCGAGACTATGAGCCGCTGGACCGACATTCAATGATATATTGTAGAGTTGTTTGGCATCCCACATGATACCATGGCGTGGGATGTCCATTAGATTATCACGATGCATCGATGATCTAGAGCTAGACCGAGTAGTGGTCTACATGATGGCCTTTGTCAAGTGGAGTCTTGCTCCCTGACAAGACTGGTGCTTCTTTTCCACTCGGCCTCCTTGGAGTGATACGTGGTTTGGTGGAGGGAGAGACCTACTGCTGGGGTTAGTGTATTTTAGTGCATCTATATTGGGACCTTCATTTGATTACCTACTACCATCAGAAGATGGTAGGACCCCAGCTTACTGTAGATTTGGGCATGGGACCACATTGCCATTGGTCACCCCTTAGGTGTTTTGAGAGTTGGGCTCTCGAGGAGCCTTCTACGATGGGTTGGGTCCCAGACAGGGGATGATGTGTGCCATACATGGGGATGCATATCATTATCGGCGTGAGTTAGATGAGCTACGATAGATTTCCATGGTTTGGAGGCCTTATAGACACTTCTAGTGGCTCGAGGATGGTTTAGAGCTCAGCACTGCCATAGTAGAGCACTTTATCTTAGGTAGCCGTAGCTATATGACGAGAGCTATACAGGGTAGATCGGTGTCAGAGGTAGTTTGGCATTACCCAAGATGTTCCTGGGCTAGATAGATGGTATGCTCGTAGGGCCCGAGAGCATTTTGATATGGGTCCATGATTGCTCATGATAGAGCACTGGCCAATTTTTCGATAGGTGGTACCTACTATGTGGGTGCCATTGAGATAGATTAGAGATCCGGGCACTACACTGAGTATGGGCCATGGTATCATGGTGTGCTTCCATGCCGTTTGACTATTTCTAGGGTGGCGTATAACACCGGTGTGAGAGCCCCTCTAGTGGGGCCTCCTAGTGGTGACGAGGGTGGAGCTATTGGTGGAGCTGATAGTGATGATGATGATGATGATGATGATGGGGGTGACATGCACACTATATGTGGGGTAGGGGATAGGAGGTGGTCAACACACACAGCAGCCTCAGGGATAGGGCCCCAGGCCTAGGCCGAGATAGGTTTATAGGGAAGTTGATATAGAGTTTCCCCCAGTAGGCATTCCAAGTGGGGATTTACCCCTCTCCAAAGCAGGTACTTCAGAGTAGGGCCCACCACCTGATGTTCCAGAGGGTGGTGGTGGATAGTTGACTATCCTCAAGCTAAATAGTTATAGTGTAGTGATGATTGTTGTGTAGTTATAGGTGTAGAGAGAGAGAGAGATGTAGCTAGGGCATATGTACATGCCCTCACAGCAAGAGTGAGATCAGGCACATACTCAGTGTATATTTTGATAGTTGAGAGAGATCGAGCTAGAGCACATAGGCCACCCAGGGGAAAGTGATAGTATACTTATGGTAGAGTCGGATTGTGAGATGGCCACACAGGGGCTTAGATATTGAGCCTTTTACACAGTCCCAGACTCAGGTGTAGATGGTTGTTTCTCAGAGGGACCATGCACATACATAGTCATAGGGCTACATTATACAGAGGGATCAGGCACGAGCCCAGGTGTGAGTTATCACTGTAGATAGGGATCGAGAGGTTATTGCCTCTAGATAGGCTAGGATGATATAGGTAGGGGGTGTGAGGTGAGTGTGATGCTACCCTACAGAAGCCCCTCACCTCGGGAGAGATGTGGATTTGATATGAGATGCTATGAGATCGGTGGTGAGGCCTTTTGTACTATAGGACTACCTACTTGAGGTAGTCCTGACATAGAGAGCAAGTGAGTGGTTCATTCAGTATCGAGATGTGAGTGTGATAGGCTCTAGGTCACGGAGATCAGGCCATTCAGTTAGATTAGTTAGGCAGCCCATACTAGCAGCATAGCCGATGGACAACAAACCATCCATCAGACAGCAGGGTGGTACCCCTGGTGTAGGTCCATCACATCCACCACTCTTCCATCGACAGGTCATGGACCGGGAGCCCCGGGTGAGGTGAGAGCTGTGGTTGAGCTCTTTTTACTTCTTTTTTTTATACATATGTATTATATACATGCCTCTTATGAAGGCTGATTTTGATGTATAGTTGTATGTACCATTGTTTTGATGATGCCTCTTGATGAAGGCTCGATTCTTTTTTATGCATGCCCCTTTTAGATGGCATATTATATCGATGATGTATATTTTGAGCATTGACCTAGACAATTATACATGTATATATGGACATTTTGATATATATACTATGATACTATGATTGATTTATGATGTATGATTTCTCTTTCCTTTATGTATGTGACATACCTTAGATTTAGAGATGTGTATGTTTCATGCTTTCATATTGATCATGTATCTGTAGATAGCACCACATGTTTTTAGATTTATGAGATGTTTTTGAGTTTTTATTCTAGCACTTGGGATGATACTAGATGATATTGGTGTGGGGGGATAGATTTGTGATTATGCGCAACCCCTCTTGCCCCCATTGATGATATGATATGTGATGATTAGCTTAGCATACATGCATGATGTAATACTTAGCATTTTTTATATATATATATGATGTAGTGAATGATGTTAGAAATGTGATGAAATGATAGATGATAGATGTGATAACAAACAACTATGCAAAATACACAAGAAAAAGTTAACAAAACTAAACAAATATACACATTCAAACAACACAACAAAAATACAACTAAAGAAAACACATGCAAATGCTAACAAGAGATAAAAATGGTATCTAATCTAAGCAAGTAAAATGAATTCTAATAGATGCACATAACAAAAAAGAATCCTACAACAATTTTTTACAAGTATGAGAGTTCCTAAATGAATGCAATGCCATACACAATTAAATCAACACAAGATCCAATATAAGGTAAGAAAATGAACCTATTCAAAGAAAAAACAATTCAACAGACTAAGCACATCAAAACTATACAAACCAACAACTAAAAGTAATTAAAGCATTACCTTGTTTTTGTGACAACATTGATATATTTTCTAATGTTTTTGGGTTTATCTAAAAAGATAAGTTTTCATAGCTACGGTCTTCATTGTTGTCTAGGTTTCCCTAAGATAACGTTGTGAAATGAAAGTAGCTTTATCCCTAAAAAGGAAATTTTCCAGATGTTTAGGTTTTTGTGTATCTTTTTCCAAATGTTTTTGTATTTTCCAAGGTCATGTTTTGAAAGCAATGTACAAGAACAAAGAAGTGTGGATGCCCCCAGCGTGATGTGGGAATATACAAAAGGTAGAATGCCACATGTGTATGTATGAGAAAGTGGAAATGGTGTTTTCATGCTCAGCGTTAGATGGGAGTATACAAAGGTAATGTCCTTCATGTAGATATAAGAGCAAATAAACTAGATCATGGTACGACAAAGGTGGCTCTAGTAGGGTTCCTAGACTTAGCAAAGGAAGTCATATCCAAAAGTGGTGATGATTACCCATCCTACCGTAAGAGTAACTTGCATCTGGTGAATCTTCCTTGAGCACCAAAAACTAGTTTTCACTCAAAGACTACCCACATTACACCACAATTGCATGGTTTTCACATGAGGATGACCTGCTTTTTTTTCTTTACTATTTTCTCATTTTTCCATTTTTTTTGCTTTTTTTTCTTTTTTTTTTCTAATTTTTAGTTCTTATCTGATATTCTCATCATGCTAAGCGTAGAACCACTTGAGGTGCATGGCATTCATAGGTTCTAGAAGCTCTTCACCATCTGAATATGCAAGTTTGTAGGCTCTGATCCATATTTTGCAATCACTACATAAGGACCTAACCAGTTAGCCTCAAACTTTCCTTTCTTTTCTCTGTCTTTGATGGTGTTCTTCTGATTTTCTTTGAGAACTAGATCTCCTACATCAAATTCCGATGAATGATGCATTTTGTTATATCCTCTGGACACTTGTTCTGATAGAATTTTAGGTGATTGAGTGCTCTAATATGCTTTTCATCTAATAGTTCTAACTCTGCTAAGCGAGCAACTCTGTAGTCCTCATCTTTATCAAGATAGTCTCTGAGAGATATTCTCAGGGAAGGAAGCTCCACTTCCAAAGGTATGATGGCTTCAGTGCCATAGACAAGTGAATATGGGGTCACACAGTAGGAGTGTGGATGGAGGTACGATAGGCCCAGAGGGCGGGATGTATCTGTAGATGCCAATTACGGCCGGTTTTACTGACCATTTTCTCCATAATCCGCACAAGGGTTTTATTAGTGGCTTCTTCTTGTCCATTACCTTGAGGGTAATAGGGGGTAGACCACTTGAGTTGGATATGGAAGTGTTGACACAAGGTTTTAACCATTTTGTTTTTGAAGGATTTACCATTATCAGTGATAATGGCCGAAGGGATCCCGTAATGGCATATGAGATGGTTCATGATGAATTTTGAAATCTATGCACCGGTGACATAGGTAAGAGGGACAACCTCTACCCATTTGGTAAAGTATTCGGTGGTAGTGATGATGTGAGTATGACCATCTGAAGAAGAAGGATGGAGCTTCCCTATGAGATCTAGGCCCCATTTAGAGAATGGCCAAGGCGTTGCAATAGGTTGTAAGGCTTGTGTTGGTGCATGTATTAAGTTCCCATATTTTTGGCATAGTTCACACTTCTTTATGAAGTTGCAACAATCAGATTCCATGGTAGGCCAATAATAGCCTACCCTCAATAGATTTTTAGCTAAGACCATGCCGCTAGTATGCTCCACAAATACCACCATGTACTTCTTTAATGGCATGGATAGAATCAACAACATCCAAACAATGAAGCAGATTCCCATCGTAGCCATGATGATAAAGGGTGCCTCCTAGGAGGGTATAATGGGCTATGTGGTGAATAAGGGATTTCTTTTCAGAATGGGTGATGTCTGGTGGAAGAGTGCCATCTTGTAGGTATTGAAAGATAGGGTCATACCAAGGGGATAAAGGACCAACAACTTCACATGCCAAACATGACTCTGGCATATCATATGCAGAGCACTTGTAAATGCTCTACAAAGAAAGGCATCTTACTTTCTTCAAGTGTATATGTAAGAGAGACCCAATAGTAGCCATAGCATCATGGATCTATTATGTGACCTTGGTTTTTCTCAAATATGACCTGTGTGAAATATTCCTTCAAGGTTTCAACCATATTTTTATATGGAATAAGCTTCTCATCTTTAACCTTGTACTCATCATTAACCTATTTTATGATAAGTTGAGAGTCCCCAATGACTCGTAGTTGTCTGATGTTCCATGTAATAGCTAGCTTGAGGCCAGTGATGAGTGCTTCGTACTCTGTAATGTTATTTGTGCATGGGAATCCCACCGGAATGCTCATGGGATGACATCACCTTGTTGGAGTGATGAGGACCACTCTGCTCGGATCCATGGAAGGTAAAAGATCCATCAAAATGGACCTGCCATTCTATGGATTCTTCAATATACATCATAGATGCATCTGGTAAATCTAAGCACAAAGGTTCCATTCCTGGGAGAGGAGCTTCTGCCAATTGATCAGCCAGTACCTATCCTTTTAAAGACTTTTGATTCACAAACTTGATATCAAATTCACTTAGGAGAATGATCCAATTAGCCATTCATTTGTGAGGTGGGTTTGGATAAAAGGTACTTGAGAGGGTCAACTTTGGATATGAGTTTGGTTTTATTATTTAGGAGATAATGGTGCAAAGCTTTTGGAATGTGAAGACAACTGCAAGTAGGCCTTTTCTATTTGGGGGTAATTCAACTCATATGCGATCAAGGTGTGGCTGAGATAGTAAATTCTCTCTCTTTATGGTCTAAGTTGTATTGGGAAAGTAATGCACCAATAGAAAACTGGGTAGCAAAATGTATAAGAGGAGAGGTTCACCTGGGGTAGGTGGCATGAGTACAGGTGGGCTGGCCAAGTACTATTTGAGTAATGCAAAGGCCTTCTGACAGTCAGGTCCCCAATTGAATGTGACATCTTTCTTGAGAAAATGGGTAAAGGGGTGGCACTTATCCACAAGTTGTGAAATAAAGTGATGGATTGCCTGAATTTTCCTTGTAGACTCCTTAGTTGCTTGAGAGTGGTAGGTGGTGGCATTTATGTGATAGCCGTAACCTTTGCAGGGTCCACTTCAATCCCTCTTTGTGAAACAATGAACCCTAGGAGTTTTCTGATAAGACACGAAGACACATTTCTTAGGGTTCAAGTGAACCTTATAGTCTCGTAGACGCTGAAAAATATGCCTCAATACTCTAGGGTGTTCTTTCTACTCTTGGATTTTGCTAGGATGTCATCAACATAGTCCTCCATGATGTCACTTATCATATCATGGAATATAACTATCATGGCCCGCTGATAAGTAGCCCCAAGCATTCTTGAGCCCGAAAGGGCATGAACTTTGTAACAAAATGTCCCCAAGGGGTGATGAATGTTGTCTTATGTTGATCTTCTTCCACAATTGTATCTGGTTATAACCTGAAAATCCATCCATTAAGGACAACATTTCATAACTAGTTGTGGAATCAACTATCATGTCAATGTTAGGTAGGGGAAAATCATCTTTTGGACATGCTTTGTTAATGTCATGGAAATCAGTGTAGATTCTTATGCCAACAAGATTTTTCTATACTGGGACTATGTTAGAGATCCATTCGAATAGTCAATAGGTTTAATAAAATCAGCAGCTAACAAATTTTCCAATTCTTCTTTGACAAGGAGCACCACCTTAGGATGCATCTTTCTCAACTTTTTCTTGATTGGTTTGGCATCTGGGTGCACAATGAGGTTGTGCACAACTAGCTGGGTCTAAACTAGGCATATCTACATATGTCCATGTGAATATGTCCATGTATTCTTTTAAGAGCTCTACAAAGATATTTTTGTTCTGAGATGAGAGTGAAGCTCCCAACTTTATTATTCTAGGTTGCTCCTCTGAGCCAATGTTGACGTTGATTGTTTCCTCAACAAGCATTTTAGAAGCATCTTCCATCTGTGTAGGATCAGGGGGAAGAGTAAGATCGACCTCTGTGGTAGTTCATGATCATCTTTAAATGGATAAATCACTTCATCTTTAGACTCTTCATTTTTTTGTCTATGAGTTTATCAAAGAGTTTGTCACTATGAGATTTTTGTTTATCCTTTTTTCTAGGTTTCTCAAAAGTAGATGTACCTTTATTTATAGCCTTCTTATTCAACCATCCACACATCTCTACTTCTTCCCCAAAGTAGGCACAGGTGTCTAGTTGAATCTTAAATCCTTTCTTGTGGTCTCAGCTGGAATAAAATCCCGAGTCCCATGAACTCCACAAATGCCTCATCATTTTCAAAGAAATCTAGGGGCACGTGAAGTTGTTGATCCCAATCTATGAGTTCAGGATATACAAGGGCTACTGGATATTTGTTTAAGGGGATGGATTCGGATAAGGTAAGGACCGATGAATTTGGGAATAGGTTCGTGGAGGCAAGATCCTCGTAGAGGCTACATTGGGAATCTGCATCACTATCAGAATGAGATGAAAGCATCCTCACGTTCAGAAGAGGTGGTGTCATTCTCAGAAGGTAGAGCGTTATGAGGCCTTATCCCAAGGCCATGTTTATCAGACTTAAAATGAGGGATGGGAATAGGCTCTAACCGGCCTTGTGCATTAATGCCACATCCAAACCCACTATAGCCCATGAAAAACATCATGTGGGGACCTTTGATGTACTGAGGTGCTTGATTGCATGAAGCCATGGTGCCTTCTGGCACTCTACTAGTAGGATCTTCTAACATTTTCTCCTCAGATAGGAGACCACTATGGACAAATTTTTCCAATGGTTTAGGACATTGCTCGTGAGTGCTCTTGAACTGAAAATAAGGCTTACCCCTTGTCCTGGGGGATACTGATAAGTCTGATATCAACAAAGCTTGTTCAAGAGTAAATGGCTTATCTGGGCCATATTTTTTTGATGTTGCCTCCCATGAAGCAAATGGGTTGACCAATGAAGGAAATTCTTGATTGAAAGGCATGAGGGACTCTGAATCTATCCATTTTTTTCATAGCTTTGTTTGTAGAGGGACAACTACATCTGCAGAAGGACATTCATAAGTTGCACGAGAAAAACTATGCAATGCCCTACAATGTGTGAATGGTTCTGGGTCACCCAAAATGGTAACCACTTGACCTTCATGACATAACTTGATGCACTGATGAAAATTTGATGGAATAGCTTGCATGGCATGGATCCATGGGTGCCCCAAGAGCATGTTGTATGGAAGGTCCAAGTCAAGGACATGGAACGTTGTGTCATGACACGTTGGTCCTACCTCCATGGGAACCACTATAGTCCCCATTGATTCTCTTTCTTCATTGTCATAAGCCGTGATTGTGATAGTCTTAGCTCCCAACTCTATTTTTGAATGGCCTAGTTGCTTAACCAGCTTCAAAGTGCAAATATTTAGACCAGATCCCCATCTACAAGTACTCTCTTGATTTTGTGATGGGTAACCACCACTTCGAGATACAAGGGTAAGTTATGTTCTAGGTTGTTATGTGGGATTGTAGTATGATCAAAAGTAATATGATCATTGGAGTCTAGGTGTGCAATCATGGCTTGAAGGTTTGTGGGATCTACATATATGGAAACCCCTGAATTTTGTAAAGTTTTATATAATATATTCTTATGGGCATTAGAGATCTTGAGGAGATCAAGAATAGATATCCTAGCAGGTGTTTTCTCTAACTACTCTATTAAATTATACTGACCTTCTGAGGGATAGGCACAGGATCTGGTATGACTAAGTGGGCACGTCTTGTCCCTACTACACAACTCTTTTCTAAAATCTAAATGGTGTTAATCTATTCATTAGATGAGCTAATACATCCAATGAGGGAATCATAAGGACTATCATTTGTAGGGTAAACATAGGCAATCCTATAGTCATTGGAGGTTTCCCTTGATCTGGTTTCCTTTTCTTTTTATCCGCATGGTTAGGAAAAGGTTCCTTGTAAATACCCATTTTTTCATTTGGACCTTTCCCAGGACTCAGGGGGAGAATCCACAGTGATCTTTCCTTCCTCGATGAGGTCTTGTATATAATGGTGTAGTCTCAAACACCTATCCATTTTGTGTCCTTTAACATGGTGGAAGTCACAATATTCATGATCTTTGAACCAAACCGGTTTTGGAGCATCCTCTGGGTATGGTACCATTGTAGTTGGATATTCCACCATTTTTGCATCATCCAATTGTCTTAGGATGGTAGATAAGGACTCATTAAGGATGTAAATGTATGTTTTGTAGGCACTTTGGGATGAGGTCCTTGTGAAAGAGTTTTAAAAGTGGGCATGTCTATATGGCTTGGACTCTCTTGGAGTCTGTAATGCCATCACCAACAACATGTTTATTCTTATTGAAGAATTTAGGTTTGTCTGTGGATTTGGCTTCATGTTTGTTTTTAATGACACAAGTTTAAGTGTTCCCTTGGCAATGAGGGCTTTCTCAATTTGACTACCTTTCTCTATGACTTCTTCAAAGTTTGAGCCACAATGCATTTGTAAGTGAAAGGCTATTTCAGGGTTTAAGTTAGGAACAAATATGCTCACTAACTATTTTTTAGTAATGCACAAGGAAAATGACTGGCTAACCCATGCCATCATTGTAAAAATCCTACAAATGTCTCATTGGGTTTTTGTTTTGTATTGCATAGATCATTCATTGTGATGTCACTTTCCATATTATAGGAGTAATGCCTTAAATTTTCTCCACTAATGTGGGCCACATTGTAATGGAGCCCTTGGGTATGCTATAGAACCATTCCAATCCCATGGCTCCTAGGCTGCGAGGAAAAAGTCGTATTAAGAAATTATCGCTATATGCGACCTCTTGGCAAGCCATGTAAAAGTATTTTATATGATCATGAGGATCACTTTTGCACTTATATTTATCAAACTTGGGAATGGTAAAGTGTTTTGGGAAAGGTTGTTGTAACATGTCCTTATCAAAGGGGTAAGGGCATAGTTCTTCATATGAATATTTTTATTTTGGCCTACATTTCCCTGTTGTAATGTAGTAAGTGTATCTTTCATAGATTTTAACTCTTCTTGAATGAGTTGCTCCTTAGTAGGTGACATTGGTCTTTGTACCTGAGTCACCTTAAAGGTATAGTCTGTGTGTGGATCAAATTGAAACTCACTAAGTTTGTTTTTGTCTTTGTCTTTGTATATGTTTCTTCTTGAAGAGCCTAGGTTTGCTAGTTTTGGCTCAACTTCAAGATCTATTTTTGGAGGATCTCCTCCTCAACCAGGGGTCCTCTTCTTCATCAAATTTGGAGGAGGGGAAGCTTTACGCTCAATTTTCACTTTACGTGAAGCTTTATAGTGAGGTTTTCATGATGGTTCTCCTTCGACAACATGGCCTTATGTTTCCAGAAGTGGAAGTGTATCCCACATCAAAAGGGTTATCTGTGTCTAAGATGAATCTTCATTCTCCTAGGTTAGGGTTAATGACCTTTGTTTCTTCTTCGTGCTCATGTGGAAGTTTAGCTCCTAATGCTAAGACTCTTGTGAGTACTTGATCTTTATTATAATATAGGAGTTCATCAAATCTATTTAGGTCTAACCTCTGTTGTTCTCTGGAAGAGTCTGACTCTTCTCCACTATGATCAATTAATGCCTCGTATCTTTGACTTGAGAAAAGAGAGGTGCTAAATTATTGCCACTAAATGGGAAGGTTTGAAAGGGTTTTCTCCTATATCATGCTCATTTGATTTGGTTGCCATTTTTATGATTTTAGGCATTACTAGACATTTGTATGTAGCTAGCGTGACCCCTAAGTGTATGGTTTTACTAAGCCATTCAAGGTGATGTTTGAACTATACCACAGTGTATCCTAGATGTAGTGTTATGTAGTCATTTTTATCAAGGAACACTCATATGCACACCTAAATGTAATGATCACTCAATTTTTTTGTTACCAAGCCTATGCCCTAAAAATAGATAGTGAAACAATGATGTATCAATATGTAGGTCAAGTTAGAACCTAACAAGGCCTAAGTACTGATGTGATGTTGATCGTAGTCCTTGACAAGGTATACTTAAAACTAGTTTGAATGCCGATGAAAGCCAAACCTTTGAAAAATGGAAGTCACGAATAGATATAGTGTAACAATGTCACCATGATACATTAACCAAGCAAGCAAGGTGTTAGTACCATGAAAACCTTATTACGATATATATAAGGCATTATCGACACTTTTCAAGAAGACTCTAGATGACGTCGAAACTGAAACCAAGTGATAAGTATAACAAGGAGTTTTTAATCGTGTGAGCAGCGTAACCACGTAATAAAGGGACTTATACCATTTTCTCAAAAAATGAGAATATGATGTAAGTACCAAGATTGTGCATCTAGGATGTGAACAAAACTATCAACTCAAGAAGAGATGAAAGATGAACTGGACCACAATGGTGAAGATGATCTTGAAATCAAGATGGAAGGACTTTTATCAAAGATACAAAAAGTGTACCTACACACTTTAGATGTTTAACAACCCATCCGCAAACATGGATGGGTGTAAATGGACAAAAAAGTGGTGAGCACTATCTCTGATAAAAACACGCAATGTATGCACCTTTCTCACCTTGAAAAAAAATGGGTGGTGAGAACAAAAGGGTATAGATCAAAAAGATGAAAACAAACCAAGTGCCACTTGGGTAGAGTTTCACCTCATCAAAGACAAGAATAAAACTAAGTGAAAGTGGGACGTAGTTTAGTTTCATGATGAAAAACACTTAGATCAAACTCACAAGGTTTATTTGCCTTGTTCAAAAACAAGGTTTAGATTCCAGATGAGTTGTCACTTCATGATGGCTTGACACAACAATGGACTAGTAAAGTGGGCTCCAAGATAGAATGGCCTCCTTAATAAGTTCTCTCAACTAGGTGTTACAAAGTTGTCTAAGAGCGAGCGTGATTTACCCAAATAGTCCCTTGCCTATCTTGGGAGTATCTCGGCTTTACTTTACCCCCTTCGAGCACAAAAGGAAATAATGCATCCATCGTGTACTCTTAATAGGGTCACGATACGGACAACTTGTAACTCTAACTCACAAGGTGTACTAGTCAAGTGGGTAAGCGGAGATGCTTCTATTTCATCCATGAGGTTACTCAGTGGTGGACTACTTTAGGGTTCCTGGAACCACCCCCATTGTTATAGCTTAAGGTGTTATGCCAAAGGGGTTATGTTCCAATTGAGTGGATAGGGATGTACCCTTTTTTTGAAACCTGTAATATGATGTTTTGAATATGGTGTGTTTTTATCTTGCTTAACTTAATGTGGTTTTAAGTAGCACACCATTTGGCAACCTGTATGAAGAACATGTGTATTAGAAGTTTTGTTTTTTTTTGACACCTTTCTTTCTACAAGTGTTGGGTCCTGTAGAAAACAAGTTTTAGTAATTTTCTAGTTTGTAGATTGATGTCAAGAAAGAGAACTTTACACTTTGCTTTTGATTCCTAAGATCGCCAAAAAGGCGCGAAGGAAGAGCATACGCAACGTGAAAAAGTCCTACTGAAATCACATGAAATTTTACTTCATCCTTTATAAAATAAGTGTTTTTGAGCATTTGATATAAGTTTGGTATAAGTGTTTCTGATCTCCAAGATCACTTTTTAAGGTGCGAGGAGAGAGCATACGCACTTTTTACAAACTTAGTTTTAGGCTAAAAACTGAAAAACACTTAACTATGCAAACTGAAAGACCAAAGAAAAACTCTATTTTTAACTTGTTAGTCCTAGAAATCTACAAAAAAGATTAGAAAAAAAAAAAGTTTTTGTAGTTTATAGAAAAAAATTCAATCTTTACATAGACACCTGCATGCGCCCAAACCGACACCAGTGCTCCCTAACCAACGGGTACGCACCCAACTCAACGTATACAGCCTGTAGACAAAAATTAGTGAAATCCAGTATATTAAAACACAAACACTTACAACAGAGATAGGATGCTTGCATAATAACGTGGATGCTTAGGTTTTAATGTGTATGTACACCCAAGCAAAAAAATTTTTTTAATTTTTTTACAATCAAACCATTTATTTACGCATACATAGAGAGATCTAGAGATGATACATGCCATATGATGGAGATGCATGCATGTGCATCCTGTAGAGGAAAAAATTTATAGATTTTTCACATAGTGAGCACTGATGCATACGTGGCTAGAGAGGCGGGGACACGCGTGTAGATGATGGAGACATGTGCACATCCTTGTAGAGGAAAAATTTGTAAAGGATAAGGACTGTAGATAGCATGTGCCTATTCCGATGGAGATGCTAGGGTTTCAATGTGTACGTGCCCCTTGTAAACACCTACACATGCACCCTATGAAAAACTTGCAAAACTCATGGATTTTCAAATTTTCAAGCATATGAAAGTTAGTTGTTAGTCAAAGTGTCCTATTTCTATATCAAACCCACAAAATACATGTAAATGAAGGTCATTTATCTAGTGTTAGAAATAGAAATGAGGAAATAACAAGTGATTTGACCCAAAAACTTGAAAATGAACTTTGAAAAACCTAAAAGACCTCCATTAATGGAGGATGGACATAAGTGTCCCACTGAGCGTGCCAAATGTGTTTAATGAAAAGTTGCAAAAGCCATGGATTTGGGGTAAGAATCTCTAAAGAAACCCCAAAGGCTTTTAGAAAACTGATCAATGGACCATCTGATAAGAAATGAGCAAGGTTTTCTTCTTTGCATACATTAATTTGAAGTAAACAAGCAAACTAAGCAAATGAAGCTAACCTCTATTCTTTGAAAGCTTGAAATAATGAACCTAAGAGGATCTAAGCATTTTATGTGTTTAAGAGAAAGAGATCTCCCCATTAATGGCTTCAAGGCCAATGGATCTTCCCTTTTACTCCATATTGATGGTATAAAATACAAAAGCAAATGCTATTAGCTCAATGGAAGAAAATGAAATACAATCTAAAGCCTAAACAAAATACTATAATATGTGCTAGGAAGAAGAGAGAATTCTTAGGAAATGAGGGAGGGGGTATAGCCCTATTTATAGTTTTCTATTTGGGAAAATGGGAGATTTGGGTGCATGTGGGACAAATGCTAAAGTCCAAAAAGCACTTTTAGCAAGTCAAAGTGTGTTTTGACTATGTTTAGGGTAATTAACCTAGGTTAGACTAATTAATCTCATTTAGAGAGTAATTAGGGTTTGGAAGGGTTTCGAAAGGCTTAATCAATCCAACAAAAGTGGATTGATATTCGAAGGGAGCTAATAGAAGAAAACTAGAAAGAAATAAGAAGCTTAATGTAGTTAAAAGGCTATGACATCTTGTTTAAGTGGTTTATAAGAGGAAATATGACCTCAAAAAGATGTCGTGAGAAGGGAGTTAGATAGGTAATGAGCAAGGTTTTCTTTTTATATACATTAATTTGAAGTAAACTAGCAAAATAAACAAATGAAGCTAACCTCTATTCTTTGAAAGCTTGAAATAATGAACCTAAGAGGATCTAAGCATTTAGTTATGTGTTTAAGAGAAAGAGATCTCCCCATTAATGGCTTCAAGGCCAATGGATCTTCCCTTTTACTCCATTATTATGCTATAAAATACAAAAGTAAATGCTACTAGATCAATGGAAAAAGATGAAATACAATCTAAAGCCTAAACAAAATACTATAATCTATGCTAGGAAGAAGAGAGAATTCTTAGAAATGAGGGAGGGGTATAGCCCTATTTATAGTTTTCTATTTGGGAAAATGGGAGATTTGGGTGCATGTGGGACAAATGCTAAAGTCCAAAAAGTACTTTTAGCAAGTCAAAGTGTGTTTTGACTATGTTTAGGGTAATTAACCTAGGTTAGACTAATTAATCTCATTTAGAGAGTAATTAGGGTTTTGGAATGTTTTTTCGAAAGGGTTAATCAATCTAGCGAAGTGGATTGATATTCCAGGAGATAATAGAAAAATTAGAAAGGAATAAGAGGCTTAATGTAGTTAGAATGAGGCTATGACAACTGTTTAAGTGGTTTATAAGAGGAAATACGACCAAAAAGATGTCGTGAGAAGGGAGTTAGATAGGTCTAATTGGCGGTGTGCCGTTAATTTGCAAGGGAAGAATAGGTAGTGCAATATTAGGAATAATAGTGCATTGATCAAACTACAGGTGTCTACAGGGGAACCCAAATAATAATTTGGATAAGAAGTTTCCAAACCATACCACTGACTATGAGATGAAGGTGGGAGATGGGTTACCCGGATGGGTTCTCTAGCACAAAGAACCAATCGAGGTTTGGTCATGATGGGCATCTTTTGATGTGAACGCCAAAAATTTGATTCCTTATTGTCGTATGTATAAGGTACCTTGTGATAATCAGTCATTGTTGGCGTTTTTTGGTTCAAAGTTCTAGACCTAGATTGTATGATCAAACTTCTTGAAGTGAAGAAGGTTTCATGTTGATTTTGGTAGCATAAAGACAACCAACTAGACATTTCATAAAGATGGCAATGCTTGTGTGATTTTCCAAAAGGGAAGCTAAGGAAAAATACATTGTGATGACTCATAGTTGATATAACAAGGTTTGTAGGGATAAATGTCAAAGGATTGATCAAAAGTTTAGCAAAATAAAGGATACAAAGAAAATATTTCCTATGTTTGATTTATGTAAAATTTTCTTGATAGGAAATTTTTTTGCCAAGGTTTGAAATATATGTTTAAAAATGACCATGAACTTAGGCAAAAAAAAGAAGATCAAGAGGATCAAAAACCCAAAGGATTGTCCTAGAAATGAGTTTATAAGATGGATAAACACAAGGAACAATCACACAAGTTCAAAATACAAAGACAAACTAATGACCAAAGAATAATGAATGATAAAGAATAAATGGAGAAGAGTGATTATTTCTGAAATGGATAAGTCAATGTGAAAAATGAGACACAATCATACAAGGTTTGTTTTAAACCAATCAATCATCAAATTACTTCCTAAGTCCATTTCTAAATGATAATTGGTGTTTCAAGATGATTAAAAAAATGTCACCACTTATGTCAAGTTCAAATAAATGAACAAGGCGTAAGTAATAACAAGAATTTAATGTGATCTCTAAACAAAGTATACTAAAAGCAAGCCCAAATCCAATCAAGACCTATATTCCAAAAAGTGGCTAGTTATGATTGTGAGTGACACAACAATTCCACCAAGATATGTTAACCAAAATTTGCAAGAAAGTAAGGTATTAGTATAAAGATGATATTGATATAACACACACAAGTGGTAACATTCACACTTTTCAAAATCAAGGTAGTAATTGAAATCAAACCAAAGCTAGAGTATACCTAGGAATTGTTAAAGTGTATATAACGTAACATCACAATATAGATATTTAGGTCAAGTTTACAAGAAACAAGACGTAAATACCAAAATTTTAGTGACACGATATAAACAAGATAACCATTCAAAGGAGAGTCAAGGTGATGAATCAATCCTAACTATGATGATGATCTTGACTTGGGTATCAAGATAAAAAGAGTACCAATGATATGAAAACATCTCCACACACTTTAGATGTTTAACAACTTAGCCAAAAACATGGATGAGCGTAAACGGACAAAAAAGTGGAAAATACAATCAATTAGCAACACAAGGGTAGTCACTCTTCTTCTAATCAACAAAGTGTCAAAAGAAAGTGAAGGAAGTAGATCAATTGGGGGTGAAAAATGTTGGCCTCACTTTGGCAGAGTTTCACCTCGCCTTAGGGTGAGTGAAAAACTAAGCAAAAGTAACACTTCACATGTTTCATGATGAATAATGGCTCTCAACTCAAATTGGTTTTGAAATGGTCAAAGTTGGCTCTTGGTCAAAGATAGCTTCCTAGGTGGTTCACTCAACTAGGTGTCAAAAGTTATCTAAGAGTGAGATCAATTTGCCAAGAAAAGTCACATTGAATAATTCTTAGAGTATCTTGTCTTTACTTTACCCCCTTCAAGTACAAAGTGGGCAATAAATGCGTCCATCATGTACTCTCACTGGGGTCATGATACATATAAATTTGACGTTAAATCTCACAAATGGTAAAACTAGTCAAGTAGGTTGTGCAGAGCACTTCTTGTTTTGTCCACAAGGTTCCCTCTTGCGTGGACTACTTTAGGGTTCCTAGAACCACCCCCATTGTTGTAGCTTAAGGCATTATGCCAAAGGGGTTATGTTCTAGTTGAGCGGATAGGACGTACCCTTTTCTAAAACCTACAAATACAGTGTGATGTTTGTGGTGTGTTTTTATCTTGTTTATCTTAATGTGGTTTAGTTGAACTCGGTTTGGCAACCTGTGAGAAACATGTTAGAAATTTTTTTAGATTCCTTTCTTTTGTAAGCGTATCTTTTGGTTTTGCATGAAGATGTTAGTAGTTCTCCACAATCAATAAAGGGGACAAGATTTCGTTTTTGATTCTCAAGATCGTCAAAGGACACAAGAGAAGTGCATACGTGACAAAAGACCCAACTATGTATATATTAATGAAATAACATACAACTTTTTTATGTTTTAACTAACTTGAAATTCATTTCCTTAGCACAAAAAAATTTAAATGAGATGTTTTCTAAAGAATAGACAAGGTGTAGAATCGTTTCTAATTCCCAAGATCACCTAAAAGGTGCGAGGGAAGAGCATATGTGATCCTAGCCTCCTAAAAAAATGCAACATTCATTAACTTTAATCAAGCAAAATTAGCATAAAGTATGTTCAAATATACCATGCAAAATAGAAATTAGTCTCAAATAAACCCTGTAAGGTGTTAGAACATCAAAGACCAAATTTTACAAAGCATTTAGACATGTTAGAAATGAATAGTTTTCTAAAAATGAAAACATTAAATATTTGGTAAATTAAAAGCCCAAATTTATTTTTCATTGCATATTTCACTTAAATACATTTCCAACGCAAAAACGGATCCGTTTCATGTTTGGAAGCAAAAGTTATGGCCTCCAGAAGATAGGCTATGTACATAGTTCAATGTGTGTATGCCCTTCAGAGTGTATGCACACCTATTTAAGCATATGCATGCCATTTTAAGTGTGTGCATGCCCATGTGTAAAAAACATAATGAGAGGTATGCCTATACGCATAAAATGATGTGTGCACACCCATATAAGCAAGTGCACGCCTTGTGTAAAAAAAAATGTAGTGAGAGGTATGCCGTGCACACAAAATGATGTGTGTGCACCCTTCAGAGTGTATGCACATCCATTTAAGCATGTGCATGCCCTTTTAAGTGTGTGCATGCCCTTTTAAGTGTGTGCACACCCTTGTGTAAAAAAACAATGAGATGTATGTATGCGCACACGAGAATGATGCGTGCATGCCCTTTTACGTGTGCACATGCATTTGAGTTAAAAAAGCACAACGAGAGTTATGCCTATGCACACAAAATGATATGTGCACTCCCCTTTCTGGGTGACATAAAAATACATCATTTTAACATAAACAACTTCAAAAAGGTCAAATTTTTGATATGTTAGCTCAAATTTAACAATAACCCATCATAATTAATCCTACAAGAGAGACTCAATGCATATAAAGTTAGTGAAATAACATAGGAATCTAAACTTATTTCACATATCCATGATTTGGGAAGCTAAAACTTGAGAAAACTAGCAAAAATCATGAAAATCAAAGAGACTATGAATCCATCCCACGGGCGTGCCAAATGTGTGCAAGAATTAGTTAGCCATGTTAGTGAAATTAAAACTAACACCTAGTAGCTTCAAAACAATGCTAAACTAACATATATGCACCATCATGCTAAGATCTAAACAAGTAATAAACATCAACACTTATGTATTAAAACCTTGAAAACAAACTTCAAGCTAAACATGCTAACATTTATTTCTCTACTCTTTAGAAAGCTAAATCAATGAAATGGACCTAGGTAGATCCTTTAGCTATCAAAGGGTTGATAGTTGTTGCTTGATCCAAGAGGCTTGAGGATGGAGGTTCATCAAGTCATGACAATAAGGCCTTTCTTGATTAACTCCATTGATCTTCACAAAATAGCTTGGATGATTGAATGCAAAGGGATGATGCTTAGCTCCACTCTAATGGAGAATGCTCTAAGATGATAAAATGGCTATAGCTTAGGCTCTATGCTCATTTAGGTGTGTAAAGGTGTAAATAGAAAGGTAGGAGGAGGGATCCTTATATATCCCAATGGATAAAAGAATCTCTACATCCCTTTACATGTGGGATAATAGAGAGGTTGGGTTAGTTGTGGATAAGGAAGGTTTAGGGAGGGTTGAGTCAACCTTAGGAGAGTTTAATTTGTCCTCTAGTGACTCATGGGGATTGAGGGGGTTTATTAATTAACCAAAGTGATTAATTAATAGGTGTGAAAGCTTATAGAAGCTTTTAGAGGAATATTTAGTATGATTTATGTTATGAGAGGATTTTAATCAAATAAATGATGATTTATTGATTAAATAGAAGAGAGAAGTTAATTAATTAATATTAATTAATTAGTATAGATAAAAAGGGGGATTAATTAATAGGAGGTCGTTAATTGGTGTATTTTCTAGATAGAATATTTAATTAAGTAATGTAACTAATTAACGGATGATAGAAGAGAAAATGAGCATTTATAGATGATATGTCATCAATTTGTGGGAAAGGGATATAATTAGTGCAATTTAAGTATTTAAATTACTCGAGCTAAATTATAGGTGTCTACACTTATCTATTAGGGTTTTAGTGGATTTTAGGAAAATAGTTCTAATCTACGAGTTCAACAAAATGATGCAATAAAATATGATAATTTTATTAAAATATGATATGTACAACTATGATAAATGACATACAATGAAATTTAAATGCTAATTAATTTATTTGATATTATAAATGAAATCAAATAAAAGGGGAAAAGTAATTACCTAAATTTGACTTACCTCGCATAATGATCCGAGATTGAGTGGTGTGATCGAACAATGGAATAGAGCATCACAATGAACTCCAAAAATTGCAACAGAGGCATATCTAGCTAGATTGGGGTTCTTGAGAAGGATGGGGGCACCTAGGGTGCCCTATTATATAATATGGGTGCCCTGGTCTATGGAAAATGTTGAAATTTGATTCTAATCTGGTCGCCAGGTCTTTCCAATTATTTTCCTTTGGTCATGTGAATGTCGATATGTGATCACTAGAGAACCGATAAATCTAAAATGGAAGAATCACCTATAAAACCCCAAAATAAAGCATCAAATCCCTAAAAAGAAAGATGCAAATGAATGGGTTAGACTATCCTCAACCATAACAATGGTGGACTTATAACTAAGCGCTACACTACATCTCAGACCTAATGTATTTTGTGTGTACTTGTGTGTGCAATAATGCTCGTAGGTTTCCTAAGCATCAATGACCCAAATATATAACGGGTAATAGCTAGATAAAGATGCAAATGATGGATGAAATAGAATGAACTCCCCTTTCTTATGCAATGTGTGATGTAGATTAATGCCCAAATGTAGTCCCTTTCTCTATGTAGATAGCTAGCCCTTGATAAGAATAGTTTGCACATATAATGGTAAGTATTTTATGTTTATATAGGGATATCTTGTTCAAATTTCAACACTAATGACCCGACATGCTGAATAGTACCTTGGGAGAAGAGAGGGAAAACCAATAAGGATGACCTCAAGTGTAGAAATAAAAATAAAATACAAATAGGAAAAGGGAACCTAGGATGGAAAGGGGTACCTGGATGCTCCCATCCAAGCCTAGGCATTATTGTCAGAGACCGTGATGAAAACTATGTGAAAATGACAGACATGGATCCATGAGACCTGACTAGAACTTTGTGAATGAGTGAAAAATTTGGAAGAAAAACAACAATAAAGACCAACAAGACAAGTGGATGGACTATGGGATGGGTCACTAGCGAATACTTTTCTTACACAAGATCCATATATAAAACAACATACTTGGTGATATAATAATAGTAGTAAGTGCATGATTTTGTGACTACGTTATTTTATTTTGTTAAAGTCAAGGAAGTGACCCAATTAAATGTTTTTTCAATTTATTTCATTCCAAGGAGAAAAATGGATAGATGAACACAATGAAGTTCAAAAATAGAAAATGTATTTATAATCCATTACAACCTAGGGAATTTCTTCTTGTTAGGCACCAATTTCTTAGAGCATGGTGGTTATGTGTTATTTTTCCTTGGTAACTATTGATGCAAATCGCAGCAACGAGTGTCCGCAACTCGATGGGTTGAGACTCTTAGTGCGATTGCATAACATGGAGCTTTTCCCAAGTGTGGGACCTTGCGAAATCAGAAAAGCTCTCCAGAGAAGGTGGTTCCTGCTCCTAAACTACTTGCCCAAGCTATTCTAGTGCGGGCAAGCTAATTTAATCCTAATCTAACCATGCTAAGAGAGACAGAGAGAGAGTAAAGGGAAAAAAACAAAAGCCTACACTAAAACGGTGATCCACCAGAGAAGGAGAATGTTGAACATCTATCAAAGCGCCATGGAACAAAGAGAGGTGAGCAATGGGAAGGATGGAAAGATGCATCACAGCCCAAGGATAGATTTCACAGAAAATGTCCCAAAACTCCGTGAACAAGCTCCAAACCTGCAATGCACATTAGAACATGCACAAATACCTGCAATGAAGAGAGGCAAGAAGAAAACAAGCAAAAAAATGAGCAAGGATGGACAGATGCATCACAAAACACATTTTTTGTTGCTCCAGAAGTTTTCACGAACATCATTTCAATAGTAAAGGCAAAAACGCCATTACGAGAGTAGGGGAGGAGGTTCGAACTCCATTTTTTCAACCTGGAGAAGAAAAGGAAGGAGGGTAGAGCTGAAAAGATGAACCACCTTTGGAAAGAAGCCCTCCTTACAATTTATAGGAAGAAAAAGAGAGGGGAAAGAGAGAATCGAAATATGCCCCAACCACCTCATTGCATTTAAATCATATCATTATGGTGGTAGGTAAGAACCCTAACAAGCCCAAAAATGGTGAATTGTATTTTTGCATTGTGAAGAACTTGTTCTCACCCATTTAAAGATATCCGATTATAGTTGGATAGAGGACCTTGTAAGATTTCCGAAAAGTCCAATCTTGTGTGAATCGAGAAAATTTATGGCCATTTAAATATCTGCGTCAGTCCGCTTCTGTCGGACTCAAAATGTTGAGCCTCGAATCAGTGCCCTTGGCACACCTTTCAACATGTCGACAAGAACTTATCAGCACCCTTGGTGCACCTTTCAGCATGTCGATAGTAACTTATCAGCGCCCTTGGCGCACCTTTCAAAGATGTCGAAAGATAACTTATCGGGCGCCCTTGCGCGCACCATTCAAGATGTCGACAGGGAACTTATCAGCGCCTTGGCACATATTTTTCTCTGTGTTAGTACCTCCC
This sequence comes from Taxus wallichiana var. yunnanensis, assembly GCA_018340775.1. NCBI lineage: Eukaryota > Viridiplantae > Streptophyta > Pinopsida > Cupressales > Taxaceae > Taxus > Taxus wallichiana. The sequence continues at coordinate 167,161,567 of CM031243.1, read as the reverse complement.
GCCGTGCGCTTTCTTTCTCGCGCCATGGGCGTAGAAGTGTCGGCACCTCTGCTGTGCACCTCTTTCTCGCGCCATGGGCGTAACTTTTTGGTGTTAGCATGTGCGCCTACGTCCTATGCCATGGGTGTAAATTTTTCGGTGTCGGCACCTGTGTCATGCGTCATTTCGTGTGCCAAGGCGTAACTTTTACGTGTCAAGCACCTCTGTTGTGCAGCGCCATGGGCGCAACTTTTCCGTGTCAGCACCTCCTGCTGTGCGCCTCTTTCTGTGCCAAGGGCGCAACTTTTTCGGTGTCAGCACCTCGTGTCATGTGCCATTTCTGTGTGCCAAGGTGTAACTTTTTCTATGTCAAGACCTCCTGCTCATGCGCCTCTTTCTACGCGCTAAGTGGCGCAACTTTTCGATGTTAGCACCCGTGTCATGCGCCATTTACGTGCGCCAAGGCGCAAACGTGTCAAGCACCTCCTGTGTGCGCTCTTACTTGCACCAAGGGCTCAACTTTTCGGTGTCATCACCCTGTGTCATGCGCCATTTTTGTGCCATGGGTGCAAATTTTTCTTGGTTTCCATATCCTTTTGCTTGTCTATATTTATCCGAGGAGGGAAAAATATACAACAATTTGGCGACTAACGGGGTCACCTACCGCTAGGTAGAAGATCGGTGGCCTTTTAGAATCCATTGGGCATGGAGTCATAAGCAAGCCCGAAAACCGATCTGATCAAATTTGAAAACTTCCCTTTGAGCCACTTGAAACCCATTGAACCCGGAGTTGACCTCACCAAAATGCCACTGAAATGGGCGTGCAAGAACAAACCCATCAACACCAAAAATATGTACAAAGCGAAAATCATACATGCTCCAAATGGAACATGCAGAGTGTGCATAAGCACTTCTTTTACGAAAGCAAACCTACCTACTCTACTCTAACCTGGAAGCAAAGGCAAGCTAAACAAACCCTGCAACTGGTTGTGAGAAATAGCTTCCTTTCTTCAAAATTGGTAGCCATACAATTGATTTGGAGCTGATCATGGCTGTTAGGATGAGTGGAAAATCAACAAGAAGCTGGTCTTCCACCTAAATCATCAAGGTATTAGCTGAAGGAAAATCCAATACCTCTTTTAATTGCTCTGTATTTGGATTGAAGAGGTATGACAGCTGATCCTTGGTACTTTGTAGCTCATCCTCATGCTTAGAAGCAAGCATGACTGGTTGTGACTTCTCCTTTGGCTCCAATGAAGCCAAATACCTGATTGGGCAAGGTCTGATCTGTTGAGTATGCCCATAGCTCTGATTTTCAACTCCAAAAATGGAGTCTTCTTGTAGACCTCTTGAATGGATGGTGTGGAAGAAATGGTGAAATTCCTCTGTCCTTTCTCTTCCTCCAATGAAGAACATGAAAGATTTAAATCTTCCAATCTTGGTTCCAAAGAGCTGCTATAAGATGTGACATCGCAAATGAATGTTCTCCTTCATGATGGAGACTCAAGTGTTTGGAATGTGGATGATGAAAGAGAGAATGGTGGAAACTCAACCGGTTCTTCTTCATCAAAACAGTCTTCCAAATCTGACAGATAAACTATCTCGTTGTTGTCCTGCTGCAAATGCTCAACTTCCTCCAATGTTTGAAGACAATCTTGCTCTTGATTGAACTCTTCCTCCAGCATAAAGTTTGTCAAGTCAAACTCTTCAGTCATCTACTCTAGAGGACAAGTTGGGGCTGCAAGATCTCCTTCAGAGCTTTCTTCCTTTATGGCTGATTGTGCAACTTGAATTGAATCAGCATTCCCTTCAAATAGAGTGCCAACATGGACACTACTTTATGAGAAAAGCTGATGCTGATCTACTTCTTCTTTTTAGCTGCAACAAAATCAGTCCTGGCCACCATGGTTTCTACCTTAGCCTCTTAATAGGCTTTGCACAAAGGATCTTCTCAATTCCAAATTTAAGAGCCAAACTTACTAAGCTCTTAATCATTTCTTCTTTTCTTGGCTCTTCCTCTTGCTGTCCTTGATGACTGATTTTTGTAATTTCTTCTTCCCCACATGGAATTGGGAATGCAAGAGGAGGGATGGGTTGTAACTCAACTGATTTTACAATTTTTGTGGTGGTGGAGGAGGTAAAACCTCTTGTTTCTTTGGGGTGGGAGGCATTTCATTTAGCTCTTGTGGAGGGGATGACTGTTTGGAATGGAAAAGGACAGAAGAATTGAGATGAGGTGGAAGACTAGGGGTGGAGAAATGGATTCAACACTTGGGACAACGAGATGGAGAGTTTAAAACTTGACACTGCTGAGATAAAACAGATTGGGAAAGAGGAAAAGAAAAGGCATGAGATGGTGTGCTTACCCGTTGACAAGGTTGCTGAATACTCCTCTCATACACCTCTATTCCTTCAATCCACCTTGTAAGTGATGGCAGTGTTGCAATCATGAAGTCCAAAGCTTCTCTTGAGGGCTGTAATGCCTTGGAAAAGGTCCCACCCATGGACAAGGTGCTCTGCAACCGATTCCAAATGCTTTCATTTGTGCCTGAGCCCTAGATTGCACCATGTTTACCTCCATCTTTTGGATTTTCTCCAATAGACCAACATCTTGCATCTGATTGTCTTCATTATATGCGTACTCTTGCTCTTGGAAGGCTCCATAGCCAAACTGATTTTGGCATTGCTGCTCATATGGGTATGCATGCTGATTTTGAATTTGTTCAAAATGCTGATTTGGAGGATTTGTAAAACATGTTGGAGGTGTGATATATTGCTGTTGTTGTAAATGTGAGTTCCATGATGGAAATGAAGTCATGGTTGCACAACTTCATGGAATGGAAAAGAATGAAAGGGATGGAAAGAAATATGGATGGAAATGGATGAAAAACAGCTCTGCAACTTCAGAAATGGGTTGCTGATCAGATGGAGTCGCCAGATGTGTTTGTAAGTGCCTCCAAAGGTTGAAATCTTCACAGGAACACACCAACCTGCAAAAGATGAAGTGGAAGACCTCTAAGGTCCCACCGGCGTGCAGCAAAGCTGTTGATGCAAATCGCAGCACCACGAGTGTCCCAACTCGATGGGTTGAGACTCTCAGTGCGAATAACATGGAGCTTTTCCCAAGTGTGGGACCTTGAAAAATCAGAAAAGCTCTCCGAGAGAAGGCTGGTTCCTGCTCCTCAACACACCGCCACAAGCTATTCCAATGGTGCAAGCTAATCTAATCCTAATCTAACCATGCCAAGGAGACAGAGAGAGAGAGTAAAGGGAAAAATAGCAAAAGCCTACACTAAAACGGTGATACACGAGAGAAGGATAATGTTGAACATCTATCAAAACTACCATGGAACAAAGAGAGGTGAGGATGGGAAGGATGGAAAGATGCATCACGAGCCCAAGGATAGATTTCACCACGAGAAAATGTCCCAAAACTCCATGAACACTCTCAAACTCACAATGGACATTAGAACATGCACAAATACCTGCAATGAAGAGAGGCAAGAAGAAAACAAGCAAAAAAAAACGAGCAAGGATGGATAGATGCATCACAAAACACATTTTTTTTGTTGCTAAGTTTACCATGAACATCATTTCAAAAGTAAAGCAAAAACGCCATTACGAGTAGGGGAGGAGGTTCGAACTCCATTTTTTCAACCCGGAGAAGAAAAGTAAGGAGGGCAGAGGTGAAAAGATGAACCACCTTTGGAAAGAAGCCCCTCCTTACAATTTATAGGAAGAAAAAGAGAGGGGAAGAGAGGAATTTGAAATCTGCCCTAACCACCTCATCTGTATTTAAATCATATCATTATGGTGGTAGGTAAGAACCCTAACAAGCCCAAAAATGGCGAATTGTATTTTTGCATTTTGAAGAACTTGTTCTCACCCATTTAAAGATATCCGATTGTAGTTGGATAGAGGACCTCGTAAGCTTTCCGAAAAGTCCAATCTTGCATGAATCTTAGCTCCCTGTTAAAAGTTATGGCCATTTAAATATCTGCGTCGGTGTCCACTTCTGCATCGGCGCTCAAAATGTTGCGCCTCCTGAATCAGCGCCCTTGGCACACCTTTCGGCATGTCGACAGAACTTATTAGTGCCCTTGGCGCACCTTTCTCAGCATGTCGATAGTAACTTATCAGCGCCCTTGGCGCACCTTTGACATGTCGGAGTTAACTTATCGGCGCCCTTGGTGCACCTTTCAACATGTCGACAATAACTTATCGCCCTTGGCGTAATCTTTCAACATGTCGATAGAACTTATCGGCGCCCTTGGCACATATTTTTCGTGTCAAAACCTCCTACTATGTGCCTCTTTTCATGTGCCATGGGCACAACTTTTACAGTGTCGGCACCTCCCTTTGTGCGCCTCTTTCCTGCACCATGGGTGTAACTTTTGATGTTAGCACTCTGCAGTCATGCGCCTCTTTCTGCGCCATGGGCACAACTTTTCGGTGTCAAGCACCTTGTGTCATGCGCCATTTACGTGTGCCAAGGCACAAATTTTTCTGTCGGCACCTCTATTGTGCGCCTCTTTCTGCGCCATGGGCGTAACTTTACAGTGTCGGCACTTCCCCTGTGTGCGCCTCTTTCCGCCAAGGTGCAACTTTTTTGATGTTAGAACCCTGTGTCATGTGCCATTTCGTGCGCAAGGTGCAAATTTTTACGTGTCAAGCACCTCTGTTGTGTGCTTCTTTCTGCGGCAAGGGCACAACTTTTTCGGTGTTAGCACCTTGTGTCATGCGCCATTTCTTTGCGCCAAGGCGCAACTTTTTCTGTGTCAGCACCTCCTGCTATGCTCTACATTACTGCACCAAGGGTGTAACTTTTTCGGTGTCGGCACCCTGTGTCATGCGCCATTTCATGCCATGGGCACAACTTTTCTTGGTTTCCATATCCTTTTGTATATATCTACCCAAGGAGGGAAAAATATACAACGAAGAATCGTTGGTTTATCAAACGTGCACCCATGTGTCGGATCTCAGAAAGGGCCGAGGTGTTTGAGACTACAATGGAATGAACACTATCTATTCTGAGTGAGAATGATAGGGAATGTGTGAAAGGAGGCTAGGCATGAGTAGCACAGTGAAATACACATTCACCAGATCATTCTCATGGAACACAACTAAATATGGAACTGTAGGGGACTTGAAAGTAGCACAACCAACACACAATCAAAAGAAAAGGCAAGAAGAAGGAATGAAAACATGTTAGGATAGAGAATAGTCACAAAATGATGCTTTTATTACTTCCAAAATGCATAAAATTGTTATAATGATGAAGGAGGCCGATATCCACATGCAAGAGCCAAACATAGAGGTCTGTAACTCAAAATATAGAAAATGGAGTCCTTAGCAAAATGCGTAAGGATCAGAGTGTCCAACATAACAAATGAGCCTTGCTCTTACATTTATAGATGAATCCATGGAGGAAGAAGGAAAAGGAGGAAAAACTAAATTTGAAACACAACCACCAACAAGAAGCATTCAATGTCTATAAATCCACTTGGAAATATATGAAATACACTTCCCCATGCCTGTTTGATGTGTTGAAGACAAAGGAGGGTGGATCATACCAAATTGGGTGGTTGGAGCAATCAGATCTGCTCATCAATGTTTAGAGAGATGTTTTCCCATTTCTCACCTACCAGATCCACCAAGAATTTGAATTTTGAATTTTTAGCACTATAGTTGATGTCAGTAGCTCTCTGACAAGTCTAGGCATGCCGATCTGAGCTTTGTAGTAGAAGATATGGCTTTTAGAAGATGTCAAAGTGTCGGGCATAAAAAAAACACATGTGGCATGCATGGATTGGCTGAGATGGTGGCCAAATGTATAACTATTTGTCATTTCTACCATGTGTCAATCATTGATTTGTTGTAAGGATTTGGTGCCCTGTTGGTGCACTTTTTGGTTGTGCATGACACACTTAAGCATGTCAAAAGATGATCTAGCATAGAAGGGCATGAGGGAAGGGCATGCACATGAGAGAAAAATAGAGGAAGGCATGGAGGGGGCACGTGTGATGCGCGTGGGGAGATGAAGCAAACTGGTGAGAAGAGAATGTATGGTTAAGGTGCAACTATTACAAAGTAATGGGTGTGGTGCACATGAAGGGCCAAGGACTTAGTAGTAAGTGTGAGGCATGCATGGGATGGGAAGAAGCTGACTAGGAAGAAGGTGAATGCATGTGGAATGGGGCGAGGGAGAAGTGGAAGGAGAAAAGGAAAGGGGGTGCGTAGGTAAACTGTGACCAAGGAATGTGCCAAGTGATTTTGAGCATGTAATAATTCTTCAATGAATAACTTAGGGCCAGAATGTGTATGTCAAGTTATCCAAATCACTAGGAGAGCTATTTGGATAACAATTTTGGTGACTTTTGGGGCCATCTTCCTGCTAGATGAAAGAGATCAAGTAGCCTGAAGCATCCATTGGGCATGGAGTCTACTTGTTTAATCATGAAAATGCCCCTGTGATCACTTGAGAATCATTTTTGCACTTTTTTTGAATCTCACATTCTTGAGAGAAGCTCTGCACTCTAGAAGTAAAAAAAGCATGCACGTAGGAAGCACGTGAGAGGAAAGAACTATATACAAAAAACAATGTGCATGGAGCACACTTGGAGGAATTGAAACTACTCTAATATATACAACATGATGCAACAAACCTAATGGAAGGGTTTGAGATAGATCCTTTTTTGGGATTTGTAGTGTGCTTCCATCCAGATGAGTTAACTCAAAAGAGTTAGCTTCTTTTAGAGACTTGATGATGTATGGGCCACTCCAAAGTGCATCAAACTTTGAATGGCACCTTGCTTTAGCTCTGTCAGCATCCCATTTTAGAACCAAGTCCCCAACTTTGAAAGCTTGAGGCCTAGCCTTTTCTGTCAAACCATTTCTTTGTTGCTTGTTGATGTTGTTCTAGCTTGATCATGGCAAGATTTTGAGTTCTTCAAGATGAACCAGCTCTGCCATCTTGATTTCTCTCTGATCCGTGCCTTCAAATTCTAGTTGTTGGGAAAGTGCAATGAATTTAGTTCTAGTGTCAAAGGAAGGGCAGCCTCCTTTGCCATAGACAAGCTTGTAAGGTGAAGTTCTATTGCCTTTTTTTTGTGATTCTATCTCCCAGAGTGCATGTAAGACCTTCGTATGCCACTGTCTTTGGCTGATGTTCATTGTGCACTTCATGATTCTGATTCAGGTTCTTGTTTGTTGATTCTGCCAGACCATTTCCTGAGGGTAATAGTTGGAAGAGGTTTTCAGGTAAATGCCCAGACTTAGAGCCCAATCAGTGATTTTAGCACCAAGGAAGGCCTTTGCATTATCAGAGATAATGGTTTGAGGAATGCCAAACCTTGTGACTAAACCCTCGAGAAAGTCAAGGATGACTACCTCAGTTGATTCCTTAAGTGTGACAACTTTTGTCCATCTGGTGAAGTAATCTGTAGCTATGTCAGCACCCATTTATGTCCAGCACTTGAAGGTGGATTGATCATGCCTATGAAGTTGAGACCCCATTACACAAAAGGCTGATCCACTTGGATTGGTCGAAGGGGAAGCACTGCCAATATTTTCTTTCCTGTAAAGAAAGTGCATTCTTGCATTTTGTGACCCACCTATGTGCATCTAAAAATAGGGTAGGCCAAAAGATACCTACCATTATGATCTTCATTGTTGTAGTTTGGTAGAGAAGTGTCCACCAGAGAATCCATCATGAAATTCTACTAACACTTTTTCAGTCTACGTGCACCATTGATACATCTTAACAACATGCCATCAAGATTCCTTTTGAAGAGAAGTCCATCAATCAACACATAAGGGATAGTGTAACCTCAGATGTCTTCTCTTTGCTTTATTTAAACTGGGAGGGTATGCACCCTCGGAAAGGAATGTGATCATGTCCTTCATCCAGTCACGCATGCTCAGGGTCTATATTTATGTTCAAGTTCTACATGTGGAAGGTCTTCATCTAGAAATAATGAAGCCTCAAGTTCACTCTGCGCATCCTCAACAATCTGCTTGTAGAGTGCACTACCTCTTACCAGCTTTGTGGCCTTAATAGTCACATCATATTCCATGATTTTAGTCACCCATCGTGCTCTCTTCTCACTAATTTCTGCTCCCATGATGAAGTCTCTGATAGATGAGTGGGAGACTAACACCTTGATATGATTTGTGGTGAGCATACTTTTGAATTTCTTGAGTGTGTGCATGATGGAAAAGACTTTCTTCTCCATGTGACTATATTTCAATTCATAATCCTTGACATCTATTTGAAGAAGGCCCTTTGGTTGTTCTACCCTTGTTCATTTTCTTGTGTTAGGACAACAACAATGCTTGCATCAGCACCATAAGCATAAAGGATGAAATCCTTTGAATAATCTGGATTGATGAGTGTTGGTGCACAAGCAATCTCTTTCTTGATCTTGTTGAAGCTTTCTCTTCCTTTTTTGTCCATCTGAAGGCTATGTCCTTCTTGAGCATAAGGGTGATGGGCTGAACCAGTCCCACAAAGTTAGGGATAAAATGCCTAACAAAGTTAATCTTTCAAGGAAGGACTATAAGGCCTTTTTTGTGTCTTTGGTAGGGAAAGGGCTAGGATGGCTGAAAACACTTCAGGATCAATCATGATGCCATCCTTTGAAACCACATGGCCCAAGAGCTTTCCCTGTGCCACCACAAAATTACACTTCTTGGGGTTAAGAGATACCCCAAATTCTCTGCATCTCTCAAAGACCTTTTCTAGGTGTGCCATGTGATCCATGCTCTGCTTTGAGAAGATAGTTATATCATCAAGGTAAACCAAGATGAACTCATTGATGTAACCTTTGAAGGCAATATCCATGGTGCGTTGAAACATTTGCACCCGCATTTGATAAAACAAAGGGCATTTTATGATATGCATATGTTCCCCACTTGGTTGTAAATGTTGTTTTGAATTGATCCTCTTCCTTGACCAGGATCTGGTTGAAACCCGAATACCCATCTAGCATGGAGAAATCTTTGTGCATGCTAGCTACGGTCTGTAGAATCTACTCCATTGAAGGAAAAGGATAATGATCCTTTAGAGATGCCTTATTCAAATCTCTGAAATCAACACAGAGTCTGATTTCACCATTTTTCTTGCCACTGGAACAAGATTTGTGACCCAGGTGGAATATTTGATGGGAAAGATAATTTTTCCTCAATGAGTTTGGATAACTCCTTTCTCATGAGGGGCTCTATTTTTGGATTGATTGGTTGCGTTGCTTTTATCTGATGGGCTTTATACCAGGATCAAGGTCAATGGAGTGTTGAGAAACACTTGGATCAAAACCTTTGAGGTCTTCATACTCCCATGAGAAAATATCATTGTATTTTTGATAGAGAGAGATGAAGGCCTATTTTTCTTCATGTGCACAAGTCTGCTAAGCAACAACTCTTTTCCCGTGTGCAATAGTAATGGAGGAGTAATCCTCTTGCGTGGTGCACATGTATCTTTCTTCACCCTTGAACTCATCATCAGGGCTGAACATTTTCTCTAAGGTGACCAGCCCTTTAGGAAACTTATTTGTCTTTAGCTTGTATTACTTGGTCACCATAGCTGTCATGCAAGTTAGCTTGCATACTTGATGAAAATTCAGCTTCATTCTGGATAAACTGGATGATCTGCATGCATCATTTCAAACACTTTCAGCTGGTGTTATTATCTAGAATGGATGGTCTGATTACCATCTTAATGTGTTGAGTGTTTCCTTTGAAAAAGTCCTCAGTAGGAGAAAACTGTGAACCAAGCGCGACCATTTGGTCAGCTTCTTTGTTCATTCTGCGTGGGACTACCTGCAGATTAAGGGCATCAAAGCTCTCAAGTAGGTCCCAAACTCTATATTTATAAGCTTTAAGAAGCTTATTCTTTGTTTGGAATTTTTTGGTGACCTGGTGGATGATCAATTTATGTGTCCCCAAAGATCTGCGTGCACTTTAATTTTCTTCTTTTCAGCAATGAGCAAGCCATGCACCAGTGCTTCATATTCTACCACATTGTTAGAGCATGCAAACTACAGCCTATGTGTGAAGAATAATTTCTCATCCTTAGGGGAAATGAGAACCACTCTACTCCCTGTGCCATTTCTGCTTCTGGATCCATCAAAGTATAACTTCCATAGACTAGTTTGAACTTTTGTCTCCCATGAGCATGTGGAAGCATAGCATCTTCTTCTAGAATGTAATAAGTACCAAGCCTAGTTTCATAGGCTTCTAGTTCTTCAGCATAGGGATCAAATTTGTGATGCCTTTCCACCCATTCATCAAGCACTAGGTCTGGAATAGAGGGTGGAAGAGACTGCTCTTCAGGAACTGAAACTTGTTCTTCTTGGATAAGACAATTGGCTTGGAGAGGGGATGGGACATATGACTCTACATGATAGGAAAATATAGGCTCAGCTTGTATGGTAAACCTGGGTACCATACCTTGTCTTGAGTAACATATGAGACCAATCAGAAGACAAGTAACCACCCACCTTTAGCAGTAAATTCTCTTGATAGACATAGGGAAAACAAAGGAGGTAGGTCAATAATTGACACATCTTGAGTAATTGTTAGGCTTGGACATGCATGGAGGGTTAACTCAAGATCCTTGATGACTCCTAAGGTGGTTATAATTGAGCCATCAAGTTGTAGGACTCCTTTAGACAAAGGGCTATATTTCAGACCTAAGACATCAGCTATCTTCTTAGGCATAACATAAAGTACTAGCACTTGAGTCAATCATGTAGTTATGCACTAGGTGTTTTCCTATAATCAAGGACATATAGAAGGGTGGGGTTTTAAAACTTTACTTACTTGTTTCTCCTCTTCTTGGAAGATTTTGATAGAAGTGTGTGGCTTCTGCATAACTAGGTCGGTTAGCATGCGGGAGTTGCTAGAGCTTCATGCAATAGATCCCATTGAGATGGAATGGTCAGGGCATCCCACATTGTGACATGTTTATGTTTGTTCTCTTCATCTAGTCAACAATGTTGAATGGAAGCCCCCCCATCTTGTGCATTTGGGAACAACATCCCTTCTTGACTATTCAGGCATGGAAGCCTAAATTTTAGCTAGGTAGAGGCTTGGCCTACCAAATGAGGGGTGTGTGTTGTTTCAGATGGAGCTTTATGAGGGGCCTCCTGCATAGGGATTTGAGTGCTTTTACTACATGATGCCTTGTCTGATTCTTTCTTCTTCTGAGGATCTACTTGCATTTTTGGGGTTATAACTATGCACTGACTCTAATATTATTTTCTTATATCTTGTGTTGTCCACAACTTGGGTGTGCATGGTCTATTTGTATCTTCTATAGCTTGGTTGATTTGCGTAGAAGTCCTCATGCCAAAGAACATCAAATTGGACTCGGAGGAACTTATGGTCTATTTGGATTATCTACTTCATGGGTGCTTGTTGAGGGCTCACAGGATGAAGCATTCTGGATCATGAAGGCTTGGGTGTGCAACATTAGCACAATGATATTGACTATGAGGCATTTTGCAAGGGAAGCACCATTCTGACTCTTGTGCCAAGTTGTTTCTAAACTGGAACAAGCACTCGGCTCATGCTTGGGTTTGGGAGAGAAGTCGTGGGAGGAAAACTTGCAAGGGAAGATGTGCATTAGATTCCATCATCTATCATTCTGTTGATTGGGCATGTATCTTTGATTTCCATATTGATTCCACCAGAGGCTGATTGCCTTGGCCATGTGCCTGATTGGAATTGCCTCTATAGGCTTTGCACCTACTACTTTTCTAATGATATGACCTTGTTTGATAAATTTCTGATCAAGGCCTTCAATTCTTCATCTTCCTTTTGTTGTGATGGAGAATAGGATGTTGAGGCAACTGGTTTGTGCTTTTCTTAGGGATAGGAATAGGGGCCATAGAAGGTTGGGGTGCTGTGACATCTCTGGGAACAAGGGCATGGGTGGTCTAGGAGCCAACTTTCCCACTGAATGAGACTATTTTCTTCCCTTCTTTGTACAATGTTATAAGTAGTGGTAAAGTCCTACCTCCCATAGATTGGATCATAACTGAAATATCACTATTGAGCACCTTCAGATAATAAAGGAAAGCATGTTGGGTTGTAGGTCTTACCACAAGAGGAATTCTGTCCCAAGTCTTTTGAAATCTGATGTTGAAATTAGTCATCTACTCATTGGGTGCCCTCCTTGTTGTTGTGTTAGTTGCTCCACCAATGATAGGTGATCTGACTTATCTTCAAAATAATTTACAAAGAGTTGTTCCCATCTCATCCCAGTGGTGATAGATCCAAGTCTCAAGCCTCGATACCATTGAAGTGCTTTACCTTTGAAAGAGGCTAAAATCTGATTGCTATATCATCATGTGTGATTAGATAGAGTGAACACACATTTGCTACATCCTGGATATGCTCTGAGGGTGACTTGATTCTCACTAGTAAAGTAAGGAATACTCTTGAGTGTGCCATTTGGCATATCATGCTTTGCACTAGGAGTAAGGGACTCCCTCCATCAAAGTTTACAAAGTTTCTTAATGGAGGGGTTGTTGATGTGCCATTGTAGGTGCACATGTTGTGTGTTTTGAGGAGGAGTTGAATGGGCATGGTGTCGTTGGAGATAGAGATGCATGCGTGGGATTTTAGAATGAACTCTTCTCGGGGATAGCTGGAGGTATTCAAAAGAATCTTCAGTTGTTGCACTTCTTCTTGTGTGCACTCTTCTCATGAAAGGTGCTCAGGACTATTGAAACAAGAGATCTTAAAATATTGGGAGTCACCAGATGTGTTTGAAATGAGCCTCTCAAAGGATGAAACACTAAGTTCACACACCAGAACTTAGAGATATGAAATTTGAGCTTTCAATGTTGGTCCCAATGGGTGTGCCAGAAACTGTTGGTTTCTCAAACGTGCACCCGTGTCTCGGATCTCGGAAAGGGATGAGGTGTTTGAGACCACAATGGAACCATCCCCAAGTTGTGGGACCTTGCGAGCTTGGGATGGATCTCGGAGAAGGCGGTTCCTCTATCTATTTCTACTGCTACTACTACTCCTAGTCTTTGAAAGGGAAACTAAGCTAAGAATGCCAAGGGACCAGGGAAAGAAGGATAACATGAAGTAAACTACACTAAAAGGTGATAGCACCTAGAAAAGAGGGATGAACACTATCTTTTTGAGTGAGAATGATAGGGAATGTGTGAAAGGAGGCTAGGCATGAGTAGCATAACAAAATACGCATTCACCAGATCATTCTCATGGAACACAACTAAATATGGAACTATAGGGGACTTGAAAGTAGCACAACAACACACAATGCAAAAGAAAAGGCAAGAAGAAGGAATGAAACATGTTAGGATAGAGAATAGTCACAAAATGATGCTTTATTACTTCGAGAAATGCAGAGTTATTTCTGATGATGAAGGAGGTTGATATCCACATGCAAAGAGCCAACACATAAGTTTGTAACTCAAAAATAAAAAATATGGAGTCCTTAGCAAAATGCGTAAGGATCTAGAGTGTCAACATAACAAATGAGCCTTGCTCTTACATTTATAGATGAATCCATGGAGGAAGAAGGGAAAAGGAGGAAAACCAAATTTGAAACACAACCACCAATAAGAAGCATTTAATGTCTGCAAATCCACTTGGAAATCTATGAAATATGCTTCCCCATGCTTGTTTGATGTGTTGAAGACAAAGGAGGGAAGATCATACCAAATTGGGTGGTTGGAGCAATCGATATCTACTACTCATCAATGTTCAGAAAGATGTTTTCCCATTTCTCACCTACCAGATCCACAAATTTGAATTTTGAATTTTGCGGCACTATAGTTGATGTTAACTCTCTCGACAAGTCAAGTGCATGCGTGATCTGATATGAGCTCTGTAGTAGAAGATATGGCTATCAGAAGAAGATGTCAGAGTCATCGACATACACAAAACACATGTTACACATGGATTGGATGAGATGATGGCCAAATGTACAACTATTTGTCATTTTTGCCATGTGTCAATCATTGATTTTATTACTGAGGATTTGGTGCACTTGTTGGCGTGCTTTTTTAGTTGGTGTTTGACACACTTAAGCATGCAAAATGATGATCTTAAAAGATGAAGGGCATGAGGAAGGGGGCATGGAGAGGAAGGGAAGGGCACACGTGATGATGCGTGGGAGATGAAGAAAAGTGGTGAGAGAACGTATGGTTAAGGCATAATTATTATTACAAGGTAATGGGCATGTGGCACATGAAGGGCAAAGGACTTAGTAGTAAGCGAGGTGCGCGGGATGGGAAGAAGGCTGACTAGGAAGAAGGTGAATACATGGAATGTGGGCATAAGGTAGAAGTGGAAGGAGAATAACTCAGGTCTATAATGTGTATGCAAGTTATCAAAATTGCTAGGAGACCTATTTGGATAACAAGTAACCATCTTTGGTAGGTTATGGTATGTTGTTTTATGACATATAAAAATACTAATCATAAGTTAACATAAGGAAATTATTAAATTATGTTGATAATGAGGGTCAACAACCCCAAGGCTATTGAGTAAACTTAAGGGTTACCATGTGCATTGTAGACCATGTGATTGGTATTTAATTACATCCTTTAGCGGCATATTTTTGCACTCCACTCCAATGAGTGTGGATTTTCCATTAGGGTGGAGGTTATGGAGTGAATATGGATAGTGGAGAATAATGAAGATGGTGGTGGCTCATACAATCCCACTTCTAGTTTTTATTTTTATTTGGAAATGTAATGAGAGTTTTAAAGCCCTCGAATGGAACATAATGGGGGTGAAAGTTCATTATTGTATTTGGAATCTTTTAGATTTAGTGAAAAATGTATTTTCCACAAGATATTGGAAGAGAGATAACATAATACACTATTGGAAGAGAGATAAGTAATTAAATATGGTGGTTGATAATACAAAAACTAAAAATAGATTACATGTACAATGATTGTTTTAGATCAAATATACATACAAACAAACATAACAATCACTTTAAGGAAGAAATTAAAGCAATAAAATATGGATTTGGGGAAAAGGAGTCACTTAGTTGATTTAGATGAGTTTTAAAATATGTCGATGAGTGATTTGGAACATAAACATAACCTAGAAACTAAAACAATCTTCTACTGCACTTTGTTGGAGCTCTATGGCAAAAATTTATAGTGCCGTTAGAACCGTATACTAAAAACTAACCTTGTTGTTTTGTTTTCGACATGTAGATAATTGGGATCTATAGAATTTAGTGTTGCTCTATGTTAGTCTTTATCACCTTTTGGAATATTTAGTGTCACATGAAACCCCATAGTTTGCACCTCTATCCGTAAAATAACCCTAGCTACCCTACAACACAATCAAACACACTCAAACACACATTATATGAAAAATAAATGTAAATAATTGAGTTGGACTGACCTCGTGGTCATCTTGTATGTGAGTCACCAAGCTCTACACTACATTTCAGACTCCATGTAGTTCTCCTACTACTTTGTGCTATTGTGCATGCAACTATCCCTTGTCCTAGTGTTTCCCTTATGTTTCCACACCAATATCGGGATAAGATACTTTCATCCCATTCAAACCCTTGTGTACTAATGAAATAAATCAGAATTATGCCCTCTTATGTTGTGTTATATAGATGTGGATCAATTCTTCTTTCTCTTCAGATTCAATATGTAGTACATAGACATGTGATTTGTAGATAGTAAATGTTTACATTAGACCTTGTATATATATGAGTTCATTCTCTTGATTTTGAACCTTAGAGGTGGGAAAATGCCAACCCAAAAATATTCAAGCTCATAAAAAGGAGTGAAGAAGAGACCCATAAATCAAATTTAAGTGAAGATCCCAAAGGGTCCAAAAATGTATGGAAGGTTTGGGACTAGTGGTTTAATCTTGGATTTACTATACGCTTTTTGGATCGAAACAAGATGTGAAGAAAGGTAGAAAAGGAAGACTATAGAGGCCTCTATGCAATGTTATGTGAATATATGAAAATACAATTTTAGAGACATGGAGACTTGTATTTGGTGTGTTTACAAGGTTGGGGAAAACAAATCCCTAACGGTTTGTGTTCGTGCATTGTAAATGTGAGAATTAGGTGTCCCAACACTAAGGGAAGAGTGTCATTGGAATTCTTCCCAAAATGACACCACACCACTACAGATGGATCTATGTCATATTTTTATTATGAAAACCCATGCACAAGTATTAGGAATGACGTTGATTTCTCCCACCGTATAACAGATGAGTGTAAAAGTTATAAACTTTGAAATTACTATTTGTGCTTATATTTAAATTTTGTTTTCTTTTACCCCTACACTTATAAATTATAGTGACATTGTAATTTTGTAAATGGTTCATATATAATGTACTTTTGTAACTGAATTGTGATTTATTAGATCATGAGATTAAGTTGAAACTATATGACTAAGAGAATAAATTTGGCTTTACATAGTGTTTTTGCATATAAATTTTCCTTTAGAATTGTAGATAACATGGGATGGTCTTGTGTGACTAAATAAGCGGTGATTTATTTGTCAATTCCATATATATAAAATGTGGATGACGCTATGTGTTCAACCCTATATTTGACCACCTTTCAAGGTGAAAGGGAGATGGAGGAACCATGTCACTTGAGTCGACAAAATGTAAAATAGACTGTGTGGATACAATGTTCATTAAGGGATAGAGCTTACTTGAGTTGAGTATATGATAGATTGCAAAAATTGAGAGAGTTGATAAGATGGAAAATATAATTATGTGTAGAGGATAGATGATATAAAGACAAAAACATACATACACAATTATATAGTGTGTGCAATATGTTGGAAAAGCATTAGCGCTTTCAATGGGATTCGTGACATAGAATAACCACCTCCCATGGATGAAATAAACACCTCCCTTAGATTCATTAACTCGAGATATTGTATAAGAGATTAATTCTTGCAAGTTTGGTCTAATGACAATCGTTTACAACAATTGGTATTAGAGCGAAAGGTAATATGTTCAAATCTCCTCGGTAACGCCGGTTTTTTTGGAAAAGCGTCAATGCTCCCCATGAGATTTGTGACATGGAATAACAACCTCCAGTGGTGGAATAACCATCTCCCTATATTCATTAACTCTAGAGATTATATTAAATTTAATGCCTACAAGTTTTGGTCTAACGACAATTTTTTCCAACATAGTATAACAAAGGATGTTGTGATGTAGTACAATTGAGAACCACGAAGACAACACAATAAACAAATGTAAAGTAAAGGAATGGGCATCAAGATATGAGTCAAATTGTAATAGGAGTATTAGTGGAGAGTGAGACTTTAATCAAAGTGAAACACATGATTTGTTACTAGAAAGAGTTAATATAAAAGTTAAAAGGGATATGTTTTTCATTTACAATCGAGTAGTTAAAAATTGTGCTTTGAGCCTAGATGGATGCCAAAAGTGAGAGTGTAGACACTAAAATTAGGTCACACTCCCTTTGGTCCCTCGACAAACAAGCACCCTTCATCACATTCACCTATGTGGCCCTCTTCACTCCACTAACATTAATTTAATTAATTAAATTAAATTAATTCATTATCCTCACTATATTTATTATTTAAATATAATTTAAATAATATCCACACATACACTTCACCTAGACACCTCACCAAGCCAAATCACCCTAAAAACCTATTCTTAGTAAGTTGCCATAACTAACTAAGACTTACCTAGACCCTAAAAATCAATACCTACATTCTCTCTAACCACATTCCCGCATGCTTACAAGAATCTCCCAGTCTAATCCGTGGGTTAACGACATGATATATGAGGAAATCAAGAGGATCTCCTAGTTTAGTAAACCTAGGAAATCCCACCTTGGCTAATGCGCCGGTTACCCTAACCATTATGGTTAAGTTTGGAACCGCCGTCGGTCCCCCTTTTAACCCCAAAACAACCTTATTCTCAAGGTTAGTAGAAGGTTGGAAAAGATTGGAAAATTTAGAAAAAATTAGCACATTCTAGAGAGATATCACATCTTTTGAGAGTGAATTCTAGTGAGAACATGCATGCAAGGAAGGAGATCAAGCATCTTTTCCTGCACAGCCATCCCAACAATGATCTAATCTAACCAAGCAAAGAGGAATGTACATGCAGCCCATGCAGAAGCTTTTCTTTAGTTGGTGATCACCTACAGCCTTCAAACCTCTCATCAACACCTCTATCCCTCACTTGCAGGCATCTAGGACCAGAATCCAAGTAAGTGAATGTTATACTTCTCTGGTTCATTCCATTTCATCATTTCATCATTATATTATCATCTTTTGTTTACCTAGCCACCCATTGACCTCCTCCAACACTCACCCTCCATATACCCATTAAAACCTCACCAAATCCTACCCAAATCACCCAATACCTCATCCCGACCAACCAAAGTCCTTTGTGTAATCACAAAGGAGACCTAAATCTCGTTTTATGGCATTCCCAGTTTTCCACAATAACCAGCACTAGTTACACCCAACCATTGTTGATCATCCTTAACCGACATCGGTCTTTGTATTTTCCCATACAACCCAGAACAGTGACCTATCCACCTAATTCCCTCTCACCCTCATTCACCTGTGATCTACCTGAGACCTCTGTCAGACCTGCAGAGACCTAGAACTAGTTACTTGACCTTTGGATCCTATTCTAACCTATCATGTTAGATTAGATCTATTTCTTATTGTGTTTTAAGTGAGATACCTAAATCATTTCAAATTACAATAGGATTTGCCTTATTTACCGCATTAAATTGTTTAAAACAATGGACTGACAGCCATCTAGGAAGTATCACACTTCTTAGATCTAACATACACTAGGAAGTTCATTGCATATATTGTTTAACTTTTTCTGGTGGTCTTGCTTTGCATTACAGGTAGTTCCTCCTAGCCAAAAGGAAGCTCTCACAATCAAATGTGGATTCAGAAGTCATACACACACAACAACCCATCAACCAAAATTTGAACAAGTATTTCTCCTATGCCCATTACCCTATCTATTTCATCAATACTTCGAAGAAATGATCTAGAATCAGTGAAACATTTTGGCATGCCGGTGGAACCCATCCATGGGGTTCCTTACATATTCATTCATTCCTAGGAAAGGTTGTGTGTTTGTTTCCCTTTTGACAAGCATATACATTAATTTTCTTCCTTGGTAACCCACCTTTTATTTCTATTTTCTTTAAAGGAAACTTTTCTTTTGGTGTAATTAAAAAGAACCATTTCTTCATGTTTTTTGCATTGTAGTGAAAGAGCATCCCTCTGCCTCTTCAACTTATTGTGTCATTCAACTTCACAATTCGATTTGGGCTTAAAAATAAGTGCATTGCATTCTGATTTATTGCATTATCTCACATTAATTGAGGGAAACCTATACGCTGGAAGTCATGACCAGTTGATGGTTGAAAAATGAATCGTAGAAAGCACATCTCTCTCTCTCTCTCCGAGTCTTGCCAAATTGCACAAATTCAAAACAAACACATATTCTTAAACAACATCTTTCCTGGGAATTCTCACAATGATCACGCTAATTTGAGGATTGAAGGTACTCTCACTCACTGCTCGTTGAGTCATACTTCAAAGTGAAGCCCACCCCACCATAACATACCTAAAACCTCACCTTTTAGATCTCCTTTTTGTAGGAAGCCATCCTCACCAAAAACTCTATTCACAGTTCACCTGTTAGTCCTTAAATAACCTAAGCTAAAAAACATTAATAGAAAAGGCACTCCTAGGATCACAATTTTCTTAGTGTTTCTACTTGGCTTCATGTTTTGAGGTAAGAGATCATGTTCTTCATTTTTCTTGTTCATCCTTGCATGCTCCTCATCACCGTTGGTGTATTCCGGCTTCACCTGAGTGTGCATGGACCATATTATCATCATTCTTAGAATTATGGGTCTGATTCCACATCAAATTTTAATTCACAACCACTATTCTTTCATCACTATTTCAATTTCATAGGAACCATCGTCAATTACCCTCTGACCATCATTGGTTATACCCAACGACGTCGGTTCCAGGTCCTTTTGTCAACTTACCCAAAAGGACATTTTATTTATTTTCTTCCACTTTTCACAGTCCCTGTCGCTACCATCATTCCCATTGACATTGTAAAACACCATCAGATTTGGCATACCTATAAGATTTTACCTTCTACCCTGGTTTTTCACTCACTGACCATTTTCTAGTGACCGGCAAGTAAAGGTTACCCTTGACGGGCGTCGATTTTCCTTAATCAGCATCGGTTATACTATTTCAATTTCCCACCACCATTTTGTACCTAATCCATTTTTTGCCTCGTATTCACTTGTTCCTACTATTTTCTATGTCATCTACAGAAAAGACCCTACAGTCAAGTATTGATTCACATGGTGTTGACCCGAAGACAAGCAAGTGCACTTGTGTTTCATGACAGTTGTCAACCACTCCCACCTAGTCCTTCACCACCTTCCATTTTATCACTAGCCATGGATCCCATCTAACCTATCACTATGCTACTGGAGATGACCAAAACCCTGCCGCCTCGAGATGCCTCGGGTCGGGTTGATATATGGCATGCCCGTATCTATCCCCGACTCTCGCTCCCACTCCTACATAAACCCCATCTAGCTTTGTACTACTTGCATCTACATTACCTCGAGTCATTTCACGCCTAGGTCCTATACCGCATTATGATTTGCTACATCCGCCACCTCCGTTACCCCCACCACATCCACCATACCTCGGTAACTAACCAAAACACAACCTCATCCACCCCTAATGTCTCACACATACCTGTAGCTACACTACCACCTCCCATGTCGGTGACCCCTACCCTTTTTAGAATGTGGTCCTTTCCATTCCACAATTTTTAACTCCCATTGCCACTAGGGTTACCACAACCCTTCCACTTACATATACATACTATCAATGACCTCCTGTTTCCTCCATTATTCACTCAGGATACGTACCCCCTATTTCATTGCCTTCTTCCCAATCAACCTATATGGCAGCACCATACACTTTAGTGCCACCCCCATTATATGCACAAAAGCAACCCTCTCATGCTACAGGAGGCACCTAATCATTGTAACCTACCAACAACCTAATCAAATTGATGTTGGACAAGATGTAGACATTAGAGGCATTAGTTTCCAGCTCCTGCAACACTCTCACCTACGATGAGATTTGCAACGAGCCCATCCACCCATCCATTCCTATCGCCCATACCCCGTGCATTGGGAAATGCCTAAATTCAATCGTTTCAATAGTAAAGAAGACCCGCAACAACATTTGCGGTTGTTTAAACATGGGTGTTATCTGATTTCTCATGATGATGCCTTGCTCTTGAGAACCTTTCCCATGTCTTTGACTGGACCTACATTAGATTGGTATAGTGGGTTACCTAGACACTCCATATTCTCATTCAATCAAGTAGCCCAAGACTTCTTAGATCATTTCTCTATCAATATTGTCAAGAAGGTTACCATGACTGACCTATACTCCACACATCAATATGAGGACGAATCTATGTAGATTTTGTCGCTCGCTGGCATAGCTTGATCAACCAACTCACCTTCCAACTGCCACAAACAAAACTCATCAAGATATTCACACGGGCTTGTGCCAGACATATCTCATCGACCTTATAGGTCCAAACCTTCCAAACATTTGATGAAGCATTCACTATGGCACGAAAGTTAGAGATTCGGGCCATCGAAGAGAAGAAAATCCAATTACACAATAAGAATTCGGCATTCAAGTCAAATGATACCTCTTCTTCTTCCAAACCACAAAACAATTATTCAAAAGATAAGGGCACCACTAATGTAGTGGTACTCAAGGCCAACCCAACTCATCTCATCAAATAAGGCTACCCCCTCATCTAATCTCTCACCCATCCAAAATTTTAAATTGCATTGAGAACACGGAAATACACCCCAATTGGGGAACCTTACTCTTATGTCTTAGAAAAGCTTATCAAAGTTGGAGCCATCACTCTTCCACCCATAAAAGCACATACTAGTTTTGACCCTTCTTACCCCATGCCCACATGGTATAAAGAACATGACTTCTGTAACTATCATCGGAGTAAAGGGTCATAGTAATGACAATCGCATCACTTTCAAAAATATTGTCAAGAAATTCTTGAGAAAGGTGAGTTAACCGTGGATAATCCTAATGCACATACTAACCAAAACCAACACATCTTCAAGAAACCATTTCCCAACCATGCCCATTTGTTTGATCAAACCCGTGAGACCTCAACTCATGATACCCATACCCGCGAGGTCCACACTATATTTAATGACATACTTGTCACCTCCCAATTACCCCATATTACTTCCATAGAGGAAATCCTTTCCGAAATCCTCCTCCCACATAAGAAACAACCTCCCCTGCTCTTGTTGTTGTAGACTCACAAAGCACCCTGGATGCAAATCAAAGCTTCTAGGTTGATGTTCGGGCATCCAGTGTGATTGCACAACATGGAATCTTTTTCTCCAAGCGTGGGACTTGTAAAGATGAGAAAAGATTCTCCGCAGAGAAGGCTGGTTCCTATTCCTCTGTTCGAGATGCACACAAAAATGCGAGAGGGTTTGCTAAAACCTAATCTAACTTGCCAAGGAGACGGGGTAAGGAAATGTATAGAATAAAACCTAAACTACAAAGGTGATGCACCGAGGAATGTTAGACACTCGCTTTTGCAAATTTAACACGAGACCACATAGATGTAATACAAACACCATGCAATGTAACGAAACTTGCAATAAGAGATCAAAATGACAAAGCAATGAATACATGAGAGGGTCAAGAGTCAATCACAACACATATATTATTGCTCACGAGTCGATAAAGATATCATTGCAAAGGGCAAGAGGCAAAAATACGGCATTACAACCCATATGGGAGGTTTGAAAGCTCCACAAATTCTCTACGCGAGGGGAATAAGGGAGGATGCAAAAAAAAATGTCCGCCCCTTAAAGGAGCTCCTCTTTAAAATATATATCAAGAAATGAGAGAGGGAAGAGAGAGGAAATCTAGAATCTACCCCAACCACTTCTTGGTAGCATTTAAAATCATCTCATTATTAAGGTAAGTGGCGGATCCTAGCAAAACAACGGCATTGTCTAACAGAGCGGCGAGTCATCTGGCCGCATTAAAGTTGGTTGTTGAAGCATTACTTCTATCTATCTACACGCGTCAGAGACATTTTCTTAATTTTCTCCCTCCAAACCGCACCAAAATGTGAAAGATCCTAATCATGTAGAGAATTTCAACATCTTTCCGTTGATATAAAGAATGTGCAAATCCAAGCTCGATCAAAAGATACGATGATCTCAAGATTTAGGGCACAAAAACAGTGAAAATGGATTTTTAAATTTCTTTTCTCGCGCTTTGCCATCTAGATGACACGTAGCGGGCTTTGGTTGCCCACCGAGCAATTCCCTCTCTCCACCTTTTCACTAAGGTTTTCTTGTGGGCCCCTTAAACTGGACACATGGCACTATTTCATGGTTCGGATCGGTGCTCAAAACTCACCCCTTTGAATTTTTGGACTTTCTTCCTTGGCGACATGTGTCATGCGTGATTTGTCATGTGCCTACCGGATTTTCATGTCCACCATGTCTTTTTGTCTCGGATGTCCCGGTGCTTTCATGACGTAATCCTACGATCCACTCGAAATGGGCTTCTCGCCTCTTTTCGCTTCGGTGACACGTGGCATGATCGATTGGCTTTCAGCTCCTTCGCCTATCCGCGCCCCGCGTGTCCCTTTGTCCCACTTGTCCTTGTGCTGAAGTTTCTGATTTTCACCGAAACCCAGGTGGTTCGCGTCCTTCACGTCCATTTGTCCCACTTGCTCCCAGAAAGGACTTTGGACAAATTTTCTTTCTTTCGGCCGATTTGGGCATTTCGCGTCTATTTGTCCCATGTCCATTTTCTATCTAGGCCACACCGGAGGCTTTTCGGCCGATCCACGCCTTCCACACATAATTGTTCCAACTATCCCAAAGGTGGCCTTGAGTAGGACTTAGCCAATTTTACGATTTTCTCTTGAATCAATCTACTTGCTTGAAATAAAAACTCGATGCATGTTATCAAATTAACTCTGGGGGGTGAAATTTGGATAACAATTTGGTGAATTTTTGGGGTCACCTGCCTGCTAGGTAGAAGATCAGTGGCCTTTTAGCGATCCATTGGGCATGGAGTCATAAGAAATAACTGAAATGAGCCTGATGCTGCAACTCCCTCTACAAGAGCACCCGAATCCTGTTTAAAAAACTCAATCTAGGAGCGACAAAACCTGTGCAAAGCACTTAGGGAAATTGAAACCTAACTACAACAAGACAATGTGCATACGCACTTAGAGGAATTGAAATCTAGGCTAATATTTACAAGGGTGAACCTTTTATTTTCAGTAGCAATGTTTGAGATAGATTCCATTTACTGGAATCTGCAGTTCTTCACCGTCTAATGAGGCCAATTGGAAAGCATTGTTGCTCTTGCACTTCGTGACCATGTATGGGCCACTCCAAATGGCATCAAATTTTGAATGCTTTCCCGGTTTGCTCGTCCACATCCCATTTCAACACTAGATCTCCAACTTGAAAAGATCTATCTTTGGCCTTCCTATCAAAGGTCTTCTTGATCAAAGCTTGATCCTTTTCCATTTCTTGGGATGCCCGATTCTCGATCTCTTATACTCCATCAACTCGCATACCTCACCTCCATGGGCTCAAATTCAAGTAACTCCAGCTGCTTTATGAGTTCTAATGTTGGCAACTCAAGTGACATGGGCAAGATTGCCTCTCTTCCATAGACAAGCCTAAATGGAGAGTTACCGTGGATCTTTTGGGAGTGATCCTATGCCCCATAAGGCTGATTTCACTTGGTATGCCAAGACCTTTGATTCTCATCAAGAGTTCTCCTAATGATTCTTAGCAAATTTTGTTCATGGAATCTACTGTCCATTACCCCGTGGGTAATAATTGGAAGAGGTGCTCAAGTAGATTCCATTCTTGAAAGCCCATTCTCGTAATCTTGGAACCTACGAATGCCAATGCATTTATCGATATGATAGTGGCAGCACACCAAACCTCGGTCACTATTCCTTCATAAAATTCTAGTATATTAGACTCATTTTCCTCTTTGAGTGCTACTACTTGATCCACTTGGTGAAGTAGTGCGTTGCCGTGAGAATCCACTTGTGGCCTTGGCTCGAGTTTGGGTTAATGACCCGATGAAGTCCAATCCCCATTGCGAAATGGTTGGTCAACCAAGATTGGGTGTAATGGAAGCGCCGCTAGTCTTTCTTTGCCTGTGAAGAGTGCACATTTCTTACACTTTATTATCCATGTATAGCAGTCATTGAACACCGTGGGCCAATAATACCCCCGCCTTTATTATCTTGAGAGATGTTACTCGTAGGGCAAAATGTCCTCCGTAATCTCCATCGCGAAAATCTCGTAACACCGTCTCAATTTGACCGGTCACCCCCAATGCACCTCAATAAACCCCATTGATGTCTTTCTTAAACAAAACACCATCAACAAGCACATATGGAATGGCTTGTGAATCAAGTATCTCCTCTTTACTTTGCTCATTTCCGAGGGCATAGTCCTGTCTGTAGGAAGTGTATCATATTCGAGTCCAACAAGGGGTAGGAACATCATCATTTTCATGTTCTTGGCCATCCTGTGCAGTACCAAGACAGCCTTTTTCATCACCTCGCTTCAACCTCGTTGACTCAAGGCTAGCTGTTCACATAGTCCCTTTCCACGTACTAGTTTGGTGATGTTGATCTCGATGTCATATTCCATGACACGAGTTATCCACCCCGCACGCTTCTCATTTAGATCCTTGTCTAGAAGGAAGTCCTTGACTCTCGCATGAGAGACCAATAATTGGATCTTGTTGTTTGGACTAGGTGCTTGAATTTCTGTAAACTCCGATCACCGAGAGTACATGCTTTTCAATGAAAGAGTATCTAGTTTCGTATTCCTCAAGCCTTGGTGAAGAAAGCAACTGGTTTTTCTAATCCTTCTTTGTTTTGTTGTGCGAGATTGCAGAAATTGTGTCTCCACCACCAAGGCATATAGCACGAAGTCCTGGAGAAGTCTGGATTGATGAGAGTTGGGGCTTGAGATATAGCCTCTTTTATTGCCTCAAAACTTGCCTTGCCTTCGATGTCCACTTAAATGCAATGCTCTTCTTTAACATCAGCGTTATTGGCTTTACGAGAGCTACAAAGTTTGGAACATACCGTGGACAAAATTGATTCTTCCCAAGAAGCTTTGAAGAGCCTTCTTGTGACTTGGCAATGGCAATGCTTGAATTGCTTCAACCCATTCTCGGGTCAATCGTCAACCTTCCTTTGAAACAATATGGCCTAGAAGTTTTCACTCGTGAGCCAAGAATATGCACTTTTGGGATTCAATGATACCCCAAATCTTCTACATCTCTCGAAATACTTGCCTCAAATGACAGAGGTGATCCACTACATTTTTGAGAATACAAAGTGATGTCGCCAAGATATATCGTAACTATTTTGTTGATCAACCCCTTAAATGCCATATCCATTGCCCTTTGGAAGGTGGCTCCAGCATTTGATAGTCCAAATGGCATCTTCTTGTAGGCATAGGTCCCCCATTTGGTGGTGAAAGCCGTCTTGAATTGGTCATCTTCTTTCACCATCACCTGATTATACCCTGAGTAGCCATCTAGGAGAGAGAATCTCTCTGAACCAGATACTACTTGCAATATTTGTTCCATTGAAGGAAGCGGGTAATGATCTTTGAGAGATGCCCTATTGAGGTCTCGAAAGTCCACACACAACTTGATTTCTCCGCTTCTTCTTCCCCGACACGGCCGGAACAAGTTAGCAACCCAGCTTGAGTGCTTGATCGGGAATATAATGCTTGCCTCTATTAGCTTATTTAGCTCTTTCTTCATTAGAGGCTCAATGTGAGGGTTAACAGGTCTCTGCTTCTACCTAATGGGCTTAGCATCTGGATCCAATTCTATGGTATGTTGTGCCAAATTCGGGTTGAATCCTCTCAAGTCTTCATAGCTCCAAGCGAAGACATCCTGGAAATTCTTCGCAAAGTCAGTATGAAATCTGATTTCTCTGCCAAGTGGCCACTTTACCAATTTGAAGTGTTTTGCCTTCCCCAACCAGAATTGGCTCTAAATCTTCTCTCTTGACCTGTATGTTAGCCTTTTCCTTACGGAATTGGTCGTTAGGGTTGAAGATAGACTCCAACGTTACTAAGCCTTTGGGAAGCTTGTTCATCCGTAGCTGCACTACTTGATCCCCATACTGCTGCTCTAGTCTGTCCTGATTCCTAGCTGAGAATTCAGCTTCTTCTTGTAAAAATTAACGATCGTTGATCGTTTTCAAACACCTGCAAGCTGGTGTTATTATCTGGAACTGCTGGCCTCACAATCACATGGATATATGGCTGTGTTTTTTCCCTTTTGATGTTGTCAACCACATCAAACATTGCTCCAACTGCTGCGAGCCTATCCACGACTTCATTTTTTTTCTTCCTGGGTATGGACACAATGTTGAAAGCTTCAAAATCCTCAATGAGGTCCCATACCCTATTCTTGTAGCTCCTCAGCAAGTCGTTCTTCGTAGCATGTTGTCCTCTAACTTGGTTGACGATTAGCTTGCTATCCCAAACACCTGCAAGTTATTTATGCCCCTTTTCCTAGCCCAATGAAGTCCATGAATCAAGGCCTCATATTCAGCTGTGTTGTTTGAACAAGAAAACTGGAAACGAAAAGCTGAATAATATTTGATGCCTTGAGGTGAAACAAGCATGGCTCCACCTCCCGCACCTTGCCTACCTTGATCCATAAAAAACAACCGCCATACCTCATTGTCATCATTATGGCTTGGCTTGGTGATGCTAGGAACAGGTTGATTTTCTTCGTGTATACAATAGACTCCCAGCTCAGATTCTTCTACTTCTTGATAGGGATCAAAAGCATGTATCTTGTTTGCCCATTCATCGAGAGTTAGGTCCGGGATACTTCCAACCTTGGTGTCAACCTCACCAGTACTAGGGTGATCTTCTTGATCAAATGCTGAGCAATTGGCATTAATCTGACTAGGAGTGTAAGGCTCAATATGGAAGTTTGCAATAGGTTCAGACCTAATTGTAGCCTTAGTTCCATACCTTGTTCTAAACAAAGACATGTGAGACCAATTAGCGACAAATACCCCCAATCTTGCTGTCAGAAGTCCTCGACAAGCAAAGGGTAAAGAGTGGTGGAAGGTCTATGATTGATATATCTTGTAAGACAACAACATTTGGACATGCATGCAAGGTAAGACTCAAGTTTTTAATCACTCCAATCTGCTATTGCTGTCCCATCCAACCGCACTACCCTTTAGATATTACTTCATATTGGAGACCCGGTGATCAGCTATTTACTTGGGCATCATTGAGCTACTTGCCTCGGAATCAATCATGCAATTGTGTACTAGTTTATTCCCAATGATTAATGAAACATAAAAAGGAGGGGGCTTCAACATTTTACCTTGTTGTGCTCCATGACTTCCTTCAGTGCAAGAGCATTTGTAAGCACTTTGTCTTGCATCTCGAACCCGCTGATTTGAAGTTGACCAGCCTCCTTCATGGTAGCTTGCAGCAGAGATCTCTTTGGCTTGGGATGGATAGGGATTCCACATTGATATATCGACGTTAGTCTTCTTCATCTGCTCAATGATATCGAACAAGGATGAAGTATCCTTTGTTGTCCCTTGGTTTGTACACTTCGCCTTTGTACGTGGGCAAGCGGCTTGGTGGCATTTGAGTTGCCTAGGGGCTGTTCTTGGCTGTCCTGTGCACTTGAAATCGGACTTTGCTTGCCAATCATTTGTGGAGCCGTGGAAGGTTGTGGATTGGTGGGGCTAATGGTACATTCTTCACCCAAATTTCTCCTCTTTGACCTTGTGTTGTTGTAACACCTTGAGAAACTACTTGATTCATGCCACGTAAATCTTGCTTGCCGGTTCACCAACATGGTGTCATTTGGGGCTGATTCTTTGTTGGAATGTTTTTGTTGTTGACTATTTCCTTGATCTTGCCCTCACCCTCCACACAGTAGTTGTCACCATCAGTGCTTGATTGAGAGCACCATTGAAACACATGGATTGGTTATGAGGCTCGTTGCATGGAAAGCACCAGTCATATTCCTGAGCAATGTTGTTATGTGTTGGCACTAATGCCTTAGAGGCAGATATAACATTTGGATTATAGGGCTGGAATGGTCTATTAGAGGGAGGCCTTGTTTGATTCACATTTGCAACTGGATTAGGTGGTCTTTGTGGTTGGTATGGCTGCCTATTAGGCTGAGCTTGAGGTTGATAAGAAGGTCTGAAACCTTGGGCTTGCTGCCTCTTGAGAGTAACCAGCTCATTGCCTAGGTTTTGCAACTGTTTCATGACCTCCTGGAGTTCATTTGAAGCACTAGAGGATGAAGTAGAAGTTTCACTTGAACTTTGGTTTCTAGGGGTGGGAACAGGAGCCAAAGTGGGTGCTTGACTAGTGCTTGGATTTTCTAAGTTTGGATACAAGGGCATGGGAGGCCAGGAGCCAATTTACTAGCTTGAATAAGATAGTTTTTGGTCAGTAATGGAAATGCTATAAGCCATAGGGATTGTTGTGCCTCCCATGGACTGAATTAACATAGAAATATCATAATTCAAAGCTTTAAGGTAATATAGAAAAGCACCTTCGTCGCATGGCTTCGTGCCACTGGGAATCCTATCCCAAGACCTTTGAAATCTGAAGTTGAAGTCACCACCGCTCATTAGGGGCTCTCTTGATAGTTGTCACTGCTCCAAAAGAGACAAGTTGTCTCCCTTCTCTCCAAATTACTCATGAAGTGCAATACACATGACTGATTCTAGTTTGTGATAGAACCGGCTCCAAGGTTCCTAAACCATTGTAATGCTTTTCCCTTGAAGGAAGATGTAACTTGTGATGTACCACTTGCATTTCATTGATTTCATGGATTACGCAAAGGTTAGCAATATCTTTAACATGATCACCTGGAGTAGTCCGATTTTCTCCAGTGAAGTAGGGGATGTTCTTTAAGGCTGCGCAATAGGAACTGGATGTTGTGCGTTGAGAGCAAGTAAGTGCTACTGTGAAGTTGACGTAGGGATTGTTATAAGCCATTCTAATCGATCTTAAAACCCTTGTATACTAAATGAAAGACCTGTCAAGTGGAGGAGTTGAGAGAGATCTATTTGGTGGAGATGGAGACCTTTGAATCCTTCTTCCTCTTTGCCTTCTTCTTGGAGATAACTACAGGTATTCAAACAACACTTCTTCTTCTCCAACTCTTGACCTTGTGGTGATTCTTCTCATGAGTTTTTAGGCCTGCACTGCTGAAACCAGTTGATTCTTCCCCTTGGAGTCACCAGATATGCAGATAATAGCTCTTATAAGCAAGAAAACTGCAGCAGATGCATATCAACTTTGCTGCAATAAAAATGAGACCTCTAGTCTCCCACCCGGTGTGCCAAAATCTATTGTGTAGACTCACAAAGACCTACTGGATGCAAATTAGGCATCTAGGTTGATGTTCGGAGCATCCAGCAGTGTGATTGCACAACATGGAATATTTTTCTCCAAGCGTGGGACTTGTAAAGATGAGAAAAGATTCTCCAGAGAAGGCTGGTTCCTATTCCTTTGTTCAGATGCACACAAAAATGCAGAGGGTTTGCTAAAACCTAATCTAACTTGCCAAGGAGACAGGTAAGGAAATGTATAGAATAAAACCTAAACTACAAAGGTGATGCACCGAGGAATGTTAGACACTCGTTTTGTAAATTTAACACAGACCACATAGATGCAATACAAACACCATGCACAAAAACTAAACTGCAATAAGAGATCAAAATGACAACAATGAATACATGAGAGGGTCGAGAGTCAATCACAACACATATATTATTGCTCAAGAGTCGATACAGTACATTGCAGTGGCCAAGAGGCAAAAAGACTGGCATTACAACCCATATGGGAGGTTTGAAAGCTCCACAAATTCTCTGGCAAGCGAGGGAATAAGGGAGGATGCAAAAAAAAAATGTCCGACCCCTTAAAGGAGCTCTCTTTACAATATATATCAAGAAATGAGAGAGGGAAGAGAGAGGAAATCCAGAATCTGCCCCAACCACTTCTTGGTAGCATTTAAAATCATCTCATTATGATAGAAGCGGCGGATCCTAGCAAAACGGGCGGGCTATCTAACAGAGCGATGAGCACTGCATCGCTACATTAAAGTTGGTTGTTGAAGCATTACTTCTATCTATCACCACGCGTCGAGATGTTTTCTTAATTTTCTCCTCCAAACTACACCAAAATGTGAAAGATCCCGAGAATCATGTAGAGAATTTCAATGACTTTCCGTTGATATAAAGAATGTGAAAATCCCAGCTCTGGATCGAAAGATACGATGATCTCAAGATTTAGGGCACAAAACAGTGAAAATAGATTTTTAAATTTCTTTTCCCACACGCCATTCTGGACGACACGTGGCACGCCCCGGTTCACCGAGTAATTCCTCTCTCCACCTTTTCATGGGCTTTCCTTTTTCTTGTGGGCCCCTTAAACTTGGACACGTGGCACTATTTCATTGGTTTGGATTAGTGCTCAAAACTCACCCTTTGAATTTTTGGACTTTCTTAGTTGGCGACACGTGTCATGTCATGTGATTTGTCCATGGGCCGCGCTGATTTTCGCATCCACCACATCTTTTTGTCCGGATGTCCGGGCTTGCCTCGGGACAAATCCTCCGATCTACCCGAAATGGGCTTCCGCCCCTTTTCTCGCCGGTGACACGTGGCGTGATCTAATTGGCTTTCGGCTCCTTCGGCTATCCACGCCCCGCGTGTCCCTTTGTCCCACTTGTCCTTGTGCCGAAGTTTCTGTTTCGCCGAACCGGCCGGTTCACGTCTTCGCTTCGTCATCCATTTGTCCCACTTGCTTCTCTATTTCGGCGAACCGGCCGCAGTAAAGTCCTCTCCGCGACTTTGGACAAATTTTCTTTCTTTCGGCCGATTCAAGCATTTCACGTCTATTTGTCCCTGATGTCGCTTTTACGCTCTGGGCCCCGGAGGATTTTTGGCTGATCCGCGCCTTCCGTGTATAATTGTTCCAACCGTCCCAAAGGTGGCCTTGAGTAGGACTTATCCAATTTTACGATTTTCTCCGAATCAATCTACTTGCTTGGAACTAAAAACTCGATGCATGTTATCAAATTAACTCGGGGGTGAAATTTAGATAACAATTCCTTCACCCATGAGGAACATCTTTCATCTCCTTCATCAGCTAAATTGAGGAGTCTTTACTAACATCGAGACCATCTCACCCCTTGCTTCTCCACTTAGAGAAATTTTATTAATATTTCTCCTCTAATATGAGAGCACCCATTACCTCCTCCATCCACATGTAGGAGCACCTATCCATTCCACCACTTACGAGGAGCTTCCATCACCTTCTACACCTACCATATACCTAGTGCAGATACCTTTTCCTCTTGGTGAGCATTCTCCATTCGCTACCCAAAATCTTGATAAAGACCTACTTTCAGCTCTCTTAACCACTAAGCTAAAGCTATCCAATTTCCCGTATCTAAGACACATTTTATGGGGACCCCATTAGGTCAACATAAAATCCATGATATATAGAAATGCCATTCTCATGTTTGGCCGATCACTTAGATTATGTGGATAGAGCCTTACTATGGGGACACCTTTTGCTTCCTATCTCAACGCAGATGCAGAGGTCACTTACTGATACCTCCACTATCTACCCAAAAATATTTCTAAGTGGGACCAATTAAACCAAACATTAACCACCTCTATCACAACTCCTTCCATGACACCTGTCATAGCTCAAACCACATCCTTACCCATAGTCCAATCTATATCTAAACCCAAACCCACACCTATGACATCATCCTCAAATATAACCTATTACCACTTTAGGGGTCAATTATTTTTATGTTACTCATCCACCTATCAATTTGGATTTAGCTACATCATCCAAAGACAACACCACACCTACTCGACACCCAAAATAGAAGCGCCACACCCAAATATAGGCTCATAATTCGGTTGAGAAAATCACACCAGGCACTATCCCAGTGTATTGTGTCTTAGGATCTCAACTCTACCAACATGGTCAAGAAACCTCCATCCACCAATAAACCAAAAACACAACAACCCGTTCCTTCCTCACAAACCTCTAACCTACCCAAACACCCAAAATGACTTACACCCACACATGAAGCATCTTTACCACCCATATCTCTAATACCCTCAATTATTGATTCACTACCCACTATACTTTAGTCGCTAAAGAGTTTACCCTCTCTCACATTACATGACCCACGTCATCTACCTTCACAACACTCCCATTATCCCAATGGGTAACTTTCCTCTTCCCCATTCTACTTTTCCTTTTATACCTCGTTTGGACACCCATATTTCCTTTACCCAAGAAGGTGTAATCCAAAAACCAAATTCCACTACCCCACAATAAGGTAGTCAAACAACCATACACCCTCCACTAGCTCACCTACTATACCCCTACCTAAATTCAAACACTTCTAACACCCATTTTTACCAGCACCCAAACCCATAGCTTGACCCACTCCCCCTCTTCTAAAATCCGTTCTTTAACAATCAACGAAACCTACATCCAAACCCACGCTCACTTCCTATTTTGATCTACTAATAGGGGTCTTATAACAAAATTTTAACCAACCTCCTCGAGACTTGTCATCACATTACCACCACTTAGGCCTTATGACCCCCTCAAACCCAAGCCAAAAGGGTTTGATGATACTAAAATTTGTGCCTACCATCATGTGTCAGGGCATGATGTGGAAAATTCAAGGCCTTGAAAACCGTTCTTATCCAACAAGTGTCCCCTAGAAGCCAACTTTGATGATGACAACCTTCTCGACGAGGATCCTACTTCACCAACACCCATTCCCACACTTCCCACTCAACAACCACAACCTCCACCCTCACAACTCCTAGAGCCACCCCCAAGATTTGAAATTAACATGGTTCACATTAGAGAACTTTCCACACCACCACCCAAATGTCGTTGTGCCCAACTCACCTCTTAGGTTTTTCTTTTCCTCCGGTAGGTTTTTTCATGTCGTGTAGTTATACTAATCACCCTACACTTCTCTATTTTCCAACTCCCCTCTGTGATCAACATCATTCATGTAACAACACGTGCTTAGAAGGATAAGGGTAAAGAAAAGGAAATTGAACCACCAACCAATCCTATACCCAACATACCATCTACACCCATACCTAAAATCACTATCCACGGCCCCACGTACCCCATTTATAATGGTGTCACACATCATACCATGCTCAGAAAAAAATTACACTAGTCTCCCTAAATTTCCCTATATGACCTCATCCAAACCTCAAAATCCCATCATCAAACTCTCATGGAGGTTCTTCAATCTATTGAGGTTTTATAAAATGACCATACATTGAGCCTCCATTATTACACCCCATCATGTAGCCTCTCTCACCAAATTACCGCCTTCATCTTCACCCCACCCTATTCACCAAGTGGCCTCCTTAGCTTCTTAGAGGAAGAGATCACACTACACCAAAATGATGATCTGATTGGAAGTCATTTCTCTCTTCATCTATAAATGTCCACATGATGACACAAAGAAGTATGCAAATGTGATGATTAATGGGGTGCTAACATTAACATCATTTCATCCCATGCATTCACTCAAATGCGCATACCTTGATTACATGCATAAACATCAGGGTCATGTTGTGTTCATTCAATGACGCAATTTACCACCTCTACACTAGGAACCTGTCATCCTCCACATTCATTGGGCCCCCACACTATTAAACAATTGTTTATGTTTTGGAAGGGGAATTCTAATATAACCTGTTGCTTGAGTAGACCCTAGATTCGAGTCATGGTTACTCTCTACTATCCACTCGCATAGTTTTGTAAAGTTTGAACACGAAGGACACACCTATACCATTCCATTTGACCCATCACCTTTTAAAACATGAAACATGGTTTATAACCAATGATGTGCTCATACCTATTAAGCCAGACTACCTCACTCAAATACATTCATCTTCTTCACCTACACTTTCACTTACAATGTTATAACCATTGCTTCTACCGCACATACCTCCTCCATTCCTAGGCATGCAATAACCTCCACGACTAAGCCAAGCTTCCCAACCGTTAAGTCCACCTCCATATGGACCTTCGACACATCATCCATTCCAGTACTACCTACATACAACCACCGATCCTTTGGAAGGTGTTTTCAATGCCTCACTTTGGGGGAGTACAACTTATATAGTATATCCAATGTTTAACACATTCCTTACTCCACAAGAGTATGGAAGCCTTAAACACCTCAGCTACAATCTATGCATAAGGAGAATGCATCCTTTATGGTCCTCCTCATCTCCATATCAATCTCACCTATGGGGGACTTGACAGCTACCACTTACACATGTAAACCTGCACAAACTTTAAGTTTTTTTTGACTACCAATCACTTAAGAATTGCCCTTTCACCCACACCTTTGACTGATGTGCATGGAAGGGTTTTATTTATTTAATGAGCAAGGCCTCCATACCATTATTCCATGTACCAGTTTGCCAAACATAATGACCATAGTGGTATTGGCAAATCCTGAACCACCTACCAAACAATTTCCCGCATTGAACTCATTAAGGACACTAGCTCTTCTCTACCTTCTTCACCCCCCACCTTCATTACCACCCTCACCAATAGATTTGATGGAAACCGAATCTATCCCTTCTAACTTTTTTTTTCATAAAACCATTTCTTGGGGCCTATGACTTATCAATGTGAGGGCGAGGCCCCTTCCACTCTTCCCTGCGCGATCCTAAAATGATCATGATGATACACCTTTAATTAACATTGTTCAATGTCAAGATGATGAATCTATACTCACCTTTGTCTAAGACTAGATATTCATCATTCATTACCATTTGAGACGAAACATGGTGTTAATGAAGACTATCGAGATCAAAATTCATACTGTTGTGATTGACCCACACATCCAAAGATCTGGACAATATTTAGACTACTTAGAAGCCATCACTTATTTTCTAAGATCATCAACCACGCTTTCAATTGGTCTTATGATCATGAAATTCCCAAGATTGACCCCACCATAGTGGTCCATAATATCGTAACCGCTCCCGATGCCAAACCTATCAAATAAAAGCTGAGAAAATGCACCCTCGCATTGCTCTCTTGTCAAAGAAGAACTTCATCACATTCTTTCGTGTCCTTCATCTTACCCATTGATTATCCTTGTTGGATTTCTAACATTGTCCTCATTACTAAAGAAACAGTGGGACTCGCATTTGCATGGAATTCTCGTGACCTCAACTTAGCCTCGCCTGAAAGAGGACTTTCCTTGCTTGGTATTAATCAATCTGGTTGACCTCACCGTTGGTCATGAGATGATATCGCTCATGGATGGCTTCTCGAGTTATAACCAAATTTTTGCTTTACCCTAGAAGATCAACACAAGACCTGCATTCATCACCCTTGGGGACCTTCGCTACCGAGTCATGCCTTTGACCTTAAAAACACTAGTGCCACATATCAGCGTGGCTTTATGACTTATATCTTCCATGATATTATGCATCACGTATTGGAAGATTATGTGGATGATCTTTGGCCAAATCTAAACGTTTCTCTAAGCACCTTTACGCCCTCAAAACCATATTTGACCACCTCATTAAATATTGTGTCTGCCTTCAGCCTAAGAAGTGCATCTCTCGCAGTTCTCTCAGGAAAGCTCTTGGGATTTATTATTTCCATCCATGGTATAGAATTTGACCCTACTAAAGTCAAGGCCATCCTCAAAATCCCTCCACCTATTAAAATTCACCAACTCCGTATCCTAAGGTAGATTTTAGTCCATTCGCCATTTCATTTCACAATTATCTGATTGGTGCCAACCATTTCATCATCTACTCAAGAAGGATGTATCCTTTAAATGGGATGATGACTGTCACAAAGCTTTTGAGGCCCTCAAACAATACCTTCTGCAACCACCTATACTCATTCCACCTAAAGACGATCAACCTTTTTACCTATACATATCCACTATTGATCATTCCTCGGGAGCCATGCTCACTCATCGTAATGAACAACATAGGAGCAGGTGGTTTATTACGTAAGTTGTACTCTTTTGGACTATGAAACCCAATACACCCATCCCAAAAAATATTCTTAGCCTTACTTTTTTGCCACCAAACTTTGTCATTACCTACTCAAACACAAAACCTATGTTGTGACCAACACCGACCCCTTACACTTCATGTATGCCAAACTTTATCAAAATCAGCGTGCCGCACGATGGCTTATGATTTTAGCTGATCTTGAACTTGAATTAATTCATCAAAAGTCCATCAATGGCCAAGCTATCACTGACCAATTGGCTGACACACCTATTTTTGGGGATCAACCCTCTAATTTTGACTTTTCAAATGAATCGATTACTACCCTTTCCTGACGAACCCTCTTACCAAATGAAACTCTTCTTCGATGTTTCCAAGTGTCGGCATACGGGGGTGGGACTAGTATTATCCTCATTCCTCTTGAGGGTGAACCCATGCCTTTTTCTTTCAAATTAGATTTTGAATGTACCAACAATATTGCCAAATACAAAGCACTCATACTAGGTCTCTGAGCCACCTATGCCCTAGATGTCAAATCAATCAACATCTTTAGTGATTCTCAATTGGTCGTAAACCAAGTCAATGATCTATACCAATGTCATAACAAGATACTTCAAAAATATAAACATCATGTAGACATACTTTTGACCACCTTTGATCATTACACCCTTTAAACCATCCCATGTTTAACCAACAAGTTTGTAGATACCATGGCCTGCTTAGCTTCCCAAATACCGCTTCACCGCCAATTCTAAAATCTTTGTCACCATACAATGAATCCAATCAACTTCTTATTTACCTCACGATGTTTACTTGATTGAACTGCATTACCCCTAACCTAAGTGACTTTTGGTATAAACAATACTCGACTACCTTTCTCTCTCCATTTTACCTCCCGATCTCACCATAATGGACAACACACCTTACTTAAAAAGGTCTCTCGTTATGTTATTCTAGGGGGCCTCTCTTTAAGCATGACTTTTATGGTATTATCTTACGATGCCTCACAAGTTCTGAAATTCCTTATACCATTAAGGAAGTTCATGATGGCATATGTGGAGGTCACTTCGATTGGCCTTCATTGCTACTAAGCATATTCTTTACTCCGGGCTATTATCCGACCCTTAACCATGATTGTTCATAACTACATCAAACATTGTGTAAAATGCCAATAACATTCCAATCTTCATCATACACCCAATATGCCTTACAGTCACTCGTGACCTTTGGCCCTTCTCTCAATGGGGTTTGGATCTTGTTGGAGAAATCAATCCTAATTCTTCCCAATGCCATTAATGGATCATCACTACTACCGAATACTATACAAAATGGGTGGAAGACATACCACTCATTTCCACAAAATCGAGAAGATATGTGAGTTCATTTAACCAACAACTCATTTGTCACTTTGGTGTTCCTCATCGCCTCATCATTGATAATGGAAAACAATTCAAAAACAAAACATTGCAAAAAATTTATGATGCCTTCGACATTGAGCTTAGTTTCTCATCACCTTATTACCCACAAACCAATGGCCAATCCAAATCTACTAACAAAACCCTCAAAAATATTCTCATGAAAGTGGTTAATGATCTTTGGGAAGGATTGGCATACGCACATTCCTTTTGCCCTGTGGGCATACCACACTAGTATTCACACTTCCACTATGGCCACACCCTTTTCTATGGTCTATGGTACAGAAGAAGTCCTACCTCTCAAAGTCCAGATTCCCTCACTTCACATTTCTCTCCATGACATGCTCAATGATGATGACTTTCATTAAGACCATTTAACACAACTAGAGTTATTAGATGAACATCATCTTAATGCTCTAGATCACCTTCAAGTTTACCAAAATGTATCAAACATGCCTACGAAAAACATGTCCATGAATGAACCTTCCAAGTCGGTGACCTTGTCCTAAAAGAAAATCAACACGTAACCAAAGAAGAAAAAAGTAAACAGGGAAAATTTTCTCCTAATTGGCTTGGACCATACATCGTGACTCATACCTATGGATCAGGTGCTTACCATTTATCATCACTCGATGGTAAACCCAAACCTGAGACCCTTAACACCTTGCATCTTTGACCATTCTATTGTTGATTTGTAGTCCTCCCTCACCTTTTATCTCTTTCCATGCTTTTCTCTTGAGCACTATTCACTTCATACACCTCACTAAAAATTAAAAAGAATCATGTGAGTACCCGTCACTTGTTATCTTCTCTTGAATATGTGGACCATGGCACTACACAATGCATGATTCTCATGGATACTTTTCATCTACCTTTAGATGAGATCCCATGGTCATTTCACCTTGCCTTTTGAACAAGAGTCTTATTCTCCACCTTGGTCTTGTCCATGACTTCGAGACCTCACATGGGACCAAACTCCTTATGTCAAACTTCTACTAAAAAGATGATGACTCCATCAAAAGGACATCTTCCTCTCAAAAATTTTTGTTATAAATAGAATACTCCCTAGAAGGAAAGCTACGTAAAGCTCTTAAAAAATGAGAGCAACTGAAGCTTCCCACATCGATCAACTTCATGAAGACCTCAAGGAGTTAAATTTTATTCATCCCATATAGAATTCCAAGCATCGATCATCCTATCTTAACTATAAGTAAAAAACACTCAACCTTTTGTCATGGACTTGCCCATTGTGATCTAGGTTCTCTTGCTCAAAATGCATGCTACCTATACCATATGAAAAATTACCCACTTTTCACCCTTCAAACCATGCCCACTCTCATTTCCTACTGCCTCAAGGGACTTCTTGGAACTTAGACATTTGGTGATCATGTGACTACTTTTCACCATAGAATATTCCATCATGCAATGTCTTTAGGGTCTTACGTTCATCACCTCCACCAAGGTATGATCTACTCGGTATGATCCTACCCAATCAGGTGGCTTTATTGCCCCCTCTTATCTTTTAACCATCTTTGTTTACATTTTTGATTACCTTATACAGGACTTGGTCTCCATGCTTACTTTTGGGATAACTTCTTATTTCACCACAATCACCCTCACCTACATCATTTTACCTATAATCTACCCACACCTAACAAACCTAAACCCACAACATGCCCAAAAAATTGCCAACTCATTTTCATACCTCCTCATATTCTTCTCTAGCTTATGGGAGAACTACATCGGCCTGAGGCCCCTTTTCACCGGGACTATATAGGCAAAGCACTCGAGGGCATGGGGCCCTTGGAGGTTATCTCGGCCATCCTCTACCCTAAATAATTCATCTTCCATATACCTCACATTACATCACACCTAACTTTGTTTCCCTTTTATACCCAAAATTGGAAATTAAACCACATACATAACAAGTTGTTTCATATTTTAAACATTATTACAATATACATTTCTTACGCCTACCATTTCTCTATCATCACTATGCATATATTATACCACATCTCACATATGACCCATATTATCATTCATTGCATAAAATAATGAATCACCACTTCACCTAATTTTGACTCAACCATGCCTAAACAAACCTAACTCAACCATGCCTAACAAACCTGACTCGATCCATGCCTATAACCTGACTCAATCCATGCCTATAACCTGACTCAATCCATGCCTCTCACTTGAATCAACCATGCCTAAAAACCGAATCAACCATGCCTAAAAACCTAACTTGATCCATTACCTATAACCTAACTCAATCCATGCCTATCACTTGACTCAACCATACCTAAACCGACCTGACTCGATCCATGCCTAAATTCAACCGAATTGATTCATGCCTATACCAACCCGAATCCATCATGCCTAACTCACCTAATTTCCATCCATATCAACACAAAAATTCATATCTCATAAACACATCAACAAATCAAATCATAGCATGTATCTCATCATATAAATCAATGTGTATCTCAAATATACATGGCTATCTCATCATGTCCATCATCTCAAAATCATCGGCATGCAGGCTGATATACAATACAAAATTTCATCAACACACAGGTCGGTCTCATATATACAATAAAATAATGAATTAATACAAAATCTCTTCGACACGTAGGCCGATATATGCTCAAAATATAAAAAATCACTCATACATCCTCACTATGTCTTAGCACGTAGGCCGGTATATAATCACACAATCACTATCATACATAAAAAAATCGGTGACCGCATATCAGGTATCTTAGAGGATGTCCTCCATCTTTGTATCACCTGTACCCTCGGCCTCCTGGGTCCCTGCTTGACACCTCAACTGGAGCTGGTCTTGTGCACCGGTAGCCTATGCATGATTGGGCCTTGGAGCTCACTAACCCCCTGTGCTCTCCACATAGTGAGTGTGGGATCTCATCCTCTCACTTTGGGTGCTTGCTGT
Source organism: Taxus wallichiana var. yunnanensis (assembly GCA_018340775.1). Lineage (NCBI taxonomy): Eukaryota > Viridiplantae > Streptophyta > Pinopsida > Cupressales > Taxaceae > Taxus > Taxus wallichiana. The sequence goes on along the minus strand of CM031243.1, from coordinate 167,119,957 downwards.
GCACTATACTTGGCATAGGATATGAAGTCTATCTTGGCCTGCCATCAACTGGTCTTGATAGTACTTAGCCTCACCTAGGGTATCCGTGTAGCCTGGATACAAGCATGGTCTTGTGGTGGTCCAATAGGTCTCACCTGTACCTACCCTCGGGACCCTACCCGGCTCCTACCATGAATCGGGATCCATTCTCGTGCTTATGATGGTGGTGCACGTGGTGGTGTCCCTTGCCCTTGTGCCTGTATCTAGGCATGTAAGACCCCAAATCGTGCCAGGATGTGGCCAATCGGCCCTATAAACCTACCACTAAGCCTATAAGGCTACCACCTGACCATCCCCCTCCTCTCCATATCCATCTCCTCCACCAGCCATTTAGGCATATAAATGGCCACTGTACATGTAGCTCGCTACCTCCACCTCTAATCCATCCAGCTATGTCTATAGTATACTCAACTGGGTAATGAGAGTAGCCACCTACCCCTGTAGGGCATCTCTCTACACCGTAATGGTAGCTAGATCGATCGCTTCTGCCTCGGGGTGGTTTGGCTCATAACCGAGCTTCCCACCACTATCTGTACCTATCTATACACCCGACATCATCTATCTCGCTGGTCCATTGCTGCTCCTCCTTCCCTATGGGCACGTGATCCGTGGTAGAGGTAAGGGCCTCTCCATGTCATCTCTCCGGTATTGTGGGAAGGGCGGAGGTATGTCCTGTACTATCCCAACTCACCGCTAGAATTTGTCTACCGGGATCATCTTGTCCTCCTCCCGACACGGTGACCCTATATCCATCTCTCTAGTTGGAGCTCAGCTAGCTCCTCATGCATATGCCTATATGAGGGGAATCACACATATGGCCTCCATATAATGTCCACTCCGGATAACCCCTCCATTAAATGTAAAAATTGGCCACATCATGTGTGGGCCTCTCGATCTCTACTCTCCTATCACCAAAGCACCCATCTCCTGTACCCCACCCACAAAAATCTCACTGGGAATGAATCTACTCTAGGCATCCCTATAGGCCGCACACAAACTATGTGCTCGTAGGCCCAGTAGTGTAGTAAAATCTACAACACATGATGAACTCCGCGCAACCACCCATATGCCCACAACTCCTTGTACAGCTACACCAAGAATGCTAGTGCCCAGGAAAAGTAGGTCTCATCCACCATCATGTCGTGGAGTACCCCCATCAGTGATCAAGGAAAGCATCCACCCTCTGCATCTGGTAGTGCATAACAACACACCGCTCCATCAACATAACCATTTAGCATCGTCTCCTCCAGACGGGCTAGGTACATCTCTCCATAGCTCAAGCTGGCACTATGGAATATTAGAGCGGACATCCCCTCTCTAAAAATAGTCCCAATCAGATCCTCAGAGGCCTCAGAGGAGATAGAATAAACTGTGTACCCAATATGGGTAATCGAAGAATCTAGAACACGTCCTCCAAGGTCATAGTAATCTCACCCGTTGGCAGGTGGAACGTTTTGGTTGCGGAGTCCCATCTATCAATGAGTGTGACCATAAAACTAGGCTGCCTGACTACATGTCTATAATGACAAACTCCACTCAACCCAACTAACTCCACATGCTGCAGCTCCATCGGGGTCATTTTGCGCTTACTGCCTGTCACTAGTAGAGGTGGAACCTTGTCCCGCATATGTAGCTACACTCTCCCCGCATCCAATAAAACACAACATTAATTTACATGAATCATCGATATTCAACCATTATCATTTGCCTATACCTAGTTTTCCCCTACCATGTCAACTACTTAGCCCACATCAATTTTGAACCTTTGTGCCCACTAATCCGACTAATCATCGGTTCATCCTAACCAAACCTCGGTCACCCTTTAACTAGCATCGGTCACCTGTTTGATGACCGATACTAGTTCACCCTTACCGACCCCTGGTCACCCCTTAACCGGCATCGGTCACCTATTTGGTGACCAATACCAGCCTACCTAACCAACGCCGGCCAACCTTGATCGATGCGGTCATTGTTGTGGAAAATCCCATGATTTCCAAAACGCCCTCTCTAAAAAAAAAAAACTCGTCCCTACCCCTTTTAGCCCCCTATAATGACCTAAACTACCCTTGGACTTCCACCCATCTCCCTTATCCCATATATTACCCTCCCCATTCCTCCTTTTACCCAATATTCCCCCATTCCCAAATTTAATTTGTGCCCACCCACCAAACCAAAAAACAAACAAAACCTAAACAAACACTAAAATAATCCTCTAATCTATCAAATCAACAACATAGAGTAGGTGCTTACCTCATCACATTACTACTGTCTCGGTGGCATGTCTAGCCACTGTACCAGTGGCCCGCCCAATCCCTCTCCGGCCTCTGCCATCACCGAATAGCTACCCGCAACCTCTCACCAATCGAATCCTCTTGCAATGATCCTGTGGACCCACTGCTCACCAACCAATCACTCGTCGATCACACTACCAACTCACTGTTCCATTTTGTCTGGACACTTTTCTCTCTTTTCTCTTTTTTTGTCATTTTCTCACTTTGCAAAATAACAAATGAATACAAAAAATGTGGATTTTTTGTTTTTATAACACACCCGACCTAACCAACGTCGGTTACCCTTGACCGACATCGGTCGCGTGCCCTACTTAACCATCATCGTTTACCTCTACCGACATCGGTTATCCTTGACCGGCATCGATCACCCTCAACTTACACATTGCCCTAAATTTTATCCTTTTACCCTACCCCTACCTCCTTTTTTACCTCACCTAACCTTCACCCTGATCATTTACCTCACCTTCCCGACCTCATCATTTGCTACCCTCCTTTTTCCTCCTTTGGGGACTCATTATTTCCCCCTACCTTGGCCTTACCCATGCCGTGACCTAGATATTTGGACCTAGACCATCGCTAGTGACCTTTGACCACATGTGTTTGCTATAACTTGTGACACTCATTACTGTGTTATTGGCCTAATGACCTTACCTAGCCTATTTTTAACATTCCCATTTTAAGACTTTAGAAACAAGGGATTTTTGTTTTTAATAAATAATGTTCTCTATTCTAAATTCATAATTTAGAACACACATTCTTTATCAACCATTCATATAACAAATAACCATATGTAGTTGTAATGACTCGGTGTGCTACCGATCTATTCATTTCATGACTCGGTATACTACCGATCTATTCATGTTTAACATTAAGTATTGAATACTTTTCCGTATACTATGTATACTTGGTTCTCTCTCCCTATTCAGGGTATTGAGTGATCTGTCTAAGGAACCTATCTGAATATTTGTTACCAATATTCATTTGCATCATGAACCTTAGACTAGGTGACATAGGACAACACAACCAATAGCTTGTGATACTTTGGCCAAATATTTCTAACATATTGTTTGTATTACTATTCCTTGACGACATACTCATCAATCTGGAATATGTCCTTCACCCCACTCTATTGTTATCTAGAATGTCCTTTATTGACTTCAGTCCACTTGCCCAAGATTTAACCCTAGTTCGAGTTAACAACATATGTTATGATATGGGAGGCTAACTAAGACTTAGGGTAAGTTGGCATACTAGGTCAACCTAAGTCAACCCCGTGTGCCAAGGTATCCTGAGTTTTAGAGGGCTACCCCATAACTTAAACATGTTACTAACCAAACTTAGAGAGAAACTAAGATCAATTCCAAGGTGTGTAGATCTAGATGATCAATGCAGAAGGGTGTTACCACATGTCGAATGCATCGCTATATCCTCAAGAAGATCCTAATCTTCTCGAAGGTACAACCCCATAGTTGGCATTTTCCAGCATCCTACAGAACAACCTCATCGAGATGTACATACCTCAAGGAGTTTATTATAAATTTAATTAATTTGGATTAATAAAAACAAATTTCAACAACCTTGCCTAACCCTAATCCAACACTCCTTAATTTCTTCTCTACAACATATTCAATTGGTTGTTAAAGAACTTTCATAGCTTAATATTGCCTTTAATGTTATTTACTGGACTTAACAAGCCATCAACCATAACAGGATATAAACATCATAAGTTCCATTTATTGTGACTTAACCATTCAAGGAAGTGTAATAACCATCTAGGTTGTAACTAAGTAGACTTTATTAAACGAAGTCTAATAATTAGGAATCACGTCTTCCATTTTATTTGCATTCTCAAGATAGAGGAAGAATCTTCCTTTACATGATTAAGTGCTAGGGCCTAGCACCCTATAAATCATTTACAAATTCAATAGTTATTAATGAATGTTTATTCCATATCATATTACTATATTGAATTGTTTAGTTATGATATCAAATTCTACAACTTAAGAAGCTACATCCTATTTAGGGAAATTAGTCCAATTCCCACTGTCAAACTTATCTAAGAATACCCCATTAAGCATATACATAATATGGAGTATAACAACAAGATAAGATTCCATCTATGCAATGAGAGTACAAGATAATATACACACCCAAAGTAATAAATTCTCAACATTTAATTCATCTCTAAAACTTATACATTTAGGTATGCTACAAGACAATTGCCTTCATTACAAAAGAATACTACTTTTCTTTTTCAATACAATCTCAAGAACGATTTAGAGTTCTTCACAAAATCAAACTTAAATCAGCCAATGATCACATAAGTTTATGCCTTCCTTTTCACTTACGAAGTCCATCTCGTAAAAATTATTGGCATGGTCGGTTAATGAACTCGAGCATGCTAAGCACTAAGCCTTAAAAATAATGCATTCCAATAATTGTTCCATTAAAACAACTCGCTTTAATGAGACAATTATTACATCATACAATCAAAATATCAAAAGCAACGGAAAAAGTACATTTTAAACAATTGATTTCACTTCCAAGAAAAGGACAAAATATAATCCACCATATCAACCTTACAAAATAGAGTCTAATTGATCCTATCAATTATCCTTAGAAAAAAACATATCATAACATCTCATTGTTACCAATATTTCATAAAATAAAACAACATTTATCTTTGCTTCAAGTAAAGGAAGAGTCTTAAGCATGGTTCTTATTAGGATGAATCATCTAACTCCTAAATAAAAGAAGAAGAAGAGTCATTACAACTATGCCCAAACACAACACATCCGAGAAATAGAACAGATTCAAAACTTGATTTAACTATTTCTTTTAAAGGAAAATACCTTATTTTTTAACATTTAAGATATTCATCAGAACAAAATTTCATTTTAATCCAAGAAGGAATAGAGAATCAATCGGTCTACCTGCAAGTTTAAATCTACTTCCACATATAGAAGTTAAATTTTAAAGATCTTAAACAACGTTCAAAAATAAAGGTAGACTCATATAGGAGTTAATCTCTACTTGAGTTCATCCAAGGAGAATTCTTAAAAAGATAGAGTGCAAGAGACAAACTTACTCATCTCAAACCAAACAAGTAAAGTCTTGTCAAACAATAGTTTGCCAAACAAGCTGGCATTTCAGCTCAATAAAACCAAATAATATAATCTCTTCCAACATCATTTCTACAAATGATTGGGTAAAGGAAGACCAAACAACTCATAAAGAAATATCTATATAAAAAGAGAATCAAAACAGAAAAGTTCAACCAATGATCTATCTAGTAATAAGAAAGCACACTACCATATTCCTTACACTTCTTTACTTTCAATGAACACGAGTTTCAATTCCATACCCAGAATGAAATACAAATAACAGTCCTAAAAACACAGTTTGTTCTAAATGAATCACATTCCTTTCTTTTATAAAGACACAAGGTGTATTTACTATATCCAACAAGAGATAGAAAAATAACCGATCAATAAGTTAAACATGATCAAAAGTATCAACAAACTCAGACTGAAATCCCATTATCCTTAGAAAAATTTTCCAGTTAAATCCCAAGGATATTTAAATGGAATCAATTTAATCTACTCTCCCAGATTTCCTTGAGTAAGTAGTTCGATTAGAAAAGTTTTGAGTTTTAAACTCTTTAAGAAGTTAAGAAACCCAATTCAAATACCAAAACCAAATCGAACATGTCGATAATACTACCAAACTCGAGCTTGAAAGTACAAAATCTGAGCATAATGACAAACACAAGCTTCTCACAAAGGTACATGACTACCCAAGTAAATATTCATAGTTTAGGGAAACAACAAGTTCCCATCCAAGTTTAAATCATTAACAAAGAAAACTCAACATACCAAAATAGAACTGACACATCGTTCTTGCTACTATTTCCAAACACTAAGTACCAAATTTCATGTACAATGTCAAATTACAACAACTCAACATGAGCTCAGATATGCTCAGTATCTTAGTATGAGGCAGTATAAGATACAAATATCCATTAACAATTCATATTCAAAACAAGGAGTCCTATTCCTATCTCAAATGAAACATGAGTTTCCAACGAGAGTTCAGAATCAAACAAATAACAAGATAAGAGTGTGGTGAAATCATGAACTTCAATTAACAGTCCAAAATACCACAAGAGTAAAGCACGAGTATAGAGCCACATATGGATTCAACAACAGTCCTAAGTTACCCAAGGTTTCAACACTGGTTTAGAACAACTAGAGGCTCCAACACAAATTCATATCAAAACGTGAAGCCAAATATTATCCCAAATAGAACTCAAGTTTCTCACCAAAGTTTGAGCCCCAAAATGAGTAATAAGATACAAGTACCATGTACATTATGAATTGACATTAATAGTCCATGTTTTCATAAGGAAATAGAACTCAAGCACCAAGTTACATACGAACTTTAGCAATAGTCCAGGATTATCCAAGATTCTGAACACCGGTTCAGAATAACAAGAACCTCCATCAACAGTTCTCAACAAACACAAAACCAGAACCAAGTTCCAAACCAAATACGAGCTTGAATACAAGCTCTACTAAAACACAAGCTCAACACAAGCTCACGATCAAACAAAACACAAACTCCAACAAGATCAGACAGAACCCAAGGTTCTCAAAAACTTTGAACCATATCTAAATAGCAACGAAGATTATCTAAACAAAATACTTCCATTACCCGTTCCAGAATGAAAAAGCCAAGTTACAGAAATATGTTTTTGCATGCATTCTCTTTTTAAGAACTACACATGGTAAGTTTCCAAACAGAACATCATTTACTAGGGATTCATAACCAGGATCACAAGATTTAAAAAATCCAACAAGTAAATAACTAGATAAGATAAGCAATCTAAGAATCTCAAAAGAGTAGACTTGTTTTAATGAAACATTTATAAGAAAGTAAAAGATCTTAAATATTAGAGCCTATCATGCATGATAGCACTTCTTCCAAGTCGAAGATAACCTCCAGAAGAGCTCACAACTTCTCCTCTTCTCCATGAAAGATCAAACAACCACCTTATTTTTCCACACCGCCTCCTATATATTCCACGAACCGAAAATAGGTCTAAAACCTCAAGAATAGCCATTAAGTGTAGTTCAATCTACTGGTTTGAAAAACCAGAGAGCATGTAGAGTGAAAATCACGAAGTATGCAAAGTGAAACAACCCCATACAATCCCATTTGCATGCTTTCCAAAGTACTTTGAGCACAAAAACTGAAAACAATAAATTCCATTAATTCCTATTTTCCCACCTATCCTTCCTTGCCACCGCCTTCCAAGTTTGGCAAATGCCAAATCAAAATTAACATACAACTCCATTTTTAGTGAAGTTTCCACATAAGCCTCCGCCAAGTCAACTAGCCCCTACCACAATTGGTGGTACGTGAGCTTTTAAAAACCTTATCAACAACTTAAATGCCTTGGAACCATCACCTATAATACATGCGACCACCAATTCCCCCTTCATGCCCATTAGTTTAGGGTAGACATAATTGCTTAGGTTAGATCTTAGGTTAGCTTAGGATAGGTAACCTTGGGACATAACCAAATCAATAAATAACCACCTTAGGTAGCCCACATAGGTTAGATTAATTCCAACAAAATAGTTTTTAGGCATTAGGTTAGATCATCACACAACCATATAACATTAGGTTTTAGGATAATTCAAATAACCTAGTAACCTCTCCATAATACTTTAGTAAAAATCTTAGGTTAGGATAAAATTCAATTAATTAACATATCTAGGTAGTAAATATGTATATTCTTACCTAGCTTAGGATTCCGTAGGACAGTCCCTTTAGTTTTAGGAACTGAATGTTTCCTATGCCGTGAAAAATCTATAGTTTGTTTACGCGCATTGTCTGCCATGATCGAACTAAAAATATGCAAACACAACATACGATGGATAGAAACACATTCACAAAACAATCAAATAAAATTGCAACCAACAAAGTTTAGTCATATGTCTTTTAATTCATGAAATGTCAATTTACCATTCGTTCAACAAAGTAGATTTTAAAACATTCCTTAGATCACCGAAATTGATCCAAGGATGAGTCGATTAATGGATAAGTTTACAAATCTTAAACTAGATTGAAAATTACCTACAAGAAGTGAAAAATGAATTCAAAGGAAACCATTCCAATTCAGTCAAAGGATCATAAGAACAGAAGATGATTTATCCATATCAAGCATGATCTCCAAAAATAAAAAGAACATATCTTTATAAGGAAAATCACATGTCAACACTTGAAATGTAAAAGAGGAAAATAACAAGCTGTCAAGGGTGTTACACTATTACCATGACCAATTTATCCCGACCCTACCTTTGGTTTACTGAACATACCTAAATGTTCCTATGCCTCACCTACATTTTATTTCCTAACCATATCCTATACCTTGGATACCGGAATCACTTCAACCTTGTTTGGTTAAACCTATCAACCTTAGATGATGTAGAGTTTTCCTGCTCTTCAACCTGGTAGCGTGCTACAGTTTATATGTGTGTGTGTGTTTGAATGTTGCTACCTTTGACCCAGACCCATTACCTAGATTACCCGAGTAGACATGGCTCCTTTTTTCCCCTGTTACCCACCTTCCTTTTCATCACATTTACCTTTTATCAAACCACTCACCAATTCTTCCTTCTGCCTCGTCAGTTCCTGGTTTGAGGGGGATCACCTTCACCCACACATGGGGTAACCACATCTTATTTTTGTTAGCAGCGCTACCAATACAAGCTATGCAACAAAAAGGGGCAAAATGTCAAGACAATAAAATTAGGTCACACTCCCCTTTGGTCCCTCGATAAACAAGCACCCTTCATCACATTCACCTAGCCATGACCCTCTTCACCCCACTAACTTTAATTTAATTAATTAAATTAATTTAATTCATTATCCTCACTATATTTATTATTTAAATATCTTAATTTAAATAATATCCACACATACACTTCACCTAGGCACCTCATTAAGCCAACTCACCCTAAAACCTATTCTTAGTAAGTTTCCATAACTAACTAAGACTTACCTAAACCCTAAAAATCAATGCCTACATTATCTCTAACCACATTCCCGCATGCTTACAAGAAGCTCCCAGTCTAATCCATGGGTTAACGGCATGAGATCTAAGGAAATCAAGAGGATATCCCTAGTTTAGTAAACCTAGGAAATCCCACGTTGACCGACGCCTGGTTACCCCTAATCGTTGCTAGTTAAGCCGAACCACTATCGGTTCCTCTTTTAACCCCAAAACAACCTTATTCTAAAGGTTAGTAAAGGTTAGAAAATATTGGAAAAGTTGGAAAACATTAGCACATTCTAGAGAGATATCACATCTTTTGAGAGTGAATTCCAGTGAAAACACACATGCAAGGAAGGAGATCAAGCATCTTTTCCTGCACAACCATCCCAAAGTAATGATATGATCTAACCAAGCAAAGAGGAATGTACATGCAGCCCATGCAAAATATTTTCTTCAGTTGGTGATCACCTGCAGCCTTTAAACCTCTCATCAACACCTCTATCCCTCACTCACAGGCATCCAGGACTAGAATCCAAGTAAGTGAATGTTATACTTCTCTGGTTCATTCCATTTCATCATTATATTATCATCTTTTGTTTACCTAGCCACCCATTGACCTCTTCCAACACTCACCCCTCTATATACTCATTAAAACCTCACCAAATCCTACCCAAATCACCCAATACCTCATCTAGACCAACCAAAGTCCTTTGTGTAATCACAAAGGAGACCTAAATCTCGTTATGTGGCATTCCCAGTTTTCCACAAGAGCCTAACAGTTACACCCCAACCACCGTTGGTCATCCTTAACCGACATCGGTCACTGTATTTGCCCATATAACCTAGAACAGTGACCTATCCACCTAATTCCCTCTCACCCTCATTCACCTATGATCTACCTGAGACCTCTGTCAGACCTGTAGAGACCTAGAACTAGTTACTTGACCTTCAGATCCTATTCTAACCTATCCTATTAGATTAGATCTATTTCTTATTGTGTTTTAAGTGAGATACCTAAATCATTTCAAACTACAATAGGATTTACCTTATTTACCGCATTAAATTATTTAAAATAGTGGACTGACAACCATCTAGGAAGTATCACACTTCCCGGATCTAACATATGCTAGGCAGTTCACTGCATATATTGTTTAACTTTTTCGGTGGTCTTGCTTTGCATTACATGTAGTTCCTCCTAGCCAAAAGGAAGCTCTCACAATCAGCTATGGATTCGGAAGTCATACGCGCACAACAACCCATCAACCAACATTAGAACAGGTATTCCTCCTACACCGTTACCCTATCTGTTTTGTCAATACTTCAAAGAAACGATCTAGAATCAGGTGAAACAAAGAGATGCAATTATTTCAAAGTTTAAGAGAGTGATAAGTTAATCTAGAATCACATGAAAGATGAGTTGGTAAGTGCATTTAATTTAGATATATTTATATAGGATATATATATATATATGTCAATTTTTTTATTTTTTTATTTTTCATTAATTTTGTAAAAAGTCGTAAATAAATCGAATGTTTTGGTTTTTGACCAGGATAAAATTGTGCGGGCTATACAATTTCAACATGAAACAATATGATTATGACCCAAACCTTATGATTTTGAACAATGTTAGAATATTGGTAATTAACATGATTTAGAGCATGTCTTGATGATTTAATGAGGAATATTTGGCATGAAAAGGTCTTGATACATGTTTTTGGGTTGGCTTTTGTTTACAAAGAGATATGCATGCGAGAATTTTTTTGGTGGGTAACACATGGACACTATATTTTTCTAGGTATGGATGATGCTGATTAGGACATACTTGACACAATGAGGCTTCATCATATAGCACAATTGAGGAGTGTGCCCCAAATATGTACCTAATTATAGATTTATGTGAGTGGTGTAATCTTTGACACATGCAAATTTATAACTCCCAAGAGAGGAGATAATGGTCACCTTATAGGATGTGTAACAAATTTTGATATTTCCATTGGTTGGAGAGAGAGTATAGGTTTTTCCCATAAATAAAATGTTTTATATAAGAGTTATGTGAAGATTCTTTGTAGGATGGGGTGGGCCAAGAGATCCCTCGATTAGGATCGAGCACTATTATGAAATATCATGTTCCATGGTTGCATAAATATGTTACGGTGTTACTATATTCATGTGTATCAGCTTGATGGTGATGGGGTATTTATATCATATAGGATGTGGCCACTTTTTCGAGATATTGAGGATCACAAGACCTAGTACACATAGGATCGATGTATGTTAGCACACTTGTATAAATTACATTTCAAAAGCCATAGTGATGGTGTGGCGTAGAGATTATATTATTACATATTTGGGCTTACGAGCATATTGCTTACATGCATCCCATAAGTGGTCCATAGATTGATTGGGAACATCTAGAAATAATGGTGACACGATGGGTTGTACCCAAGAGGTGAGGTTTTGATAATATGACTTATAGATTGATCTTGGATAGATTGACATCAATGGATATTATTTAGAGACCATATAGAGACTACCTAAGGGGGTTAGAGGATGTTGTGGAGCTCTAGTGTATCCGATGGACTATGTGATTAGAGTATTGATTCCCTATATATGGGGAATTATATTAGTACGAGAGAGTGACCTGATAGTTTGGGATCATGTAGGAGGTGCCCCCACCACCATACCCATAGACATAATTCACACATAAAACCCATAGAGATAGGGGTAATCTTGAGCCCATAACGGATGACCTACTACCACCCCTAGTAAGGGAGGTGGATCTAGAGATAGTGGTGAGTGACATGGATGATGTGGGCTGTCTTTAGAGCCTATATAACATGGTGGGTTAAACATTGACAATTTCTCTTATTTCCAATATTAGTGGGAGGACAAGATGGAGATGCACTAGCTAGTGGTGCAAATGGAATTCATGGTCCTCCACTTGTAGGTGGAGGAGAGGGAGATTCCACCAATGGGGATGTTGTTACATTAGCAATGGCTTAACATAAGTAAAAATTGAGATTTATTTATCGATGATGAAATATTATTGATTTTTTGGAGACCGATCATGTCTAATGCGTGTATTGTGATGATTGCAGATGATTCTTATATGACCACCATTATGGATACCTTGGCTTGTACTTTGTTTTATAATGTTAGGGGACCTTGCCACATGTGGACTTATGGAGAGAGTAGATGAAATTACAGGTGAGAAAACCTATTTATTTGACATAACAACATTTTGGAAGTTACTTGTTTGATATTACAATGCGAGAGAGATAAGAGTCATACTAAGTTAGAAAGGAATCTGTAGGCCAACCTAGTAGTGAGTTATAGAGAGTCTATTAGTGATACTAGTAGAGTCACATGCACAATATGCCCAAGTTTTGGTAGAGAATGTGAAATTTCAAGATAGATTATTGCACTATTGGTCTAGGTCATGATTTATAGGATCCTTTAACTCACGAGATACTGATAGATGTAGAGATTGATAATGATGAGAATTAACATTATGCGTAAAAGAGCTATAGTATCTACCCCTTTTTGTATGACATTTTGATCTTAGATACATAACACACACATACACAAATAATGAAATTTTGGATCTCATCACATTGTGTATCATTTTTTTATGTTGATTGTGATGAATAAATATGTGAAGGTGTTGTTTCCATGTTGATATGTAATATAATGTAGTCTGCCTTGATTGATTTATAAAATGTGATGTGTTGTGATGATGTATGAATGTTAAGTGTTGATTTTTTTCAATGTAATATGACCTATAGATGAAATGAACCCATGTGATGATGGTATGTTGAAAATTTTAGATGAATAATTTGAATATGTGATATTATGAGGTACTTGTGACATTATCCTAGTTATTCATGTACATATGAAGTGAGGAAACCTATTGAGAATAATGGAGGAGTAATCCTCGGATACACCCATAAGAGACTAGGTGCAAAGATAAAAAGTTTAAAAAGGGATTAGCTATATTTCTTTATATAATGAATAAGTGCTTAACACGGATGAGGTATATAGAGGGTACAAAAGATACATGAGAGAGACTATACTTGAAGATTCAATTTGACGGGATGAATAATGTATATTACCAAAGGGTCTTGAAAGTCATGTGTGTAACTTTTGGGACAAACCCTTACCATTTTCTATCCCATTTGTAGACATTCCTTGATTAATCCTATGTAGGAATAATGCCAGTCGAGAAATATTTCCAATTGGAGAAATATGCTCATCAAGTGTAACACTACCCGCAATTCTATGTCGTGGAGGAGTGAAGTAGATCTATATGTACGTCATGTCTCATAAGTGATGAAAACTTTGTCTTATAATAACTTATACTTATGCTCTAACACATAAAATCATTATTATTATGTCCATTAATATGATGGAAATGGAAAAGCAGATGAACCTACTCATGTTTAAGCCTATGAGAAGGTAATTTAAAAAATATTCAAATTGTAAAACCCTAGATATTTCGAGTCACATGTAATAGATAAAACAATGAAGTATAGAGCTAACACAAACATTAATCTAAATGAATTTGAAACCCTAAAAACCAATAGAGAGAATATAATACTTATCGATTTCATAATTAATCCTAAAGTGTGATGGATTGGAAAACCGATGAAAAAAGAGGAGGAAACTATCGCAACTATGCTCATAAAATCATGCAAATATCGGATATGCTGGATCGGGAACCTAGATTATGTCAAGGGTGCATGGGTACGGACTACTTACCGAGAGGCTTCTACAGGCACCCTTGACTTCACAGAACCTTAGAAAATGATTTTTCTTGTATCACACCAATTTCACTAACCTTTGCTATTTGTTGCGTGTATGTTACACTATGCCCGTAGTAGAGGTCTCTTGTAACCTGCAAAACAAATGATATCATGTAAAACCCTAAAACACATCAAATCCTAAAAAATAAAGATACAAATTAGAAGTTGGGCTGATTCCGATAGTCACCCAAAAAGCGAGCTTATAATCGAGGTTGCACTACATTTGATTCCATGTAGTTCTCATGTTTGTGTGTAAGAATCATTCCCTAGGTGGCTCTTGTGTAGGATGAACTTGAATAATGAGCAATATCTAGATGTAGCAATGTAAGCATATGTGTAGATGTCAAAATGAACTTCCCCTCCTACGCGTATATGTAGAAAATGCAATCCCTTATCCCTTTAATGAAGCTAAATGGATGCTTTGATGACTGAAATGCCTTTGGATGCAACCTTAGGTGATAGTGATAGATATTTAGAATCTGGTCCTTTATTTTGGTCACATAAATTTATATTTATACAATTCCCTTGGTTTAATTTTTAATTGAAAATTGGAAGGTGACCCATTAGAAAACAAGATGCCTAAAAGATAAAATATGCCAAAAAGGAGCAAGTAAAGTAAAGAGAGGTTGGGGGTGCCTAGAAGGATGGGGGCACCTCGGTGTTGATGTCCGAGTCATAAAAGATATAGTAGTAAACAATCTACTAGGATGTAGGGTGTAAGAGGCCGATAAGAAGACATGAAACATAGACAAAAGGCCAAATATAGTAGTCAATTACTAGTTTTCTCACTCAGAATCAAATGAATAGTAATATGTGACTAAGACCTAGAAGTGTACCCAAAGTACATGATTTAGTGCTTACATATTTCCCCCACTTAATGTTTTTGAGTGAATACTTGATAACATGTATAATGGTGTAGCAAAGAGATAAGAAAAAGAGATAAAATAAAGCGTGAAAGCTAAGCTAGGAAAGAGTAAGTGACCATAGGGTGTGAAAATATTGAGCTTGTGTTGGTGAGACTTCTACTTCTTATAAGGACATAACTACAAAAAAAGAAGAGTATTCAAAGTCATGATATGAAAAATTTGATCAAATTGTAAGAATGTAAAAAGTGATAAAAAGTGAAAGGATATAAAATATTCTAAAATGTTGTAGAATAACACCAAGCTAAGCTCAAACCTGACTACTTCCCAAAATTTAGAGTAGAGTGTGATATTGATTCTAGTTCAATAAAGTTTGATCTAATTCAATGAGAAGAAAAAAAGATATAATGCATTTTGTACCATTGTTGGACCTTTTTTGTTGTCGTGCTTGATATGTTTGAGATGGTCATTACCTAGGAGCACAAAAGAACTTATGTTTAAGGACATAACTGGTGTATAAGAGAAAAAAGAGATTCTAAACCCTTTCATGTATACTAGATAATTATGGTCTGTAATGTGTAGGTTTGAACTATGTAAGAATGTACTTATAAATGGGGTGTTGATTCACCCAATGTATGCCCCCTTGTTTAGGGTGCATGTGACGTAGCTAGGAGGATGTAGCCTAAAAGGATATGATCACATGATGATCGAAAATTGATGTCCTATAGGGGGGGGAATGTGCATGGTGGAAACCAAGGAACATGCAAACAATATGGTTGGAAACATTTGTTAGTGCAATCGAGAAAAAGACATAAATAGAAGACAATGTGTAATCTAGAAAACAAGAAGATAATGTAATATAGAAAACAAGAAGACAATGTAGACCACAAAAGTGGGTTTCAAATATGGGACATCACTCATAATGTCATAGGAAAATAAGGGCCGAAGTGGCCAAAAGCATACAATGTGCACACAAGACAAAGGAAAATCCTATAAACAATGGCAAACAAAAGAAAACAATGACAAACAATAGTAAGGAAAAGTAACAGATAACCATGGTGGAAAATAGATCCTATAAAACAAATGCTACAATGAAGCACTGTTAACTGTTAGATAGATAAAAATTATGTCAAGACGTGTATATTGATAGAGTAGTGTGCTAGTAAGAATACAAAGTAGTATAACATGAAACAATAACACTTATAGTGTGTATGAAAGTATATGCCCCTGAGCCACTATGGGACTGGTAAGAGGTACAATGTCAAGCATTTGTGTTGTGTGTAAATATATAAAAGTTACATACACAAATAGAGAAAAAGTGAACACATATGTGTATATAGAAAAGATAATGACATACTAATTATGTGAAGATGTGAAACAACATGTATAATAAGCATAAGTAAGTAAGAGTAAATACAACCAAGATATATGCAATATGTTGTGAATGAAAGATGGAATGATTGAAAAGTGTGCATGATAGGAACAGTGTTTTGATGCATATGTAGATGAATATATGAGATGAGGTTAATTTATTAAAGTCCCCTCAACAATCAAGAATGAACCATAGAACAAGAGTGCATCATGGGGAAATGGTTTGAATTATTCAATATAGTGATAGATCCATGAATCATAGAGTGTGAAGTGTGAATGAGTGTGGTGAGGTTAATTTTAGATATAGACTCTCAATGAAAGAGTATGAATTGTGGAACTAGAGAGTCATTAGGTAGTGTGTTGTGCAAGAGTGTGATGCTTAGAAATATGTTTCAGTAAATGCGAAGAGTGTGAAATGTGTTATGCATATGATGTGAGGTTCATGAATGTAGTATTCCCTCAATAATCAAGTGTGAACCATAACACAAGAGTGCATCATAGGGTAATGTGATGTGTGTGTAATGTGATGCTTAGAAAGATGTGTCGTAAATAGAGTGTGAAATGCATGGTGTGTATGATGTGAGGTTCATAAAATTACCTCAATAGTCAAGTGTGAACCTTAGCATGAGAGTGTGTCATAGGGTAATACCAATATAAGTGTATCAAGATGTGTATGATGTATGAGGAAGACTAAATGCCAAGCAGAAGCGTAATAGTATAAATGTAAGACACCTAATAATACTAGGAAGGGAGGGGGAAGTAAGCATGATGCCCCAAGTGTGTAATGGTGTAGACTATATTAGACTAAAGTGAAGAGAAAGGGTCTTCCACCCAATGCTTGTAGAGATAAAGGAATGTGACCATGCTCCGAGATCGGTGATGTATGAGACATATGATGTAGTAGTGAAAGAGCCTATGTGGATGAGGTTTAGCTAGTGATGAACACTGTGTGAAGGAGACTAAGGAGGTGATGTGTGTTTAATAAAAATATTGAAAAATGAATAAAATGCCTAATCTAAATATGTAACAATGCTATCAAATAAATATGCAATGAAATACAAAATCGACCCAAGAAAATTAAGCTAGAAACATGAAACCCTAGTTGCAAAGAGGGGATAAAAAGACTTAGCTAATTCACAATCAAATCCAGCTGTGTCAAAAGGATGAACCATGAACAAAGAGGGAGAAGTATCACATGATCCTCGAAAAAAAAAAAATGTGTAACTAGAATATTTACCTAGACCGGGGGCCTAGAATGGGTTTGGGGTGCTGTGGGTGCCATGAGACTTGCCCTTGGCGCTTGTGACTAATCAAAACCTCAAGAAACATTCTTCACAGGGTCACAAGGTATTTTCTATCCTTCACTTCTTGTCACTACTATGTCATACAATGATCACCGATGTCACTGATAACCTATGATAAAGTAATGACTCGTAAATGATCCATAGGGATCTAGAAAAACACACCACTTGATCAATTCCATCAACACCAAGAAGGAGAAATAAATAAAATGAATAAAAATGAGGTAGGTTTGGAAAGAACCGCCACTCTGTGTAGAGTGGAAGTTATAGAACCACCAAATTGGGGCGTAGTCTTGTAACCACCGCCCAACCAAAGTAGTGGTTACGAAACCATTGGTTTTTACTCGGGGTGGCGGTCTTGACACTTCTAAACATAAAAGAAGAATGGAGCATGAATGTACATGAATTTGAAGTGATCAATCGTGTCTCTTCCTCCCTAACCTTTCCCATTATCAAATACATAGGAGGACATGGGAGAAGGATATAAATACAAGGAGGAGAAAGATAATTGATCATTTGAAGATCCGAGAGAAATCAAGAAGAAAAGTATTAAGTTTAATATGAGAGAAAGTGAGTAGAGATTCTTCGGTGCTAGAATGGAATTTTAGGATCAAGGTGTACAAAAATAGAGAAAACAAGTAATTAGAGATGAGGTTTATGTTGTTTCTTTTGATACTTATTGTAATCTATAAAATTTGATTAATTGGCCAATACAAGTGGGAAGAAAGAGCAATTTCCCTTCCTGATTGGTTTCCCTCATTAGGGGTTTCCAGGATAAAAATTCTTGTATTGTGTGTAGAATTATTTTATAATTTCTCTACAATTCTATCCTAAGCACTAGTTAATCAGTCACTAAAGCTCTAATCTTCATCAAAACTATCATTTTCTAAAGTTGAAAGTAGAACAACATAATTGTGTGATTTCGTAGAGTTCCAAAGTAGAAGTTTATGGATCATTTTGGTATCAGAGCTGATTATATATCCAGGACTATGGTATTTGATTATTTCTTGTGATTTTTATGATAGTGAAAAGGTCTAAAGGTGAATAATTTTTACCTTGTGAGCCATATATTTCTATGAAGAAGTGGAAACAGAGAATTCGAGCTCAAATGGAGGAAGAGAACTTGGTCCGTAGAGTCGAAATGCTAGAGACCATGATGGACATGTTGTGTAGAAAACAAGAATATCTTTTAAATATGAAAAGATAGATTCAATTAAGCAAAATTCCATGGAAATGGTTTAAGAACTAGCCAAAAATTTGGTATCGAGAAAGAGCCACGAAGAGGAAGAATGGGAAGAGTGTGAAGAAGAGACGCCGATTATAAGCGAGAAGGTAAGATCTAATCATACACCTTTTAAAGTTGAAATAAATAATTTTAAAGGAAAATTAGATGCATGATTACTAGATGAATGGCTAAAAATTTGGAAGTCTATTTTAGTGTGTATAATGTCACTAAGGCACAAAGGATCACCTTGCATGTCTCAAAATGGAAGGTCATGCTATGGTTTGGTGGGAAACCCATCTAGCCACTTGTAGTCATTATTTTACCCTTAATACTTCTTTCTAACCCCAAGCACACTAGCCTATCATCTAGCATATGTTGGGCACTCACCCAAGGCACGCGCGGGCATTGAGCCCCTCCTTTATGTGAGCTTTGCAAGAGAGTTCTACCATTAATGGAGGATTATTTACAGAAACATAAGTACATTCACTTACTTTACAAAGGTAGAAGATACAACTAACAAATCTACACATTAATGCATCACAAAAGCTAAATGATATTGTAATAAGTATAATAAACCAGATTTGAGTTATGATAAGTCATATAACACGAGGGTTTATACCCAAAAACAAGATGTATAGAATAGATCCATGTATATTGATTTAACAGAATCTTTGGTAGCCATGCTACATTCAAAAGGGTCATCTTAGACCATATATATTAAATGACAGAGACTTAACTCCTATAAGCTCTGATATGAGATCCTAACTATAATTTTTCCCATTCTATCCCTTGTTACAGATCCAGTACCCATACATATGCTTATGGCATCCCTTACAACCCTCTAGCACTAAGTACTCTAAACCCTAGCATTATTGCAACACTTCGTTACTCTCCTTCTCTTTCTCTGCATTCTCTATGCATTCTCTCTGCATTCCCTTCATTCCTCCATGTATTTCTACCCATGTATTCTATCGATACGTGTCTATGTTCCTAACCCAAACATCTCTTTAAATAGGATCATCGACCATTGCCATGACTTCTCTTCTGAGAAGATCACGTGCCAAGTGTCGATGTGGTCCTCCATTGGTGAATGCTTATCCTCTTCACAAACCTTCCACTAACTGTAATGATGTCTCTGGGAATATTCCTATGTGGGGAATATCCTTTTCTTCACCTCCAAGGTTCCAGGCTAGCACCTTATCCACTCATCATGCCTAGTCGGGTCCTCACATTTTTCCTCAAGTAACCCATGATTTTGTTATGGCTAAGTCCTTTAAACCCTTATTCTGCCTCCCATGCGTGCCCTAGTTTCACTTAAACCCTTCTTAAACCCTTTTTTCTGTGTGCTTTTCCCTAAGTTCCCTTCTATCTATTAATCCTACACGCGTGCACCTCTTGGTACTTAGCCAATATTTTAGGGTCCAACATCACCCCACACTATGTGTGTTCTCCATCCTTGGAAACATTCTGCTTCCTCAAAGAATAAATAATAGAGGTATCAAAACAATCAAAGAATGGAAGGATGAAAGAAATGGAAGAATAGAAGAATGTGTTATTACTGCATGAGGAGTGGGAATTCCTTCTTCACGGATGCCTCAATTTTCTCCCATGCATCTACTTCTCCTATGCCTACTGAAGTAGGTCACCCACTAATGCACTTACTTCATCAAAACTAAGTTCCTCGCTCTTATATTTTAGTATACACAATGCTATCCAGTTGCTTGCTAAGATTGCCTAACAAATCATCCTATGAGTGACTTGAGGGTATAGTTCCTTTAGTTTACTCTTAATCAAACCTTGTAAGGTCTCGATTGCTTCCAATTTCTTCTCAACTTTAGCTAGGATCTTGTCATGCTCTACCCTATTACCTTTGTGATTTTCCTAAAATTCTTTTAGATCTACCTCATGTGTAGCAACCAATATGCTTGCTACCCTATCCCTATTGGCACAATTGTCATACATGGCTTCAACCATTTTTATGGCGGTATTTACTACGGAAAGGAGCTCAGAGTACCAAGTCACTATCTCCCCAATATTCAACTTTTCCTCCTCCTTCTGGCGTGCCATCACCTCTCTATGGAATCTAGTGCAAGTGGTCACCTTTCCATGGTGAGGATGTAATTCAAGTCTTCCAAGAAGCATTGCATGGTATAAATGTATTTCTACTGGTGGGGCTAGCCAGTCCTGGGTGCTTCAAGATTATGGCATCATAAATGACCTCTATCTTCTTATGGATTTCACACCTTTTCCTTTTCATCCCTCAGTTCGCACCTTAACTACACATTGATCAATTCCTTTTTTTATCTCTTTTTCCCTCTCAATGATCTCCTCATTATTTTTCTCAATATTTTCCTCCATGACCCTTATTCTTTCATTTCTACCGAAGAGTCTTACATCTACCTCCATCGATACTTTATTAAGTGTGTTGCAAACTTGCTCATCGAACAATTATTGGGTATTCACATGAGGGTTTACTCCCTTGGCATCTGGTATCTTCATCAATGCATCTTAGTTGACCTTAAATTTGGTTCATCAACATGGGACTCAAAATCCCAAGATAACATTTTCCTCATGCGTGGGTATGCACCCTCTTCATCAAAAGAATACCAAGAAAGGAGTTGGTTTGTAGGAATGGTACTTTTGAAATACGTGCGTAGTACCTTGTTTGGATCATTAATATAAGTCATTTCTTGTTCCTACACTACTACTATGCCCTTTCCACCTATGCGTGCTACCTTTGGGAAGCTTACTGCTAAGTTGGGGTCTCTACCCATGCTTCCATACTCCTTTCCCACACTTTCACTTTCCTCCATTTCCTTCAGTACTTCCTTGGCACTTTTCTTGATTTTTGCTCTACCAACTGTTGGATAATCCCTGCTACTTCCCTCTCTATGGTATTATCCATCTACTCCTTAGTCGGGGTTGGGGTCTTCTGATCCTTCATGTTTACTTCCTTACTCCCCCTTTATCATGAGCACCTCCTTCATCCTCATCCTTATCTTCATTTCCTTCTTCCTCTAACTCATGTACATCATACACAAGATGGTTCTGAGCCTCATCATGCTCTTCATCATCTTCATCACCCTTTTCAACCTCCATGCTTTCTATCTCATCTGATTCTAACCCTTTAGTCACCCTCTGCTTCTTCCTTACTGGTGATTCTAGTTAGGGGACCTCTCTTTTTCTTCTTTCTCTAGTGACTCTTCCCTTACCGGTAACTCTTCCTTTTTTTGTGGTGACTCTTTTCTCATAGGAGACTTCTTCCGATGGACGTAAGTACTTGGTGCCCATGCCCAACTCTGTGCCCCCTATTATTATCTGTATTGTCTATGTGCTCAACACCTTTTTCTTAGGATTTTCTCCTCTATCTCTTTTCCTTAGTGCAGTCTTCTTCCATGTAGTTGGGTCTTCAGGAATGGAGACATCATCTTCAACATAAGCACCCTTTTCATACTTAGGCCTTATGCACAAATACACCCTTGTTGCTATCCTCCCTACAACATGTAATGTTACTAGTTTTAACATGTGAACGTCATGGGAGACATACTTCTCCACATAGGTATGATTCTTGGGGTATATTAGTTTCCTACGTAGCTCGTGGTAGTCTTGATCCACTACACTTAGATCAAATATGAGTTTCTTTACCTCTTTGAAATGATTGACCCCAACTTGGAAGTATTGCGTTATGAAGGAGAAAGGAAATTTACACCAAGGACTCTTGGTGCCATCTACCAAAGTAAATATACCGATGAAAAAATGTTGGTATATGGTAAACTCAACTTCTCCTTACACTAGTGAAGGCAACTATTGGGTATTCTCCATTCAGCCCGAATGTGTCGCACATCCGCTTATACCACTTTTATAGGCGTGCTTTATGAGTGGTTGTCATGGTGTCACAAGTATACTATTCAAACCTCTTTTGGGGGAGGGTTCTCATCTAGGTACTCCCAAACAAACTTGTCCGGCCCATTGGGCACTCAAATATTTGAAAAGAAAATGGAGAGGAGGACGTTACCAAACATGATCTTTTCTCCATTACCTATGGTATCTATGATCTCCTTTGTAATAAAATATGAAAGGTTATAGATGGTTCCTCTCGAGATCTTGCGACACACATTCAACTAGGCCTTATTGATATGTGTCCATCTCTCTTCCAATTCAACTTTGTAACCAAACATGTAACCATCCTCATCATGGGTCAGTAATTGCAGAAATGTTGAAGTAGTTAGAACCCTTCATGTAGTCATAAGCCTCAACGATATTCTTAATGGATTGCTTATCTTCCAAGTCATCATCCAATGAATCTCCATCACATAGATAAGTTTGGTGAACTTAGAAATTAGTTTGGGAGTTATGCGCATCCTCTAGCCTATGAAATAGAAGTGGTCTTCATGCATGTGTGACATCAACCATTGGTATAGTCACTGGGCTTGCCGAAATAGGGAAACTCATAGAGTTGTAATAACCCAACCTTCTCCATTTTTACCTTTACCTCATTATCATAGATGGGCATTCCATCTAGTGTCCTCTTCTCCATAGGGAGAACCAATTCTAGTGTCATTTCATTCTTTGTGGTGCTTGTTTGATGGTTGTAATCACTAATGACCATCTTCTGATGTGAGAAACCCATTATTTACCAAGCAATATGCCATCTAGGTACTACATTTATGCATACCATTCTTCATTGAAACTGGTGGAGACAACTTGTTTCCCCTTTCCCTTTCCCTTCTTTGGTGAAACATTTGCTACTTTCCTTGGTGTCATTTCTTCATCGAGTCCTTAAAATTTCTTCCTTTCTCCTAATCCTGGCTCTGCTCAACTTTTTGGCTCCACTCCTTTGCGAAAATTCCTTCAAACCCCATGCCCTAGCTTATGTAACCCTAACCTGGAAAACCTTTTTCCACAAGACAACGTAATCACCCACAAGATTCTTCCACAAAACCTTCTATGCTTATGCCCATGTACTTCTTTCCACTCTTGTTCACTGATCAAATTAACTATGCACACAAATATTCACAACTTTTTTCAAACTTTCTTCACAAGGATGCCCTAGTTTGCAGAGATCTCTTTTCAAAACACAAGATAGAAAATAATGCACCCCCAATCTTCTATTTATAACTTTTGATTTTCTCTGCAATAAATGCCATGCTACCTACCAATGTAATTTTGTAATAAAGGTGTATTTTTCTTTGCAATGCCACCTTATGCTTTTCCTCCATGCTCAATCCTATGTAGAACACTTCTACAAACTTCGCACGTAACTTCCTCGACCATAGAGTTCTTCACACTTTCTCCCACACCAAAGTCAATTATTCTTCTATGTCTTAGACCAAGTTCTTTCCACTTCCTATCTCATGTTTCTCATGCACTTTCTACCCTTGTATGTGGTTTCTCAAAGCCTTTTGACACCATCCTTCCTTCATGTTCACCTTTTCTACGTGTGATCTTCCAATCCACGTGTTTTTGATTTTTCAACCCGGGCCATCCACAACCATAGCTTCCAGTACTTGTCACATCACTCCACCCCACACAAAAATGGATGTGCGGTCCTCTTTGCATAGAAATTTTTTTTAAAATAATAAGTGGTTACCAATGCAAAAACGTGCACAACACAAAGTAATGAAAAAGGGAAAAATAAAGAAAGGAAACTACAAAAAAAACCTAGGCTAATTGACAATACTACCTTATTTACAAACACAAGGAAGACTTATTTATAGTAGGGCTTCAGCCTACTCCCATTGAAATGGCCTAGTAATCATGTTTTATCTAGTGCTTGTAATTAGAAAGTGACTAAATCAAGTATATATGATACAATGTATGGGCCCATCCAATGGATTTGAATTTCCCAAGATGGTGTAGAAACTTGGAATCATACAATAGAACCATCTGCCCAACCTCAAACTGTTTGTTCTTGATGTGTCTATCATGTCATGCCTTTTTCCTAGATTTTTCTATTTTCTAACTAGTGAGAAATAGCTCACCTCTCATCTAACTACATTAACTTATCAATCCTCTCCTCAAGTGCTTGTTCATCATCTAATCCTCCTACACACTATACACAACGATGGTAACATGAATTCAATAGGTAACACTACTTCCATGCCAAACACCAATTGAAAACAGTCTTTTATAATATAATATGACCATAACACATCAACAAATTTATCATCCCAATATTTTCTTCCCACATCACAAATCTTGGTTAACGTGTGATTCAAAATTTTGTTAAATGCCTCAAGTAGTCCCATTATCTTGTGGGTGATAAGGGGTATTCTTATGGTGGGATACCATGAATTCTACCAACAAGATCCTAACTGTCTCATTCAAGAAATGAGTACCCCTATCACTTGTTAAGCTCAGTGGGCATCCATATCTACTGATTATGTTTTCCCACAAGAACCTAGCTGTTGTTATCATTGTGTAATCCCTTATAGGCTACTTCTGCCCACCTTTTAAGATAATCTATGTATGTAATGATATAGCAAACTTTTTCCTTCACGTGGCTGGGAAATAGGACCTATAAAGTTAATTTCTCACTTCTCGAATGGTTTTACTTGACAATCGGTCTTAATGGAATTTCATCTCTTTTCCCTGGTTTACCAAGGTGCTGGTAGTGGTCATAGACCTTACAATACTCGATACAATCCTTGTAAACCATTTCCCACAAAAAAATTGCTAGAAGGATCTTGCGCGTGGTTGCATTCCCTGCATAGTGTCCTCCTGCAATTCCACCACATGTTTCCTCCATGATTGCAACACATTCATGTTCTAACACACACCGATGAAAAACCTCATGTAACCTAGTTTGTATAAATCTGCACTAATTATCATGTAGGATGCGATGCGTATGGCTAACTAATTCCTTTCCAAAGTCTTTATTCCCTTTGGTGCCACACCCATCTTGAGAAACATAACAATATCTTCCAAGTCAGAGGGCATGCACCATAATCTAAATAGTTATGTATCGACATTGTATCCTCAATGCTATGCATGTCCTTCCTTGAGTCAATCCTTGATAAATGTTGAGTCCCAAATTACTCTTACCTAGTTTCACAACAACCAGTAAACTCAAAATCTTGAAACAATAGGACCCACTTGCATATGCACCCTTGTAAAATGGGATTTTTACCAAGTACTTCAATGTCATGTGGTTCATGTAGAATATAAAGGATGTTTCCAACAGATACTGCCTAAATTTTTGTAGCACGTAGATCATTGAAAATGCTTCGTGCTTAGTAGTAGTATAGTTCTGTTCTGCTAGGGTTAGCTTTCTACTAGAAAATTACAAGGGGTGGTCAACAATTCCATCTCTAGGTTGTGCTAATATTTCCCCAATCACCACTCTTGAAGCATAAACATGTACATGGAATGGCTTATCCCAAGAAGGAAAGTGTAATATGGGTGTAGTGATAAGCTTATTCTTCAATGTATTAAACACCATCATCGTAACGCCTCTTCCAAGTGAAATGTACTTTTGTGTTTTAGAAAATTTTCTAATGACATGATGTTCTTGGCATACCCCTAATAAATTTCTAGTAATACCCCATATGCCCAAGGAATCCGTGCACTGCGCTCTGGCTGGTAGGTTCCTTCAATCCCACAATAATGACAACTTTGGCAGGATCCACTAGCAAGCCTTCCTTACATATGATATTCCCCAAAAGGGTTCCAAATGGAGTAGCAAAAACACATTTCTTAATGTTTAGGGATATCCTCAACTACCAAAATATTTCAAACATTAGCCTCAGATTGTCACAATGGTCCCTCACTAATCCATATATTGTCCAATAATCAAGGTAGACTTGAAGAAACTTATGGATGAAGTCTTGAAATGCCTGCACCATAATGCACAAAAAAACACAACAAGCACATTCTTCAGTCAAAAGGAATCAATGTGTAGGAAAATCCTCCCCATTTAGTGGTGAAAGTTATCTTTTCTTGGTTCTCCTTTTCAATTCTAACCTGATGATATCCTGAGAATCCTTGCGTGAAATGAATAGATCTCATGCCTAGCTACTCCTTCAGGATCTCCTCAATGAAGGGGGTTAGAAAAGGGTCAATAACACATACCACATTTAGATCCCTATAATCAACAAAAATCCTTATCCTCCCATCCTTCTTAGTGCTGATAACCATCAGACTCATCTATTCTAATTCTTTAACAACCTTAATGAAGCCTGATGTAATCATCTTGTCAATCTCCTCCTTAAATTTGACGTGTAGATTAAAATTCATTCGATAAGGTCTCTTCTAAATTGGGTGTGCTCCCTCCTTTAATTTGATCTTAATTTATCCCAAGGAGTGGTGAAATCCTTTAAGCTCATGGTACTTGTGGAAACAAATCCTGAAATTCATGTAACAGATTGATGATCTTTGAAACCTCCTTTTTGTCCAGTAATCTCCAATAGTAGCTTCCTTAGGTTCTTCCTCTAAATTAATGTTAACCTTCTTGGTTTTCATGGTTTCATGGTAGGAACATGCTTGCTCATCAGACCTATCCATAGCTTCATGTGTACCCAAAATATGGTTAACATCTAAATTTTCCACTTCTTCACCATTGATCACATAGATCAATTTTCCTTTCTCTTTTTCCATGCATGCATGCACGCTCAAAATGTATCTCCTTTGATTCTTCCTCATCAAAGCATGCTTCTAAGCCAGGTTCACCACATAATTATAGTATTCTATCCTCTCGCCATAACACTATCTCCCATAGTTAGGCACTTAACAACCTGCAATGCCTCATCCACCGATG
The DNA here is from genome assembly GCA_018340775.1 of Taxus wallichiana var. yunnanensis. Taxonomy (NCBI): domain Eukaryota; kingdom Viridiplantae; phylum Streptophyta; class Pinopsida; order Cupressales; family Taxaceae; genus Taxus; species Taxus wallichiana. The sequence goes on along the minus strand of CM031243.1, from coordinate 167,092,247 downwards.
GCTTAGTACTATGATATTCAAAATCTTGAAGGAGGTCAACTATCAAATCTTGTTAGTTTTCATGTCGAAGGCACATATCTAAGTGAATTTACCCTAAACATGCAAAACCTTGTAAGGTGGAGTACAAATTATGCACCCATAAAGAAGGTGGTAAGGCTTTTGCACCTTCCATCTAGGCCTTCTCACATGCTTGGATGTGAAATGAGGTGGGTTCCTTCCCATGATAATCTTGTATGATAGTAGGTGCATTGCTCAGAAAAATATAATAGAGAATGTGATTCTCACTTTGTGTCACTCTAGAAGGTTATCACAATGGGTTGCCCACCAATGTGTTGTGCTCCTGAGCAAGGTATAGCTATACATCCTTCTTATTTCGATCTCACATCTCCACTGGGTCTCTATTTCTCATAGGAAAACATAAGGGTCAGCTCCCTAGAATAAATTGGAAACTTCTTTCCTCCTAGGTGCTTGACTAAGCATGCCTTTGTTACTCTCGTCATAGAGCCTCTTAACTACCTTCCGACTAACTCATATGTCTCATGCACCCAATTTTCACATGCCACACTAGTTGTATCACTTATAGATTGAGCGTCTTCCCACTAAATAATACCCTCTTTTTTGGTTGTACAACTTCGGGTTCCGGATAGTGTGCATGTAAATTCTATCTAGGTCTTCTTCTCCTAAAGGCTCAATATAGGGCGTTGACTTCCCATCCATCAAAGGAATGATAACACCTTCCTTTTTTTTTTCTACAAAATTTATATACCCCTTATTGAAACATAAGTTAACACTATTCTTATAGCACAGAGGCACCCAAATAACACTAGAAAGTTTTCACCTCAGTAATCACTAAGAATTCAAAGTCCATAATGAATTTTTCCCCTTGGATAGTGATAACAACATCTTTTAAAACACCAATGGGAATTGCCTTTGTATTATTAGCCATATACAACACATTTGAAGATGGATGTAATGGGGGCCTTCCCATTTGATTCTAGGTATCAAGGTGAGAACATTAAATTCTGCACTGTGTCAATAGAATATTGCTTAGGAGCCATCCATAAAAAAATGCATTCAAGGTAATATTCTTATCATAGTTGAGGCTGTGGGGAGGAAGGTTAGCATGCAAAACCTACTTCTTGAACTCTACTCCAACGCTAGGTATCTTATCCCTCAACCATTCTACTAATATAGGAATGATATTATCTTGGTGCAACATCTTACACACCTCTCTAACATCAGATATATCTAAATGAGGGACCTCAATGCTTTTCTTCTATTCTAACTTCCTGGATTGCTCCTTTAGACTTAGAATTTCCCCTTAAAGACTCCTGATTACATCCATGGTCTCTTGATAGACTTCCTTATGATGGGCAGGGTCTAGATTCTTCCCATATACCACCTCTTCTCTTGTAATCATTGGTCTTTACTTTGGTATTTCTATGGCATTGCAGCCTCGGCTTGGGTCGTCACCAGTAAAAGTTCTAACTCTAACTCGCATGCCACCCTTGACATCGATTGCGAGTCTTCTTTCTTAACGCTTACCATCCTAACACCCTTGGCTTTCCATTTTTGCTATCTCATGTGTTCAAATAACTCCAGGAACTCCTCATACTTGTGCTTCTTCCCACACCATGAGCACTGTAGTAGGTTAGGAAATTCACACTTGTAATGCTCTATGGACCCACAATTATAACAAGTTCCACAAGGAATTCACCTCTTCTACCTCTGTGATTTCCACAACCTCTAAATCCTCTATGAAAGTTTCTTCCAAGAGATCCTCCATCCACACATTCCTTTATAGTGATGACCATCATCCTTGGAAATATTTACAACGCTATTCTAGAGCACACCAATATCAATGACATCATGTATCTAGTCAATTAATCTACAATCCTTGGTGTTATGAGTAGTAGAGGTGTAAATATTAAAACAATAAGACATATTCTTATGTATTCCACACTGTAGTATGAGTAGTGGAAACCTACTTACATCATGATCTTTGTGGAAAATTTCATAGTCTACCATCATCGTGCATACCGATCTCTAAGGACAATTGTCCTTCGTATGCCCATCTACCTCACAATCCATGTACCATAGGCCACTACAAGTCTCATGGGATTAGTTTGTAGATAGCTTCTCCGAGGTTGCTTTGCCATTACAATATGAGCTTTAAGAAAAGGACTAATGTCGGTATCCATACTTCCCATAACCTCATCACGCAGGAATCCTCTAAGGCCTTGTGCGGGTCTGTGATATTCTTATGTGAAAGTGCTCTCCTAAAGGGTGTTATTAGTCCTCCAATAAACCATTGAGCATGATAAGAAGGATGAATATCATAAAATAATTTTGATAAGAGATTTTTAAAATGTGCATCATACTCCCACACACTCTCTGCCATACCTTGTTGAATATCCTTCAAAGCATGCTAATGCTCTTCTATTCAAACTTAGGAATATGGAATTCAGCTAAGAAGGCATTACACAGTGTGGTATAATCTACTATTGTCTGGTGGGGGTCATACTTCTGGTACCAACTATGCGTGCTCCCTTGCAATGTTGTTATAAATTGACTTACCTTCCATTCGGGTTAGTGATCCCCTTCACGTGCCATAGTAGCTCACATTTGTGTACATGTTCTGTAACATCCTCAACACCTTTTTAATCTGGTAGATGTAAATACATTTCAAAAAATACTTGCTTGAGGTGGTTGAGGTTCTTGTTTTCTTGATCTAAAACTTGATTCCCTCTAATATTTCCTCCACCACTAGATCCACTATATCTACTAACACTTGTCCCTCGACACACCAGATCCTCCAAATTTTCCATGTCCACCAAGTCTACTAGTTCCTATTCCACCTGACCCACAGATCCACCTCCCATAGCCGGTAAAGGTCCTGAAGTGGTCACATCTCGTGTCCCCATTTTTTGCACTAAACTACTCACCAACAGTCTATGATATTGCATCACTACTAGATGTGTGTCCTATGCCACTTCTAGATATGATACCCAAGCTTTGTGTACTTGTACTTTGCCAAAATTTCTTTCTAGACCATATACCTCCAAACACAGGAAATGATTGTACATCCATAAATGTGCCAAATGAAAAGTTATACCTCCTAGGTGCTGATCGGTTACTTCCACCAATACTAATTGGTTTAGTAATACTTATCTATGGATTTGGAAAACTAAGCACCATAGGTTGGTCACCAGGTGGATTCAGATGCATGCCAATGAATCTTCTCTTTTCTTCATATGATGAGATCTCTCTAGAAGCCGAGGGGGTTTCGTTCCACACTTGCAAAGATGGAGTAGTGCAAACTGCTTAGGTTTCATGTCCTCCACATGAACCTCAACTCCTTCCCACAATGTCTACCTCCATAACTCCATCACTCCCACAACTTCGTGTTGTCTTTTCAACTCCCTCTCTCGAGAATCATTATACTTAAGTTGTCTCTCTTCCATCTCCTTTTAATCTGCAAGGTATGCCATCTTCCTCTACTCTAGCTTACTCGCCCAACACTCAGAAGAAGCTTAGCTGGCCATAGGAAGTGTTTCCAAACTTAGTGTAATGATCACAATATTTATAGATAAAGGGATAACATGTAAGAACAATCTTCTTGGCTCCCTCAAGAACTCAAACTCAACTATCTTTGGATAGGAATATGTAAAATCATGTACTTGAAAGGTGTAATGAATCAACACTTTACTCCACCAATGATCAACAACATGCGTCCAAGTTAGATCACCATCATGCAACCTCTGATAATCATCTTGGGTCCATACACGAGGTCTATAGTACCAGCTTGATCTATATGCATACACCGAGAGCCATTCATACAACTCCACTAGAAAAAAACAAAATAAGGTCTCATACAACTCATGATACAGATGTTCTTCTACCCATTTACGTGCTTCTAACTCGGGTTTAGTACTAAATATATGAGTGAACTCATCCATCATGATTTTAAGCCATGCTTCAACACTATCTAAGGTCAAATGCTCTGTCATTACACACCATTCTCAAAACAATTTGAAAAGAGGTCCCGATGATGGAACCAAGATGTAGTCATTATTTTACCCTAAATACTTCTTTCGAACCCCAAACATGCTCACCTATCATCTAGCATATATTGGGTGCTCACCGAGGCATGTGTAGGCATTGAGCCCCTCCTTTAAGTAATATTTTCAAGAGAGTTCTACCATTAATGGAGGATTATTTACGCAAAAACAAAATTACATTCACTTTCTTACAAAGGTAGAAGATGTAACTAACATATCTACACATTAATGCATCACATAAGCTAAATGACATTGTAAGAAGTAAAATAATGTAACGACCCACAAATCCACACACACTATACAACACAGTAAAATATAGTATAAATTTTTTTGACTTTCTTGACACATAACATGACACAACATGTCATCACCAAGGTTACAACTAACTCTGAGAACAACTTGATACAAGGATGACCACAAAGGCAGCACGGAAACGTTCACACCCATCAAGGACAATTCACTTTTCTTTTAACAGGTCAACATAGGAATCCAACCACATAACACACTTGCAGTTAGGGCATACCCCGGTGTGAAATTATTGAAGGTTATTTATTTTAATAAAACATCCTTTAACTCTTGACTTACATTTTCAGGGAGACTCAGGATATGATTCGTATAATTCATCTTACAAAACTAAGTTTCTTTCTTATACATTGTAGAGTAATTCACTTAAAGTCTTCTCCTTTATGACAATTATTTGTTTAATTTATTTATTTAATAAAGATAGTAATCTAATTCCACAAGGCCATCTATCCAAACTTACGATACTAAAACTCGCTCATATCCTTATAACAACCTGGGTTCACGTTCAACACACATAAGAGAGGAATATAAAGCACCTTGGAAAAAGTTAGAGGAAGAAGGTAGAGTTGAATTCATCTTTAAGACATCATTAGTTATTACCAGGATTTAATTGGAGCTTGAGAATTTATCTAGAATTATTAAGGATTTTACTTAGGCTTCACTGAATGAGTTTTACAAAAGAAAACAATTTACCTTCCAAATGGCTGAGAGATAGATTGCGTGGTTTCTAAACAGTTTCCTCCTACTTATTAAATCTTATTATCTTATAGAAACTAACCATTGATTTCCCTTAAGATCATTTAAGAATCCACCATAAAAGGATAATGTTCGCTAGTCTAGCTAGGGATAACAAGTTATATAATTTTACTTTACAAGGATAGATTCATCTTTGATCACTTATGGAATTACTTGTTCTCAAGTAGGTCACCTCTACATTAATTTATTTGAATATAAATTTTAGTTTAACTTCTATAAGGATTAACCAACCCATTTTATTTTACTTATAACACATTATTACTAAGTCTTAGAAAGATTTAACTCAACACTTATTCTCAAGGGAAAAGTTTAAACAATACTCATTTACGGAAACAAAACAAGGTTACATCAATTCTTTCCAACACGATACACAACCAAAGGGACATACCAACTCTAAGGAACCATGAATAGGGAACAAGAGAGTAAAATCATTGACCAAGAAATGCTAAACTATTCTTAGAATACCGATAATCCATTAAGGTCACTCAATAAGTGGTAATCCCATTTTATTATATTTTCCATGATAGCCAAAATAGTCCAAGGTTTCCCAAGTTAAGATGACATAATCCACAATACATTATACTAAGACACTGACTCACTTCTAAAATTTCCACTGGACCTTATCAAAATTTGAACCACATAAAAAGGATTCGAGAAAAAGAACTTCACAAATGAGGTTGATGCAAAAGTCTACAAGTCTATCCCTCATCTACTAGTATAAGCCATCTGACAAAAGTTTTCCACAAGAGTCAGTTCGTGAGAACTGAGAAAGATAAGACTACACAAAGCCACAATAACTATTATCTAACAATACCATGAAAGGAAACACTTTATTACAAGAATTGGGTCAATGCTCTAAACACTAACAACACCTCAAGTTAATAATAAAGTCTCTACCATGCCAATCAAATAAGAAAGACCTTGTACTTCAGTTATGAACAAAAGCAACGAAAATATAAAAATCGTACGAGAAGGGTCCTTGGCCCTATAAGAAGAAATAAACCATCTAGCGGAAATGGGATTCCCATCAAATAGTTAAATAATTACAAGATTGAAGTTTGATATACATGTCATCCGTCTAAAATTATCAAAAGATCCCAAAGCATAGGCTTTAATATTAGATTTCTAAAAAGACAAGAGTTGATCATCCCAACAAGGAGGAACCACGGGGTTCAAATATTAACATGAAAAGCCAAGTATATTAGAATTTTCAACCCTATAATCACATAGAGTATATGACTGAAATTAAATACACGGACACCACACAACATAAGTTTCAAAGTGAAGGCAAAAATATACCAATCTTGACCATTAACTCCAAGAGATTCCCCAATCATTCAAGAAGGGCCAATGCCCTTAGAGGCTAGTAACAACATGCCAGAAAAGAAGGAGTTCCGTCAAACAAGAGTATACAAAACATCATCCAAATTTTATATCACTAAGGATTTACAATCCTCCACAACAATTCTAAAGTTTGGTTAGTTTAAAAGAAATTATCTCTTTCCCAAAATGAAATATTTTAAGGCAACCCTTGAAACAAAATCAACCGTTCAAACATAGGTACAAACATAAATTACTAAGTGTCGTTAACAAAACAAAATCCTTCCGCTATAAATCCATAAGACTTTCAATTGCAAGATTAGTTTATCCCAAGATTAATAGCGTTCAAGACAAATTCCATCACAAAACATTAAGGTAATGATGTGCATAGAAACCAACCAATCTTATTTAATAGCATTAACATTATAAAAGAGAAAGAACACAAGTTAGGAAAATAGGAAACGCCACCAACAATATTTCTGAGAGGGGAAAAAGACCAAAACAAGTCTAATATTAGTGGGATACAGGATTGCACAAACGTACCCTTGAACTTAGGTGACCCAATAACTAGTTACGATTCAAGATGATGGGGATGGTTAAGGTACTTCCTGAGGAAGGATTTAAAAGCCTAGGAACAAGATAAATGATAAACATGAGTCTCAAACATGCGGTCCAAAAAGCTTGCACATAAACTTATTCCTTCTAAAAGTTTAAAACCCAACCTCCAATCCTGGCTAGCCCAAGCATTGATCACTCTAGTCCTATAACCTTTCTTTCTTGAGATAAAAAAGGTTATCAAAGGGGCTTGAGAGATATTTAACAACATACGACAAAATAAAAGGAAAAACAAACTTGGGTGATAGGAAGGAGCTTCATAGTTATCGCAAGCTTACTTTAATGACAACAAAATACTAGCTGGAACAACATAATAAACTTGAAACTCAATCATAGAGAAGAAGATATATATAACAAAAAGATGAAGGTCAATCACTCGAGCAAGAAAAACATAACACCCAAAGGAGAGTACACATGCATGCTTTCCACTAACACACTGACAACGATAAAAGCTAAAAACAAGAAGAAAACAAGCGAAAGGAGGGATCTCCCAACAAGGTGTCTAAATGACAAACCAATTCAAGGAAATGGTGGTTCAATTTCATGACAATTTAAATTTAGCAACATGAGAAAAGTGTAGAAATATCTTTCCTTTTCTCCAGCTTTGACGAGGCACCCAAACACCTCAAAGTCTAGCAACAACAACCCTCTAGTTGAATCTTTGTCCGTAGCATGCAAGGCACCAACATTCCACTGTCCTCCAACTTGTTGGGTGGTCCACACTCTTCTCACGGAAAAATATGGCATAGGAAGTTATAGCCAAGGTATGGAGTTCCCAAAACATAGATCTAAAATACCTTGAAGGAAACGTGGTCTCTAGGATGGAAATGATAGAAATCTATGCATAAAATGGCTTGATCCATGACTCTTGATTCCACCATATATGACCAACAAAATAGTGTCCAACCTGCTCAGCCCACCTTTCAGTTGCAAAAGCACCTCTGTATTGCATGCAAGATGTGGAAGAGTAAAACAAGAGGAAAGGTGAACTTCCTGACAAAGTACCTCAAAGAGATGTGGTTTCAAGGGATGCCATATATGTAGGATAAGCACAGAAGGATCTAAAAAAAAAAAAAGCAACCAACAAGTGTCAAAATGGTCAGTTTGTCTTTACCAACATTCATTCAACTAGTGCTAGAAAGAAGCTTTGAAAAAGGTAAGGGCATCCTCCTCAGTGAGGTAACCAAAAATAGGTAGAAGAAAAATGCCCCACATAAGGCTCCATACGAGAATTCTCCATGTGGCCAACATCGGGAGGATTAATTGTAGGATGCAATCATGAGCCATGGAGGAGAAAGAACACAACAATAAAAAAATAAAAATAAAGAGGACAGTGCATTAGCAAATGCATTTAAGCATCCAACTAATCAAGCCCCCATCACACACGGCCAGACCCAAAGAAAATGCACGAGGCCCAAGAGTCGAGAACAAAAATAAAATAAAATTAAAAAAACAATGAAAAGGAGGCAGGAGGCCAGCAGGGTGAAGTGATGGTGGGTGGGTGACATTATTTCACGCATTAAAATATTGCTAGGTGTTCAACCACCCTCCATGCCAAAAAATATTCAAACATCACAAAATAAATAGCACAAAAAAAACATAAGCTTATAAAGGGGAAAGAAGATTATGCCCAACACAATTAAATTTATTTGGTGGAGGCCACGTGACAAGGGCCAAGTTGTGATTAAGTGGTGAGAGGTGGTGGGTGGAGGGGTAAGAAATTTGATAAAAATAATGATCCCCTTCTAAACTTGTGCCACACATAAACCCCCATGCAAACACATGAGCAAAGATGAATAAGGGAAACCGAATAATCCTTCGCCAACCAAAGGATTAAATTACATGCAAATGGGAAAGTTGGAGGGAGCAAGAACCAGATTCTCCATTAATCTAAATGATTAAAACAACATGCAAGTAGACCTAAATGACCAAGGAGGAGAAAACTAGAGGTTAACGTTTGAAGATGAACACGGAGAAAAGAACGACCATGGTGCCAAGATGGGTAACCCCTTCTTCAGCATGGGATGGGGTTCGGTTTGCTGAAGCAAGTGAACTAAACAATAAAATTTATTATCGATAATTAACAAAGAAGTTGATAAAAATTGACAATAAAAAAATATGAAGTTATCATCGATCGATAATAAAAATAATAATATTGTTATTATCATTATTATTATTATTATTATTACGACTTAAAATAATCATTAATCATATTAACAATGGATCATATACAATATTGAAAAGGAGATGACAAGATTTTCCTTTAATAGGGGAAAAAGTATTGGACAAGTGGGTTAAACAACAGAAAACATCGACATCGACACAAGCGAGGCATAATGAAGAGATAAACAAGCTGATTATCCTTTGTGACAAGGCAAAGCCACTAATGTTCAATAGAAATGCAATGGTGTTCAACACTTAGCAACACAAATCATCAAGAAGAAGAAGAAGAAGAGAAATGATGAATGGGGAATTACAAATAAACTAGATATGAATCATGATAAGTCATATAACATGAGGGATTACACCCAAAAACAAGATGTACAAAATAGATCCATGTATATTGATTTCAAAAAATCTCTAGTAGCCATGCTTCATTTAAAGGGTCATCTCAAACCATATATATTAAATGATAGAGACTTAAATTCTATAAGCTTCCTTGATATGATATCCTAACTAAATTTTTTTCCCATTCTATCCCTTGTTATAGATCCCAATACCCATACATATGCTTATGACATCCCTTATAACCCTCTAGCACTAAGTACTCTAAACCCTAACATTACTACAACACTTTGTTACTCTCATTCTCTTTCTCACGAATTCTCTATGCACTCTCTTTTCATTCCCTTTGTTCCTCCATGTATTTCTTCACGTGTATTCTATCTATATGTGTCTATGTTCTTGAGCAAAACATCTCTTTAAATAGATCATTGACCACGCCATGACTTCTCTTCCGAGAAGATCACATACCAAGTGTCGATGTGGTCCTCCATTGGTGAATTATTATCCTCTTTTCAAACCTTCCACTAATTGTAATAATGTCTCTTGGAATATTCCCTTTGGGGAATATCCTTTTCTTGATCTCCAAGGTTCCAGGATGGTACTTTATCCACTCATCACACCTAGCCAAAGGTCATCACATTTTTCTTCAAGTGATCCCATGATGCTGATTATAGACAAGTCCTTTAAACCCTTGTTTTACCTCCCGTGTGTGCTCTGGTTTCACTTAAACCCTTCTTAACCCCTTTTTCTTGCTCGCTTTTCCCTAAGTGCCCTTCTATCTACCGATATTGCATGCATATGCTACTTGGTACTTAGCCAATATTTTAGGGTCAAACATCACTTATGAAAATAAGAAATGTCCTATTATCGGTACTTGGAAGGATTTTAAAGAATTGATTAGAGCTAACTTCTATCCAATTGGCCATAAGAATGACATGATGATTAAGTGACAATACTTTAGGTATGGTAGATGTCAAAGCATGCAAGCCTACACTATGGAATTTTAGAGACAAGCCATGTTGCTTAATATCGACTTGGAGGATGAGGACATTCGACCAAGTATTTGGGGGAATTCACACTCACCTTTGGAGGAAGGTAATCTCCATGAAGCCCAAGGATCTCAATGAAGCTTGTTTACAAGTATACTACATCGATGATGAGAAGAATCAAGGAGAAACATAGCCAAAGGGAGACCGGTCAATAGATCAATAGGAAAAGAATAAGGGAAGCCAAGTAGCACAAGAAAATGGAAAGTTAAACATGCTGCTATCTTGCTTTGCATACTTGTAAAGATCCTAATAATTCTTGTAATAATTGTGATATAAATGGACATATTGATGCCACATATTAGAAGTTGTATCGGAATTGTACCTAAAGCATCAAACCAAGGATTCCAAGAAATCCATGGCCACTTTGTGAAGACAAAAGGAGAGGTGGAGATTAAGGATGATTGAGGATGTAGACAAGAGGCTGGGATGTACGGCCATTAACATGTACAAAGGAGAAGAAGAAGAGATGAGTAGGAAAATCCAAATTAGAGTCCAAATAAAAAGAATAAGGTAAACACTTTAGTAGATTTTGGTTCTCAATCAAATTTAATTTTTGATGTAGTTGTAGAACAACCATACCTAGAGACTTATGTGCATCCACATCCATACCCATTGGGATGGGTGAAGAAGGTTGTAGAAATACAAGTTACGAGGAAGTGTAAGTTTCACTTAGTGATAAATAACCAATACATAGATGTATTATAGGCTGATATCATTCCACTTGATGCATTTGACATTGTCTTGAAGTCCTTACTTGTATGTCGGGGATGTTGTGTTCATAAGGATGGAGAACTAGTACTGAGATGGCTCAAGGACAAAGTCGGTTTCAACATCCGGACGCACTAGAGAAAATCAAAGAAGGATATGGTAAGGGTTAACTAAGCACAAAGACTTATTTAGGAAAATCATCATTTTTGTTTACTTTCATTGGAAGAAAAGAAAAATGGACTTGAGAGAAAAGATATTTTGGTTAAAACTTGTCATTTTTTGTAGAAGAAGCCACCACAGGAACTACTCATTCAAGGAGCAATAAAAACTTCCACTATGCAGTCACCGTATCTACATATGGATTCATTGGACCTAACCATGGGGAAGAAAGGAGAAGAGGAGATACAAGGAACAATGGTGACTATAATAGTAACGTACATGGAGAGGATTCAACCAATCCATCTCAAGAGACAAAGACAAATAAGAAGGACTAAACCACTATAGTATGGGACCTTCACCATACTTGAGAAGGTTGGAAAAGAAACCTTCAAGCCACACTTCATGTAGATGCACACAATAACAATTTGCAAGAGCTCACACCTACTAAAGCCATCTATGCATGAAAAAGAAGGAAAGATATATAAGTTTCCTTCCAAAGAGGATTGTAATCGAGGAAAATCAAAGGAGGATGTAACTTAGATCAACAAAAAGATATCCACAAGAGTCTTGGAAGGTTGGATGAGAGAAGACACCAAGGTAGACCCAGTGGTACTCAAAGGAGAAAGAGAGGGAGTTGATTCCTCTACCACTCCCCCACTAAGATTTTTGGGACCAAAATCCTCCTAAGCAAGGGAGGTATGATCCATAGGGATCCAGAAAAACACACAACCTCATCAGTTCCATTAGCACCAAGAAGGAGATAAAAATGAGGTATACGAGAGGGTTTTGAAAAAATCACCACTCGATGTAGAGTGGCAGTCCTGTAACCCTACCCAACTAGGGCGGCAATCTTAAAACTAGTGATCTACTCAAGGTGGTGGTCATGACACTTCTGAATAGAAAATAATAATGGAGCAAGAATGGACATGAATTTGAAGCACTAAAGCGTGTCTCTTCCCTCCCTAACCTTTTCCATTCTCCAAGGTGCATGGGAGGACATGGGATAAGGCTATCAATACAAGGAGGAGCAAGATAATCGATCATTCAAACATCCAGAGAGATCAATAAGTAAAGTATTAATTTTAATATGAGAGCAAGTGAGAAGATATTCTTCAGTGTTGGAGTGGAATTGTAGGAGCAAGGTGTACGAAATAGAGAAAAAAGTAATTGGAGAGGAGCTTTACATTGTTTCTTATTTTCATACTTATTGTAATATGTATAATTTGATTAATTTTTCAATACAAGTGGGAAGGAAGAGCATTTTCCCTTCCCGACTAGTTTTCCTCATTGGGGGTTTCCAGGATAAAAATTCTTGTGTTGTGTGTAGAATTCTTATAGAATTTCTCTACAATTTTTCCTAAGCACTAGTTAACCAATCATTAAATCTCTAATCTTCACTGAAATTTTCATTTTACAAAGTTAAAAGTAGAACAACATAATTGTGTGATTTTGTAGAGTTCCAAAGTAGAAGTTTACAGATCGGTAAAACCCTCAAAAACACATAAATCCCCAAAAAATAATGCAAATGAGGGGTCGAATATCTTCATCTATCAAATGAGTGAACTTATGATTGAGATTTACACTACATTTTAGACCCAAGGTAAGGTGTTGTATGTGTGTGTGTGTGTGTGTGTGTGCGGTACCATGCCTTAGGTAGCTCTTGTGCGTGTCACATTGGATAGCATACAAGTAGCTAGATGTATAAAATATAAATAGATGTGTGCATGAAATAATGAACTTCCCTCGTATGAAGTGTATGTAGAAGAATGCAGCCCCTTTCCCTTGTATGGATGCTAGATGCAATCTTGAATGCTCTTGATAATGGAATTTAGATGCATTCTTAAGTGGTTATAGCTAATGCTTAGTGTTTGGTCTTTTATTATGGCCACATAACTTTATATTTATATGATTCCTTTGCTTGAATTTCGTAATTAACCCCGAAAAGGCCAACTAATAAAAATATAAGATTCCCAAACAACTAAAAAGGACCTAAAATATGTGAACATAGTATAAATAGGTCGGGGGAACCCGGAGGGGACAAGAGTGCTTGATGCTCATGTCCTAGTTGGGCGTTAGTTTCAGGATGAGAAATTCCAAATTATGAAAAGACATATTGGGATATAAATAGTGTAAGACCAAAAGTGGCAATAGAAAGCAAGAAACAATGGCCAAATACATGGGTTAATTAGTAAGAATTTTCTTATGCAATCGGGACTAGATGGATACTCAAAGTGCATAATTTAGTGTCTACATTTTACCCACTTTATGTTGTTAAGAAAATTATTGATAACATAAAGTAGATAATAGATGATTACTCAATAACCATGTAGATTTATGGTGAAAGCGTGTCGAGAGACAAGAGAAAAGCATGGAGTGATAAAAATGTGGAGTGTGGAAACTAGAGAGGAGAAAGCACAAAAAGTGATGATGATGATGACCCTAGGGTGGTAACACATGTGTAGATGTCACCATTATCTCTTTTGTCGATGTCAATGATGGTATGATTTATTTTTTGATGTGATGTGATGTAGGATGATGTGACTACCGCTTCCCATAAGGACGAACCTACAAAAGAGAAGAATGAACAAGTAGCCAAATATGCATGTATATGAGTAAAAAGTATGTAAAATTTAAAAATGTGGAAAAGGAACATATGTACCCTAATGTGATGAATAACGAGAGATAGAAAGGATCATGAAGATGTTGTATAAGCATGATTTTTTTGGGTGATCTCATGCCAGCTGCGTTGGATACACATTTTTAGAGATCTCATTCAAGGAATGGAAGAAGTGTAGGTAGAAAGCGTTTGGTGTCATCCTCCAAAATTTAACTACTTCATGAAGTATAGAACACCGATGCGAGATGGTGTGTAAAAATTTGATTCAGTTCAAACGATTCTACGATCTAATGTGAAACTAGAAAAATGTTGTGTAGTACATGCATGCTAAGTGCTAAGGAATATGTGCCCTATAAAAGCCACTATCTTAAATGCCGTACACTATGCTAAACTAAGAAATGTTGTGTAACTACCCCCGGTTACATGCATTCGGGGAAGGGTCAAGGGCACCCAAGTGCTATGTTTGGGTCTAGGCATTAGTGTCTATGATGTTCGAGGACACAATTTAGGATCCGGTCCATGTCCTCGAGATTGATGAATTTGTTGTACCGATCTTTGAAATATGATATGTGATGACTGTGAACTCTTTTGTATGGTAGGGTGATGATTCATCCGAATGATTCCCCCTCATTTTGGGTGCATGCAACATCGTTGAGGAGTATGTGGTCCAAAGGAGTACAAACCACTATAATGAAATTATGCCCTACAGAGGGAGGGAGTATGCTTGGTGGAAACTAAGGCACACACAAAAAAAATTGGCTAGGAGACAAGTGTTAGTATAAGTGAGACAAACACGAATATAAGATGTAAGCTAGAAAATAAGAAGATAATATGTAAGTTAATATGTAAGAATACAATACACAAGAAGACAATGTAGATAGTGAAAAGTGGGTTTCAAAAATGGGACATCACTCACGATGTTGCAAGACAATCAAGGCCATAGTGTCCGGAAGAATAAAGACAATTAGAGAACAAGAAAGACATTGGACAAATCCCACAGATAATGACAAAAATTAAAGACAAGAGCAAGTAATGTAATAGACAACCATGGATGCAAATAGACTTGTAAGATAAATTCTTCTCTTGAAGCACCCAATAGCATGTTAGAAAGATAAAAAGTATATCAAAGCATGTATAATCTGATATAGTAGTGTGCTTATGAAAAATGAAACAATAACTCTGTAGTGTAAAAAAGTGGATTCCCTATGAGCCATTGTGGTACTAGTAAGAGGTACTATACCAAACATCCATGATACATGTATCGATCTATAGAATATGTGATCACAACTAGAAAGAAAGTGAACACGTATGTGTATATGATAAAATAATGACACACAAGATATATATTTAACATGTGTAATACAACATACATGTAACGAGTAAATGTAAGTAAGAGTAAATGTGATTAAGATATACAATATGTTGTGGATGGGTGAGATGGAATGGAATGCAAAGTGAATGTGATAGGATGCACGTGCCCCTGAGTGAGTGTGAATGTGTATGCATGAGATGAGGTTCATTTATACATGCCCCCTTAGTAGTAAAGAATGAACCATATAACAATACATCATCAAGAAATGGTTTGAACGTGTGCACTAGAAAGATATGATCATCAAAGAATATAATGTAGTGTGTTACTAAATGAAAGCATGGGTGTGGTGACCCCCTTTGAGATGTAGAACCTCAATAGTTGAGTATGGAACATGAAACTAGAGTACGTCATAGGGTAGTGTGTTGTGTAAAATGTGTGCAAGAAAGATATGTTGAATGTGTAGTATGTTGTGTCAAATGTCTACAAAAGAGATTGATTGTGAACATGTTGATTGTGTAATTTGATGTTTTGAGAGAGATGTATTGTGAACACATGAGGCTTTTAGTAAATTGTGTCACATGTGAATGTGTTGTGTAGGTAGTGTGTTATGAATATGTAGATTGTGTAAGATGTTCATGTTGATTGCATGGAATATAGAGTTTTCATTTAATGTGAGAGAGAAATGTTGTGTGATGTGGAAGAGATATGTTGTGAAAGAACTAAGTGTGAAGCATGTTATAAATGTGTTGATTGTGTTTTATGTTGTGTTGAATATGCATGAAGAGTTGGTGTTGTTATTGTGTTAAGTTGGTGTTAATAGATAAGCATGAGAATAATGTATTGTGAGTGTATAAAATATGTAGTATATAGTGTGTGATGTTCATGTGTATCAGGATCCCTCAAAATTCAAGTGTGAACCAAAACACAAGAGTTCATCATTGGGTAATGATGATACAAGCGCGTATCAAGATTTGTGTGTTGTACGTGTGAGACTAGATGTGAAGTGATGAGAGTATAAAATGTATGTCAATGCTAGAGGGGGAGAAATAAGTGTGATGCCCCCAAGTGTGTGATGATAAGAGTGATCAAGTAACGTCATCTAAGAGGTCATCATTGTCATGATCAAAACTAAATGGTGAAGCATTACGAGACTTGATACACAATACGGTTAGGTTAGTTAAATAAGGATCCATTGAGGCATAAATTATACATGCCCATAGCATATTCCTCATTGGTGAAAGGAGGTAGTGGACAACCATGTGCATACTAGTGAGTAAGATTTTTGAACAACTAAGAAATGAGTCATTACAAATGAAAACATGGCCAAACAACATAGTAATGATATATCAATATGATCAGGGTCTAATGTGCCCCCAATGTAATCAAGCCAAGACTATATGAGTGTAAGTGGAGAAGCATGAGGGGCATTGAAAGAAATACTATGAGATAAAATATGTGAAGACCATAAGAAATGATAATGTGAATAAATCCATGGTAAAGATGAGGATCATGAGGTGGAGGAAATATGTCGTCAATTGTAAATCCTAGCCTGAGTCAACCCATCATGTGTGCATATAGTATCTAAGAAAGTAGGATCAAATGGAATGTGTTCCCAATAAGAGTCATTCATGAAAAGTGTACATGTAAATGGAGGACGTGCTAATGGAGGTTGTTCATGAGAAGGTGAAGGATATGGAATGACATCCAATGTTTGGACAAGCCCGATAAAGAATCATAACATTAGTAGAAGTAGGAGGAGGTGATGATGCAGATGAGACAATATCTAACATGAAAATAACACCTTAAAGTGGTGGTAAATGAGCCAAAGTATCCATGGGTTATGGTTCATCGGTGGTAACAAATGTTGGAGTAGGAAGTGTAGTGGTGGGATCACGGTTGTAATATTTAAATGGGTGATGATCACTATAAACTACATATTCTACACCCTCTTGTAACAAATTAAATCATTAAGATACCATAGAAGGAACTTCTTGTATGACATGAAGTCATGTCCTACCAAGTAAATAATTATACTCAACGGGAATTTAATGGCAAAAAAAACCCTATTAAGAGTTTTTGGCCCAATAGTGATAGGCAAAGTAATGTGGCCAATTCATGAACGAACAAATCCATCATGATCACAAGGAGAAAGAGATGAAGGATTAACATTATCATTCGAAATAATAATATTTTCAATTAATGATAGAGTGAAAATATTGAGTTCGAGATCCATTATCGACTATATTGTGTTTGACACCCATATTATTAATGTAGATCATGGTGTATAAAAATGAATCATTGTCAAAAATAGAAAATCAATAGTAGGATTAGATGGAAAAGAAATGTGCTGAGAAAAGGCATATGAAAATGTGTTATATACTATATCTAGATGAATATCAATAGGAATGTGAGTAGTAGCTAAGATAGTTGTGATTTTAGCTCTTAATTCAGGGTGGATGAGCAGGAAATCATGAATAGAAATATTCATGATGAGATGATCCTAAGAAGATAAAAGCAATGGAAATATTAGGACTCTAAGAGTGTTTGGATCAAGTCGGGTTCACCAAAATGATTAAGAAAAATATTGATAAATGAATAAATGCCTAATATAAATATGTAACAACAATCTAAAATAAATATGTAATGAAATACAAAAATTGACCCAAGAAAATTAAGTTAGAAAGTATGAAACCCTAGTTGCAAAAGGGGATAAGAAGACTTAGCTGATTTGTAATCAAATTTGAACTATGTCGAATGATGACGTAATGAATAGAGAGGGATAAGTTTCACACGAGAACCTCAAAACAATGTGCGACAATAATATTTTCCTAGATAGGGGCACACTGGAATGGGTCAAGGGTGCCTGCAAGTGCCATAGACCTGCCATGGGCACATGTGACTACTCAAAACCTCAGGAAACCTCCTTTGTAGGGTTGTAAGGTATTCACTTTCCTTCTATTCTTGTCTCTAGTACATCACACAATGATCGCTGACGTCATTGATAACTAACAATAAAGTAATGATATGTAAAACCCTCAAAAGAACATCAAATCCCAAAAAGAAAATAATGTGAATGAGGGATCAAACTGTCCTCATCTCTGTCAAAAAGTGAATTTATAACTAAATGATACACTACATTTCAGAACCAATGTAGTTCTATATGTGTGTGTGCAAAATAGTGCCTTAGGTGGCTCTTGTACATGTCACATTGGATAGTGAGAAAGTAGCTAGATGTATAAAATGTAGATAGATGTGTACATGAAAGAATGAAATTATCTTCCTATGAAGTGTAAGAATAAGAATGCAATCCCTTTCCCTTATATGAATGCTAGATGGATGCTTAAATGCTCTTGATAATGTTCTTTGAGTGCAACCTTAGGTGGTGATAGCTAATGCTTAGTGCTTGATCCTTTATTATGATCACATAACTTTATATTTATATGATTCCCTTACTTGAATTTTGTAATTATCCATGGAAAGGCTAACTACCAAAAAGATAAGATGTGTAAATGGCTAGAAAGGACCAAAAATATGTAAATAAAGTATAAAGAGGTCAAGGGATCCCAGAGGGGACAAAGTGCCTAGCGCTAGTGTCCCGGCTAGGTGGTGGTGTCCAGGATGAGAAATGTTGAAGTATGAAAAGATATACTGGGCTAGAAATAGTGTAAGACCAAAAGTGGCAATAAAAAGCAAGAAAAGATGGCCAAATACATGGGTTGATTAGTACTTTTCTTACTTAGGAATCATATGAATAGTAGTATTCAATTAAGACTAGATAGATGCAAAAAGTGTGTGATTTAGTGTCTACAATGTGCACCTATGTGAAGGAGACCAAGGAGGTGATGTGCACATAAATGAACATGACCATAGAGGTGATGTAGGAAGGATCCGTTTGAGTAGTGGACCTAGATTGATGAGACAGACTAGTGGATTGATGAGACCGAGTAGGTCGTGTGTGAATAGGAGAGCTAGGAGTAGCTTATGCTTTACATTTGAGAGGTCCAAGGGACCTAGATGCTTTAGAGAGGGAAATTAAAACATCAAGAGGAGGTCTGAGGCAATGGAGTGGTTGATGGAACAAATTGGATAGAGACAAATTTCTTGTCGTGATTGAAATTAAGACACAAATAAGTCATGAAAAAGATAGATTGAGTAGCACAAAGCCAAGGAAGACCTAAGAACGGGTCACAAACTTTGATTGAAGGTGCCATGACAAATGACATAAGCATGGTGAGAGGCCCGAATGTGATTGGAAGCTTGACATGACCATAGAATTTGGGAATTGATATGATATTTATGAGAGTGGATAATTGATAGCAACAAGGAGTGTAATATAACATAGATAAAGAGGAATTGATGAGCTAATCATAGTATTGTTGATATCATAAGATCTCGATAGAAGTATTAATATTTAATGTATTAAAAGAAATGTAGCATGAACATCATGATTAGAGAATGTAATGAATGGTAGAGATGCCTTGGTATGCACTACTAGAAAATCAAGGGCACTAATGAAGGAGGAGGCACAACATGATATGTATGATTAGCTGAAGAATTAGCCACTTGTTTGTCATGCTTAGGGAGAGGTTCATTAAATATTTTGAGATTTTTTATTTTCATTGACCGGCATAGATGCCGAAGGCTCAAGGAGCTGAATTATATTATTTTTGATGAGATCTTAAATAAGATGACAAAGTCACCTTAACTCCCCAAGTCCCATTCCTCTTTTTATTTCTCTCTTGTGCTATCATGATGTGATGTTTTTATAACTGACCTCTAGGAGCCTATCCCTGATTTTTACCATATCTAATTAAAAATAAGATGACAAAGTTTGAAACATCAATCTGTAGAATTCCCAATGCATTGATGATAGTCACATCTAAAATTTTCATTATAATTACATCCTTTAGGTCGAGATGGATCTAAATTAAGTGGAGGAGGAAGCATAATAAGATTTCTCTCAATAAGTTGTGGTAATAGAATATGCAGAGCACAAGGTAATTTCATGAATGTACACTTTAGAGGTTTCCATTGAAGATTCTTAATAATAGTTATAATGTTGAAAATAGATTTTGCTTTAGTGGGCCTAGTAGATGGATTAAAAGTTGATTTGCTTTGAAATTGAGCCAAAAATGAAGCTTGATTGTGATATTTAAGCTTTCCCATAGAAAGTAATTTACTTTCACGTAGCTTAAGAGTATGGCATAGATAATCAAATGATGGAGAGGTATCAAAGATGAAACTCTCTTGTAGAGGTGGTAAGAGACTTTGGATAAATATAAGTTGAATTTAAGAGTCTCATGAGTACATTAGACATCTTAGCTAAATTGTTCTTATATCATAAAACATAGTTTGATAGATGCTTGATTAGATCCTTATTTAATTTTTTCCAATCGAGCATACGAGATCTTAGAACTGATATTAATTTAAAAATGTGTGATAAAATCATCAGCCAAATGCATAAATTATGTTATCAAATGGATAGGTAGATCATAAAACCAACACATTGCATAATCTTAGAGGCTTTTAGGAAAGATATTTGCTAATAAAGTATGATCATCTACATAATCTAGACATGTCACATGAAATGATCTTGAGATTATCTTGAGGATCACCATGGCCATTGAAGGTGGGAAACTTGGGAGTGAGAAAGTTTGGAGGAAGCACATAAGTGGAAATGGTGGGTGTGAAAGGAGTATGAAAAAGAAAAGTGGAATCAAGAGATGGAGATGCATGAGAAGTATCCTATTGTAGTTGATGGATTTGAACTTGAAGATCCTAATGGAAGGATGATGGATCTTGAGTGCCAGTGGAAGAGACTTGCTACGTGTTAGAAGCAAGAGGTAGAGTGAAGTGATTAGTGGGTGTAGGAATAGATGTAGGAACAATAGAATTAAGTAGAAGAGTGGAAGTAGGGGATGAAAAAAATAGGCATATAAGTGGGGATGGAT
Organism: Taxus wallichiana var. yunnanensis; assembly: GCA_018340775.1. Classification (NCBI taxonomy): domain Eukaryota; kingdom Viridiplantae; phylum Streptophyta; class Pinopsida; order Cupressales; family Taxaceae; genus Taxus; species Taxus wallichiana. The sequence goes on along the minus strand of CM031243.1, from coordinate 167,070,891 downwards.
GAAGGAAAATTAAGCTCATCTAGATTGCTATCCTCCTCACGAACATAGAATAAAATATATATATATACATCTATCTTAAGGATGTTTAAAAGATGATCATTAAGATCTTGAATGTTGGATTCAATAAATGTGCCATATAATTAAGCCATGATGAAAGGAGAAAAAAGAGTATTAAAAGGTTGGTGATTAACTAAAAATGGACTATGTAGTATGGGGATAGGTAATATAAGCTATGAAAAATTGTAAATAAGGTAAATAAATGCAGTAAAATAATAATGAAAATGAACTAAAAAATATGAAAAAGGAAATCCTAAACATAATATGTAAGAAATAAATGAAAGAACTTAGCTGATTTAACGTAGTGAGATGACTGTGTCGCAGTGTGACTGGAAAAATTAGGAGTAGGAATGACTATGTAGAAGTCCTAAAAAGGATGGATCTAGCTGGATTGGAGCACTTGGAGGAGGACCGGGGCCTGTGTGTGCTCGGTATACAATATGGGTCCCTTGGTTTGTGAAAAATCTATGAAACTAGTTTTCATTAGTTTGGAAATTTTTTTGGAACCCTCACTATTTGTCGCATCAACTTTATTGTCCTGCGCTAGATGTTGCCAATACTCTAAGATGAAAGAAAGACCTGCAAGACCCCAAAACAAACATCAAACCCTAAAAATAATAATGCATATGAAGGGGTCAAACTGACCTCAGTTGCCATAATGGTGGACTTACTAATTGAGCGTTGCACTACATCTCAAACCCTGATGTAGTTCTATGTGCAAGTGTGTGTGAACATGCCCTAGGTTTCTCTTGTTCCAATCACACTTTGTGAAGTAGTGAGAAATAACTGTGTAGAAAATGTAGTAGAATGTGTGCATGGAATAGAATAGAATCCATCCCCTTATGAAGTGTGATGCATATGTCCTAGCCTTATGCCTTGATGATGGAGATATGTGGATGCAAGTGATCTCCAATGCAATAGATGGATGCAACTCTAGATGGAGTGATAGTATTAAGTGATGCTAGGTCCCTTATTATGGTCTCATAACTTTATATTTATAGGGTTATCTTGATATAATTTTGTAATTAACCCGAAAAGGTTGACCAAAAGAAAGATAAAGATGCCAAATAGTTAGAAAGAGCCCAAAAAGTGGTGGAGAAAGTGAAAAAGGGAGTAGGGCACCCTCTGGTGCCCAATACTATCTGGGTTCCCAGTCAAGGATAAAATAATGGGAAATGATCGATCAGACTTGGCACATGGGTGTAAGAGGTGGTAATGACGAAATAAAATAAAACAAGATGGCCAAAAGATGAGGGTTAATCAATACTTTCTTCACTCAAACACCTTCTAAATAGTGTTATGACACTAGGATAAATAATGTCTAAAGTGCATGATTTTGTGACTTTATTTTCCCCCACTTTATGTTGGTGAGTGGAAAGCTTTGTAGCATAAAGTAGATAGAGATACATACTTGATATCCATGAAGAGTGTAGTAGAAATTCACCGAATCTAGACAAAGTGTGGAATGGAAAAAAAATATGAAAGAACGTGGATAATAAAGATGAAAAATGTGCAAAGAAAAAGTCATGAGAGTGAACCTAGGTTGGAACCCATGTGTGTAGCTGTTGCGGTGTGTAATGTACCTACATGGTTAGTAAAGTGTGTGTTTTTGCTAAGTGTTGTTGTTTCCCCCAATTTGAATTTTTTTTCTCATACGACTGAACCTAAAAGGAGAAAATGATCAAGTAGTCAAATATGTATGTATGTATGTGTAAAAACATAATGTAAAAGATGCATGTATATGAAATAATGTAAATGTAAAATATGAAAATGTAAATGGAACATGTGCACCTGATCCATGTTGAGAAAGAGAGTGTAGAAGGATATCTTGTACTATATTTTTTGGGTGATCTCATGCCACCCTAGCCGAAGAAGTGTAGGGAGGAAATGTTGTGTCCTCCAAGCTTTAACTACTTCCTTGAATGTATGTGAAGAGATATCTGTATGCCCTAGTTTTTTGGGCGATCCGATGCCACTGAAAAAAGTAGTCTAGAGAGACACACCGATTATAACCTCCAAGCTTATAACTGCTTCCCAGAATGCTAAGGACACCATGTCCTATAAAATCCATTATGTATGGGGTTCGTAGAATGGTTCGAACCCACTCACTATATATAACCGAGTTGAACCTATGCACAATCTCTATGTTATTATGTAAAAAACCCCAAATGATGCCCCCTCTTTGGGGGTGCATGTGACATTGCTGATAGAATAATGCATCCCCAAAAGAGGACCAATCACATGTAATCAAGTAAATCTACCTTGTAGGGGGAAGGGAATGCACTTGGTAGAAAGTAAGGTGCACATAAACAATGATGGATAGCCAAAGACAAATGTTAGTAAAAAAACACATGCATGTAGAAAATAAGTGTAAAGTATGTAAACAATGCGTAAACTACCAAGAAAAGTAATGTAAAAATGCAAGAAGACAAGTAAGCCACACAAAGTGGTTTGAAAAAATGGGACATCAATCATGATGTTGAAAGACACATAAGGCCATCATGACCATAGACAACAACAAGTGTGCACACCAAACAATGGGCAAGGCATGCATACAAGAAACAATCAAAGGCAGAAAATGTGACAAATAAACAAAAAAGAATTAGTCATGGAAACATATAATCCTGCAAAACAAGTATTACACATGGAAAACCATTAGCATGTTAGAGAAATAACCAATATGTAAAAGTGTGAATAAATAAACAATGGAAAGTTATAAGTAGAAAATGAAATAATAACACCTAAAAAAGAGATGAATGTGGATGACCTCAATGACCAGTGTAGGAAGGGTAGAAGGTGAGCATCCATGCCACATGTAAAGGATTTGTATCTGCAATCATAACTAGAAAAAGGTGTGAATGCACATGTGTGGATGGTATAGATAATAACATATAAGAAATTAATCTAACATGTGTAGTAAAGTGATCATGTAAAACACTAGTAAACAAAAGTAAATTCCCCCAAGATAATGTAGTATGTTGTGGATGGATGGAATGGAATGCAAGATGGAATGATAGGAGCCGCATGCCCCGAGTGAATGGAAATGTATGTAATGAGGTTCATTTTTTTTCCCCCTCAACAGTCAAGAATGAACCATAAACGAGAGTGTGTCATCAAGAAATGGTCAAGTAGTGTGTTGTGTTTAAGGCACTTTGTGATGGATGTGTAGGTGTAGTGATGAGATGCGACCTAATGATGACACGTGTATGAAACCTATAGCTAAAGCGTATATCAAGCCTAGCAGAACATATAAGTGATGATTTATCCTAAACGTATATCACTATAAGATGAATGGATGAGTGATGATTTATCCCTAAGTGTATATCACTACAAGATTAAAGGAGGGAGTGGTGATGTAATGTAAGGTGTACACCACTACAAAATGATAGAATAGGTGACTATTTAGCCTAAAGCGTATGTCACTACAAGATGAAAGGAGGGAGTGGTGATGTAACCTAAGGTGTATACCACTACAAAATGATAGAATAGGTGACAATTTATCCTAAAGCGTATGTCACTACAAGATGAAAGGAGGGAGTGGTGATGTAACCTAAGGTGTATACCACTACAAAATGATCTGAATATGTGACAATTTAGCCTAAAGCATATGTCACTAACCTAGGATTGTTGCATGGTGATGAGTGTAAGGTCCATTTGATTTGTAAACCCTCGATAGTCGAGTATGGACCGAGGAACTAAAATGCATCATAAGGTGGTAAATATAGTGTGTAGAAAACAATATAGTATAGGTGATGACCATGTGATGAGTATAATGTATAAATATGTGATGTGTATAATGTAATGCAAGATGTGTAGAATATGTAAAGGGTAATGAAGGGACATGTAATCTATGTAGATAGACTAACAATGTAGCATGTGGAATGGGGAGTGTATGATGCTAGACACATAATAGGATATATGATGAATGACAACTAGTATTATGTATAATACATGACGTGTGATATGTGAATATATGTGGTGTATAAATCCTATAGTATAGCGTGTAGGGTTCAAAGTGTAGTAGTAATCCCTAAATAATCAAGTGTGAACCAAAGCACAAGAGTGCATCATCTAGTAATGACGATGCTAAAACATGTGATGAGTATGTCTATAAATGTATGATAATGAAAAGATGAGAGATGCACCTATGCTAATATGATAAGGAAGGTTTATGTGGGTGTTATTCCCCTCAAGTGTGTGTGATAAGATCATGTAAATTCATCGAGAAGATCATCATCCTTTGGGTCAAAGTCATATGGATAAGCATTGGCGACCTAATAAGTGATAGTGTCGGTTGATCATGTAATGAAATATTAAGGTGTAAGTTGTACATGCCCATAACATACTCCTCATCAGTGAATGAAGGAAGTGGGAAACCATGTGCATACCAAAGCAAGTGAGATTCTATGTATAACCTAGGAAAGAACTATTATAGATGAGAATGAATCCAAAAGGCATAGGGAAAGATATATCTGTATGATCAGGATCTAGAGTGCCCCTAATATAATCAATCCATGATTTTCCTAATGTGAGTGGAGAAGTAGTAGGAGTGCATGCAAGAAATACATCAAGATGAAATACATGAAGACCATAGGCAGCTGTAACATGAACCAACCCATGATATAAATGAGGGTCATATGGTGGAGGATGGATGTCATCAATAGAAAAGCCTAATCGAGTTAATCCCACATGTATACATATGGTTTCTAGTGAAGTAGGATCAAAGGGAATGTGATCCCAATATGCTTCATTGATGAAGAGTGTGAAAGTTAATGATGGGTGTACTAAGGCGGGTGATCCATGTGAAGGTGTATGTGATAGAGCAACATCCATAGATTGGACATGCCCTTGATAAGGAATCATAACAATAGTATTAGTAGGTGACATATAAGAAACTGCATCTATCACATAAATGGTACCATCAATGGGTGGTAAGTGTGGTGGTTATTCCCTAGGAAGAGAATGATGTGTAGTGATGTTAAGCATTTATGGTTAGAACATTTGAAGGGATCAGAAGAACAAAAATGGTATAGTCAATACCTTCATGTAGAAATTTAAGACCTTGATATACAACTACAACTTGCATGGCATAAATCCATGCCCTACCCAATAAACAATTATAAGGGACTGGGAAATCCATGATAAAAACATAATGTGTAGGGTTTTAGGCCCAAGGGTAATGGGTAGTGTAATGTGACCAAGGCATGGATGCACCAAACCATCAGATGCATGTAGTGAAATCCGAGATGGAGTAATATGAGAAATAGAAAGTCCTTGATGAATGACATGGGACATAGATTAAGCTTAGAGAAAATGTCAACTAAAGCACACTTGATACCTGTATTGTGGATGCTAATCATGACATACAAAGGTGGGTCAATGTTTGAAGATGTAGAGGCAATGGGTTGAGAAAAGGCATCTTCAAATGCTTGATGTAGCAAATAAGGGTTCATACGAAGGTGAGAAGTAGTAAGGAGTTGTTGAAATTGATGTAGTAAATCATGATGCTTAAGAAAATAATCATTAAGGGATATACTCATGATGACCAAACCCTAGGATGATAAGTAATGAATGAAGAACCTAGAAGTGTGAATGATCGAGTCGGGTTCACCAAAATGATTAAATAAAAATGGACTAACTATGTAGTGTGGGGATAGTTAATCTAAGCTATGAAAAATTATAAATAAGGAAAATAAATGTAATAAAATAATAATGTAAATGAACTAAATAACTATGCAAAAGGAAATTCTAACACTAATATGTAAAAAATAAGATGAAATAACTCAATTTATTCGGTGAACTGATGGGACTGTATCGTAGGTGTGACTGGAAAAATTGGGAGTAGGAACAACTGTGTAGAAGTACCAAAAAGGATGGATATGGAGGATCTAGTTGGGCTACAACACCTGCTGGAGGATCGGGGCACTTGTAGGCACTCGGTCTATAATCTAGGTGCTGGTCTCTGTGTGAAAAATATATGAATCTTATTTTCACTTGGTTTGGTATATGGTCAGAACCCTCGGTGTTTGTCACATCAACTTCGTTGTCCCACACTAGATGTCACCAATACTCCAAGATGAAATAAATACCTGCAAGACCTAAAAAACATTAAACCCTAAAAAGAATAATGCATATGAAGGGGTTAGACTGACCTTAGCTACCACAATGGTGGACTTACTAACTGATTACAACATTACATCTCAAACATGATATAGTTTTATGTGTAAGTGTGTGTGAACATGCCCTAGGTTGCTTTTGTGTCACCTACACTTTGTGAAGTAAGGGGTAATAATTATGTAGAAAATGTAGTAGAATGTGTGCATGGAATAGAATAGAATCCCCCATATGAAGTGTGATGAAAATTTCCTAGCCTTGTGCTTTGATGATGGAGTTATGTGGATGCAAGTGATCTTCAATGCAATAGATGGATGCAAATCTAGATGGAGTGATAATAACAAGTGATGATAGATCCCTCATTATGGTATCATAACTTTATATTTATAGGGTTCTCTTGATCTAATTTCATAATTAACCCCGAAAAGGATGACCACAAGAAATATAAAGATGCCAAACAACTAGAAAGAGCCCAAAAAGTGGCGGGAAAGTGCAAAAAGGACCGAGGTGCCCTTGGTGGGACCAAGGCCCACGGGAGCCCTAGTTGAGGCTAAAATAATGGGAAATGACTGAAAAAACTAGGCATATGGGTGCAAGAGGTTGGTAATGATGAAATAAAATAAAACAAGATGGCCAAAAGATGGGGTTTAATTAGTAATTTCTTCACTCAAGAATATTCTAAATAGTAGTATGAGACCGACATAAATAATGTCTAAAGTGCATGATTTTATGACTATAGTTGGGTTTACCAAATGATATGGAAAATATTATAATTTGTAAAACCCTAGATATTTGAGAGTCACATGTAATAGATAAAACACTAAAGTACAGTATCTTACCTAATTTATAAGCTAAATGAATTTGAAACCCTAAGTGTAAGAGAGGGAATAAAATACTTCGTTGATTTTGTAGTTCATACCGAAGTGTGTCGGTATGTAAAAGTGATGAACAAGAGAAGGAAAATATTGTAACTATGCTCATAAAATTATGAAACTATTGGATATTCCTAGATCTGGGGTGCCTTGATTAGGTCGGGGTTCTTGGGCATTTAATACTACTTTTAGGTACCCGTGACTACTCGCAAAACCTCATAAAATGATTTTTCTTATGCCCTATTAGTGTCCATTTTGATCTTGCAATACTTTTGCCCTAATTTTCCTTTCACTCTGCATTTCCTAAAATGTTTTTAGTTTTAATGGGTAAGATGAAGTTGCTGCCTCTGTTCCCATGCCTTAATCCATTTAAAAATCAATTGACATGCCCCATTTTGCAAGAATGCTCAAGTTCCCTAGTTTTCCAAATCCATGGCCCTCTATCGATTTTTTCCATATTTCCCAGACTTTGGAGCTTGTATTTGCTTGTTTTACACCTATATGTCTTCAAAAATCCTTCCCATGGTTGAAACTTGCATAAAATCAACTTCCCCTTATTTTTGAGCCAAAAAATCCATCACCCATGAAGAAAAAATTGAATTCGGCATCTTTGGTAAGTCGCTCTTTTTGATAGTCGTAAAAGTGTCATTTGACTGTCAAAATTAAGCTCAAATGACGTCACCTATGTGGCTGCTTCTGGTTGGACAAGGATCGGTAGGTTTCTTTGAAAAACTTAGCCATTTTTTCTTTGGGAAAAATTCAAACTTACCTCCGCAACTCCGCAGGAGGACACGTGTTGTGTTCCTATGCCAAGGCAGGATGGAAGGATGGTGGAAGACTTAGGAAAATTTTGCCTTTTAGTGAAGGGGAGAAAAGTGGAAGAAAAGCCCATGGGTCCGCAATGGAGCAGGTGGCGGACACGTGGCCGAGTGGGGACAGAGCGGGCTAGTGGAGGAAAAAGGGAATTGTTTCCCTTTTACAAAAAAGGACCTAAGGTAAAATTTTGGAGCATGGCCCCGTGGCCAATCACAGTGGACACATGTCCATGAAAAGTTAGAGGGAAGTGTGGGCCGTGGAAGGAAATGGGGAATTTTTCCCTTTTGACAAAAGGAGTTAAGGTAAAAATTGAGCTGCGGGCCTACGAATGAGCCACAGGGAGACATGTGGTGAAGGCAGAGCGGGTCGGTGGGGCGGCGGAGGCAAAAGGGAAATTTTTCCCTTTGCGAAAAAAAGACTTAGTATGGAAATTTGAAGTGTTGGCCCGTGAGTGAATCATTGAGTGACACGTGGCAGGGGATAAATTGGGTGTGCGGGCCCATGGGGGAAAAGTAAAAAAATTCCAAAATTCAAAAAAGGTCCAAATGCACAGAATGGAGCCATGGTTTCAAAGGGACCCACCATGTGCCACGTGTCATCACCAAAATTCAAGGGCGGAGGGGTGGAGAAAAAAGTCAATTTTTTCCATTTTTCCAAAATGTCAAAAAGTCAAAAGGTGAGCCCGAATTGATTCCCAATCATATTTTGACACGTGGAGGGCCCAGATTGAAGGAGAAGGAGCAGATCAAGGGTAACTGTACATCTTCATTTTTGGCCGCCATTTTTGCTCCAGGAAACTTGGAATTGCAAATTTTGCATCAAATTTCATCAAATTTTTGGCGATTCCATGTCGTTTTGGCCTTCTAGGATCATTGGAATCAGTTTCATAACTCAATTTGTAGATTTGAGGTGTTTTTGAAACAAAGTTTTTTCCTAATCCATCCAGACACGTGAAATGTCAAATTTGAAAGTTGCAGAGGTAGTTTTAAAAGGTGAAAAGGTGAAATGATGAGAGGAAAGGCATCTGCATGCCTTGATGATGAAAAATGTGCCTCCAAGAAAGATAATGATCCAAATATTTGTAATGATTTAGTCTTTTTTAAAACACCTGGCAACTCTTGTTGTAAATTTGTTAAATGTCATTTTCAGTGAATCATGAGAAATTTTTGTAACAAACTTGATCCCTTGGCATATGCTTTGCTTGGAAAATAAGGATCCAATGTGGCAAGAGATATATAATACATTTTTGAGAAATGCAAATGGTCGAGAAGTTGAAAATCATGAGAAAATTTTGAGTGAAAGCTCAAATTTCTGAGAAACCCACCAAAGAACTAGGATAATTTATTCTGTGTTAGATCTTCATGTATGTGAGTTGGTTACAAGTGTATAGCCATCACACAGCAGATCTGAGATTGTTCATTAAACTCTCCCTGCATTTGATAAATCTAACAAGCTTTTGAGTTAATCTGTGTTTTTCTGGGCAATATGATGTCTGTTATCATTTTAAATACCTACAAATAGTTTTCATTGTTCTTGTTACAATCTTGCATTAAAAGTATTTAGAAATCACATAGAATCTCATCCTTATTGATAGTTTAGTGGCACTTATAGTTTTGTGTGTCAGAAGAGCTTTCATCTGGCATTGAAAATAAGCATTTTAAAATCACTCCACCTTCATTTGTTGATTGGGATTGCTTGTAAGCCTTTGGGGGTACCTTAGGCGTGGTTTGATCAAGGATTTTTGTGTTTAATTGAGTTCTTTACTTCAATATTTTGTGGTGATTTCTCAAAGATTGTGTGAAGAGTGCAACCTGGGCTTCCATTTATGCATCTTCTGGTTGAAAGAACATCTTGATTATTTGAAGCATTTTATCTAATAGTTGTTCAAGTATTGTAGAGGTTGTCAAAGATTTGATATATCCAAGTTTGTCTTGTCAATACCCCACCAAAAAATCATCTGAATAACTAATCCTACCCATACTACCCCTGCATTGCATTGTGTGTCAACAAAATAATCTAACCCATCTACAAAAATGCACAAAGCAAATCAGGATCATACCATGTCTCTAGCAGCCTCAGCCTTGTTTTGAAAGCATTTCCATCATTTAGTAGTGACAGCTCTGTTGAGTTTGAATAATGGAAAATTGATCATGTTTTCCCAAGGCCATCTCCATACAATATGCACAATATAAAGATATCTCCACCTCCTTCACAAAAGAGAGGTTGCAATATAGGTTCTCTTACCTTGGTTGAAAGGAAAAACCTAAAATAGCGAGGGTTAGATCAAATCCTTTTAAAGTGCTATTCATCTCTCCACAAATGACGAGTGTTAGTTAGATCACATCCCCACCTACAAAATGACATATATCAATATCTATCTTCCTTCAAGTTTCATGACATATTTTCGATGCTTTTAGACTGAAAAGGAGAACAAATTTAGGTACCAACATGTCCCACCTATGTCACTATATTTATTTGTTTGTCACTTGTATGTCACACTATGCCTATAGAGTTTTCCTATAACCTAAAAAACAAATGATATCCTACAAAACCCCAAAACACATCAAATAATAAAAAAGAAATATGAAAATGGGTAGTCATATGACCCCAACAAATACACTGACAGAGTGAGCTTATAACTACACTACATTTAGACTCCATATAGTTCACGTGTGTGTGTGTGTGCAATAATCATGCCCTAGGTGGATTTTGTACAAAAAGCAATTGAATATCAAGCAATAAGTAGATGTGTGGATGTCAAAATGAACTTCCCCTCCTATGCGTGTATCTAGAAAATGTAGTCCCTTATCCCTTGAATGAAGCTAGATGGATGCTTTGATGCTCTTGAAATGCCTTTGGATGTAACCTTAGTTGATACTGATAAATGCTTAGATATTTTTCCTTTATTATGTTCACATAAATTTATATTTATATGATTCCCTTGGTTGAATTTCAAAGTTGACAATTTGGAAGGATGACTTATAAGAAAATAAGATTCCCAAAAGATAAAATATTCCTAAAAGGAGCAAGTAAAGTAAAGAGAGGTCGGGGCACCTAGAAAGATGGGGGCTCCTCTGGTGCCGATGACATCCTATCCGGGAGTTGGTGTCCGAGTCATAAAATATAAAGTAGTAAAGTATTGACTGGGTTGTAGGGTATAAAAGGAAAGAGGGAAGATATGAAATACACACAAAAGGTTAAAGATAGTTATCAATATCTAGTTTTCTCACTTAGGAATCATATAAATAGTAGTATGTGACTAGGACCTAAAAGTGTATCCAAAGTGTGTGATTTAGTGTCTACAGAAGGGAGATGATCATTAGATGGTAAACCAATCATTTTATTGTTGATTTAATCTAATTTACATTAATTAAATATGTTTCTAGAGTAAATATTATAACAAATAATGTATAAATGATAAAATACAGAAATAACACAAGTAATTGAGCATGTAAAATATGAAACCCTAAGTAAAAAGGGGAGATAAGGGGAATTAGCATATTTTTGAGTGGATAGGAAGTGATCCGGGTAGGTGCAAGTTATGAATAGAATATAAACAACATCATAAATGCTCACCTGTAAAACTGGAATTCAGAACAAAGCCAAATAGGGGAGCTTAGTGTAGGGCAAAGGTGCTTGGGTACTAGTGACCAAATATAGGTGCTTTGGTGACTATGGAGGAGCTTTAGATCTGTTTTATTTTGTGTTGCTAGGTTTTTACAATCGATTCTTGTTGATCACTTGATATTCACTCTTTAATTGTTAAAGGCACTTGTAACTTACAAAAGAGAATTTCACTTGCACATACCCACAAACCGAATCAAACCTAAAAATAAAATTGTAGAATGGGGAGTCGAATAACTCGGTGGTCAGCCGAAGAGTGAAATTATGACTGAGTGTTGTACTATATCTTAGAATCCATGCGTTTTGGTGCATGTTTGTACAAATGATGCCCTTGTGTAAGTTGCACTTGATAATGACTATAGCTAGAATGTACCAAACTTAATAGTATGTGTGGATGGAATAAAATAGACTTCCCTCCTATGCAATGTATGAAAAGTTGATGCATCACTTATAAATTAAATGAGTTCTAGATGGATGCCTTGGAATTGCTTTCGTGCCTTTAGAATATAATCTTAGGTGATGATCGTAATGATTAGTGCTTGGTCAATTTTGAAAACATAACTATGTATTTATATGATTCCCTTGTTTGAATTTCATAATTGACAACTAAAAGGCCAACCCATAAGTGAAAAGGATGTCCGAAAGATAAAAGATACTAAAAAGAGTGAGTAAAGGCATGAAAGGGTCGGGAGCACCCAATATGGACAAAACCACACGGGCATTGGTATCCCAGTGGGTGCCAATGTGCGAGGCCATAAGGGATAAATCAGTCAAGTTTTGTGGGGGATATAGTGTGTTTAAGACCAAAGAGAAAGAAAAAAAAAAAGAAGAGAGGAAAAATATAGTTTTCAACCACTAGTTCGAGTCAAAGACAAGACATGAAAAACATATGAACACAGTCACAAAATTTCCTAGAGTTTGAGTTGGGTCCAACACACATTATAGAAAATAGTGGCTAGACCTGACACTAACGCCGGTGGTGTCTATGTCCTCCCCGGGAACTAATGTAATGGGGACATATAAAACTAGTTTCTCGGTTTGTCACATGTCTACAAAAAGTTGGATTACGAGAACAAACATCCAATCATAGAATACAATATATCTCCTACATTCAAGATAATGGAACAATTTAGAACAATTGGAATAAAAGGAAACAAAAGGAACAAATAAAGTTGCACCATATGAGTGGTGAGGATAAAAGAGTTATGGAAGGAGAGTAAAACTAGATCTCTCTCCCTAACACTTTCTCTTTAGCATGATATCACCCAAAAGCCTCGCATTTGGCGTGATATTTCTAAAAACCTCACCTTCAACATTAAAATCAGTAACTTCTAACAACATGACACTTTTCTATCTCTAGCTCTTTCACATATCAGTGTACACTTTCCTTTTTACACACTTTTTACATACTTTTACATACTTACGCATACTTTACTTAGATTTATCATTTACAAATATTTTAGTAATTTCCTTGCTCTTCTTTTTGTAGGTCCATTCTTATAAGAAGTAGTACACACAAGCTACAATAGTACACTACAATGCATACACATCACTCCTAGGGTCCATTTCCCTTTTCTACTCTCCATGCCTCACTTTGAAATCATTCCAAACTTCACTTCATGTCCACTCGAAATAGGTAAGTCTCCTTATCTCCCCTTCTTTATTAGGGTTTCATATTTTACATGCTCATTGTTTTGTGTCATTTCTATATTTTATCATTTATACATTAGTTTTTACAATAATTACTTTGCAATTAGTTGTCTCTAACACCTACTATCATACTTCATGCTCCATGCTTCATGACTAATCTTCCTATATACTCTCACACCCTTTGATACACACATTGTATCGTCATTACCCTATGCCATACTCTAGTTCCACAATTCATACTTGACTATTGAGGGTCTAATTCTAAAATGAACCTCGCATCCATTACACTTCATGCTTTGTGCTTCATGATACATCTTTCTAGCATCTATTCTCACACAACACATTACCCAAAGAAACACTCTTGTTTATGTGTGAGGGTCCCTATAAATGAACCTCATCTCATACACATTTGCTAGGGGCACGCTACTCCTACCATGGCCATATTTTTAAAATCATACCATCATAGTCATGCATTGCATTTTCATATCTTGGTTGCATCTCCTCTCTCTAACTTATTCTAGGGGAGAAGTTACACTTTTTTTCCATGCTAGATGTATTATTAGTATGCCATCATATTTCTACATATACACATGCCAGTTCACTTGGAATTTTGAGGTGAATGCATATCTCTTACATGTTTTTCCATTATGTAATGATGTTTAGCACCTTTACCAGTCCTACCAAGACTTGTGGGGCGTTTAATTTCACTACTACCACATTCTACACACTTCAGGTTTTATTGCTACATTATTCACTATTCCTCATTCTAAGTTATTCTACATCTTTGCTGATTTATACATGCTTTGACATAATATTTATATTTATAACATGCTAATGGGTGCTTCATGTGTAGAATTTTCTTTATAGGACTATATGCCACCATGGTTATTTGATACATTTTGTTTGATCTTGTTTGCTATTGTATGGTATTATTTGTGGGCTATGCCTATGTCTCGTCCGATCATTGTATACTTTTTCCCACCTTGACCCTAATTGTCTTGTGACATTGTGAACGATGTCCCATATTTGAAACCCACTTTTCACGGTCTATATTGTCAATCGCACACTTACTTGTTGCATTGTCTTATTTTGCATGCCAACTAATTTTACTACTAAAACTTGTTTGAGCCCACTTTATTTATATGTTCCTTTTTTCTACCAGAACATTCCCTACCCCTTGTAGGTATCCACTTTAGATCAACATCATATACTCTCCTTTGCACCACATTATCCTACTATCATCGCATGCACTCCAAATGAGGGGGCATATATTAGGTGAATAAATCACACCTACAACAACTTAGAACTATAATTACGGCCATTACATTACATGAAGATCACTTGAACATAGTCATAAAAGGCACAAAATTTAACTTGGGTCTAACAAAAGTTACAAACAACGGTGTCTAGACCTAGACACTAGTGTCCGGGCACCCCTGTCCTCCTCGGGTGCTAATGTCCTGGGGGAAGATACTATCAAATTTTTAGTTTACCACAACCTACAAAAATTCACATAGTAGTTCTATAGTTATAGGCATGGTCCTCAGGTCACATAATACAATCTATCTCCTACATTTAGTAAAATCGAACAATTCCAAACAATCGAATAAAAGGAAACAACAAGAACAAATTAGGACAAACCATTTGTAGTGATGCTTATTGGGAGAAGTCGTGGAAGGAGAGTAAAATATACCTTTCTCCCCAACACTTGTTCTCGGCATGGAATCACCCAAAAAAATCACACTTGGCATGAGATCGCCGAAAACTCACACTTGGCATGAGATCACCCAAAAACTCACACTTGGCATGAGATTTCCTAAAAAACTTACACTTAGTGTGTGAAAGGAATGATAAGAAGATTTTGTTCCAAGCCACGATCTTAGATGATAATAGCACATCACATTAGATTTGAAAAAGAAGAGATAAAATATCATATATAGAAATCCATCATAATCCATAATGCTCAATACATTACAATACAATGACTTGAATTATTCAATAAGAAAGATGTACATATAAGAGGAGGTAAGTACAACTACTACCTAGATTAGTGGTGAGGAACTCCCATTAATCGATACTTGGTAGTTAAGTTAACTCCAAAATACTAGTAAGATAACTCCACATAACTCGAGAAGCTAACTCAACACAACTAGTAAGCTAACTCCACACAATTAGTATACCTAAACAAGCTAACCCAATAAGTGTAGTGCTAACACAAGTGTAAGAATTATCCTAATAAATAAATAAAAGGATTAATAATAACCTACACTAACACCCTCCCGTAAACATAGCTTAGGTGGGTAAAAATAAGGTGGGTCTTGAAAACAAGGCTTGATGAAGTACCCACGTATAATAATTGGGAAAATTGGACACTGCAAGGTACCCAAAACCAGTAATAACAGAGTAGAGAGTAAAATCCTATTGTAAGATATCATCGTAAGCACGGCTCCAAAAAATCATATAATGCTAAAGAAGTGTCGTGCGCACACCATGGTATGAATCCATTTCTTGATCATGCCACTAGAAACAAATGGAGCTTCACTTAGGAGTGATGTCGAGGAAATGTAAAAATATACCAAACATAATTTGATCAACTGCTACAAATAGGTGTGCCACGATCTAAGAACAACCAAGGCAATAAGGCAAGGAAACAAGATCCAAATAAATAGGAGTGCCATGATCCAAGAAAATCCAAGGTAACAAGGCAAGGACATGAAACCCAAAGAAGCAAGATCAACACCACACCCTCCCATACTGCTGAATGAGTAGAGTGATACCACATGATATGTATGAGTTGCCAAAATTAACTACTCAAACACTAACAAACTAACATTGGGCTTCACCAAAATAGCTCCCCACAAGAGAGACTGTCAACATGCCAAAAAATAAAGTGTCGAAAATATAGATCCAGAATATCTCAACAAAAAAGAGAGATATAAATGTATACACCCATAGATACAAGAATACAACACCCAAAAGTTGAGGATGTCGGGCTCAATCGAAATTACGTCCACAAGTGATTACAACACCCTCCCAAATTTGGCACTTTATAATTAAGTGTGTGTAAACATTACAATGAGTAAAATTACCTTTTAAATTTGAAATATGTGTATAAAAATGTCACCAATGCATAGATCTTGAAAAAATACACAATTTCAAAAAAAAAAAGATCACCTTAATCCGAGCTACAGATCAAAAGTTATGAGCTCTAGAAGGTTTTTCTATTAAAATAATATTTTAATGTTGATATTTTTTTAAAAGGTACACGTGACACCGAAATGTCCAAAGGGTAAAAGAGTGCATCCATATGATATAGGCTTGCGACCAAAGGATAAAATCCTGCACCCAAAACCTAAAATGTCCAGAGGGTAAATCATTACATCTAGAGGGTACACATCAATATCCAATGGATAAAAGAATGCACCCAGAGGGTATAGATCTGCATCTAGTGGATAAAATACTGCATCCAAAATAGAAATATCCAGAGGGTAAAAGAATGCATCCAGAAGGTACACACTTATATCCAATGGATAAAAGAATGCACCCCAGTACAAACATGCATCCAAAGTGGATAAAAGATTACATCCAAAACCAAAATATCTAGAGGGTAAAAGAATGCATCCAAAAGGTACACAATTATATCTAATGGATAAAAAAATGCACCTAGAGGGTACAAATATGCATTTAGTGGATAAAAGACTGCATCTAAAATAGAAATATCTAGGGTAAAATAATGCATCCGGAAGGTACACACTTATATCCAATGGATAAAAGAATGCACCAGAGGGTACATATCTACATCCAGATTTGACTGTCTCAAAACATGGTCAAGTTTATAGTTGATTCTAGGGTTTTGGCACCTTCCAAATCCAATGTCTACTCTGCATTTTTGCATAAAAAACATGTTATAGAAAATTAATAACAAATTCCAAATACATGAAAATAATAAACCCTTGTTTGTAAAGAAAAACTTACAGATGGATGTCTACATCATCTATTGCTCTGATACCATGAAAGGAATGATAAGAAGATTGTTCCAAGCCATGATATCAGATGATAATAACACACCACATTAGATTTGCAAAACATAAGAGCTAAAATATCATATATGGAAATCCATCATAATCCATAATGCTCAATACATTATAATACAATGACTTGAATTATTCAATAAGAAAGATGTACATATAGGAGGAGGGAAGTACAACTACTACCTAAATCAGTGGTGAAGAACTCCCACTAACTGATACTGGTAGTTAAGTTAACTCCAAAATACTAGTAAGCTAACTCCACATAATTGAGAAGCTAACTCAACACAACTAGTAAGCTAACTCCACACAACTAGTACACCTAAGCAAGCTAACCCAACAAGTGTAGGGCTAACAAAAGTGTAAGAATTATCCTGATAAATAAATAAAAGCATTAATAATAACCTACACTAACAATGTGAGATCACCCAAAAAATTTGCACTTGGCATGATGTTTCCCAAAAACCTTACCTTCAACATTAAAATCAGCAACTTAAAACAACAAGACACTTCTCGATCTCTATCTCTTTCACATATCAGTGCACGCTTTCCTTTTTACACACTTTTTATACATAATTTAACATAATTTCACATACTTTACTTAGATTTATCATATACAAATCTCTGAATACTTTCATGCTCTTAATTTTTCAGATTTGTCATTATAAGAAGCAAAATACACAAGCTACAATGCATACACATCACCCCTAGGGTCCACTTCCATTTCCTAGTCTCCACGCTTCACTTTGCAATCATTCCATGCTTCACTTGTCCACTCGAATGTTATTCACCACACACTCTACATGATCATAAGGTATGCATCTCTTATCTACTTTATGTTATTGAGTATTCACTCAACAACATAAAATGGGGGCAAATGTAGACACAAAATCATGCACTTGAGTATATTTCTAGGTCCTAAAAGCATGCTAGCATTTACATGATTCCTAAGCAAGAAAACTAGTGGTTGACAACTATCTTTGGCATATTTTCTTTGTCTCTTGCTTTCTATTTGATCTTACACACCCTACAACCTAGTTAGAACTTAAATTATTTATCTTTTATGCATTCATATACTAACACCTAAGAACGACAACAACACCCGGGAGATCCTGTCCCTCCCGGGCGTTCGTGACCCTTTCTTACCTTACTTGCTCTTTTTGGGTCTTTTTTTATTTTTAGGAATATTTTTCACTTATGGGTAGGCCTTGTAGATAGAAAATAACACACTTTAGGTAACTATCTAGTCCTAATTACATACTACTATTCATATGATTACTAAGTAAGAAAATTATTAACTAACCCATGTCTTTGGCCACCTTTCTTTTCTTTCTATTGCTACTTTCAGTATTGCACCCTTACTTTCTCGGTCTACCTTTTTACTTTTGGACATTTTTCATCCTAGACACCAACACCGAGCTAGGACAGTAGCTCTAAGCGCTCCTATCCCCTCTGGGCACCCCAATCCTTTTTGTAATTTACACATACTTTTAGGTCCTTTATAGCTTTTGAGCATCTTATCTTTTGGTAGTCATACTTTTTGGGGTTAATTACAAAATTCAAGAAAATGAATCATATAAATTTATGTGATCATAATAAAGGACCAAGCACTAAAAGATATCTATCACCACCTAAGGTGACATCCATCAAGCATCTAAGAGCTCCATTACATCCATCTAGCTCCATAACAAGGGACAAAGGCTGGTTTTTCCACATCACACTTCATAGGAGGCAAGATCATTCTATTCCATGCACACATTTACTACATTATACATCTATCTACTTGCTCACTATTTTAATTACAACACACACAAGAACAAACTATGGCACAATTCTGAACACACATACAAAACTACATAGGGTTTGATATGTAGTGCAATGCTTAGTCATAACTTCATTGCAGGTTTACAACGACCTTAGTGATCTTAGTGTAACCTTAGAGAGATCAAATGAGACTAAAGGTGAACATCTTTTGACACCTTAGAGGAGGGTTTTGAGTATTTCTATAGACCCAGTGCCCAAAATAGACCTAGGGCACCCGTAGCTGCCCTTGTCCCTCTCAGGTGCCCTAGTCACACTTCCTTCTCTAGATCTATAGTTTTATGAGATCTAGTGCAACGATCAATGCTTTGAATTTCTCTATTCTCCAAATATATGAACCTTCAAGAAATTTACAAATCAACTAAGGTCTTCTACTTGTCTCTTTGCACTTAGAGTTTTCATTATTTATTGCTTAGTTGTTTGGGTGTAATTTCGTATTTCATTATTATTTATTTACTTCTATAATAACATATAGATTATGCTCTTATATTACATTTTATATTAATCATACTTGGTAAACCATGCATTCAAATACTCTTAGATATTTATTTTTCTTCCATCATGGCTGCTAAGGTCTGATAAGCCTCTTTTCTTCAATTGATTCAAATGCACCCATCTTGTAAAGATGCTCTCTAAAAAACCCTAGAGACTATGTATCTTCCTATCAACATGTTTCCTACTCAAGTCAATGCTATTTTCAATTGTCTTTTTGAGGACTCTCTTGATTCCAAATCCAATCAATCTATTTGCAAATCCATTCAAGATCTTCATTATTTATTTCAAGATAAATTTCAGGCTATGGAATCCATGATTACATCTCTAAAATATGAAATCCAACATCTTAAGGATGCTTCTTAGGCTCATGCTAGTTCTTCTTCTCATCTTCATTCTATGTCTTCTACATGTGCTCATATTAGTGAACCCCAAGTCTTACCACTCCCCGCACCTCTCAAATTTAATTTCAATGCTAAATAACAAGATATTATTTCGCAGCTCATAACTCATCAATTAATCAGCTTGCCATCTACTCATTGTTATCCTCCTTATCGGCTTAAAAAGTATACAAGTTTTCCATATTACAACTATCATCAAATCAATGGACATAATGAAAATGATTTCTATGATTTACAATGAAGTATTAAGCACCTTGTGCGTTAGGGTTTTCTCTCATTTACTGCACAAAATTATAATACATGCCCATCTCCAAATGATAAATCTCACTGGGTTCCTAAATCTGATTCATCTATGTCTAATGAGCATCATGCCATCGTTACTCAGGTTCCTTCTACAATAATTCAAGCACCTCCTAAGCAACAACCTCTCAAAATCAGTCTCACTCCTCCTCTCAAGTCATTCACAACATTACCAAGTCAAATTACGCAACCACCTCTCAAAATAAGTCCACCTTCTTCTCCTATCAAGTCTTTTACAACATCATCAATCCCACATAAGCTCTAACCAATTAATTTTTTCAAAGAAACTACTCCTACTAATGGCCAAGACACATTTCAAATTCGGCCACCATTGCATGGTCTTATTGTTTCTTTGGTCTACCATTTTATTGGCCCTTACTCTTATCACAACACATACAACGCTCTCCCATAATGGCATGGTACCGCTTGTGTTGCTACATAAATATCCATCATTAACACACTTGATGGGAGTCATGCTTATTCTCCCCTAACATTAATGTGCATATTACATTCTCATCACCTTGAACTTAGTCCATCACATACACCATGTAAATCTTGATAAGCAAACGTATCATCAATACTTGATGAAGCACTCTTGTGCTTCAATTCATACTTGATTGTTAAGGGTATCTTATATACATGAACCCCACACATTGAAAATTACATATTACACATCTCCACACATACTACAATTTTATAAATATACATCATATTCCATCTTCCATCTTACATCTTATATCTTGCATCTACTATACGTCAATCGCATTATGTGCCTTACACATTTATACATTATACACATGTTACACCCTACACTATTATACATCATACATCACACGTACACTTATATAATATAAACATATTGCATTACATACTACACATTCTACAATTTAATTCCACTTCACATAACATTTTATCATTACCACATCTACTAACAAGGAAAATTGTAGCTGCAAATATTTGTAATTTGGTGAATAGTAGGATTTTGGGAATTTGATTTTGGTGATTTTATGGCCATGAAAATGACCAAGTTTCATCCAAAATTCCAAACACAATAATCTATCCCATGCAAATAGCCAAAGAGTCTCTAGGCCAATATTTTAAAACATTCTTGGATTGCCAAGAAATCTATGGAACCTTATTGGTCCTTTGGGCTCATTCGCCGACATGAATGGGAGTATTTTTTTGAATTTGATTAAATTATATATATATATATATATATATATACATACATACATACATAGGTTTAGATGTAGATTATAGAATCAATAAGCATTGAGAAAAGTATGAAGGTTTTTTAATCTTTTCTTTTTTCTCTCTCTTTGTCAAACTACTGCTTTATAAAAATCCTTGTTTGTATATTTTGTTCTCCCTTATTTTTATGCTCTCTACTATTGTACATATCATCTATATTCTCCTTCACTATATATTTTATGATGATGTATATATATATTCCTCTGCCAAGCTCCTACTTTGAATATTCCCCCTTTTCTCTATTCTCCACTACATATATCTTCCTTTGACCCCTGCTACGACTAAAAACCGGACTGAAATATTTACCTATTTCTATTGAATTGGGGCACGAAGTCTACTCAATCCCATCACTATCGAATGTGGAAAAATCATGCCACATGTCTTGCATGGATGGTCAATATGACGTTTACTATCTTGACCAAGGGGATGGACCTAAAACACAATATAATGCAACATATTTTGTGTGGTTTATATCTGGTCGAGGGAGTTTGTAGGGAGTGCAGTGGAATGTTGCCACATGGCTAGATATTTTGGAGGGGATTTAAAATCTAACAACCATAACTATATTAATGTTCCAAACTAGTTTTAGGATATTTTCCATTGAAACAGGATATTCACCAAATCCATAAACTCTGGTCACATGGATATTTGCCAAAACTATGAAATTGGTTATAGGGATATTCACCACGATTTCTATGAGTTTTTTTCAGGGGGTTACTAAAAATATTCCCTATATACTACTACATATATTATACATTTTACTCATCCAATTCTATGTGTTGCAGTCACTATCCTATGATGCACTCTAGTCTTGCGGTCCATACTAGACTGTTGAGGGTATATATCTCAAATGGACCTCATCATACTTATGCATTCAATCATTCCATATTTTTATCATGTGACATTATTATTTATTAATTTATTCTCTCATCTAGTGATATACGCTTTAGGATAAATCATCACTTCCTATAAAGCATCTTTTCATGATATACGCCTTATTGTAAATTATCACTTATTCTATTTCTTTTTATCATATATACTTTCGGATAAATCATCACTTCTTCTAGAATCCATTGGTGATATATGCTTTAGGATAAATAATAACTTCTTCTAGAATCCTTTGGTGATATAAAATTTAGGCTAAATCATCACACATTTCTTACACCTCATCTCTCTCGTCGTATATGATCACTATGAATTCACCACACCACACTACATTGATCAACCCTTTTACAACACATCATTCAAACCATTTCTTGATGACACACTCTTATTTATGATTCATTCTTGATCTACTAATGGGGCATAAAAAATGAACCTCACTGCATATAATTCCATTCACTCAGGGGCATGCAGCTCCTATCATTCACTTTGTATTCCATTCCATCTCATCCACAACATACTGCATATCTTGGTCACATTTACTCTTTCTTACTTATGTTTTACATGTTCATATTATTACACATGCTAGATAGATATCTTATATGTCATTATCTTTATCATACACACATCCATGTTTACTTTCCTTTTTATTTGTGATCGTAGATTATACATATCCATTACATGCATCATGGATGCTTGGAGCAATACCTATTATGAGTCCCATAGAGGCCCCTGGGGGCATCCAATTTATACACTATAGGTGTTATTGTTTCATTTTGTTTCATAAAACATTACTCTATAATATTATACACACCTTGAAATAATTTTTATCTCTCTAACGTGCTAATGGGCACTTCATGTGCAACATTTGTTTTATAGGACTATTTGCTTCTATGGTTGTCCGATACACTATTTTCTTTTGCTTGTCATTATTTTTGGGATTTCTGTATGTCTTATTTTCTCTCTATTTATTTTTGGTCATAATGAGACTTAATTCTCTCTGTGACATCATGAGTGACATCCCATGTTTACAACCCACTTTTCATGGTTTACATTTTTCTCGCTTACATCTTAGCTTACGTACTATTTAATTAGCTTACATTTTGTCTTATACATGAGTATTTGTCTTTACTTATACTAACACTTGTTTTCCTATCCACTTATTTATATGTGCCTTAGTTTCTACTAAGTACATTCCCTTCCCTTGGAGGGCACACCTGTTAGAAAAATAGTCGGTCCTTTTTGGGCTACATACTCCTTCAATGATGTCACATGCACCCTAAATGAGGGGGCATCATTTCGTGAATCGGTTACCCCATATAGATCTATACACAACACGGTATTGGTATAGTACATTTTTCAGTTTTAGGGCTCAAAATTAGACTTGGGTCGATGACACAATGGCCCTTCCTAGGTGCCTAAACCTAGGGGAAATTATATAGTGTCCTTTCCTAGATGCCCGAAACCAAGGGGTAAATCACACAACAGTTGGTAGTTCAACATAGTATACATAACTCCACATATAGTCATTTTTATAGGGCATACAATCCTTAGCACATGTATTCATACACACCATTTGCAGTGGTGTTCTACATTATGGGAAGCGGTTAAAGGTTGGAGGATGATACCAAATAGTTTTCCCTATAATTATTCCATTTAATTGGTGTGAAATCACCAAAAAAACTTGCACTTTGACATCATCTACAAAATCCTTTCTACACTCTTTCCTCATCATGGATTAGGTGCACATGTTCCTTTTTCACCTTTTTAGCATTTTTACACACTTATTTACATACTTTTATACATATACATGTGTATTTGAATACTTTTCATATTATATTTTGCAAGTCTATCTATATGGGAAGAGGTAGTCAACATCATTAAAACACTAACAACAAACTCAACATTGAAAACAATTACATCGCGACATATACACATAAATTTCTTCCCTAGGTTCATTTTCATCACTTTTATCATCTTTAGTCTCCATATTCCATCTTTTTATCAGTCCCACTTTATCTTGTCCATCGACATGCTCTTTCTACATCGGTCTACATGGTTATCAAGTATGCATCTCTATCTACTTTATGTTACCAAGCATTCCACTCATGAACATAAAGTGGGGGAAAATGTAGACACAAAATCATGCACTTTGGGTAACTATCTAGTCCTGATCACATAATAATACTCATATGATTCCTAAGTAAGAAAAGCATTAATTAACCCATGTCTTTGGCCACCTTTCTTTGCTTTTATTATTACTTTCAATCTTGCACCCTTACTTGCTTAGTTTTCATTTTTACTCTTTGACATTTATCATCTTGAACACTAATGCCCGGTCAGACAAAGAACACTAGGTGTTCCTATCCCCTTTGGGAGCCCCAAGATACTCTTTGTACTTTACACATAATTTTTGGGTCCTTTCTAGCCATTTGAGCATCTTATCTTTTTATAGTTGGACTATTTGGGGTTAACTACAAAATTAAAGCAAAGAAATCATATAAATATAAATTTATGTGATTCCTTTTGCTTGAATTTTGTAATTAACCCTAAATAGGCCAACTACCAAAAGATAAGTTGCTCAAATGGATAGAAAGGACCAAAAATTATGTGTAAAGTAAAAAGAGCTTGGGGCACCTAGTCAAGATAACAGCACAGTGCCCCTATCTCCTCCGGGAGTCCCAATAATATTTTTACTTTACACATACTTTTGGGTCCTTTCTAGCCATTTGAGAATCTTATATTTTTATAGTTGGCCTATTCGGGGCTAATTAAAAATTAAAGAAAAGAATCATGTAAAGATAAAGTTATATGATCATAATAAAGGACAAAAGACTAAGCATTATCTATCACCACATGACATCCATCAAACATCTAAGAGCTCCATTACATCCATCTAGCTCCATCACAAGGGACAAAGGCTATTTTTTCTACATCACACTTCATAGGAGGAGTTCATTCTATTCCACACACACATTTACCACATTCTACATCTAGCTACTTGCTCACTATACCAAGTGTGATGCACACCATTTTGAGATTTGAGGAAAGTCTAACCCCTTATTCTGAATATTTATTTTTGGGATTTGATTTCTATTTGAGGGTTTTACAGTTTCATATTTCATTGCGGGTTTAAAATGACATTAGCGATCTTGGTGTGACCTCAGAGAAATCAAATGAAACTAAAGGAAAACATCTTGTGACACATTAGAGGAGGTTTTATGAGAATTTACATAGACCAAGTGTGCCTAGAAATAGGTCTAGGCACCTTTGGGTGCCCATATCCCTCTTCATTTGCCCTAGTCCGGCCTCCTCTCCAAACGGAAATTTATGAGCTCTAGTGTAATGGGTAGTTCTTCACATTTCTTTGTTCTCCAACTCGTGCACCTTGCAAAACTCTGTAACATCCTCATTTTAAGAATTCATTAACAAAGGATTTTTTAATTTTATTTTATTTAATTTTACTTTATGCTTCGATTTAAATACCCATATATTTAAATCCATTTCGATAACTATCATAAACCATGTACATCTGTATGAGAGTATATAGATCCTACTTGATCCCCTCAATTCTCTTTATGAGCCAATACATCAAATGTATCATTTGGTCTTCCTTTTTCAAGATATGATAATTAAGTGAAGATATCTAAGTGTCTACTCTGGGTTCTCGCTAAGGAAACCCCCAAGCATCTCACAACTTAGATCTTGGTGAAACCATGATAGTGTAATCAACATCTTACACTACTTTATGCAAAGTTTTAGAGTCATGTATGCCATGCTTGGTTCCATGATGAAAACTCGCCATTGGGAACTTATCATCTCACCTTAATCACTTATTCAATTATATGGATCTATAATCAATGGTGCTTTAAATAGCTACAATTCTTGTATAAGGTAAAAATCTAGACTAACCTGCAAGAATATGTACCACTATGTCATCCTAAGATGCATATGGAAAAGTAAGTATCTTTGTAATGATTTACATCATTACTAGACCACTTCCTTCCTATAGCCATCATAAGTTGACATCGGGGTGCATATCCATGAGGTTCAATCTGCCTTTGTAACTCTAACAAAGCTTGTACTTAATGCAATACCATGTCACAATTCAGGTCTTGATGAGAAAACTCAATACAACTGCTAAGCAGTAGTATCCAAATAGTGACTACCATCATTATAGGGATACGAATGTGTAGCAGATGTAGTGAGTTGACCCGCCAAGGGTCCTAAATTGGAACATTGTATCTTAATGTTTCAAAGTGTTAATTAAATTATGATAGGTTAGCCTAGGTCTCACAAAACTTTCACCTCGAATGATTCATACCTAAGGGCCTATCTTAAGTTGATCCAAGGATATTTAATTTCCCAAATTTGATTTAATTATCTTATTAAATATCATGCCAATAATATCCTTTAAGTAGGGATCAAAATGATATTTTATTTGAGTACAAAATTACAGATTTAATTCTTCCTTAAGCTTAAGTTAAGAAAATGTTTATCTTTAATACAATTAAGTACCATGCCACTAATTTAGTTATATCATTATAGGGAAACACTAATTCAATGTCTCTATATTTCACATTATTAGATATGGTGCATTTATACATAGCTAATTGTTTAGGTATGTAACATACTTTTATCAAGTATCATATAATAATAATGCAAGTCAACACTTCAGCATAAGCACACAAATTTTCTTTAGTTACATTAATTAAGAGTATTCATTTTTATTATATCCATCAAGTAAGTATAACACATGATTCATATAGTTGATATGTTAGATTGAGTGACTTACTTTTCAATTCATCTCATCCTAACATAACCTTTATAACACTCCATTTACATATGATTTTAATCACATTTTATTATGTTTGCTTACTTGTCAACTTTATTGATAATAATGTCAACATAGGTTTAGGATTCAATTACCAAGTCCTTTCCAACTTAATAAGTATGTTTCCCTTTTGTTCCATTAAGGGCATAATTTCTTATTTAAAATTTCATATTGACACATTATGGAATAACCATGATAAGAATGAAACATCATTATTTATACTTATTATTACACCTTTTCTACTTGAATAAGGTTTGACATTTCTTGATTATAACTCATAATAGTTTACTATTATCTCATAGATTAATTGACTTATACTTATAGTTCCTTATCCAAGAAACATTCCATTCCTTAGATAACTAATAAGTCATGAATGTTTATCACTTAGGAATAAAAATCGAATATACAATAATCATATTGAATAGATAAACTCATTATCAATTTCCAATCATACAATAAGTTACTATAAAAAAGTGAAATTCACTTTATTCCTTACATAATAAATATATCGTAAGTTTTTCAGAAATAGTGACAAATTTTTTCATCAATTACAATCATACTAAGGCACTAGGCCTTCATGGTTCTTCTACAAAATCATTTCAAAACTTTTAATACTTTCAAGTATCCAAATTAAATGAACATCATCAGTAAAACAAATGCAACTTCCTATAAGTCTTTCTCCTTTCACTTTTCATGAAATCCATCTGTAGAATTGTTAGCATATGCCAGTTCATGATAATTAAGCATGATAAGAACTAACACATTAGAACATTATGCTACCATTTATCAATTTCATGAAGGAACCCTTCTATTTAATGAAATTTTTATAAGTACCCAAACATTAATAACTTTAAACATGCTAAAATTCCATATGGTCAATTTAAGTTAAAGAAGTCACATGTCTCATATATTTACCTTTTATTAAAATTAGTGAAAGATAAACAATCATTCAAGTTAAGGCTATTTGACTCTAAAAATTCAAAAACAATTACATTGCATTTGGGATTTCAATCATGTAATCACATAGATTATATGATTGAAATCTAACTTTCAGACCTTAGATCATTGTTTCCTTCTCCAAACAATCAATTCATTATTTTTAATAATTTTATTATAAACTATTCAAATGGTAAATAAGTCTTTTACTTAAAATCGAGTTATTTACCATTCTAAAGATAACTTTAATAAGTGCTAAGAAAATCTACATCAAGACTAGTAACATTCCAAATGTCCATTTGGAAAACAATTGTATAAGATAAAAAAATCAATATTTTCTCCTTTCTAAAGATGTCAATGAAGATTTTCCCCATAAGGACTAAACTTAAATGCAAATGTCAAAATAATACTATAATAGAATTGAATCTAAGCACAGTTGATAAAATACAAAAGGATTACACTCAATATTTCATGACAACTCAAGGAGTCAAGGATTAACCCAAAGAAAAATTCAATCCCTTAAGGAAGTATAAAGCTACAACCCAAGATTACTAAACTTCCAACCGAGCATATCGTAGACGATCTCAACTTGACCATGTTTCAACTATAAATCAACTAACAAGTTCTATGATGAATAAATTATCATGTCTAGTTTATACGAGATGGTCATACATAAAACAAACTCAGGGATGATAACGATTGTAGATCAAGATAGTTAATAGACAATTATCAACCCAACAAAACCATTTAAAACTTAACTCACTGTAATAATGAACATGGTCACATAATCCCGAGAAAGGGAGAGTTTACAACTTGAACCCTTATTACAAAATTAATATTATAGGTTTGGAGAGTGATATAGATCGGGTTCAACAACATCATTACAAAAATAAAATCATAATCGACTTGCGATCCCGAGATCTAAGTAAATTCACTAAACTAGTGAGCAAGAATGTCCTAGAAATGAGACAACACAAAAGTGTAAATATTCAGTATTTACTAAAAGTAAACAAGATTTACGCCATCCATTAATGGGTTATTCCTAAAACTAGAACAATCATTCCAAACCAAAGGAAAAATTGAGTTACTCATTCCATGTAATTGATTTATCCTCCCTAAGTAAGGATTCAAAACAATCCCAAATAATGCTCACCCAGATTAGGTTTCAAATTGATTTATGTTTCCTTAAATATCTGAACCAAGATTCATAGATAAGATGGTCTAAAGGACTGAAATAGGATCATGTAACCAATTCTTTATGTAACATTTTTACAAAACCAAAAAATAATAAACCCATGACTTTATTTCTTATGGGTTTCATCCAAACATTAAGTATTTAACATTGAAAGAAATACATACAACCATTGATATGAAAACAATAACATGAATAAGAGAAATATCATTTAATAAAACCATTCATAGTGACAAGAAGAGTTGTTTTCAACCAACACATGCATTCAAGTATAACTATTAAAGATGCGAAACAGAGAGTTTCCAATCAACCCAGATCCATATTTTCCAAGTATAAGAGATGAATAACTAGAAGAAAACAACAAAAATACAAGTTCAAAATTCCACTCAACATGCTATTTTAGATGGTAAGAAGAGTTCTTTTCATGAGGATTGATAAATATAGCAAAATATCATAATGGGTTAGAGCCTATCATGCCTCGTAGCTCTCTCTAATTCCACTTCCAAGCTTCCAAACTTCATGTGACATTTCAGAGAAATATTTCCAAAAAAATCAACCAAATCCTTAGAAACCCCTATACTCTCTCTCCCTATCATCATTTATAAACTCAACAATAAATTTCTTCCATTATTTCCTTCATGTAATGGAAAAATTGAATTTGTAATGAGAATTAAACCAACAGTTTGAATAATAAAGAAACAACATACACAATCATTGAGCTCGAAAAATTGAAATGTAAAACAAAACAACCTTTATTTCCTTTCCACTATTCAGGGTTCATTTTAAGAAGACCCCTCTGAAAAATTACTTTCAAATCATTGGTGAATCTCATAAATTGACTTTTGAATCATTGGTGAATTTCTGAAAAAATGTTTCATGGCAAAGGTGATTTCATAGAGCATTGTTCCCTGTTTCACAATTTTGGTTAGGTAGGTTGGATGAGATAGGTTGGATGGATGAGTTGGATGGATGGCTTGAATGGAGGTTGGATGGGTGGGTTGGATGGTCAATGGTTAGATTAATGGTGATTTGGATGGGTGGGTTGGATGAATGGGTTGGATGGTGGGTTGGATGGATGGGTTGGATGGGTGGGTTGGATGGGTGGGTTGGATGGATGGGTTGGATGGGTGGATTGGATGGGAGGGTTGGATGGGTGGGGTTGGATGGGAAATGGTTGGATGGGTGGGTTGGATGGATAGGAGTTGGATGGGTAGGGGTTGGATGGGAAGGGGTGGACGTGCAATGGTTGGTCGGGTGGGTTGGATGGGTGAGGAGTTGGATGAACAAGGGTTGGACGTGGTGGGTTGGACCGATGAGGGTTGGTTGGCTAAGGGTTGGATGGGTGGGTTGGGTGGGGGGTTGGATGGGGTGTTGGATGGGTTGGTTGGACGAGAGGTTGGATGGGTGGGTTGGATGAATGAGGGGTTGGATGGCTCTTGGTTGGTCGGTGAGTTGGACGGGTAAGTTGTTAGAGTCTAGATGACTAATGGATTGGTCGGGTAATGGTTAGGGTTTGTAGTCTTTGGATGGTTAAGCCTGGAGTAGTTACACATGTGGGTTGGGTGTTGATACCAATGAATTTAATGTTCATTAATGATACCCCTGGGCCCTATAAATACCCTTTCAAGGTTCATTTTTTCACTTTTATACGTAAATTTCCAAGTGCTCTGAGCTCTCCAATTTTACACCCAAATTTCACTTCTCCCAAATTTCAGCAATGGCCAGTACCACATCTATTCCTACACCCAAATTTCAATACAAAAACCTCATGTGCCCACAGATTTTAGCTCTACTAAAAGAAAAAGACGCTCCAAAGGATTGGCTCGAAAAATCAGAATTTTTCGGGCTTGTGAACATGCCCCAATTCGACACTGATACATCAGTCCTTGATTACCTTCTCACCTCTTACAATGACAATGATGGAAAATTTTCCATTCTTCTCGTGCATCGAAATGTCATCAAATTTATTTTTCTATTGAACCCGAGGATGTGCATCGGTTAACAGTTTACCTTTGAAAATAAGCCACTGTTACTACAAAGGTTGTCCTTACAGATGAAGACAAAATTTTTTTGGAGTCTCATTACAATGTACAGGTTGATGGTAAGTTTATTATTTTCAAATGATTTTTTTCTTAACATTACTCGACCACACAAAGGCTCTAACATTTCTTTTTTGTAATTGCAGCTCCTCTTAATCATTCATCAAGAGGCCTTCTTCTACAAGGTATTACAAACAAATTCTTTATTGCAGTTGCTTCACTTTTTCAGGCCAGGATTGTATTACAGGGAAGATCTAGACATTCCATATTGGGTAGTTCAGTATTTATTACGGACACTAGCAGGTCAACAATTTGATTGGTGCAGTTATTTGTCCAATAAAATAAAATCAGATATCTCCCATGCCCGCAAAGCCAATCAAACTGATAAATCCAGGATTGTATTCTCTTGTTGCAATTTTATTCTTGCTTTCTATTATGAAGCGTACTATGAATTGACATGCAGCATAAGATTCCTACTGCAATCAATGATAAGATGATTGGTCTTAGTCTCGAAGAACAACAGGTAACAATTA
Organism: Taxus wallichiana var. yunnanensis; assembly: GCA_018340775.1. NCBI lineage: Eukaryota > Viridiplantae > Streptophyta > Pinopsida > Cupressales > Taxaceae > Taxus > Taxus wallichiana. The sequence continues at coordinate 167,039,049 of CM031243.1, read as the reverse complement.
CTTTTACTGTTTACTTGTTATAACGATTTCAATTTCAATATTTTGAATAAAATAATAATTGTATGATTTTATTTTGCAGAGAAAAATTATAGCTGCAACATCGCATAAGGAGGAAATTGCTAGAGGTAAAGCCCCTCAGAGGTCTCTGTTGATTCTGACATGGATTTAGCAGAATCAACACCAGTAAGACCTCGTCAAAAGTGACCTAGGGGGTCGATATGCACATCACGTTTACCATCACATTTAACTACATAGGTATGAATAATGAAGTTATCTTTTTATATAAATTACAAATTCAAACAATTAATATAGATTATGTATTCTAATATTTCTATTGATATTTTCTACATGTATTGTATTCAGAAACTACTGAGTTTGATGATGAAGATCAAACTCATTCAGGTGTGGAGATCAAAATGTCATGATTGTGTCTCCATCTATGCAAGGTATATTGTATGGTAGTTTGATTTGCATGTTTTGTTTCCTTACAATTTTTAGCATTTACAAAGCCCAACCGTTATATTCTAACAATTTGTTGTTTGCTTCATGCAGGTAATATGGCTTCAGGGCATATTCCGCTTGCAAGGAGGCCACCAATTCCTCCAACACGTCAAGTACAAACACAAAGGAGGACTTCAGGAAAGAATATTAGGATTCTGCAGAGTCAGCAGGAACAGTTCATCCTGCTACAACCAAATTTCCTGGACTATCACTAGGTGGTGTTTTAAGTGTAACAACCACACAACTTTTCAACAACATCACCCTTGATGAGGAGTATTTAGGCTTTGATAGTGGCGATGCAGACAAGGGTAACTATTTTGACACCCACGATATGATTCAATCTACTCGCCTCAACAACAAAATGTGCATGTAATACAGGGTAGTGACTCTCCTCCTCCCCAAGTGTTGCTCCACAAACAGATGATGAAAAGACACATTTTATATTAGAAAATATGATATCAGATAGTATGGGGGAAAAAATTCAAGAGGTTGTAATGTCTGATGTGGATTTGGTGTGGTCTTGGGAGAGGAGAGCAAAATTTTTTTGATAAAAGAAATAAATACAAGATACCATAATCATGCTCAAAGGCATTCATTGTTCACTTTGCCAGAGAGCCAACCAACATGGCAGGATGTTTTGCTAAACAAAGCTCAATCAGGGACAATTTCATATAGTAATGATTACAATGATGAAATTATAGACATAATGCTAAACAGGTTGGAGAATCTCAATGCGTTGAAGCACAGGCTTACTACAACAAATGGTCTAAAGACAAGACTAATGTTTTAATAGCAAATGTAGAAAAAGAGAAAGTTGTTGTGAGTGGGCATTTAGTTTTACATGAAAAACTAAAAATTATCTGATATTATAAGCACTGCAATATATTTTTTCATATTATCTGATAGACTAAAAATTTAATATTTCTATTTTGCAGGAAAAATATGAAAATTTAAAGAAAGAAGCAATTGTTTTTGAAGCACATTTGAAGAATGCCCACAAAATCTGAATTATTTTATATAGTTGAAGGAAAAACTCATTGTTATTAATAAACAAAATAATACATTGAGAAGGATAATAAAGGAGCATAAGATGGATCCAGAAGTCTTACTGAAGGAAAAGATAGATGCAGATGCAACACTTTTGTCTACAGGAGATGTAGCGAGGGAGGAGCTGAATATACTAGAAAATATCAACACTATAGTAGGAGATCTTCAAGCATCAGGAGTTATAGCAGCTAGCTCTGTATAGATGTAGTAGATTCCTCCATCTCTTATGTAGGAAAAAGAAAAAGCTTCACCTGCATCATAAAATTTGATAAGTTAGTAAAGTTCACCATGTGACAGGTGTGTTGTCACAATTCGACACTGGCGTAGGAATTAAAAGATAGTGGCCAGCCCTTTTTAGTTTTTATTCCGTGTGGTAGACGTAAGGACAACTATGATTTTGAATCATAGGTAGAAAAGAGGATGACCTCGTAATGTGTCCTTATATGATAGAACTTGTCGGAAGCTTTGATATGTTATTACAACCCCTTTTTTGAATTGTATTGGCTGACAATGCTTTATGAATTTGTACTTTTTCATAAAGTAATCCGCCACATGAGAGATCGATTTCAAAAGAACTTTGGAAGTTAGAATTGTACAATGTTACTATATGTTGTTAATACAAACTATGTTTCTTTTCTATTGTTTACGTAAATGTTGCTTAAATTTACACTATTTTGTTTCTTTACATTTCTGAATTGTTGCAGATGTAAAATAAATAAATTAATAGATATAAAAGATGAATGTGTCCTTATTTTAGTCTGAATTTGAAAACCAAACATAAAAAAACAAATGGCATAATTGAAACATATAATGACATTGTTCCAATGGCAAAGGATCAAATAATGACAAATATAATATTGCATTTATTGAAAGTTGTAATCTCTGAATGAAATACATAAGTAGTCTCAATAATGTATAGAAGAAATGAAATCTATGTGAATTCAAACAGTCCTGGAGCAACACTTTCATTTGTGTCTTGGAAATCAACTGTAGCATGATTTGTGGATGTGTCTCGATCCCCTAGGTCAGGTAGAATATTACTAACTCCTCTTCTTTCTACTAGTGAATTCCACAATGTTAGTGCTCTATCATAAGGAAAAGACTCCACTGAGTAACTCGATACATACAATCTGAGACAACTTTCTAGATTCCTATCCAATCTATTTCAAACTTTTGACTTTAAAAAGGATAGTGCACTAAAAACCCTCTCATCTTTCCATAAACCCAGAATCATTGTTTGACAGAGCTCATACAACTTAATATACTCACTCAAATCTTCACTTAGAATACTACTAGAACATATATCCTTCCAAATCCTTTTCATGGCATTGTAATCTGTGGGTTTTGTAGAAGTTGAACTTGTCATATCATTGTATTAGCAAAATCCATTGATTGTGAACTAAGTAGTTTTCTTTCCAAAATTCCTTCTACAAAAACTCCATTTATCTCTTCAGTCTTATAGAAATGATCAGTTAGATCACCCATGTTTTTGAAAATAAAGGACTGATAGATGTATAAGGTTTTCCGCTAGACAAATTCCAAAACTGTGGATTTACAACTCCCATTGCTTCAAGTATTTTATCATTTTTGAATCTTTCCCGGATCTCTTTAGCTAATGATTCAGAGATCTTTCTCAACTTATTCCTAGTTTCCATTAATATTGCATCATATAAATTTTGTGTCACTCTTACTTCTTCTATTTCTGAGTTAGCCATATCAATTATTTTTTGGTACGTATGAAGTTGAATCTCTCTTCCATGTGTTGTTATACACAGATGATCATTTATATTGTACTTTAAGAAGCACCTGGAATTTTTCAAATCATGTCAATGCATTCTAGTTTTCAAAAGCAAGCACCCTGAAAACTCCCATCAGAAATATATAAACTTTCTAGACTCCAACAAACACGTCTTCTGAGTCTTATAAAGTCTGTAATGTAGAAAGACCGATCTTGAGCATGCTTCGTTAAAATATTAAGCTCCCTCAACATGGGAAAAATACCGCAGAGTGTGAGTAAAGTTTCTATATTCAGTTAGACGACACAATAGATCTTTAGCTTTATCTACATCCTGTGGTATTTAAACATAAATCATGTCAGTGAAGGATATTCATCATATATTCTACAGGAAGGTTCGTACATAGATATCCATCTGGTATCTACATCTTTGAGAAGTTTTTTTCCCTCTGTCAGTCCAATAGAAATTTTTTTGAAATTCTAAAAATCTCTTAGGACTGCAAGAATAATAGGCATGGAGATCACGTATCAATTCCTCCACTTTAGCTACATTTTCAAATGTGCTCACAATTTTGTAGGTGAGATTCATTCTGTGAGCCATGTAGTGGACAAAAACCATATACAAAGCAATAGTTGTCTGAAGTCTAACACACAGACCATTTCTGGCTCCCTGCATTATAGCTGCACCATCGGTTCCGACACAAACTAATTTTTGTTGCAATGGAAAAGTCATCCATTCGGTGATATCCTTTAGATTTGACACCACCAATTTATAAATATTTTCAGAATTGCAATTCTCTGTCATTTTATGAATTGCCAAGAGGTGTGGAGTCCTTATTTCATTAGCAAATGTGTAAACATGAATACATATCCATGAAGTATTATCGACTACAGTAACCTCATCTAAAGAAAGGGAAATATACTTTGCCTTTTGAACACACAGTTTCAGATCCTCCTTCTCTACCAGAGATAGACATTTTGCAATCTCCCAACCCATTGGTATCTGACCAATGAGATTGAGGAACGTTCTTTAAACCAATAACTTGATACAACATTTTATTTTCTCTAAAATCTGACATCGGTCTTCCCCTTTTCATTATATGAAATACGGTTGCAAATTGAATACCCTTTGCTTGCATTTCTGCCTCCATAGCTTTGCTCAATTTTGCTACTATGGTCCCACCTTTTTCATTTACATATTTGATACATTTTTGTTCCTTTTCATACTCTTCTGCGTATTTGACATGTAGACAATATTTTGCATCTTTCCATTTATGTGTTCTGACTATGCTTGCCATCCTTAAGCTTTTGGGAAATGTATATTTTCCCATAGTGTTTTTCAATTGTGTCTAGTTTGAGTTGCATCGTGTGATCCTTCCCCTATTTCCAACCACATATTTTGCATCGACATTGTGTTGGAACATCATTACAATTTTTAGTGTACACAGGTTCAATAAAAGGATATTTTGCAGCCCATTCGAACTGGAATTTCCTTCCAATTGTCTAGTTTTCCATCTTTCTTCTAACATATTTTATTTTTTTTTCCTTGGGATTCAACTTCTACATCTGGGTTATCAAGTAGAAATATTTTGAATCTCATGTCTCCTTTTTTTATGGAAATAGACCTTGGAGTAGAAGCTTCCTCTGCTGGTGTATCCTGAGAGTTCGATGAATTTTCTTGTACTTCTATTTCATCAAGGGATGAATGTTTTGCCTCAACATATAATGGATCATCAATATCTATAAATTGATTATTCTGTGAAGGAATTTCTGAAACGTCTGCAAATAATTTTATAAAATTGTTACTTATATAGTATTAATCTTATCTATAGTTAAATTTTTACAGAGTACAAATGTCAAAGAGTTCCAAGAACAATATCATAAACATAATTATTAAATTTGTAAGATAAAATAACTAGTAAATAACACTTGCCACATACCGATATTTTCAGCTGAAGTAGAAACCGACTTCATTTTTGTGATTTTCCAAAATAGCCAAGCAAAGTATTGGCACCCTTTTTGAACTTGCTGAATTTGTAATCTTCTTGCCCTGATTTCTAGTATCCATGACTGCTTACTGCTTAGGCCCTTAGGGGTGGCTCTTATGTTCCAAGGCTGAGAATGGATGGTAAAGGGTTGGATGGCTATAGGGTTGGATGGCTATAGGGTTGGATGGGGTTCGGAGGGTTGGGATGGCTTAGGGGGGTTGGGTCGGGGGTTGGGCTACATTGGGGGTTGGATTTGACAGGCTACTTTGGGTTGGATGGCTAAAGTATTTTAGGGTTGGATGGCTAGGGGATGGCTAAAAGGGGTTGGATGGCTCGGGGTTGGATGGAATAGAGTTGGATGGTTAGTGAATTTAGATTTGGATTTGAGTTAGTTGGAACTTTCGGTTAGAGTTGGATGGCTCAGAGTTGGGACACCTTATGGTTGGACGGCTCGATTTCAGATTTAGACTTCAAGTGTTGGTGGAGGATTTTCTTATGTTTACTTTGGTGAATATGCACATGATATGATTGAAATGGTGGCAAATTACATTCATAAGCTCTTATATATGTGTAAAATCTAGTAATTAAAAAAATGAATAGTATAAGGGACATGTCGGCCATGAATTTTTAAATTCTGAATAAGTCGGCTCGAACAACATAATATTCACCAATTCAAATTTCCATAATGAGTAGTATGAAGGTATCTTAGAAATAAGAATGTGTTAACTGACTTAGCAAATATGATTGAAATAACATATCGATCATAGGCATGCCTTGGATCAGATTGAAATTGATCCAAGGTATGACCATCCTTTAAATATTAATATAATAGTCGGAGAACATATTTAATATCATGAATGAATTTACTTACAACATGTAAAATCTAGGTGAAAAAGAAAGGACTATAATTATTTCCTATCCTGATTCATAGAATGTACCTGGTGGTTCCCAAAGCTCAAGCCATGACATAATAAGTACATGAAATAATTCAAAATCCATTAAACATTACTGAAGTATGATTTCATCTTGTTTAGAAGAGAAAACATATCATTTATAACAAACGTGATATATAGTTTGTCAATTTTTAGGGACAAAAACAAAATAATTACTCAAAAACAAGGTTTATAGTGTTCTTTATTATCAAGAAAGACACTATTTTATCTTTCCCAGAAAATTTATCAAACTATACCAATAGTCCCACTGGTATCATAATATATTTTTAGGTTCTTAGAAATAAGAATGTGTTAACCTTTAGATCCTTCATATTTTGCAAGGTATGACCATCCTTTAAATATTAATATAAAGTCTGGAGAACATATTTAATATCATGAATGATTAACAATTAATTATTTCCTATTTGGATTCATAGAATGTACCTCAAGCTCAAGCATAATGAATCTTCTTATGCAGAAAATATAGCATTTGATCTCCTTGTTTCTCAAGGGGAAATCCTCAAAAAGCATAGTTACCACTTTATTATCACCACATTTAAAGAAACCATAGGTATCATAGAAAGGTATCTTCCTTTCAAACTAATGATTATTACCAACAACATTTTCTTGTCCATTATTTTTAAATATTACATCAATATTATTTCCACCATTATGTGTTTTACTTTTCTCCTTCTTCTTCCATGTCTTTCCAGGTGATAATGGCAAAGGAGTGTTATTCAGATTATGCTTCTCTTCTTTATGAGAAAAAATTTCCTAGAGATTTTTCTCTTTCCTTATGGCTTTATCAAATATTGCTTCCATCATGGGTGGCCCATGCACATCGACTTCACCACCTATTATAGGTTTCAAGCCCATAATAAACTTCCTTATACGAAATTTCTTGTCAGTTTGATACTACAGAACATACTTAAGGAGTTTGGTAAATTTCTCCCAATACTTAGTTACAGTCATTTTTCCTTATTCAAGGTTTTGAAACTCTATCATCTTTTGGTCATAATATAATTGGGGTAACCAAGCGCTACCTAAAATAGGCCTTAAACTGGTCCCATGCGATGTTAGATTCATTAATATTAAGTTCAGCCTTATGACTATCCCACCAGGAATATGCTTTATGGGAAATTTGGTAAGATCCCAATACCACTTTGGTTTATTTAGAGAAGTTCCTTATTGTAATTTACTTCTCCATCTCATTGAGCCCATTCTCATCCCCATCTTCAAAGTGTGGTACCTTCAAACTTAGGTGAACTTATTCTTTTTGTCTTTTGAAAACTCAGCCACTAAGCATGCTCTTACATTCAGAGGATGATTGGGTACATTTACATTATTATTAGTAGCATTATAGTTATTTCCAACATTGGAATCTCCAGCGTGTATGTTGTTTTCATTATGTGGTTATTCCTGAGATGGTTCATGTACGCACCAAAATTACATGTGCTACATTATCAAAAATGGTTATAAAAGTCCCCAATGATGATTCATGTCCTTTCAGAAGGTGTTCGAGTTCCTAAACCCATTTGTAGTGTATATTTGTAGCCTAGACATCCTTAGCTTTTCCATGCTTTCTTCTAGCTTCCTGCTCATTTTTGTGCATATTTTGGCCCTAGTGTCGAACCGACTCCTCAGAAAGTGGTGGTCCTAGGACCACCTCCCGTGCAGGTCGGCGGTCCTGGGATCACCTACTAACAGTAGGGTGGTGGTCCTAGGACCACCTCCCGTGCTTGGGAAACAATCCTAGCATTTCCTCCCGTGCTGGGGGTAGCAATCCCGAACACTTTTTCCAAAATACTTCATGCATAATTTTAACACTCGTGGTTTCACTTAACTTAACTTTTAGGGTGCATTTGTGAACCAAATTACCTAAAAATAGTCTTGATGGCTTAGTTTTCCTTCCCTATTCTATTTTTAAATAAATTTTATTAGTTTGAACTACCTCTTCTTGCCTTGTGCATGAAGGCACATCCCATCCCAAATATTATGTATTCCATGCTTGTATTCAAGTAAAAGTTCTAAGAATTTTATGTATCTTGCATAGTATTGCTGCCATAATCCTATTGGGAATTACATAGCCAAGCTCTGTTCACTTGTGCTATCTCTCTTCCACCTGCATTACAACCAGATTGCCTTCAAGTTTTCATTGCTCAAGCAATTTCTCCTACTCTTCTTTGCCTTTGCATTCCCAATTCCTTGGACTCATATGGACACACAAAGATAGAAAGGAAAAAATGAGGGGACAAATCACTACACAATTGGATTTACCTGCATTACTCTGTGAACTCCAAAGTTACATTTTTGTTTTATTTCCTTCATTCTTATAATTTATCATTATTACATCATATCAAATAGAGTAGAAATCAATTTCCTTTCATTTGCAAGTAATTAAATAATTTCCAAGAGGGTTTAAATCATTAACAACAGCTCTTGGTGATGGATCCTTTTCTTCCCATCCCTATGGATCTAAAGGAGAGAATATCTGTAGGAGGTTGTCTACACATCATAGATCATTTGGAAAAGTTCTTGTTTTAAGTTAGTTTATTTTCAATACACTCAACACAAGTGAATAACCACACCGGGTTATTTTGCTTGTTTAGTTTTAGTGTAGAGATATTTTAATTATTTAGAATAGAAGAAAATTGTTGTTTGTGATTGTAATATTTCAATTTTGTGATTTGTTTAGATTAGTTTCCTTTTAGCAGTAGCATAGATTGTCAGTTTCAGCTTAGTTAATTTGGAAACTTCAAACTAGATCAACACTTAGATCCAAGTTAGGAAAACAAACCATAGGGAATTTACACTACCCATTCATAGCCTCTAAATCTCCCCTTTTCCAATTTAGCTACCAAGAGATCACACTACCAGATCTTAGTCAATGATCCTCCTATAGTTAGCTATCCACACATTCAACATCGGTTTCTCAGCATGACCTCGGGGGTTGAGTGTGGTTGAAGGTTGCATGTCAATTTTCATCCATATAGTTCACTTTCAGACTCAACATTATTTCCAGCCACTTGGTGTTCAAGTACGACAAGTTGATCCCTTGTGTCCAACGAGTAGTAAGGATCTCATCCAGCTTTTTTATTTATAGCTACTTCATTGCCTGCAGGCTTTTATTCACAGACTTCTCCCCTTGTTCTAACCATTTTCTGTTAATAAGAAATTAAGTTTTATCAATGATGGACTCAAATAGGTCCAAGAGCTGTAACCTTCAACTCTAATACCAAAATGTAACATCCTTATTTTAAGACTTCATTAACAGGGATTTTTTTATTTTTTATTTTTTATTTAATCTTACTTTATGCTTATGATTTAAATACCCATATATTTAAATCCAACATAAACCTTAATGCAATCCATTTCCGATAACTGTCATAAACCATGTGTAATTGCATGAGAGTATACAGATCCTACTCGATCCCCCTCAATGCTCTTTATGAGCCAATACATCAAATGTATCATTTGGTCTTCCTTTTCAGGATATGATAATTAAGTGAAGATATCTAAGTGTCTACCTAGGTTCCACCAAGGAAACCCCCAAGCATCTCACAACTTAGATCTTGGTGAAACCATGATAGTGTAATCAACAACTTACACTACTTTGCGCAAAGTTTAGAGTCATGTATACCATGCTCAATTCCATGATGACACACTCACCATTGGGAAATTGTCATCTCACCTTAATCACTTATTCAGTTATATAGATCTGTAATCAATGGTGCTATAAACAACTACAAGTCTTGTATAAGGTACAAATCTGGATTAACCTACAAGAAGATGTACCACTATGTCATCCTATGATTCCTATGGGAAATTAAGTATCTTTGTAATGATTTACATCATTACTAGACCACTTCCCTTCCCATAGCCATCATAAGTTGACATCAGGGTGTGTATCCATGAGGTTTAATCCACCTTTTAACTCTAACAAAGCTTGTACTTAATGCAATACCATGTCACAATTCAGGGTCTTGATGAGACAACTTAGTACAATTGCTAAGAAGTAGTATCCAAATAGTGACTACCGTCATTATAGGGATATGGTTATGTAGCAGACATAGTGAGTTGACCCACCAAGGGTCCTAAATTGGAACATTGTATCTTAATGTTTCAAAGTGTTAATTAAATTATGACAGTTAGCCTAGGTATCACGACACTTTCACCTCAAATGAGTCGTACCTAAGGGCCTATCTTAAGTTGATCCAAGGATATTTAATTTCCCAAATTTGATTTAATTATCTTATTAAATCTCATGCCAATAATATCCTTTAAGTAGGGATCGAAAAATATTTTATTTGAGTACATAATTACATATTTAATTCTACCTTAAGCTTAATCAATTAAGAAAACATTTTTTTTTAATACAATTAAGTACCATGCCTCTAATTTAGTTATATCATTATAGGGAAACACTAACTCAATGGTCTATATGTTTCACATTATTAGAGATGGTGCATTTATACATAGCTAATTGTTTAGGTATGTAACATACTTTTATCAAGTATCATATACTAACAATGCAAGTCAACACTTCAACATAAGCACACAACTTTTCTTTAGTTACTGCTTAATTAAGAGTATTCATTTTTATTATATCCATCAAGTAAGTATAACATTGATTCATATAGCTGATATGTTAGATTGAGTGACTTACTTGTCAATTCATCTCATCCTAACATAACCTTTATAACACTCCATTTACATATGATTTTAATCACATTTTATTATGTTCACTTACTTGTCAACTTTATTGATAATAATGTCAACATAGGTTTAGGATTCAATTACCAAGTCCTTTCCAACTTAATAAGTATGTTTCCCTTTTCTTCCATTAAGGGCCTAATTTCTTATTTATAAGTTCATATTGACACATTATGGAATAACCTTGATAAGAATGCAACATCATTCTTTATACTTATTATTACACTTTTTTACTTCGAATAAGGTTTGACATTTCCTGATTATAACTCGTAATAGTTTATTGTTATCTCATAGATTAATTTACTTATACATATAGTTCCTTATCCAAGCAACACTCCATTCCTTAGATAACTAATAAGTCATGAATGTTTATGACTTAGGAGTAATAATTAAATATTGGTGTCCCAGATTTCCTCCTAAAATCTAAGACTACCCTATCCGAAAAAATTTCATACTTTTAAAATAATGGGTTGTTTTGTGTTTTTATTGCCAGAAATTCCTTGTATTGCATCAAGATATTCCCAAAGAGCCATATTAACCATTTTTTCCAAATACCTAGATGCCCAAAATTGTTATATTCTGTCGTTGGGATTTGTCTATGGGAAATTTGTATTTAATTATTTTGTGCCCCCGTTTGAGGCAATTTGCACTCGGTTTAACTCTGTTGTGATCGTACATATCATTATTCCTATATACCTGTAGGGTTTTAACCAAGAATAAGTTTTGGACTTTATTTGTGACTTGGCAACGTTTTGTGTTTTTGTGTTTTCCGTTTCGTTTTCTGTGAAATTTCTCTAGATCAATTCCTTTGCCGGTTTGGTTTGATTCTTGGCCTAGAGTATCTGGAGATCATATACACACATTATGCTAGAAGGAATTCACCATCGGAGGTATGGTTCTCTGGGAAAAGATGAAGTCGTGCACCAAAAAGCCTCTTCTAGGCTGGCCACATTTTTGGAAAAAGAAGAATTGAAGTGGATCATGGGAAAATTAGAGCGTAGTAGGCAGGTGGGAATTTTGTACCTACCTAGCAGGTACTTTTTCCCATGGAAGCAACGCCACTTAAGTGACAATGGGAAAATTAGAGGCAACAGGCAGGCGGGAATTTCTTACCTGCCTTGCAGGGTAAAAATTCCCATTGTGGAATAAAAGAAAAATCACTTAAGTGAATCATGGGATTTTATTGCCTGCCTTGCAGGGTAAACAATCCCATTATGAAAGTCAAATGACTTAAGTGAATCATGGGATTTTCAGGGCTGCCTTGCAGGGTAAATAATCCCATTGTCATGTGTTTCTTAAAAATAGAATTCTTTATGCCAAAAAGTGCGCCCCCTTTGGAGAAGTAAAGGTAGCCTTTAAATTGATTAATTTAATTAATTATTCACCCAATTTTGGCACCCAGGCTTGTGGAAAAGTCAACAAAGGTTAAAGGACAAAAGGTGGTTGAAAATAGACTATTCTAAAATTAAATAAATAAATTTATTTAATGGCAGCCCCTTTATGTCAAAAAGTGCGCCCCTTTTGGGAGAGAAATAATACTTTTTAAAGTATTAAATGATTAAATTAATTCCTATTTTCAGTGGCTAAGGTCAAAGCATATTGTGAGGCTTGAGTTAACTAGAAGCAGAAGTCTAAAATTAAATAAATTTAATTTATTTAATGGCAGCCATAAGCATGCACAAAATAGGCACCCCATTTGAAGAGTGAAGCTTATTAATTAATTAATTAATTTCCAGTAATAGCAAAGGCATTAATTAATTATAGAATCACAAGGATTATATAAGCAGGGGCTGCCATAAGGATGAATTAATTAATTCACAGGTAAAGAAGTGCAGCCCAGAGGAAAAGTGTGCCCCATTTGAAGAGGATTTTTGCTCAAAAGAAGGTGAAATTAATGCTAAAAGCTTCCAATTTTGGCGCACAGGTTGAAGGAAGTTGATTTGTGTCTAGATAATTGTTTGCATAAGTGATACAGGTGCTCAGGTGAAGTTGGTAAAATTCATGCTCACTTTGCATGCAAACAAAACATCAATTTTTGGGGGCAGAAGCTTGAATTATGCAAATTTTTATGATTAAAATTAATTGTTCATGTTCGGTTGCCATCTTTATGCGAATTAATTATAGGAATTCATTATAGGTGCTTTCTGAAAAGAAAATGAGCTTTAATCAATGTCCAATACATTGAATATATCCTCGAATCGAAGAATTATCGAGATCTGCACGCTTTTGATTTTGAAGAATTCCGGTGAATAAGAAGAAAAAGAATTGTTGAGAAAAAGATAGACAAAGCCATGGCAAAGAGGATGAAAAAGAAAGCACTGAGAGTCATGCATCACTTCCAAATTTGTAGACATAGGAGACAAAGATCTAGGTCTGGAACCTCTTTCTGAATTGATTGATAGATCGGAGCAAGAAAGACTTCACTCATGCATGCAGTTAAAAACAATGGAATTATTCGAGCTGCTGACCTTTCCATACACGGCTTGATTTGCTAGAGTTTGTTATGGAGTGTGCTAGGTCTTACCATCCTTCATCAGATCAGTGCGAGATGCTACGGGAAAAAATAATTCGGTTGGATCACAAAGTTCATCAATTATTGTTTGAAGATTCCGGCTCGAAAGGTGGTGACTTCCATTAGCATTCAGGATGCGGCAGCAAGTGGGAGAAGCATAGAGTTGACTGCGTGAACATAATGAACAACAGATACATGAAGAAGCCTATATCTCCTTCTAAGTTCCCAAGAACTCTTCCGGTCCAATCTGGTACAGGAGGTAGATGATATTGCCAAATTGTTATGTAGGATAAATGGCGAGGCGAATGCTCACACTTTCCGTACATGGATGTATGCTTTCATTAGGACCATTGAAGTCAACAAGGTTGATTCCATAATCAATTGGTCGGAAATCATTAGCGACAACATTGGTGAGCAACTCTCGGAACATGAAGTGTACTTTCAACTTCAAAATGACTTCCTACTTGGTATACGTTGTAGCTTCACAAGGCATCTTCTCCAAGTTGGATAGATGTGGCGTTCTTTCTAAGGACCCCATTTTTGAGTGCTACCCATAGCTTACTATACCTACGTGTGAGAAAGATTTCAAAGTGGTCAATGATGGATTCTTCTATGAATTCATTTGTAGGCTAGACGGAGGACCTAAAGGCCAACGAGGTGAAGCAAGGAAGCGTGGGAAAGCTGTATCCATAATTGGCGATCTATTCATTCAGTTTAGATTTCACATACCTCAGGGTTACCAACTTTTTTGGAGAACCGGTTAAGCTACCCAGATATCGAATGATAGATTGATCACCATGGAGCTGAGCAGACAACTTGTGGAGATACACGACCTTCAGTCGAAATGGCACAAGTCTATGGGCTTCTTCCCGATCATTGTGGGACATTATAGCTGCCAGAGCATTCATAAGGCCGAGGATGGAGAGGAGATGTTATCGAGTATGAGCAAGAGTTCTTCCCAGCATGGCTGAACTTGATCCATTTGGAGTAGCCAGGAAGATGATCTCCCTAGGAGTATGCACATGTGCCTTCATTAGAGGATTTCTGGATGAAGTGCAAAAGTGAGTACGAGGTTAGAAAGAAGGATTTTAGTAGGCTATCAGCATGGCAAGTGTTCGACTTTGGACTAGCATGGATACCTATGGATCTTAAAGATGATGGGAATGTGTTACTTGACACTTACCATCAAATGGGAGGAGATAGAGCCATACTTCAGGATAACGTAGGGGGCTGCCATACGATTGAAGAAAGGTCTGGCATTGTTCTGGTGAATACTTCAAACGGTTTTGTGAAGGGATATTGCCTTGATGAAGCATTGATGAATCAAGTCACGGGCAACTTCGGCACAGGAGATTCCCTCAAGAGGAAGCACGGAGGAGAAAGCAGCAGAAGGTCCGAGAAGATGAAAGTGCACAGAAGATCTCAATCAAAGGAGAAGATCACTTCCACGGCTATGACTTTAGTTCCGGCTTCTCCAGCATCCAGTACTTCACCGACTATTGCACCTCAGCAAGACACTTCCATGCCTCCACTGAATCGGTGACATTCATCTTCTCTCCTCAGCCACTCCGTTCAGCACCTATTCCAGAAGAGACATTGAAGCTGCAGATGGTAGAGTTTGAAAGAGCTTTGTCCTTGGATGATTCAGAAGATGGCAGCCATAACACTGTAGCAGTTTTTGATGGAGAGGAAACAGAGTGGGAGATAGTAGTGCACTCAGCAACTTCTCATTCTCTCGAGAAGTAACTTCTCAGAATGGTTGGCTTCATAGTTGGTTCCAGAAGCTAGAGTGGAAATGAACTTGGAGGAACACGACTTGCAGCTACTCAGAGTCTAGGTGGAAAAGACAGAAGACCTAAAGTTGCTAAGGTAACTTCAAGGTTGATCATTGAGGAGTCGGGACAAAGTTTGTTGAGATGTCAGTTCTGGCGGAAGGAAAGAAGGAGGATGAGCTCACGAGAAGATGTAACAGTAAGCAAGAGTACCCATCGGTCAAGCCACCATAGAAGGATTGAAGTAGAACATGCTAGACATTGATAGATGCTCTATTCCTTAGGCTTGATAGAGAAAAGGAGGAGAAAGATGAACTTCAGAAGTAGGTATCTCAGTTGTGCGAGATCATAGCCAAGGTTGCTAAATCTTCCACTCAGCCCATTTAGAAGTAGGTGAGTGATCATCTTATGTAGGAGATGGAGGATGCAAGCAATCAGGTGAAAGCTATTGATGAATGGAAGAATCTGATTATTCGTCAAGCTTCTGTACAACTTGGAGAGGTGCCAACCCGCCTGAAGGTTATGAATGATGCAGAAAATCAGCTGAAGCAACTAGTGACGAGCATAGTAGATATGAACACAATTGTTGAGAGTAACCTAAGTACTTTGGCTGAAATCAACAAGCTTGGAGAAGTATTGGTTGTAGAGAAGATTGTACTGGATGGATCAGTTGAGAAGGGGAAGCAGCTGGAGTTTGCAGTATCTTTCGTTTGGAGATCTGTAGAGTTTTGTTGAAGAGGATGCAGGCACTTGAGAGTAAGACATCGTCCTTACCAGACAATATCATTTCTTTCACTGAGGAGGAAGTGGTCGGAAATGTTACTTCATACGTGCGGATCATTCCTAGCAGAGTGCCTAATTCCTGGAAGGGTCTCTTCTGATGGTACAAAGGAGAATTGATGGAGCTACTAAACCTTTCACGATGAATTCCATTAGTAGAATGGTGGCAGTGCAGGTAGATATTGTGAGGTTCGGGCGAGCTTGGAGGATGTGGAAGCGTGTATCAAGGTGTTGAACGAAGGATTGTTGTCAGTTCAGGACAGAAAAGGAAGCGGTGGCTAAAATAGATGGGAAGATGTTGAATTACATGTTTGACAAGTATATCTAGTATCAGAACAAAAAGAAGACATAAATGTTACAGTTGGCTTGACTTCTTCTTCTATTCTTTCTTCTTTATTTTCCACGTTCCGGATGAAATTGTAAAACTTTAAAGTTATTGGTTTTGAAACCATTACTTAAAGTTATGTGGAACAATTCTATTAGTTAAGTGATACATGTGTCACTTAAGGAGAAGTTAGTGGAGGATGATTTCCAAATGTCATCTTTACTTGTTGTTTATGTTTTAGTTCAGTTGAGTTTCCCATTTGTACTTTCCCTTCTACATTCTATAAGTAGAAGAAGAACCTCGGGTTAATGATGAGAATTTGTAAGCACATCCTTGTGTTCAGACTTTGTGCTGAAACCCTTGAGAGCCACTTGAAGCAAAGGAATATACAGGAGCAGATTTTGGAGAACTTTGTGTCACGGTGTATTGTGTTTCTAGCTTTTATATCTTAGATCTTTTAATAAACTTTGTGTTATTTTAGATCTAGATCTAGAGCTACCTTTGCTTATAATTATGTGTTTATATCTATTGGTTTCTTCTATGTGCATGCAATCAACTCTGTTATCTATTGATTGGGATGCACATCTTCCCCATTTCTTCTCTGTGTTTATATAATTCCCTTCTTCTATAAATATTTCCTTTCTTAAATAGTTGCTTACTTGCGTTGTAGAACTATATACTATGGTTCATGAGCTGAACAGTTAAAGTAAAACCCCATATAGATACTAGCATATTTTAATTGACAAATCTGACATGGGAGCCTCACCGGTAAATGAGGGAGATTTATCTCATGACTGCCTAGGTTTTGTGCTATGCAGAAAATCTAGCCAATAGTTTTTGGCGACTCTGCATTGGGGAACAACTATCTTTGTAGATCAAAGCTTATCTCTTGAAGATTGGAGTGTTTTCCATACAAATCTCAACCTGGTTGAACGTCCATTCACCTAATCCATGAAGGGCACAAGAAGGACTGATCATTTCTTCAGACTGCAGGCAATTCAATTTCAATCATCCTCCTCAAGTTAGAAGCCGCAGATCTAGTCTCTCACTAGGAAGGAGAGTGCACACCCATCCAGATCTCGGATCATCTTTAGCATAATCCGGTGGCTGGAATTATTCACCAAGTCTACACAAGGAGAAGATGTGCTCCATTCATCATGGTGAATCAGAACTAGATTGTACCTATCCCATGGGGAGCAACTTTTGGGCCACTGAACTTGGCTCCACCTATGCACGATCTGCCAAAAGGATCCAGAAAGAATTTTCCAAAATTCTTTGGAGATGGAAAGAAAAACCGGATGATCATTTGGCAGCCTTCTTCATATCTTGTGGTGTGCTTGCGAGTGGAGCATGAAGATGTCTTAATCAGACTCTTCATTGAGACTCTACATGACTTAGTTGGTGAATGGTTCTATCAACTAGCTCCTAACACCATAACCAACTGGGCGACTATGCGTGAGCAATTTCTGAAAAGATTCAAGCCTGCAGAGGACACTAGCACGTTGATCACTCAACTGACGCAGTTGAAGAAAGAGCCAAGTGAGAACATGCGGGACTTTATTGCAAGGTTCTAAAGGATTTTATATAAAATCCCCACTTCTACCGCATTGAGCGATGAAAATCAAAAGACATTTTTATAAACGCTCTGTTGCCCGAAGTTGGATATCAGCTAAGAAGGGAAAGACTTGTGAATCTACTTGAAGCACAAAATGCTGCCATGGAAGTTGAAGATGACTTGATCATGGCTGGAAAACTCAAACAACCATCTCACAAAGGTGATGGAGCTTCTTCAAGTACTTCAGATCCTTTGTTGCAAAGATTGGCTAATGACATGCTGCAAATCAAGAAGCAAATCTCTCAAGTAGGGAATGTGACCCCTTCAAGATTAGCTCCTGCTCGGACCTTTAATGGTCAAAATCAAAATCAAAACCAAAACAGACTTGCTGCTGCACCACAATGGTTAGCAATTGAAGCTGCTCCAAGGAATAACTTGGAAACTAATGAAGAAGATCTAGGCATTAACGAATCATTCGATGATGAAGACTTTGTAGATCCCATTTGGTGACTCCAATATTGGTTACCTGGACTACAAATCTAACGATGGATATTATGAATCTTTTGAAGATTCTGATGGTCACACTTTTGCGGTGTTCACAAGGTCTCTAGACACACCAAAATGTTGAAGCATCCACAAGTGGCCAAAGGAGAGAAAGAGAAGATCCTAGGCCGGATGTTACTATCTTAAAAAGAGGCAGCCCTCTTCCTTCTTCATTAGCACCAAAAGATAAATATTCAAATTCTTTCAATTCACAGCAGAGGGCCAACACACATCGCTGAAGCAAGTCAAGATTTCGACATCATCGACCACATCAAGAAGACCAAGGTCCAAATGTCAGAAGTTGAATATTTGAGGGCATTTCCTAATCAGCTAAATAGATTGGTCAAGTATGTGCAAAGTAATGGTCCCAACCCAACAAATAATACTTCACGGGGTATCTTGTCAAGTCCAAAGATTACTCCTCCTTCAAATAATGCAGCTGCAAGTTCTTCTCCTTCTACCTCTTCTCCTACTACATTAGAAAGGATCGAGCCATTTTATGTATCTTTCTTATCAACGGATACAAATTGAGCAATTGCATTTTGGACTCTGGAGCTTCTGACAATGTCATGCCTACCAAAGTTGTTGATGCCTTGGGTCTCACATTGACAAAAACCATCGGAAGATGCTATTCAATGGAAAGGAAAGTTCCTCTTGTGGGGAAAATCAAAGATGCGCAGGTAGTACTTGCTTCTTTTCTAGACAAAAGATTAAAAATGACTATCCTTGTAGTAGACATCCCAGTCTCTTATGGCATGTTGTTGAGTAGAAATTTCTGTAAAGAGCTGGGTGGAGAAGTCAAGATGGATTGGTCTTGTGTGCACATACCAATCAAAGGAGTTAATCAAAAGTTAGAACCTGAGAAGAAATCCAAGTACGGTATCAAATTCTGAGGATCCTAGATCTCAGATCTTGTTTCAAGAATCTGATCACGGAGTCTATTATCTGGAAATGGATAAAGAAGAATTTCAACCTATTATTTAAGAACCACATCAACTTAAAAACAAGGTTTGGTCTCTGGAATTTGATGGTAGTTATTGTTCATTTGGATACGGTGTAGGTGTTGTTCTTATCTCTCTTAAAGGGAAGGTGCATGCACATTCCTTCAAATTGATGTTCAAAAATCCTAACAACACAACTGTGAGTATGAAGCGTTGTTGTTTGGTATGAAAGGCAAGAACAATGGGAATAAAGCTCTTAGGACGCAAAGGGAGATACTAAGCTGATCATCAAGCGAGATAAGAGGTCTCTATCAAGTAAAAATGACAAACTTCAGCATTATAGAGATCAAGTCTACTCTGCTTTATCCTGGATTTTTTAGCTTTCTCGGTATCTTACATTCCGAGAGAACAAAATTCAGAGCTGATTCACTTACGATGAATCGCAGCTTTTTAAATCTAGATCATCCTCCCACATTATTTAGAAAGGGGGATTAAAAAGTTGAGATGGTCTTCGCCCAAAAATTCGACAACGTCAATGATAGCAAGTATTTAATGATGATAAGTAGATTGCTGCATTTCTCCAACAAAAGGAAAACTTTGAAGAGATCTACTATGAGGGAAGAAATTCACCTCCAAGGAAAATATCATGGGAGAAATAGATGCAGACATCTCAAAAAGTCAAGAGATTATCCAACTAAAGGGAAATCAAATTCCCAAAGGCTTGGTATCTCTTGAGGAAATGTTCGACAAGCATGATCGAGATGATTAAGAAGAATGAAGAAAGTGGGGAAGGTTCTTCTTCCAATACACGATTACTAAATTTGGGAGCCGAACAACGATCCCAAATTAGTAAATCTAAGTAAGTGTTGTTCAGAGAGGCCAAAAGAGAAGTCTTTACAGAGCTTCTTAAAAATACATTGATGTTTTTACTTGGTCTTACCGAGGATCTGAAAACATATCAGCCCTACGAAGTTCAACACTACATCCCATTAAAACTAGAAAAAAATCCTTTCAAGCATAAGCTACGGCGTGGCGTAACCTACCATTTAGGAACTATCTTTGCAGAAATCTAGAATTTAGATGCAAAGATTATTTATCCCATACATCATTCTGAATGGTTAGCCAACATAGTTCCTGTGAGAAAGAAGAGTGGTGAGATTAGGTTGTGCGTGGATTTTCACAACCTCAATCAAGCTTCATTAAAAGATAACTACCCCATCCCCATCATGGATCACACTCTACAAGTGGTCACTGGATCTGAGATGCTTTCCATGCTTGATGGTTTCTCAGGCTACAATCAAGTCAAGGTGGCTGAAGAAGATCAATACAAAATGACATTCATTACACCTTGGGGAACCTTTGCTTACCAGAAAATGCCGTTTGGTTTGATCAATGCTAGAGCTACATTTCAAAGAGATATGGATTTAGCTTTTGCTCATCTCAAGGATATAAGCATAGTGGTGTACCTTGATGATCTAAAAGTCTTTTCTAAAAATAGAAGTACACACATTTCAAATCTGGAAGAGGTTTTCATACAA
The DNA here is from genome assembly GCA_018340775.1 of Taxus wallichiana var. yunnanensis. Lineage (NCBI taxonomy): Eukaryota > Viridiplantae > Streptophyta > Pinopsida > Cupressales > Taxaceae > Taxus > Taxus wallichiana. The sequence continues at coordinate 167,018,167 of CM031243.1, read as the reverse complement.
TGCCGCAAACATGGTATTTCTTTGAACCCTAAGAAATCTATCTTTGCTGTAACATAAGGGAAGCTACTAGGGCACATTGTTTCCAAAGAAGGAACCAAGATAGATCTGGAATGTGTCAAATCCATTCAGACATTGCCATTACCAACATCCAAAAAAGGAGTTCACTCTTTCTTTGGAAAAGTTAATTTTCTCAGAGATTCATTCCTGACTTTGCTGAGCTAACCCGTCATATCTCGAATATGATGAAGAAGACACAAGATTTCAAATGGAGCAGTGAAGGGAAGGAATATTTTGAGAAGATTAAGGAGGCTCTGTCAAAATCCCAGTCTTGGTTTCACCCGACTTCAGTAAAGAATTTATTCTTTATTGTTATTCCTCCGAACACACCATGTCAAAGCAATATTGATGCGAGAAAAATCACGAGAACACAGAAGCTTTGATTGCTTTCATGAGCATGCCCTTTAAAGCTTATGAGTTGAAATATAATCCCATGGAAAAACATGCATATGCAAGTGGTGAAGGTGTGTAAAGCATTTAGGTACTATATTCTTTCCTCACACTTGTTTCGCTCGGAATGTTTCAAGCACGGGAATAGAGTTGCTTCTATCCTTTCATTCCTTTTAGAAAGCAGATGAGGTTAGGGTTAGGAGGAATACTGTTGAATGTCGAGATGGTGTGCGTACCGTAGAGAAAGATCAGGCTGACTGCAGAGACTCCTTTTTGTCTTGGAAGGACTACCTGCAAATAAGAACACAAGACCACAAGATTTTGATTAAACAATAAATGAGGAAACTGCCTTGGGCCCAGGAAATATAAAACTTCCTTTCGAAGGTGGTCAGTTCCCCTGCTAATATGAATTAACACAAAAGACTGCAAAATATTAATTAAATTATTTTGTTAAACTGGGTAGGGGGAAAGGCTGGTTTTCTGGTTTTTGATCAGAGGAACCGATGGCGGTTACTGATAACCGATGCCGGTCATTGATAACCGATGGCGGTTACTGATAACCGATAGCGGTGGGTTCTACGGTCTTCTTGGCAGCTATGGTGTTTGTAATGGCTGGTTTTTTGGATGGTATTAGGAAATGGGATGGTTAGAAGCAAAAGAATGACAGTTCGATGCAATGGCACGTTGGGTAGTGGATTCAGAAACGGATTTAAGAGGACTGAGATTCAAAAAACATAAGAAATGTTATGACAAAAGGACATGCAAGATCTGACTTACTGGTTTTGACCGAGATGCAAGTTGATCTCCTTGGTTGCAAACACTTCTGGTTTCTTTACTCGTCTCTGCTCTGTCAAGTGAAGATGACTGGCTCCTCACTGCAATGCTCTCTGCTGATCCGAAATCCTTTGGTGATCTCTAAAAATGAAATTCCGATCCGTTGTTTTGGTTTGGGAGCCTATTTATTAGGAACCGATGGCGGTTTCAGTGAAGACTGCGGTCGAGTAGGAACTGCATCGGTAAGGAAAAAGTAGGCTATTTTTAGTAAAATATCCCACCTTCCCGCTTTTCTCCCGAGAGATCAGTTGCGGGCTTGGTCAAGTGGCTAGAAGGTCGGCTTTTGGTGCAAGTAAGGAGGCATTAGTTATGGATGTGAGTCTAGACCAAGTCACGGGTCTTAATTAGGTTAGTTTAGGGTTAGGGCTAGGTCATGATGAGGTGGCAAAGTGAGGTGGCGGGTAAGGTGATGTGGATTTATCAATTACAAAAGGTGATTAATAAATAATTGTGTAAAGTTTAGGTAATGAGGTTAGGTTGCGAAATGGGATGTGGGTCACAAGGGGTCGTGAGACACGAATTTGGTGTCTACACACACATTGTGGTCTTGGTTATAGATACTACGGTGAAATCTATCCTCACTCAACAAGAGTTAAGATTTTAGGAGGCACATGAGTGACAAAGGTTCAAGAATATGACCTGGATATTAAACCTACAAAGCTAGTTCGAGGAAGAGATGTGTGAATTAATGATAAAGATGAAAGCAATGGTGCCGAAGCAAATCAAGAAGAGATAGATGAATATTTGCATACGGTACTTTTTATAGATCGGTGGAGGAGTGGTACAATAACATTGCCTACTTTCTGATGTATGGAGAATGTCCGGATCAACTTTCTCAAAAGATAAGTGAACAATTAAACTAAAATCCAGAGATTTTGTTCTTTGGGATAATGGTTTATACAAAAGAGGAATTGATGGCATATTTCTTAGATGCATGGATAAAGCTCAGTAGGATCAGCTATTACAATAGTTTCATGACATGGCTTGCGGTGGTCGTTTCTCAGCCTAAGTCACTGCACACAAGATCCTCATAGCAAGGTATTACTAGCCCACACTTTTTCAAGATCTACAGAGTAGGTAGCTAAGTGCCAAGCATGCCAACACTTGGGCATGTAAAATTGCTGCATTACCTTTAAAACCATTTGTAATTGAAGAAAATTTCCAATAGTGGGAATGTATTTTATTGGTATGCTTAACCTAGCTTCCAAGTGCTAGCCATCACTACATTCTAATAGCTCACTGATTATTTTAGTAAGTGGGTACAAGCCATTCTGTGAAGAACGCCACTTCGCGAGGTGTGTAATTTTATTAAAGAAAATGTTGTTGTCAAGTTTGGCGTGCCCAATAAGATATTAGCAGAAAATGCTCCAAATATTTATTATGAGGAGCTGGTTGATTTCTACTACACTCATGGGATTCAGCTAGTACATTCCTCAAACTACTATCCACAAGGGAATGGCCAAGTTGAATCAAGTAACAAAAACTTGGTAACTATCGTGCGAAAGCTAGTAACGGAAAATCAAAGGACTTGGCATAAAAGTTGTTTGATGCATTATGGGCCGATAGAATTACACCAAAGAGGGTGATAGGCATGTCCCCATTTCAGCTATTATATGGTAGAGACACGGAGCTGCCTCTTACCTTGGAACTACCTACCCTACAACTTTCTAGAGCCTTGGAGGATTCTACATTCACGGATGCTATTGATAAAAGAATTATGTACCTGACTGAATTGAGGGAAGTACAAAATCAAGTTGCAGATAGGTTGAAAAAGCATCAAAGGAAGGTGAAAGTCATCTTCGACAAAAATCCGGGAAAGAAAGTTTGAAGTCAATGACTGGGTCCTTTTATGGGACAAAAGAAGAGAAGCAAAAGGCATGCATGGAAAATTTGATTCACTATGGAAAGGGCCTTTTGTGATTAAGAAGATCACTGGAGTAGATAGCTTCATTCTTGCTCATCAGGATGGAGTTGAATTGTCGTTGCCTTTCAATGGGAAACACTTGAAGCTATTCCGCAGACATGAAAAGAAGGGTAAAACCTGTATGTACATAAATAAAACTTTGTCTATTTTTCTTTGTTTTTTTTTTTTTTTGTTGTGTTTGTTTTCTTGAATCCATGCCAAAAAGACAAGATATGAAACCAGATATGCTGGGATCTCATCTTTTCCCTTGTCATTCTGACAGAGAAAAAGATGTCCACAGACGGAGGTATTTGGTGTCCCATTTCATCCGAAATCTGAGACTACCCTATCTCTAATTTCTTTTTGTACTTTTAAAATAATGGGTTGTTTTGTGTTTTTATTGCAATAAATTCCTTGTATTACATCAATATATTCCCAAAGAGCCATATAAGCCATTTTCACCAAATACCCGGATGCCCAAAATTGTTATATTGTCATCGGGATTTGTTTGCAGGAAATTTGTATTTGATTATTTTGAGCCCGCGTTTGAGAAATTTACATTCTGGTTTAAATATTTTTGATTGTACATATCGTTATTCCTATATACCAATAGGTTTTTAATCATGAATAAGTTTTGGACTTTATTTCGACTTCCGCAACATTTTGTGTTTTTGTGTTTTCCGTTTCATTTTCTATGAAATTTCTCTGGATCAATTCCTTTAATGGTTTGGCCCGATTCTTGGCACAGAGTAGCTGGAGATTATATATGCATGTTATGCCAAAAGGAATTCACCATCGAAGGTATGGTTCTCTAGGAAAAGACGAAGTTGTGCACCAAAAAGCCTCTTCTAGGGGCTGCATTTTTTAGAAAAAGAAGAAATGAAGTGGATCATGGGAAAATTAGAGGCGGCAAGCGGTGGGAATTTTGTACCCACCTAGTAGGGTAAATATTCCCATGGAAGCAACACTACTTAAGTGATAATGAGAAAATTAGAGGCATGAGAGGCGGTAGGAATTTCTTACTCCGCCTCAGAGGGAAACAATTCCCATTGTGGAATAAAAAAATCACTTATGTGAATCATGAGATTTTATTGCTGCGCTTGCAGGTAAACAATCCCATTATGAAAGTCAAATGACTTAAGTGAATCATGGGATCTTCAGGGCTGCCTTGTAGGGTAAATAATCCCATTGTCGGTGTTTCTTAAAAATATAATTCTTTATGCCAAAAAAGTGTGCCCCCTTTGGAGAAGTAAATGCAACCTTTAAATTGATTAATTTAATTAATTATTCACCCAATTTTGGTGCTCGGGCCGGAAAAGTCACATGAGGTTAAAGGACAAAAGGTGGTTGAAAATAGACTTTCTAAAATTAAATAAATAAATTTATTTAATGGCAGTCCCTTTATGTCAAAAAGTGTGCCCCTTTTGGGAGAGAAATAATACTTTTTAAAGTATTAAATGATTAAATTAATTCCTATTTTCAGTGGATAAGGTCAAACTATCTTTGTGAGGCTTGAGTTAACTAGAAGCATAAGTCTAAAATTAAATAAATTTAATTTAGTTAATGGAAGCCATAAGCATGCACAAAATAGGCACCCCATTTGAAGAGTGAAGCTTATTAATTAATTAATTAATTTCCAAAGAATAAAGCAAAGGCATTAATTAATGTAACGTCCTCATTTTATACCTTAGAACAAGTGAATTTTTTTTTTTTTGAAAATTGCATCCTGGTTCTAAATACATAATTTACAACTCACAAATCAAATAACCATTCTTATAACGAGAAAACCATATGCATTGTAATGACTCTGAGTACCTCCGATCTATTCATTGCATGACCGGTAATCTACCGATCTATTCATGAGTAATAAGAGTTGGCGTTTTTATTTAACACTTCACTCTTGCGGTTCTCTTCCCTATTCTGGGATTCAGAATGCTCTGTCCAAGGAACCTAACTGAATAATTGTTACCATTATTCATCGGCATCTCATCCCTTAGACTAGGTGAATTAGGTCAACGCAATCAAGACTTGCGATACTTTGGCCAAAGATTTGAAACATACTGTTTATGTCTCGTATTCCTTAACGACATACTCGTCAATCTGGAATACGCCCTTCACCCCATTCTTATGTTATGTAGAATGTCTTATACCGACTTCTGTCAGTCCTTCCTATCTCAACTTAATCACTCGGAGACAGATTAACAAGGTGATAATGTTATATGGATGCCCACGAGGATTAGGGATATGATGACATACTGGTTCAATCCTAGTTAAACCAGTGTGTCAAGATACCCCGAATCTCCTAGGCAGCCTTATAACGTGACCACATTCCTAATCGGTCCCTGAGTAACTCGTTCGAGATCAAAGTGTAAATCTTAGCGATCAATGCAAAGGGTGTCGTCATAAGTCACCTGCATTGTTGTAACTTCGAGAAGATCCTAATCTTCTCGGAGGTACAACCCTGCAGTTGACTTGTGCCGTCAACCTTTAAATCCACCTCGAAAAGATCTACTTATTAATATGCGTTACGCACATTGAGTTTAAATTACATTAAAGACGTTCCCCTAAGGTTAGCCTTTCCCGATCCCTGGATTCTTCGTCTAAGGATGGCCTTCCTCAATAAAACCCATTACATGGTGGAGATATTAAGGCCAAGGTCTCATCAAGGAGTTCTTAGAATATACATGATTCTAAAACAACAGAATTGAACAATAACTCATAACCTTCACATGAGATTGCCATCTGAACCCCATTAGATTTATATCAGTTCTCCTAACTGAATTTATATCATACTTATTAGTATCAAGATATCAATGATTAAGAATCCAATTTAATGTTGTCCTGTCATAATCAAGACTAGGGATTAGTAATTTAATTCAGCCTGATTAGCGTTCTGCTTAGGTTCATTTTAACCCTATCTTTTAGAAAGACAAAGATTTAAAATTCAATTTTTGCTTTCGATAGAACAAATTAGAACTACTAAACACTCATAAGAATTCAATCTCATATTCTTGTAACTTTCATTGACAATCACAAAGTCTCCAATTTATACAATGATAACAATGCCCCTCCGGTATATAAACCGAAGAAGGTCAACAATCAGAATAAGAATACAACACATAAGTAGCAAATACTTATTTCCATTCTTTTCAGATCTATACAGATACATTTTGTACAATCAGCATACTTAATACAATGCTCAACGGAAAAAGGACATCTTTCCTCATATAATACATTTTAGAGAATCTATCTGAAATTCTACTTAAAATCAAATTTAATCAATCTGATTATCCTATCAGATCTGCATGCTTTTACCACTTACGGCAACCATCTGCAAAAATAGTCAACATGAGTCAGTTCGATGAACTGAGCATGATAAGCACTAACTTTTAAAACAATTGCAATCCATCAATTGTTTTCATTAAACACCCTGTTTAAATGATATAAAATCACCAATCAAATAAACATGACTCAGACTATACGTTAAGAATATATCATGTCTATAACGTGTAACAATAATTTTCGTTACGGAGTAGTCCTATATACTTCTCAAATATTTCATCAAAATATTAGGGATCAAGAAGAACAAAAGTGTCCTAAGCAATTATTCATTGTAAATCCCAAGTTGAACAAACATCAGACAATCATTATATTCAACTTAAAAAGAGGAATATCATATCAATCCAGTTACCGTCATTATGTAAAATCAATTACAGATGTTAGTTAAACAATTATATCAACTTATAATTTACAACAGAAGAGAAATAAACAAATTGTACATGTTTCCCTCTGAACTAGCTCATGTCTATACCATCTTTCCAAAAGCAAGGCATTCACTTAATACACATGCTAATAAATCAGTTGAGTCCATCATCAACACCACCGTTTTATTAAAACTTACAATAAAGCAACTACAGTACAGTAGCCTTCTTGCCAAACAACGGCGTCTATCTACCAAGCGGACTCAGTATGACCTTACGCAAAAGCGACAGATAAGAAGATTAGCACTGAAAGGCTTTTAGACACAAGGTCGAAATCAAAGAACTCCTTTGCTATCGCAGTCAACCAAAGACTCATGATCATTTAAGCAATGACATTTCCCTACGACTATGCGAAGGGATTTTTAAACGAAATCCAAGCAGCATGCACAGCCACATCAAACTGGAATGTAATCAGAAGGAAAACATACACAGAATATCGTAATCACCCCTGAACGAAATCAGAGTTGAAAGTATGGTATTCGCGACCTACTTAAAAGGCCATAATTCATGTTATCAAGCTTAATTAAAGAAAACCAACAAAGCCAAGAACATTACATGTTCATACTCAGGCTTATACGGAAAACAGTGACATAGATTACCATTCGAGGAATTAAAACTAAGTCCATAAACAGTATTCACAGTTTAGCTTATCCAGAAGCCGACATACAAGATATCTTCCCATACTCACAGAACCCAACAAGTCAAAAACAAAGTAAACCCAACAGTTATAATTTGAAGCAGTTACACTGTTTATCTATCAAGAATTCAACTGAGTCCCAACAACAGTAAACAAAATACATAGAAGATAATGATTCCATCCGTGCCAACATTGGCAAGCCTTTAAAATCAGGTTTATACAAAAGCTATATAATGATTTAGTAACAAGAAATCCAACGGAGCCCGTATAACTATATTTGCTCCAAGCTTACATAGAGTGGAATACATATTTAAATGCCCAACTGAGTCTGAACCACAAATTCCTTGTAAAACGAAAGTATTCATTACCAAATAACAGAAGTCACCTTACCTGTTACTCCAACAAGACTCAGACAAAGCAATTTCCAACATTCAAAATATATATATATAGCTTCCACAGTGGCCCAATTTATACGAATCATTTAATGGACTCTACAGAGTCGTTCAAATAAAATACATATATCCATATTGTATACTGTCAACGGGTTGAATCCCATTACCACAATAAAAGGAAAAACAACTTCCACAGGGTCGTAATGACTACTGTAACACAGTAGTTACCTCTTCCCAAACAACTTTAAAAGACAAAACGAAACCCAACAAGTATCAATAACCACCCCATCAATAACCACGACAGAGCTTACAAGGTTCTTTTAAAACTGAATAATCAAACAAATGTCCAGCAGTTTCCCTTCCAACAAGTATTCACAACATGCATCGACGACAAAATCGACAAGCATAACAGTGGCCTGTACCCATCACAAGAATAATTTATGGGCTCTCGCCGAGCAGGCCGAGCATACATTCCTTTCATATATTTCGCATATTTAAGCCAGAATGCAAAACACAAAGAAATAAAGCCACAGTTCGAATTTAATAAACACCCATCAAGGGATAAATGAAAAATCGAACCAGCATGAAGATACAGTGTCAAAATCACACAAGACATCCAAAGAAAATCCTCTATTACCATAAATCATTTGAACAGAGTTGTTCTAATGAAATCACTTGAAAGACAACAAGATTTTTAAAGGTTAGGGCCTAACATGCCTGGATTTTTGCTCAAAATTCCGAAGCAGACCACTGAAAGAGCTCGGACTTCCTTTTCCTTTTCCAAGTTAGAGCGACCAACAAAATTTTGCTATCTCCATGACATATATATTTTCCTTGCCAGAGAAAAGAGCTAGATACGCTCATACTCGCCATGCAACACAAAGAAGACTGGTGCGAAGAACCAGTGAACAGGCAGAAGGAAAACCGAAATTCGCGATAAGCCAAACAAAACAACAACTTTCCAATTTGCATGCCTTCTCGCGAATTCCGAGCTCGACTACCGAGCTCATTAATTGCATTTACTCCAAATTTCCCGCTCAAACTCCACTGCCACCGACCGCCAAAGTTGGCGATAGACAAATAGAATTTCAAGACCATTTTCAGTTTTGGCGACCTGCCACGTCGGCTCAGTTAGCCGTTTCTAAAACCTCCGCCAATACCTGTCCTTCATACTTATCCTTTGCATTAAATAACATAGAAACTGCCGCCCATGGTTCGCATCCCCTCCATAGGTCCCCATAATCCTTGCCCAATAGTTAGGTTAGTAACTTAGGTTAGAATTTAGGATAACACCTAGTCTAACTTCATAGAACATAGATACTAACTTAGGACATTAGTTCTTAGCCTAGGTCTAGGTTAGATTAACACTAATCTAACCCCTAGGTTAGGTTTAGTTTTAGGTTACTAACATTAATAATTCCAGTTAGGTCTACATTCCGTACACTCAGAAAAAGACCTACAACATGCATTCTTGAACAGGGTTAGCTCCTGTTCTGCCTTTAGGCTACAAAATTGTATGAAACCGAATTATTACCTGGTCCACGATCGAGACCTTCCAGATATACTTCGATATCGGGAACCAATCCATTTCACATGATCAACCTGAGTTATACTCCGGACTAGCTTATTCAATGCTTCTAGACCTTGCAACCTGTTCAAGGTCTGTAATTTTAATTCATCACGAACAAACTTAAAGCAATACTTGGATCAATTCCACTGATCCAAGGCTAGGTCTTATAGATGGATAACTCTATGATTCATTCCGAGATCAGATTAAACTCAGATACAAAATGAAAGAAATAAAAGAGTCCAATCATATTCCGACTCAGTCAAAGATCTATAATCTGCAAAGAAGATACAGTACATATCAAGCATGATTTCTCAATCAAGGAACACATCCTTTTTACAAAGAAATCACATATCAACACTTGTATGCTCAGGAGGAAGTAACACGATTCAGTGGTGTTACAATTAACTATAGAATCACAAGGATTATATAAGTAGGGACTGCCATAAGGATGAATTAATTAATTCATAGGTAAAGAAGTGCAGCCCGGAGGAAAAGTGTGCCCCATTTAAAAAGGATTTTTGCTCAAAAGAAGGTGAAATTAATGCTAAAAGATTCCAATTTTGGTGCACAAAGTTGAAGGAAGTTGATTTGTGTCTGGATAATTATTTGCATGAGATATACAAAGTGCTCAAAGTGAAGTTCATAAAATTCATGATCACTTTGCATGCAACAAAAACATCAATTTTTAGGGCAAAAGAGGCTTGAATTATGCAAATTTTTATGATTAAAATTCACTGCTCATGTTTCGATTTGCCATATTTGTCTTAATTAATTACGTGAATTCATGATAGGTGCTTTACAAAAGAAAAGGAGCTTTAATCAATGTCCAATACATTGAATATATCCTCTCGAATCTAAAGAATTATCCAGATCTCGTATCGATTTTGAAGAATTCTGGCCTAATAAGAAGAAAACTAATTGTCTCAGACAAAGATAGACAAAGCCATGGCAAAGAGGGATGAAAAAAAAGCACAATGGATTCATGCATCACTTCCAAATTTATAGACATAGGAGACACAGAGATCTAGGTATGGAACCTCTTTTCGAATTGATTGATAGATCATAGCAAGAAAGACTTCACTCATGTGCGATTAAAAGAAAGTGGAATTATTCGAGCCGCAACCTTTCTATACACAACCCGGGCCTTCCAGAGTTCATTATGGAGTGTGCTAGGTCTTACCATCCTTCATCCAGATCAGTGCGAGATGCTATGGGGAAAAAAATAATTCGAGTTGGATGCAGAGTTCAATTATTGTTTGAAGATTCTCGATGTGAAAGGTGGCGACTTCCATTTATTCGGGATCTCAGATGCCGATAGCAGTGGGAGAAACATAGAGTTGACTGTGTGAACATGATGAACAACAAATACATGAAGAAGCATTCCAAGTTCCCAAGAACTCTTCGCGGTCCAATCACATACAGGAGGTAGATGATATTGTAAAATTGTTATGTAGGATAAATGACGAGGTGAACACTCACAATTTTCGTACATGGATGTATGCTTTCATCAAGACCATTGAAGTCAACATGGTTGACTCCATAATCAATTGGTTGGAAATCATTAGCGACAACATTGGTGAGTAACTCCGAACATGAAGCGACTTTCAACTTCAAAACGACTTCCTACTTGGTGTATGTTGCAGCTTCACATGGCATCTTCTCCGAGTTGGATAGATGTGGCATTCTTTCTAAGGACCCTATTTTCGAGTGCTATCCATATCTTACCTGCACTGTGCGAGAAATATTTCTAAGTGGTCAATGATGGATTCTTCTACGAATTCATTTGCATTCTAAACAGGACCTAAAGGCCAATAGGGTGAGCAAGGAAGCATGGGAAGCTGTATCCAAAATTGATAGTCTATTCATTTAGTTTGTAGATTCACATACCTTAGGGTTACCAGCTTTTCTAGAGAACCGGTCAAGCTGGCTCGATATATGAATGATAGATTGATCACCATGGAGCTGAGAAGACAACTTGTGGAGATACATGACCTTCATTCAAAACAACACAAGTCTACGGGCTTCTTCCCGATCACTATGGGAAATTATAGTTGCTAGAGTATTCATAAGGCCCGAGGATCGAGGTGGAGATGTTCTCTGAGTACGATAAAGAGTTCTTCCCAAAGATAGTTGAACTTCGATCCATTTGGAGTAGCTAGGAAGATGATCTCCTAGGAGTATGCATATGTGCCTTCATTGGAGGATTTCTGGATGAAGTGCAAAAGTGAGTACGAGGTTAGAAAGAAGAATTTCAGTAGTCTATCAACATGACAGTGTTTGAATTTGGACTAGCATGGATACTGTGGATCTTAGAGATGATGGGAATGTGTTACTTGACACTTACCATCAAATGGGAGGAGATAGAGCTATACTTTAGGATAACGTGGGGCCTACCATATGATTGAGGAAAGGTCTGCCTTTGCTCAGTGAATACTTCAAACCAAGTTACTCGACAAAGGATACTACTTGATGAAGAATTGATGAATCAAGTCATGGGAAACTTTGGTATAAGATATTCCTCAAGTGGAAACATGGAGGAGAAAGTAGCAGAAGGTCCTGTAAGATGAAGGTGCACAAAATATCTCAACCAAAGGAGAAGATCACTTCCATGGCTATGACTTTAATTCCACCTTCTCCAACATCTAGTACTTCACCAATTGTTGCACCTCGGCAGACACTTCCATACATCCACCGAATCCAAAGTGACATTCATCTTTTGTCCTCAACCACTCCATTCGAGTACTCTATTTCATAAGAGATGTTGAAGCTGCAGATGGCAAAGTTCGAAAGAGCTTTGTCCTTGGATGATTGAGAAGATGGCAACCATAATACTATAGCAGCTTTCTTATGGAGAGGAAATAGAATAGGAGATAGTAGTGCGGTCAACAACTTCTCAATCTCTAAGAAGTAACTTCTTAGAATTGTTGGCTCGCTTTATTGGTTTGAGAAGCTAGAGTGGAAATGAACTTGGAGGAACATGACTTTCAGCTACTCCGAAGTCTAGGAAAAAGAAAAAAACCTAAAATTGCTAAGGTAACTTCAAGGTTGATCATTGAGGAGTCGGGACAAAAGTTTGCTGAGATGTCGGGCCAGTGGAAGGAAAAAAGGAGGATGAGCTCACGACGGTAAGATATGATAAGTAACTAGAGTACCCATCACCAAGCCACCACGGAAAAGGATTGAAGCAGGACATGCAGACATTGATAGATGCTCTATTCCTTAGGCTTGACAGAGAAAAGGTGGAGAAAGATGAACTTTAGAAGCAGGTATCTCAGTTGTGTGAGATCATAGCCAAGGTTGCTAAATCTTCCACTCAGCCCATTTCAGAGTAGGTGAGTGATCATCTTATGTAGGAGATGGAGGATGCAAGCAATCAGGTGAAAGCTATTGATGAATGGAAGAATTTGATTATTCGTCAAGCTTCTGTACAACTTGGAGAGGTGCCAGCCCGCCTGAAGGTTATGAATGATGTAGTAAATCAGTTGGAAGCGGTGATGAACATAGTAGTTATGAACACAATTGCTGAGAGTAACTCCGAGTACTTTGGATGAAATCAACAAACCTGTCCGAGAGAAGTATTGGTTGCGAGAAAATTGTACCATATGGATCGCTTAAGAAGGAAGCAGACTAGAGTTTGCAGTATCTTTCCATTTGGAGATTTGTAGAGTTTTACTGAAGAGGATGTAGGCATTTGAGAGTAAGACATCGACCTTACAGACAAGATTATCATTGCTTTCACTAAGGAGGAAGTGGTCAGAAATGTTACTTCATACGTGCAGATCATTCCTAGCAGAGTTCCTAATTCCCTAGAAGAGTCTCTTCCGATGGTACACAAGAGAATTGTTGGAGCTACTAAACCTTTCAAAATTAATTCCGTTAGCATATCTGGGTGTCACCGTAGGCAAATATTGCGAGGTTCGGGCCGAGCTTGGAGGATGTGGAAGCGTGTATCAAGGTGTTGAACAAAGGATTGCTGTAGTTTAGGACAGAAAAGGAAGTGGTGGCTAAAACAGATGGGAAGATGCTAAATTACATGTTGAACAAGTATATCTAGTATCGAACAAAAGAAGACATAAATGTTATAACTCGGCTTGACTTCTTCTTCTATTCTTTCTTCTTATATTTTCCACATTCCGGATGAAATTGTAAAAATTTAAAGTTATTGGTTTTGAAACCATTACTTAAAGTTATGTGGAAAAATTCTATTAGTTAAGTGATACATGTGTCACTTAAGGAGAAGTTAGTGGAGGATGATTGCCAAATGTCATATTTACTTTTTGTGTATGTTTTACTTCAATTGAGTTTCCCATTTGTACTTTCCGTTCTACATTCTATAAGTAGAAGAAGAACATATGGGTTAATGATGAGAATTTTTAAGTAGCATCCTTGTGTTCCAGACTTTGTGCTTCGAAACCCTTGAGAGCCACTTGAAGCAAAGGAATATACAAGAGTGTGATGGTGTATTGTGTTTCTAGCTTTTATATCTTAGATCTTTTAATAAACTTTGTGTTATTTTAGATCTATATCTAGAGCTTCCTTTGCTTATAATTCTATGTTTATATCTATTGGTTTCTTCTATGTGCATGTAATCAACATTTTTATCTATTGATTGGGATGCGCATCTTCCCCATTTCTCTATGTCCGTGTTTATATAATTCCCTTCTTCTATAAATATTTCCTTTTTTAAACAACTACTACTGCAGAATTGTACATAACTATGGTTCATGAGATGAACAATTAAAGTAAAACCCCATATAGATACTAGCATATTTTAATTGAAAAATTTGACATGGGAGCCTCACCAATAAATGAGGGAGATTTATCTCATGACTACCTAGGTTTTGTGCTATGTCAGAAAATATGGCCAACAAATATACAATAATCATACTGAATAGATAACCTCATTATCAATTTCCAATCATATAATAAGTTACTATAACAAAAGAGAAATTCACTTTATTCCTTACATAATAAATATTTCATAAGTTTTTCAGTCAATAATGACGACATTTCTCATCAATTACAATCATACTAAGGCATTAGGCCTTCATGGTTCTTCTACAGAATCATTTAAAAAACTTTTAATACTTTCAAGTATCCAAATTAAATGAACATCATCAGTCAAAACAAAACGCAACTTCTATAAGTCTTTCTCATTTCACTTTTCATGAAATCCATTTGTAAAATTGTTAGCACATTTACCACGAGAACCGATCATGATAAGAACTAACACATTAGAACAATATGCTACCAATTATCAATTTCATGGAAGGAACCCTTCATTTAGTGAAATTTTTTTAATTTCCTAACATAAAAAATTTAAACATGTTAAAATTCCATAAGGCCAAATTAAGAAAAATAAGTCACATGTCTCATCTATTTACCTTTTCTTAAAATTAGTGAAAGATAAACAATCATTCAAGTTAAGGCTATTTGACTCTAAAAAGTCAAAACGGAACTACATTTCATTTGGGATTTCAATCATGTAACCACATAGATTATATGATTCAAATCTAACTTTCAAACCTTCAATCATTGTTTCCTTCTCCAAAAATCAATTCATTATTTTCAATTATTTTACTATAAAATATTCAAATGGTAAATAAATATTTTATTTAGCAATCAAATTTATCTACCATTCTCAAGATAATTTTTATAACTCGCTAAGAAAATCTACATCAAGAATAGTAACATTCCAGCCTATCCATTAGGAAAACAATTGTATTAGATAAAATAGTCAAGATTTCTCCTTTCTAAAGATGTCAACAAAGTTTTTCCCCATAAGGACTGAAATTAAATGTAATTGTAGAAATATTACTACTACAGTAATTGAATCTAAGTACATTTGATAACATACAAAAGGATTATACTAAATATTTCATGATAACTCAAGGAGTCAAGGATTAACCCAAAGAAAAACTCAATCCGTTATGAAGTATAAAACTATAACCCAATTCTACTAAAATTCCAAGTGAGCATAGTAGATAAGATCTCAACTTGACCATGATTCAACAATAAATCAACTAATAGGTTCTATGATGAATAAATTATCATTTCCAATTTATATGGATGGTCATACAAAAATAGACTTGGGGATGATAAAAATTTGAGATCAGGATAGTTAATAGATAATTATCAACCAAATGAAACCATTTTTAACTTAAATCAATCTGAAATAATTAACGTGGTCACATAATCCCGAGAAAGGGAGAGTTTAAAACTTGAACCCTTATTATAAAAATAATATTACAGGTTTGGAGAGGAATATAGATCGAGTTCAAAAATTTCATCACAAATAATAAAATTAGAATCAACTTGTGATCCCGAGATCTAAGTAAATCCACTAAACTCGCGAGAAAGAATGTTCTAGAAATGAGAAAACACATAAGTGTAAATATTCAATAATTACGAAAGTAAACAAGATTTATGCCATCCCTTAATGGTTTATTCCTAAAACCTGAGAACAATTAGCCCAAACCGAAGAAAATGATTGAGTTACTCATTCCATGTAACCAATTTCTCCTCCCTAAGTAAGGATTCAAAATAGTCCCAAATAATGCTCACACAAATTGAGTTTCAAATTGATTTATGTTTCCTTAAATCTTTAAACCAAGAGTCATAGGTAAGATGGTCTGAAGGACTGAAATAGGGATCATGTAACTAATTCTTTGTGTAACATTTTTACACAACCAAACAAAAATAAACCTAGGCCTTTATTTATTATGGGTTTCATCCCAACATTAAGTATTTAACACCGAAATAAATATATACTGACCATTGATATGCAAACTACTTAGCATGAATAAGAGTAATATCATTTAATAAATCCATTCACAAAGTGTAAAGAAAACACATAAGTGTAAATATTTAATAATTACTAAAAGTAAACAAGATTTACGCCATCCCTTATTGGTTTATTCCTAAAACTAGAAAAATCAATCCAAACCGAATAAAACGATTGAGTTACTCATTCCATGTAACCAATTTCTCCTCCCTATGTAAGGATTCAAAATAGTCCAAATAATTCTCACCCAAATTGGGTTTCAAATTGATTTATGTTTCCTTAAATATCTAAACCAAGAGTCATATGTAAGATGGTCTAAAGGACTGAAATAGGATCATGTAACCAATTCTTTGTGTAACATTTTTACGCAACCAAACAAAAATAAACCTAGGCATTTATTTCTTATGGGTTTATCCCAACATTAAGTATTTAACACCGAAAGAAATACATACAAACCATTGATATGAAAACTACTTAGCATTAATAAGAGTAATATCATTTAATAAATCCATTCATAGTGTAAACTTATTTGTTTTCAACCAACACATGTATTCAATTATAAGCTCAAGTAAAGATGTGAAACAGAGAGTTTCCAATCAACCTGCATCCATATTTCCAAGTATAAGAGATGAATAACTTGAAGATAAAACAACAATAATACAATCTCAAAATCCCCCTCACCATGCCACTTCAGAAGGTAAGAAGATTTATTTTCATGAGGATTGTTAAATATATCAAAATATCATAATGGGTTAGATCCTATCATGCATGGTAGTGCTCTCTAACTCCTTTTCCAAGATTCCAAACTTCCCGCAATGTTTCTAGAGCAATATTTCCACAAAATATTCAACCAAATCCTCAGAAACCCCTATACTCTCTCTCCCATTGTCATTTATAAACTAAATAAAGTAAATTTCTTCCATTATTTCCACCATGGAATGGAAAAATTGAATTTGTAACATAATCAAACTAACAGTTCGAAAAATGGAGAAACAACATGCACAACCATTGAGCTCGAAAAATTGAAATGCAAAACAAAACCAATTCTATTTTCTTTCCACCATTCCATCTTAGCGGTTCCCAATGTGGTTTCCACACATATTTTGAGGTCAATTAATGCCATGACATATGGTCCGTAGTCTCCTTAGAAACCCACCAACTTCTCATTTGAATTTAGAGTTAACTAGTAATTTAAAAATAACAATGCCATAACTTTAGTGATAATCAAAATAATGGGCATGCCAAATAGACCAAGTCACTGCCAAAAATGGTAGTATAAAACATTAATTACCATATTAAATTCTCCAAGTACTCCTTGGAATGGCACCACCGCCTCTCTAACTTGGATTTATCTAATCGTGCCATCTCTAGTTGTCCATAGGTTAGGTTTAGGGTTAGGTTCCCCATATAAATGAATCAACCATAGCTTAGGGTAGATTAATGTCAAATCCCTTAGGATAGTTTTAGGAATTAATATCCTTCCAAAGTGCATTCACCTTAGCTTAGGTTAAGGATCATATAAATGAATCAAATGCATCTAGATTAGTTAGGTTCCTTAACATAATCAACATGACATTACCTTCAAAAAACTTTATCAAATCAAGGTAAATAGATCACATAGTAAGGATGCATCCTCAGATGCTTCTTGGATTAATGTGAAATAAATATATTTGCTAATATAAATGAGCATCGAGATACATTGAACACATAGAAAAATGGAGATATAAACAAAATTAAAGAGGACAATACAATATTGCAGAAGATAAGCACAACAATGTTATTGATTAATAATATCTGGAAAAAATTACATGGAGTGAGAGTTTAAAATATATAGGAGAATGAACTCCTTAAAACAAGGATTCAACTCCAATCTTCAATCCCACAAATCTCTCTTATCTCTCCTAGAATCACTCCACTATTCTCTCACATATCCCACCAATATCTCACTTAACAAACCCCTATTCTATGGTGAGATAAACTCACATACACACATATATAATTCTAACCTATATTATTATCAATGAGTTGTATTATCATGACAACTCTATTAATAATAATATTACAAATATATATGAGTTGTAAATACAACTCATCATTCACACAAATTCTAATATCACTCAAACTTACTAATGTAATATAATAATATTACATTTAACTATTAGAAACAATAATGTGAGCTCTAATCCAAGGAATATTCTTAACATTCCCCCTTAGTGCGAACATAGGTGAGTTCTATCTAGTACCTGCTCATGTTCTACAATCCGATGCTTTTCAAAGAGTACCATCAAATCCAACAAGTTTTCTAGTGGAACCATTAACCACTTTGTGATTTTCTAAGAGATTCACAAACTCTCAAATTAGTTTTCTAGTGGACCACCAACCACTCCATAGAAAGCATACATGTTTCCCCACCCTAATCCTTACATTCAAGGAAAATACAAGAAATACGGTCAGCAGAGCTCACTTATTACAAGATTGAACAAGAATAAATAATCTATTCTTATTACAATACAAAATGAAAATTAAACACAACAAAAATAAATGCCACAAATTTATTGTGTGGCCCCTTCACTTCATGTCGGTTGGTGAGAGGTCACCGATTAACCTCCTTCCTCCATTATCTCCTTCCTCCATCGTGATGAAACTAACTCAACCAAATTTGTCTTTTAGGATAATTTTACAATTCTATTAGGTGTGAGTTTCAACTAATAATGCACCCTTACTATAATAATCAGTTTTATATTTAACAAAAATAATAAAGCATATCAGATTTTTTGTTGTTGGAAAGCTTGATCACTATTTTTTTTTACAGAATAATCAGAAATGTCAGAATTGTTTCCATGGTTTATCTTAGAATATGAAATGGGTTTCTGTAAATTTTTAAAGTAAGTTTTCCATAATACAAATAAACTAACCCAAAAATTTTCAGAAAATTCTAACTGGGTTTTTGAGAAAAACATGAATTACCAGTCTTTTATTTTAAGATCGGAATCTCGAAAAATGGTGATGAAAGCTTCAAAACTCTCTGATCTGCATTCAAGAGGCTACGGTTTTTCCTTCTCTAATACCAAATTGATGTGAAATAAATATATTGGCTAATCTAAATGAGCATCAGATACATTAAACTCATAGAAAAATGGAGATACAAACAAAATTACAGAGGACAATATAATATTGCAGAAGATAAGCACAACAATGTTATTGATTAATAATATCTGGAGAAAATTACATGGAGTGAGAGTTTAGAATATATAGGAGAATGAACTCCTTAAAACAAGGATTCAACTCCAATCTTCAATCCCACAAATCTCTCTTATCTCTCCTAGAATCACTCCCACTATTCTCTCACATATCCCACCAATATCTCACTTAACAAACCCCTATTCTATGGTGAGATAAACTCACATACACACACATATAATTCTAACCTATATTATTATCAATGAGTTGTATTATCATGACAACTCTATTAATAATAATATTACAAATATATATGAGTTGTAAATACAACTCATCATTCACACAAATTCTAATATCACTCAAACTTACTAATGTAATATAAGAATATTACATTTAACTATTACAAACAATAATGTGAGCACTAATCCAAGGAATATTCCTAACATGGATGCCCCAATGATCTCCTATTATTCAAGCCTAAGTATGAAGGTATCTCAGAAATAAGAATGTGTTAAACCGACTTAAAAAATATGATCAAAACAAAATATCAATCATAGACATGCCTTGGATCACTGAAATTGATCCAAGGTATGACCATCCTTTAAATATTAATGCAATAGTCTAGAGAACAAATTTAATATCATGACTGAATTTACTTACAACATGGTTCCAAAAGACTGTAATTATTTCTTATCACCTGGATTCACAAAATGTACCTCAAGTTCAACATAATGAGTACATGAAACAATTCAAAATCCATTAAACATTGCCAAAGTATGATTACATCCAATTTAGAAGATAAAACATATCATCTACAACAAACATGATCAACAGATTCAGAAGAGTATACCATCTCGGCAACAGGAATCACATTTCAACATTTGGAGACTTCAATCATAGAAGCTAGTACAAATATCATAATGGTAGAGGCACTACAAACTTATTCAATTAGCTAAGGTCTTCTACCCATCTCTTTACACTTAGGGTTTTCATTATTTATTGCTTAGTTACTTGGGTGTAATTTCTATATTTCATTATTGTTTATTTATTGCTGCAATATCATATAGATTAGGCTCTTATATTACATTTTAGCTTAATGAGGCCTTTTAGTTGTCAATTATAAAATTCAAAAAAGGTAATCATATAAATACAAAGTTATGTTTTCAAAATGAGGGACCAAGCACTAAGCATTACTATCATCACCTAAGCTTGCATTCCAAAGACACTAAAGCACTCAAAAGGCATCCATCTAGCATCCATTCAAGGGAAAAGGGTTGCATCAACTTTGTATACAATGCATAGGAGGGGGAAGTCTATTCTATTCCATCCACACATACTATTACATTGCTACATTCTATCTACAATCCGCTATCAAGTGCAACTTGCAAAAAGGTATCCTAGGGAATCATTTATACAAACACACACCGAACTACATAGAGTATGTAATGTAGTACAACATTTGGTCATAAATTACATCTTTAGGTGACCACCAAGGTTAGTCCGACTCCTATTTTGCATTTTTCTTTTTTGTTTGATGTAGTTTGTGGGTATGTGTAGGTGAAATTTTCTTTTGCAGGTTACATGTACCCTCGATGATCATAGTGAAAATATTTGGTAATCAACAAGAATCAACCATAAAACCATAGTGACACAAAAAAGTAGATCCTAGGCTCTTGCAAAATCACCAATGCTCGTGTATCTTTTCCCTACACCAAGTGCCCCTATGTAGAGCTATTCCCAAGTTCCAAATTTTATAGTGAGAATTTAGGACATTGTTTGTAGTCTTTTCAACACTGTATCTACCCATATCACTTCATGTCCACTCAAAAATCAGCTAAGTCATCTTATATCTTCATCTTTATTAGGTTTCATATTTTATATGCTCATTTGCTTGTGTCATTTATGTATTTTATCATTTATATTATTTGTTACAATAGTTACTCTTCAATTAGATTTATTTAATTGAAATTATATTAAATCATTTCTCGATGATGCACTCTTGTTCTATGGTTAATTATTGACTGCTAAGGGGAATTTATAAATGAACCTCATTCTCACACTGTGGGGGAAATTGCTCATCTTCCCCACTTCATCTTAATCACACATGCTTATGAACATTATTCTACATCTCATCATTATTCAATTATGAACACATCATTATTCTACTCCTTTATCTTATCTAAATCACATTATCACTCTAATTTATCTAGAATGTTACATCACATACATACATTCTTATTTATTATATGATATATTATTTTCTCTTATTCACATACATTCTCTATCTAGTATATTACTTGGTTATTCTTTCCACATTGTAACAAAGTTCACATAATCAACCATGCACATCACATCAACCATTTCACCAATGCACATAGAATTTAATAAAACTCAACAGAGACACTACCATGTGTAACTAGTAACCATCACATCATATACCAATGCACATCAAAAACACATATGCTATCAAAATATGACTATATATATATCTCATCCAAAATTACAATTTTCAAATTACAATTGTTGGAGGGAAAGACCCCATACACCAATACATCATATACAATACATCATCGATCATGCTCACTATCACTATATATAATCTCAAGAGCTCTAGAACTAGAGGCTTTTACCGTTAACCCTACACCGCTGATCTTGGCCTCTATACCTCTCTATCAGACTCTATAACACAAGAAGCTCCACTTTCGCTGCTCGCATATTGGCCCTATAGCTCCACGTAGTGTGAAAATATATCCTGAGCTAGGCCTCCTCCTCCTATGGTCTGTCTCACTCACTCTATCTCCGCACAAGCCTCATCATGCTCGTTTAACAAAAATATGCATGTGGCTAATGCTATAGCCAATGGATCAAACAAATGGACCTTCTCACCCACAATAACATCAACCCGCTCTAGCATACCTCCTCCCATGAGCACATATGGGGGTAAGTTTTGATTCAACATGTGTGTGGAGGTGTCCACAACTAGTGACCGATAAGAATTTCCTGAAATTACATAACATTCATTAGTTATTCCACATATTTGAATTTATACATTATATCAATTAAGTGACAATAAAAAAATAACATAAAACAATAAACAATACATATGATCCACTCTTGCCACATAAGTTACATCGTCTATATAGAGGGCTAGTTCTTGTCCCTCTACTCATGAAATTGTCAGCCCATTGGCTGCATCCACCACTACTAGAAATAGAAACACCCATCGGTGTGTCACCCACCACTAGCTATACACCTCGAGTGTACCCCACATCATCCATATGTATAGGATCTATGGCCATATATTACTCATTGGAACTAGATGCACTAGGTGTTATCCTATCAACCATACCCTCGCTCCTCATCTCACCGCCCTAGTAGATCAACACCATATATATGGCTCTAGGTGAACATCTTGGGCCATGCCAAACTACCTAGATACTCACTCATCCTAGAATAACTCAGCCACCCCTAGGAAATGATCCTCTAACCACATGGTGCATCATATGCAAAGTAGAACTCCACATCATTCTATACCCATCCACCATAGTATGCATACGGTCTTTATATAATGGCCCTGTGGTGCATATGATCTATCATCAACCTATATGTGGTTGTTCCTATCCTCTTACTATAAGTTACCACCCACCTTTCTTCAAATATCTCGGTCAAGCCCAATCGACTGTGGCCCACTGAGTGGCCTCAATATAATAATATGCTCATATTCCCATGCATTTAACAAAGTAGTGGCTCTTATCCCACCACAATGATCCTCATGCATAAATCTATACAAATCCATGTACAAATGGACCAATACATGTCATTCCTAGGAATATCCGGTAACATGCTCCTTAATGCTGCAAAAATATCACACATCCCATACAAAATCCCTAATCCACCACCCTTCACCGCCACCGACGAAGATATCATTACTAAAATCAATTTCCTGAATCGCATGAACTCCATATCTCGAAAATGGCATCTAAACTAATGTGTCATGGTCTGTATTTCTTGTGTCCTTCAAAATACTATTGTGCCACATTCATCTTGTTATGTTGTGGATCCTATTTTCATGTGTGGAAGTGTTGAAGACTGTACACTAAAAGTACTATACACTATCCACATTTTTCTCATCGGGGTTCAGAAATTTTTTTGGCCTCGAACAACATGCCCAATATTTTTGGGAAATGTGATCTTCTCATATGGGAAATATTTTTGACCCATAGGTTTATGGGATGGTTTTGGCCCATGGTTTTGGTACCCACGATATTGTAAAACTACTTAAGCAAGCTTTGCCTATTTATGTTCTTTTGTGCATATGGTAGGGTTGGATGTAACATTATAGATGTGTGTGAATTCGGGTGTGAATTCAAGAGAGTTTGTTAAGAAAAACTTCAAATAGATATGAATATTGTATTGAGAGAGGTGGCTTGTAATAAAATATGAGTAAGTGATTCTTGGTAGACGTATCCCAAATTGGGTGAACCATGTTAAATATTGTCTCTATATTGTGTTCTTTTCTTTTCTCGCACTATTATTCGAACTCTGTAATATTTTTTGCATATTAGTTTATACTATTGTGATTCCGTGTGGGATGGTTCCATGTATTTTATCCCTTATTTCCTAACAATTGGTATTATATCTTGGTTTGATTTGTTGAAGTGTTGAATCACAAGGGAAAGTTTTAGCTTGAATGGGAGCTATGGCAGATGATGGAAGATCAAGGGTTGATAAATTCAATGAGAAAAATTTTAGTCTTTGGAAGATGCAGATGGAAGATTACCTTTATCATAAGGATCTTTATATTCTATTGTATAAAAAAGGGAACAAACCCTCGAGCATGAAAATGTGGAATGGGATTTGTTGGATAGGAAGGCACTTGGGACAATCTGGATATGTCTTGCATCTTTGGTATTATTTAATGTTTCAAAAGAAAAGACTACAAAAGAACTTATGGATGCATTAGGGAAGTTGTATGAAAAACCCTCTTCCTCTAACAAGATATTTTTAATGAAAATTTTGTTTAATATGAAGATGACATAGAATGGTTCAGTAGTAGATCATTTAAATGATTTTAATATGGTTGTAAATTTGCTAGCTTTAGTTATAATAGAATTTGATGAAAAAGTTAGGGCTTTATTAATTTTGTGATCTTTACTCAAGAGTTGAAATAACTCGGTAATGTTGGTAAGCAAATCAGTTCCAACTAACTCGAAGTCAAGTTTGAGGATGTTTAGGGGTGATTCTAAGTGAGGAAATGTGAAGAAAAATATATGGGGAATCTTATACTTCAAGGAATTCTTTGAGAATGGAAACTAGAGGGAGACAAAATAATAGAGGAAAATGTTGAAAATCAAAATATCGGGCAAGTTCAAAATACAAAAGCAAGATGGTATGTTGGCACTGTGTGAAAAGTCCTGGGCATTTAAATAAGGATTGTTAGGATCTTCAGGATAAGAAGGAACAAAAGAAGAAAATAAGGAGGTAAATGTGGCAACGAGTAATGTATGTCGTGATGCTTTGATTCTTTCTTTATATAATATTATCGAATCATGGGTTTTAGATTTGGGGGATTCTTTACATGCTACTCCACATAGGCATTATTTTTTTGATTATGTTCAAGGGTATTTTGAACATGTTTTTATTGGTGATAATGAGACTTACAATATAGTTGGAAAAGGTTATGTGTAGATTAAGATGAAGAATGTGAATACATGGCTATTGAAGGATGTCGACACGTGCCTACACTATGATGAAATTTGATATCAACATGATAGGCAGTGAAGTGATGGTCAGTCCGTGATATTTACAATAGACTCTTGGAAGGTTACCAAGGGTTTTGTTATGGTGGCAAGAGGTAAGAAGGTTGGAACCTTATTTTTAACCACTAATAACACTAATGTTTGTAATATTATGGCTTCAAGACGTAGATACAACATTGTGGCACTATAGGCTTGGTCATATGAGCCATAAGGTCATGGTGATAATAAAGAAGGATTTACCCGAATATACATAAACATGTTTGGAGTTCTCGTGAGGACTTCATATATGGGAAACAAAAGTGAGTAATGTTTCTCAAGTTTCTACCTATGAATATAGAGAGTAAGTTAGAGATGGTACATTTTGATGTGTGGGGGTCGACTCAGGTATCATCTCTTGGGGGTTCAAATTATTATGTTACTTTTATTGATGATGCAAACAAGGAAAGTTTGGGTATATTGTATTAGAAATAAATATGATGTATTTGACACTTTTGTTAAATGGAAAGCCTTGGTAGAGAATGAAACATGTCTTAAGATAAAATGTCTCATGTTAGATAATGGAGGGGAGTATTGCAATAATGAGTTTGATGATTATTGTTCTAAGAATGGATTCCATAAGAAAAATAAGGTTTCAAGAACTTCGTAGTAATGTGGTGTCGAGAAAGGATGAACATAACAATAATAAAATGTGCTAGGAGCATGAGGTTACATGTAGGACTCGCCTCTTCTTTTTGGGTAGAATCGGTGAGCATAACTATGTACTTGAGAAATAGAGGACCCTAAAGTGCCTTGGATGTAGGCATTTTGAGGAGGCTTGGTATGGTAAGAAATTTGATTACTCCTTTCTTAGATTCTTTGGTGTGAGGTATTTATTCATATTGATAAGGATGATAGGAACAATATAGAGGCTAAGATAGAAAAATGCAATTTCATTGGTTATGGTGGTGATGCTTTTGGATATAAATGTTGGAGTATTAAGGACAAGAAAACCATCCAATCTAAGGATGTGGTATTTAATGAGAAAGTTGTGTATAAGAAATAGTTGTAGGAAAACATGGAAGAATCAAAGAAAGAATATTTAGTGGTAGAGGATCTTCCGGATGTGAAAGTGATACATGAATCAGTTTAGGAACCCATTCAATAGAACAAAAATCCTATATTGAGAAGGTATTCTAGGAAAGAATAGAACCCGAACGTTTTTCTCCTTCTCTTTACTATTTATTACTCATTGACAATGGAGATCCATACATATTTGATGAAGAAATGCAAGTAGATGCCATGAATAAGTGGGAGCAAGTCATGAATGAGGAACATCAGTCTCTCATGGATAACCAAACTTGGGATTTGGTGAAGCTACCAAAAGGAAAAAGAGAATTTGGTAACAAGTGTGTGTATATAGTTAAAGAGGAAGAAGGAGGCAAGAAAATATACAAGGCCCGGTTGGTGGTCAAGGGGTTTACATGTAAAAAAGATATATATTTTGATGAGATTTTTTCTCCCGTAGTAAAAATGACTTATATTATAATCTGTTCTTGGAATATTTGTAGCATAAGACTTACACTTAGAGAAGATATATATAAAGACTACATTTCTCCATGGTGATTTGGAGGAGGATCTACATATGCTACAACTAGAGGGATATGAGGTCAAAGGTAAAGAGAAGATGGTGTACAAACTCGAAGAAGAGCTTATATGGCTTCAAACAAGATCCACGGAAATGGTATAAGAAAATTGATAGCTTTATGATGGAGAAAGGTTATATTAGATGCCATTCCGACCATTGCATGTATACAAATAAATTTTAAGATGGAATTTATATTATCTAGTGATTGTATATTGATGGCATGTTGGTTGTAGGAAAAAACATGCAGGAAATAAAAGCACTCAAGAAGTAGCTAAGTGACTCATTTTCTATGAAGGATTTGGGGGAAGCCAAAAAATCCTTGGTATGAGGATATATCAAGATAGGAAGGAATAGAAGTTTGACTTTATCTCAGAAGAGTACATAAAACAGGTCTTGGAGAGGTTTAATATGTATGATGCAAAACCAGCTAGTACTTCTTTGGCAAGACATTTCAATTTATCAAAGGATCTATGTCCCAAGATAGAGCAGGAGAGAAACCAGATGTCCAAGGTACCTTACTCCTTAGCAGTTGGTAGTTTGATGTATACCATGGTGTGCACTAGGCTTGCTATTGCCTATGGAATAGGAGATGTGAGTAGATTTATGAGTGATCCAGGTAAAGATCATTGATAGACAAGTAAAGTGGATCCTTCGGTACTTGAGAGGGACCATGGGGAAAATTTTGCACTATATTGGATCAGATACCACTTTGTGTAGTTATGTAGAATCGATATGGCTAGATATGTAAACAACAGGAGGAACACAATAGGTTCTATTTTCACTATAGGTGGGGCAACAATGAGCTAGATTTCATGACTACGTAAGATGGTGGCTTTGCCAACCATGAGGTTTAGTATGTTGCTGCCACAAAGGAAAGTAAAGAGATGATTTGGTTACAACAATTACTTGAGGAGTTGGGGCATAAGAAAGAGGAAGGTAAGCTATATAGTGATAGTCGATTGCTATACACCTAGCTAAGAACTTTGCTTTCCACTCTAGGATGAAGCATATACGTTAAGGTGCCATTTCATTAGGATAGCTTTGGAGGAAGAGAAGATGAAGTCGAGAAGATTCATACTTGTCACAATTCTAGAGATATGATGACCAAGGTGGTTATAAGGGAGAAAATGAAGCTTTATTTAGCTTTTTTTGGTTCTTATGGATGACAATAAAGGGTTGAGAAGCTTTCAGAGGAAAATAGTCTCCAAGTGGGAGGTTGTTATGCGGTGGAGCCTATTTTCATGCGTGGAAGTGGTTAAGACTGTACACTAAAAGTATTATACACTATCCCTAGTTTTCTCACCGGGGTTTAAGGTAGGGTTGGGCCCCAAGCAGGGTTTAGGGGAGCAACACCTAATTTTTTTGGCCTCAAAAATGTGCCCTATATTTCGAAAACGTTCTCTTCTCATATTGATGAGATTTTTGACCCATAGGTTTATGGGATGGTTTTGGACCATGGTTTTGGTACCCATGGTATTACAAAATGACTTAAGTAATTGCCTATTTATGTTATTTTGTGCATATGGTAGGGTTGGATGTAACATTGTAGACGTGTGTGAATTCGGGGTGTAAATTCAAGAGAGTTTGTTGAGCACACATCCAAACAGATCGGTATTGTATTGAGAGAAGAGTGGGTTATAATAAAATATGAGCAAGTGATGCTTGGTGGATGTAGCCCAAATTTGGTGAACCACATTAAAATATTGTCTCTATATTGTATTTTTTTATTTTCTACACTGTTATTTCAGATCTCGTAATATTTTTTGCATATTATTATTTACTATTTTGATTATATGTGGGATAGTTCCATGTATTTAATCCCTTATTTCCTAACAGATTTGACTCTTAGGAATCTAATATGGCCATAACCTACACTCTCTCTCCTACTATAGGAAACCACAATATCTTATATACATCCTCTAGTGTCACCATCGTCTCACTTATAAGAACCAAAATGTATAAGTATTCACACACCATCTCTCACACAAAGAATTCAACATAGGCATATTATGGGGTATCTCCTCAATCTAGCAATGTGTCATAGGCCAACATGGTCCAATATATCCCACTCAACATTTGACAACCCCAAAGTAAGAAATGTACTAAAGTTATGACCTCCATGAAAATATCTCAAGTGTATATCCCTTTGTATAACAAAAAACAAAATGTGTCTATCAACACACCATTCATACTACAAAATCACTCATCATAACATCAAATTAATCGAGAATACATGCATTTCAAAACCAATGCCAAAACCCTTCTTTGGGATGTTAGTGCCCAACAAGAGGTCAATGTCATCTAGAAGTAGGTCACTAATGCTAGGAACTAGGTGCTAGTGTTCTTCGGGAAAGAAATACCTTGTCCATCTCCATTCTAGTAAGAAATGTCCAAAACTAAAAACTCTAAATTTTACTAAAATTACTAAAAACGAGCATCTTTGATAAAATTTCTGAAAATAATCACACTTACCACTCCTTAGTCATCTACAAAACCACGACCATTCTTTACTCTCTTGAATCTCATCAAACTCTCTACTCTAACGTGTGGCATTTTGATAGCTCAAATTTCAACTAATTTTTCTACAAATGAAATTACAATTCACCTTTTCACTATTACCTTAGATAATTCCTATTTACCATATACTATAGTCACTATTTTGCCACTATTACCATAACTAATACAAGTCACACATTTTTGCTCATATCTTGAGCCTTGTAAGTCTGTTTGTCTCATCATTTACACCATACGGATCATAAATTTCTCTAGCACTCTACAATACAACTTTCAAAATCTCATATTTGAATATGTAAAATATACTAATACATACACATACTTTATCAATACTACTATCTTTCATTCACTATTAAAACCTTTTACAACCTCTTTCATGGCTCGATTCCCATTTCTCCTCCCCTCACCTTCTCATCGAAAGGGGGCATAAAATTGGAATAATATTATAATCCCTCTCAGATTACCATACAATCAATTGATACTCCTAAATATATTTCTATCAATTTTTTCTTAGATCTTATTTAAACATAGGTATAATCATTTTATATGACACTCAATACTTTTACTATTTTAAAATTTATTCCCTAAACGATCCAACTGGGGAAAAGAAAAGAAAATCTTCATGAGTAATCTATTAAGTATATATCATTTTAAACAAATATCTTATCACTCATATCAAATCAATTAGTCGATACTGATAAGCATATTTACTATATCTCCCAGATGAACTAACTAGGAGCTATATTACATTACTATCACTTCTAGATGACCTAACTTGGAAGCCATCCAACATTATTCAAATTGTAACACCCATTACTATAGAAGTGGGGGAAATGAGATGTCATTTCCTTTCCTATACTACTCCTATATGGGTTCTTCAATCGGAATAAACAAATTTTCAATCGTAACTAGTGAAACTATATTGGAACTAAATTTGGTCTCTATCCATCTGCATCGGTTGGACCTTTTGGGGATAAAATCATAGATGGAGAGTAATAATAGACATCTCTCCCCAAAAATCTTCCTGGTGGTGGGATGCCCAAATCCTCCCATTTTCAAACAAAATCGGGTTGGGAATTGATCACTCCCTATCTCTTCTATCACCTCCAATAACAATTCAAAATCTCAAAAGTCTCCAAATCATCTCAACTATTTATCTAAGTGTTCCTTATGAATGTTTCATATCTCCACCTATTCCATATAGGTTAAAGTGTCGATCCATGGTTTACCATGCTACAAGTTTCAACATTCTACACGCAGTTTGCAATATGGATTCCCCAAACTTTATACAGTGTATGTTCTATACTTCCTTTACACTACTTGAATTTCATTCAAATAGCATAAGGGAAAAAATATAGACACAAAATCATGCACATATTAATATTTTATTATGACATTAGTATTGTGTTCAAATGTATAGATATTAATTAAGAAAATTATTAACTAGTGACACCCTCTCTAATCCATCTGTCTTTGATTGTTTTGATGTGTACTTATCTTCTACATCTATATCTTCTATACCCACTTACTGTAAGGTCACAGGATTCATGTCTATATTTATTTTCACATTTTTCATCATTTATTCTAGGAAACCAAAGGCCCACTCTAGACATTAGCTCATAGTACTCGTGTCCATCTCGGGTGCTTCTATCCTCTTTATGCTTTTTACAAATGTGACATTTGTGGTCAACCCTTTTAGTTTTCTAATCCTTATCCCATGTTCATTGTTGGAATTTTGTGTCACTAGAGTCGAAATTAAAATAAGAGATCCATATATGTACACAACATACACACTATTATCCTGGATGGAAATTCTAAGGGTAATCGTATCTAAATATTATAACTACCATGAAAGGGACTGCATCTTTAGTGCATAAACCGTGCATAAGAAGGGGAAGTGTTGAATTTCATATGACACATTTGCATCTAATCTAGCTATGGTATGTTATGTTGTCATCATTGGCATGAGGGTAACCTAAGGACACCATTTCACACACAAGCATACAAAAACACATGAAGTATAGAATATAGTGTAGTGATAAACAAAATAAGTTCACTCTTTCGGTGACAATAGGGTCGTATGACTTCACATTTTACATATTTCATTCAGATTTAATGTATTTGTGAGCTTGTGTAGGTAGCTAGGGTTTTGTTTTATAAGTACACGTATTGTTAAAACCTCTGATGCAATGAAGGAAATGTAACAAAATAGACATTAGAGCGATGGTCTTCAAACCCGAAATGAAAAATCCTAAAGGTTCACATAGTCACCGGTGCCTAAGAATCTTTGTCCTATTCAGGTGTCCCTATCTAGTCTCGGTGAAGAGTTATAGAATATTTAGTGAGCTCCTGTGAAATTAGTTCTGATAGGTCAAACATATATAGTCCCAAGTAATTACAAATCGCATGTGAAACCATCAATCATTTATCTATCCTATTTTCTTATAGTCTTACATTGCTTAAGTGTTTAATATTTGTATTTCATCATACTAGTTACTCTAAAATATTAAATTTAATTAAAATTTAATAAAATCATTTATAAATTTGGTGAATAAATCACCCCTATAGTAGCTTAGAGCTACACTTCCGATGATCACAATATAGAAAAACACGTAACACATGCATAAAATAGTCCAGAAATAGACTTGGACCTCACATACGAGAGAAGAAATTGATGCCTAATATCGAGCATGATAACACCTAGGAACTAATGAATTCGGGGTAGACACAGTAATTTTCATAAGTACAACATAGTCTACAAAAGTTTACGAAGTAGTTCTATGATCATAGGAATTTGGCTTGATCGGATAAATCATTCTATCTCCTACAATCAGAATAATTTAGAATTAATCGGGATAAAGAAACAAATTGGGATGCACCATCTACAATGGTTCTTATTAGGAAGATTCATAGAAGGAGAGTAAAACAAAACCTCTCTCCCCAAAACTTTATCTCGCACGAGATTTCCCAAAAAAATCACACTTGGCGTGATATTTCCCAAAAACCTCACCTTGACATTGATTAGTAACTTGAACAATACGTCACTTTTATATCTCTTACTCTTTCAAATATCAGTGCACACATTCCTTTTTACAAACTTATGCATAATTTACTCAGATTTATCATATACAAAGCTTTAACTACTTTCTTTCCTTTCTTTTGCAGGCCTCTCCTTACAAGAAACAACTCACATAAGCCACAACAACATGGTAAAACACATACACTTCACCCCTAGGGTCCACGCCCTTTCTAGTCTCCACACTTCATTTTTAGTCACTACAAGCTTCACATGTCTATTCAGTATGTTATCACCTATAATATACAAGATCATAAGGTACACATCTTCTAACTACTTTATGTTATCGATTATTCACTCAAAAAACATAAAGTGGGGAAAATGTAAAAATAAAATCACGTATTAAGGTACATTTCTAGGTCTTAAAATAACATTAGAATTTACATGATTCTAAGTAAGAAACAAGAAGAGAGGCCAAATATAGTTGTCGAGTTTGGCCTTTTTTTCTGTTTTCTTACTTAAGAATCATGTAAATGCTAACATGCTTTAGGACTTAGAAATGTACCAAGTGTGTGATTTTGTGTCTACATTTTCCCCACTTTATCTTGGTGAGTGAATACTCAATAACATAAAATAGATAGAATATGCATACCTTATGATCATGTATATTATAGGTGATAGCATGCCGAGTGGAAAAGTGAAGTGTGGAGTGATTGCAAAATGGCGTGGAGACTAGGTAAGGGAAATGGAGCCTAGGGGTGAAGTGTATGTGTTGTACCATCCTGTTGTGGCCTATGTGAGATGCTTATGTAAGGATGAACCTGTAAAAGAAGATAAATAAAGTAGTCAAATATTTGTATAAGATAAATCTAAGTAAAGTTTACATAAATATGTAAAAGTGTGTAAAAAGAAAAGTGTGCACTTGATATATGAAAGAGTAAGAGATAGAAAAGTTTCTATTTTTTATCATTGATCCAAATGTTGAAGGTGAGGAATTGGGTGATATCAAGCCAAGTGAAATATTTTTTGGGTGATCTCATACCAAGAGAAAGTGTTGGGGAGAGAGTTTTTGTTTTACACTCCTTCCATGATTCTTCCCAATAAGCACCACTATAGATGGTGCATTCCAATATGTTCCC
The DNA here is from genome assembly GCA_018340775.1 of Taxus wallichiana var. yunnanensis. Classification (NCBI taxonomy): domain Eukaryota; kingdom Viridiplantae; phylum Streptophyta; class Pinopsida; order Cupressales; family Taxaceae; genus Taxus; species Taxus wallichiana. The sequence goes on along the minus strand of CM031243.1, from coordinate 166,984,607 downwards.
CTTTTCTTGATTTTTTTTTATTAGTTACAAATCATTCTAATTGTACTAATGTAGGAGATAGAATTCATTCTGTGTTGAAGGCCAATACCTCTAACTATATAAATGCTCTGTAAAATTTTGTAGACTATGTTGCAAATGAGAGAAAAGCGTGTTTTTCCCAGTCATCGAGTGCCAGGGAGGACAAAAGTTCCCAAGCACTCTTGTTTGATACTTGGTGCTGGTTTTTCTCTGTGATACGAGGTCCAATTCTATTTTGGACCATTCTATGCCCGTGTTACTATAATGTTTCTATATTGTGCTGATCTAAAGCGTAGCTCTGAAAGCAGCTTTAGGGGGTGATTTATTCACCTAATGTATGCCCCCTCGTTTGGGGTGTATGCGATGGTAGTAGGAGAATACAACCCAAAGGATAGGACCTAATGTTGATTTGATGTGGATAGTTGTAGGGGTAGGGGTTTTTATGGTAGAAACCAAGGCACATGCAAAAAAAAGTAGGCTAGTACAAGTGTTAGTAGAAAATTAGCTAACTTGCAATAGAAAAAATGTAAAAATCAAGTGTATAAACAATATGGATCATGAAAATTAGGTTTTAGACATGGGAGATAACTCAAAGTGTCACAAGAAAATCAGGGCTGAAGTGACCAAAAGTAGACAATGATCACACAAGACATAGGGCATAACCCGTAAACAATAACATACTGATAACAAACAAGACCAAGTAAAATGTATCAGACAACCATGGTGGCATATAGTTGTGTATAGAAAATTCTACACATGAAGCACTCATTAGCATGTTAGAAAGATAAATAGTATGTCAAGGCATGTATAAATAAGTGAAAATTAAAGTATCTATAATGAGATGTAATGATAGAACTTGTATAATATGTGGTAGTAGAAAAGTTAATGCCACCAGAATCCTTGGTGAGATTGGTAAAAGGTATGATGAAAAACATCATTGTAAGCATGCAAAAACCTTTAAGAGATCTACATTCACCACAAAATACTAAGTGGATGCACATGTGTATATATAGAAAGATAATGACATACTAAGAATCCTTCTAGCATGGAAAACAAAGTGTAACATATAAATAGAATAAGCTTACAAGAATAGATGAAACCAAGATATGCAAATTAAATGTATAAGTGTGATGGTATAATATGTAAAGTGTGAAGATAAAAGGAGTAGCGTGTCGCACAGATGGATGTGTATGAGATGAGGTTCATTTATAGTAACCCTCAATAATATAGAATGAACCATACAATAAGATTGTGTCATTAGGTAATGAGAGTGTGATAAGAGATGCTAGAAAGATATATCATGAAGCACATAGTGTGAAGTGTAGTTAATGTGAGGTTCATTTAAGAATTAAACCCTCAATAGTCAAGTATGAACCATGGAACTAGAGTGCGTCATAGGGTAATGACGATACAATGTGTGTATTAAAGGGTGTGAGAGTGCATAGGAATATTAGGTATGGTGCATGGAGTGCAAAGTGTAGTAGTAGATGCTAAAGAACACCGATAAGAATAGAACAAGGGGAAGAAAGTGTGATGCCCCACAAGTGTGTGATGGAGAGGATACTATTCGATGATAGTAAAAGGTGAGGACTCTCTACATGTTATCCTAGGAGACAAAGGCATGTGACAATGCTCTAAGGTCGAAGTGTATGAGAGTAACACCGTGCATGTGAAGGAGACCTATGTGGTGAAGGAGGTGGTGAAAACCTATGTGAATGGGTTGCCCAAGTGGGATACTTAGGCTGATGAGGTGGTCTAAGAGAGTGATGAGGACAAAAAGGTCACGGTTTTGGTCATTTATGAATAGGATATTTAGTTACTGAGAGGCTGGTTTAGATTTGAGAGGCATAAGAATCCTAGATGCTATGACTGGTGTATAAAAAAAAGTAGGTCAAGGTAATGGTGTGCATGGTGGAATGTATTTGATAGTAAACAATTGTTTGTTGTGAATGAAATTGAGGCATAAATTATTCATGGAAGGGATGGCTTGGGTGGTACGGATCCAAGAGAGGTCTAAGATAATTTCACAACCTTTGATCGAAGATGCAAAGACAAATGGTACACATATAGTAAGAGACCCAAATATGATTGGAAGCCGACATAGAAAAAATACTTGGGGAATGGAAATGTGACATTGGATAGTGGATAATTAATTGTTAGGAGTGTAACAAACCATACATCGATATGAGTCAATGGATAGATCATAATATTATTAACAATGTAGGAGTAAAGAGAAATATTGATGTGTAAAGAATCATAAGAGAATGTAGCGTGAAAATCATGATATGAGAATGTAATGGCTAGTGGTGATGCACCATGACAGAAGAAATGAGGAAATCAAGAGGCCTCAATGAAGGAGGAGGTCCAATGCAATATGTATGATTTGCAGAAGAATTAGAAGCTTACTTGTTATGCTTGGGAAAAGGGTCATTAAATATTTTTAGATATTTATTATCATCGATCATTGACAGTAGTGGATGGCTTAGGGGGCTCAAGTGAATTATTGTCATTAAGATCTTGAATAATATGCTTGAGTTTGAAACAACAATCAGTAAAATTCCCAACACATTGGTGATAATCACATCTTGCATTTTCATCATAATTACAGCCATGGGGGTGAGAAGGATTGAGATTAAGTAGGAGTGAAAAAGTGATAATATTAATTTCAATGAGTTACGATAATAGAAAGTGAGTGCATAGATTAATTTGGTAAAATTACAACACAAATATTACACTTGAAGTGTGGGGATGGAGAAACAACATTGACAATGGATTTAGCTTCAAGTGGGCTTAGGAGATGGCTTGAATGTAGATTTAGCTTGAAACATATTAGAAGAGGATGAAGGAGTATCATGATTGTTGACCAAGTTTCTTTGTTTCTACTCAAATTAATAAATGAGTAATGAAAGAAACCGACAACTCAAAACATGGAGGGTTTATGGTACCTTGTGATGGGATAGGAGAGTGCATGCATAATAGATGAGAATATCCTTGTTGTGAGCTCGATGACATGTAAAATAAAAAACACTAGAAGAAAAAATACATTAGTAGATGGGATGGAGGGCTACCCGACTAAGTCGAGTTTCAAGAAGCATGATCTTAAACAAAATCTGCAAAATAGATCTAAGATATAAAAAGCATATATGATCCAAATATGAAAAAATAAAGAAAATTGATAAGGGTCGATGGCAACCCGAGGCTATAGTAGGCTAGTCGATGATGACTAGGGATAGATAAGGAATACCTACACCGAGAACAAATCTACAAGCTCTTATGGATGAACCTAAACTAAATGATACTTGCAAACATATCTAAACTCAACACAGACACCTAAAAAAATAGACTTGAAAAATGAGTGAAAGGATACAATAAAATTATGGAAAGTGATGGTAGATGGTAGAATGACATGTGGCTAATCAATGGTGACTAGAGGTAGTTGATAATGAATAGGGTCTAAGAAAAAAATTTGGGTGACAGTGGAAAATGACAAGATCTCGAACAATAAAGACATATTGAAACTAGAAACAAATACTACCTGAAGACCTCAATGACCGAAACAAGATAGAAGGGGGTTGGATTGATGGTTCTTAGATTGAATCAATGACGACTTGGACTAGTAAGGGTATGGATGCAAAGGGAAAGAATGAAATGAATACCTACTGAGGCATAACTAAGGCCTAAAAGCAGAGTGGTGGGAGGTCCCCAAAGATACACAGAACCTGCTAACTGCATAAGATGTTAGAGACAAAAAAATGCAACAATATGATAATGGAAGAAAATGAAATGGAAAAGCAAGAGAATTCTCCCTAAATCACCAATGTAGATGCACAAAATCTCCAAGAAGACTCCAAGATGTGTATGATAGCTACAAAAGTACTCAATGATGGAAACAATGTCGGAAGATAGCACGGAGATATCTATGTTGCATCCTTGAGAAAGGAGGGGAAAGGGTGTATTTATAGGGTCGAAAATGACCTATCTCAGTTCTGCCGATGGCGAGGAACCATCCATTAGGGTGGTGGAATGATTCCTAACTCGAGGAAAAGAGGCCTAAATGAAGCAATATGATGGTTTTAGGGTGCTTAGGTGGGTTAGGGTTGCATAGGGAAGAGAAATGGGTAGGTGGGAGGTTAGAATGAATAAATAAAGGCCATAGATAGGTAAATTTATTAAATGAGGGTCTAGGGATAGAAAATTAGAAGCTAGGGATGAGATATGGGAGATTTAGGGATGAGAAATGAATTAGGTGGAGATTAGAATTAATTAATGATGATTAGGAGTGATTAAATGATTTAGGGAAATAAAAATAATGAGATGAGGATTAATTAGGGATAATTAATTAATAAAATAGATAATGCATGATTAAAAGTGGGAAATGAGAATTAATGGAATAAATTGATTTTAGAGGGAAGATAAAAATTTGAATGGGTGGCCAAGGTGAACGAGAGAGAATGCAGGGTGAAGGGTAGGGACGATACCAAAATTTGGTGTCTACATTTGTGCCTTTTTGATGAGTGGTTTGCGTTGGGAAATCCATGAGGTAAAACAAGAAGAGATGAAAAGATGATTTGATTGGGTGCTCCCCTTAAACTTGGTATTGATGGCACAAGGAAGTTGATCATGAGTTTAAAAGAGATAGATGAAGAAAAAATGAGAATAGGGAAGGATGGATAAGGTATCTCAAATGAGGATTGATCAAAAAGGTAAAAATATGGCTGTGATTCGATATCACTTGATCTTGAATAAAAAAGACGGTCTTAATAGAGATGGCGGTAATGTACTATAGACCGGTGAGTGGGAAAAATAATCGCAAAAATGGAGGGAAACCAAGGGGAATCAACTCGGATAGATAAAACACACCTTTGTAGGATCAATGGGTCAAAGGAAAGGATCAAACATGAACAAAAAAATGTGAAAAGGGTCGGGATAAGAGTCATGAAAAAAATGAAGAGGGGTGGGATCAAAAACATGCATCACGGGTAGGGATGAAAGCTAATGAAATAAAAATATTCCCTAAGAGGGGACAAAATAATGGCCAATAAGGAAAGATAATGAAAAATAATGAAGCACTGGGTGATAAAATGAAGAAGCCACAAAATTAAAAATGCCATAGGAGAGAGAAAAGGAGATGATGGAAAATGTCAAGGTAGGGTCGAATGCAACTAATACAAAGTTAGTGACAACTAGGTATAGATAGTGGTGACCTAGATAGGGTCAACAAAGACCATGGTTGGTGGGCTATATAAGCCCATGGGTTGGCCCAAAGAGAACATTTTCACATGACCTAGTGACGATCGAGAGCCACGAGCTTATAAGAGATTTAGAGATTGAGAGAAATGGAGGTGGAGGTGCAAGAAGGAATGGTGTTCGGAGGTGTTAGAAGACTGGAAGGATAGTGAGTAGAGAATCACTAGCTTGTTTTATGCATTTTTGATGTTTTTATTTTTTTTTACATTTTTGAAATTTTTATCTTGGCGCTTGAGGAGGTTAGTGGTGATTGGAAAAAAATGCCTTCGATCAGGCCTAAAAGGGTGATGATTCAACCATAGGTGTGTTGACCCGACCTAGGTTGGAGTCGATCGGGGTGGAAAAGATTTTTTTATTTATTTTGGATGAGATTAATGAGAATATTTCTACAGATTGTATGCTTTCACTCTTGTGTAGGCGTGAGAGACATTATACTTGAGGGATCTGACCCCTGCTTTGTATGATCATTCAAGGGGACATAATAGATGATGAGTAGGACCACCTAGAGGTAGTTGGATTGGGTGGATCTACGGTACTATCGGAGGATTCCAAGCGATGTGGGATTGATTATTGCATTAGTGGAGAGATGGGATATGTGCACCTACACATTTTGGTTTAGGACAAGGGAGATGTGGTGACCTTGAAGGACACATACAACATCCTTAGATTACCTATTCGGGGAGAGAAAGTTGTCCCTTTCATAGTGGATACTAGGTTGACAAGTATTTTCATGGCTATTTAGAGTCGATGCCCAAAAAATTAATTTTACGTCATGGATATTTTCTTACGAGATGATATATGATCGTGGGGATGCCCAGAGTTTATTGATTTTTTTATTGTTGATGGCTATATCGTGTTATGTGCTTCGAGAATCTAACAGGTGCATGGTTTCCATGGACATTGGCAAGGGTCCTAGATGATATTATGGAGCACCAAAAAATTTATTCCTTTGGCACTATGCTATTAGTGTAGGTTTATCACGAGCTCTCTGGATATGTGAGAGGAGGACATGGCTAGATGTCGATTATTCCTACATTGTAAGTCCTATGAGCACATAGTAGTTATTAGACCGCCGGGGTTGTTATGGGTTAATGGGGACCATATCGAGATGATAGTGGTATTTTCCTTTGTGGCGAGTCGACTAGGCTCATGGGGATAGGAGGGAGAGGGATGACATATGCTATATAGATAGAATTATGGGGATCAAGATAGAGAATATTAGGTTTCATCCGTACTGTAATTTCCTTACATTACTTGGGGTAGATGTAGAGCTAGAAGGTATGAGGAGGAATCAATTCGTATTAGAGTAATGAGATGATCGAGGCCATCCAATTTACTGAGTGCTGGAGGTATTTTGGATTTTCTAGATGGTTTCCAGAGATCCCATTGTTTACTAACGAGATGATTCTCGAGAGGGACTTACCGAGTCCACACATGCACTCGATCCATTGGAGGAGGAAGAGAGTTGTAGACACCTAAAATCCACTTATGCGGTTTTAATGCTAAAGTGGTACCAACTATCCTCTTTCTCATCATTTCCATTATAACTAGTTCTTTTTGCTAATTAACTAACTTCCCTCTATTTTGGTCAATTAACGACACTTCATTAATTAACTAGTTTTATCACATTCGGATGCCAATTAATGACATTTCACTAGTTATAATCCTCTCCAAATTAATTAACTAACTATTATAAGTTAATTAAGACTTTTAACAATGTATTTAATCAATAAACTCTTTTATTGGTTAAATCCCTCTTTCAAATGCTTCAAATCATATCAAATTCCTCCTAAATCACCTCCGAATAGTCTAAAAATATTATTCTAGCCTATTAATTAGTAATAGTTGATTAATTTAACCATATTCAACTCCCATGAGCTGCTAATCACTTGTTAATTACTCTAATTAGGCTTAACAAGTCTAAATATACTTTATATTTTATCCCACATTCATATGGAATCAAGCTTCTCCCCAATTGGAAAGCTATATAAAGGACCAAGCTCCTTACTCTCACACCTACACCACACTTCTGATAGTATTTCTTATAAGCCATATGATTAAGAGCCTTTCTCCATTATGGAATAACTTGATCATCTTTGCATCCATTTCTTCATCTTTGATTAGTAAAGGAATATCTAAACATGGGATTATAGTCATTTTAGTGAGATCCTTTCATCATCTTGAAGCAATGACAACATAAATTTAATTGCTTATGATCTTCATGGGTTCATTGTTTAAATGGAAATCATACATTTTTAGTAGGAATGGATTGTATTTAGATGATTTATTTCATGTTTATTGCATATTAGCTTACCATTAATCTCTAACCATGATGGTTGTATAATAAATTTAGATTTTCTTTTAGACTACTAGGTGTTAGTTTTTTTCAATTTATCTTGACATGTTTAGTATGTTCACATTTGGCACTTGCCCCGATGGGACAATCCACATTGTCTCATTGCATTAGTTTTAAGATTTTGTAGATTAGTTTCAAGTTTTGGTTTACTAACCCTCTTTTTGTAATTATAGATAAATATCATGTTTCTTAGCTAGTTCAGTTGAGATTACTTGGTTTTAATGCTCTTTGCAAGGGTAAGGGAGGTGAGGTGCTGCCAAATTTGGATCATATCAGCAAAGTTTTAAGCTTTTTGAAGTTATTTCTTGTCAAAACTTGTGTTTTGATGTTCTACAGTTGCCTTACACTACTAAGAAGAACCCTTGAGCTATTGCTTTGAATTTTGCACTATTGTGAGACTCGTGCAATATTGTGTTATAACCTTACACTACTAATTTCTTGCCTTGTGCTAGTGCTCCTCTATTTACATTTTGATCAACTAGTTTTTTCTATTATGTGTATGACATACACTCTTTTGCACTATATGATTATGTAACTACTAACCCGGCTTGTGCTATTGAGTCTCTACCCTGTGCTACTACTTAAGTATTATGTGTTTTTGTCTTAGAATCATGTTAGTGAGAACCCCCTTGAGCTAGAGCTTTGTGTTGATATTTGGCTTTATTTTTAGGTTTCAAATTCTTATTTTTGTGTTTCTACCATTTTACAGGTTTTCCTAACTGTTTTATGTAGGTTTTAACATTTTAAATCAGATTTATAACATGTTGTTAAGATTTAATGAGAATCATGTTTCCATGCTTTACTTAAGTTAGACTAAAGTTATGTATGCTCTTCTCTTGCACCTTAGGGTGATCTTGAGAACCAAAAACAACTTTAGTTTTCATTTTTCTAACATTTGGTTAATTGGAAACTTAATCTTTCATTTTTTCTTAAGGGAATGAAAAATTTATCAAGCATTTGTATGGTTCATTAATTGCAATTTTTCCTTTGATTTATAGTTGGGTTATTTGTTGTGTATTCTCTTCTCTTGCATCCTTAGAAGATATTCAAAAAAAAAAAAAAAAATTAATCCTATTTCAAATATTGGTATTTACTTGAAAATTACTAACGTTTTATTGTAAGATCGTATACCACTTTTCAAAGAAAAGGGGATCTAAATAACTACTAATATACGTGCGTTATAGGTTGTCAATGGTGTTATAAACCTCATCACGATAAAAGATAAAAACACACCAATTTATTCAAAACATTGTATTTGTAGGTTCAATTAAGAGCTACGGCTCATCAATTTTAATCGGGAAGTATCTTGGCATAAGCCATAAAAATCATTATGAGGATTACCCCAGGAACCCCAAAGTAGTCCACACCTTAAGAGAACTAGTGGATGAAATGGGAAGTGCCTTGCTTACCCACTTGACTAGTTGAAACCCTTGTGAGATAAGCTTCATGTCACTGTATGGGGCCCCATTCATTAATTTTATTATGGGGTTATGGTCCACCTCTCTAGGAGAAATCCTAGAAGTGTGTACCTCCTTTAGGTAAGAATTGGTGAGTGTTGTGGACAAAATCCTAGGAAACCATTTGGCATTAGGGCTAACCTTGAATTTATCCATTATGTTCCAAAGAGCTCTCATGAAGCAAGAACTTCCTCAAAGTCAAAACCTTGTTAGTCAAATAAGGAGAGAGTCCATTGAAGTTTGAGCCTAGTGTTATTCATCACGAAACTTACGAAGTGTTACTTTGTCCTAGTTTTTCACTTGTCCTAAGACAAGGCAAAACTCTGCCAAAGTTACCCTAAGTATTTTTCATCACCACTTTGTCTACTCCTATTTTTTCTTGTTTGCAATTTGGGAAAAAATGAAGCATACATACATAGTGCTATCAAATATTGTGTCCACCACTTTTGCACTTGCTTACATCCTTCCTTATTGTAACCGTGATAGTAAGCATTGAAAGTGTGTTGGTACATCTTTATATCTTGGTATCCATTATCTTGATACCCATGTCAAGATTATCATTGTAGTTAGGTTGTCTCATCATTGACTTCCTTTAAGCTATTACGTTTGCTTGTATCATATTAATATAATTTGGTTACTACATCTTATTTCCTTTGTGAAACTTGATCTAAGTCTCTAAGTTGTATTGTTACGCTACTCACATAAATAACTTCTTGATATACTTAGACTTAGTTTTGATCCCAACATTGCCTTGAGTTTTGAGAAGTGTTGTTGTTACTCTACTCACATTTTGGTAACATCATTTTGATACTAAAATCTTTCTTTTTCTACAAAGCTTGATTAACATGTCCAAATAGTGTTGTTGTGTTGCTTGCATTTGTAGCCTCCATTTTCAAAACTTGGACTTTGTTTATTTCTAAACTTGTTTTAGTATACCTTGTTTGGAGATCACATCACCACATTCTCAATATTCTACTATGAATAACCCAGGCGCACTAGCACATCACCTATCTGAGCTAAGCACTCACCCAAAGCACACAAAGGTACTAAGCCCCTCTTTAGAGTTGTTTGTGTAGGATGTTAGTGTGATGATGATAAAACATATTCATATCCATAATTAAACATAAACATTCCACATAGTGCATAATCCAGATCTAGATCTTAGAGAATCATGAATTAAACAATAACTATAATAAGATTAACCATACAAGAACAGATTTAGTTATGTTTAACACCATTATCCAGCCAATATTATCCATTGCATTAAACATTGTAAAACACATAAGCTTCTTACATTATAAAGTATATCCATAAGTCATGTGCACATCAGATCCAACAACATAACTCTACAATAATTTAGTCTCTCACCACATCTATCTCTAAACTACATAGTTCAATACATATTTATAGAGGTGGGGACTTTCCCTTCACCACCTATGCACTTCTCAAAATAGGTCACATGCTGATAATAGCCATGTGCCTTTACAATAGCATGCATACATGCAAGTGTTCTAATAATAGATGTCCTATAGTTAACTCTAAGAATAAATCCTATTATTAACTCAAACCATGCATGGCGCTTATCAGCCGCTCATTCCCAAAATACCATTTGTGTGTCACGTAAGTCTTCATCTCCATGTGTGTTCCACATGCTATCTCCAAAAATATCCCTTATCCATAAAAATGGCTAAGTCTTGAGCCAAAATGTTTTGGCATGTGTGTGTTTCCTTCCTATCTTTCGTGCCTTCAAATGCGCCTTGTTCCATGCTGCACATTTTTTGTGTCTTCTCCTTAGAACAATATTTTTTCTACTCAACATTACCCCACACTAAAGTACATTTCATCCCGACAATGGGAATTCTTTTTGATGTTCCCAAATAATAAATAATAAGTGATGAAAGAATTAAAGAATCATTATACAAAAGAATGAACCTTCACTCTCTTAACACCCCTCTTCTTCAACTGGGAGGATCAACTCTGGATATTCATTTTGATTTCAACCTCCAATGTCTGTCAATCATCTAGTGTGGTCTTTTTTCTTTGGAATATGTTTATGGCTATGGCATCTAGTTCATCCTGAGTGATCTTTTCTTTCTCATTCTATAGTACTCGGACAACATTGGCCATACTTGACATCATTCCTTCCATGAGAAGATCCATCTTCTATGCTATGAGCTTCCCAATCTCATCTATCCTCTCTTTATGTGGATCTTGGGCTGCTGCGAGGGCTTCGTAACTTTTGTTTCACCAGTGCCATCTATCTTTCGCATGCCCTAATGTCTCATCTTTCATTGTTACAAGAACTTCATTATCTTCTACTAGAGTTTTGGTCCTTATTACTTCCGGTGTGCCACACACAAATTAAGAGCTTGGTATGCTTTCTTTAGCTCATCCTTTAAATTTTGGAGCAACACCTCATAAGTTGAAATTTTCTAATCATAGAGGCCCTTGCTCTCTCTGCTTCTTATTCAACATATTTTGGTGTGGGCATTGAATTGGTCCATCTTCTAACACCAAATCAACCAAAGTGTGCACATAATGCATAGTAGAAGGAAATTTTAGGTACCTTAGGTTCTAGATGAGGCCTTGTTTTCAGAATGTGATCACCAATCTCCTCAGCCATGCCCTAATGAAAGCCTCATTCTTTTCATTCTCATTCCTTCTCTTCCTTTAAGTGTGTTATCTCTTGTAGTTTTATCTTGTTATCTTCATCAGTGCTCGAATGGTGGCCTTATCAACATTTCTCCACACCACCTCAATAGATACCTTGACCAAGGCATTATGACCTTCTCATTAGACATTAGAGTAGGATTTATTGTCATGTGCCTACTTTGGGGTGCCTTCTTCACTCTTTGTGAGACACAGGACTCCTCACACATGTCAAAATATGGTTCATCCATATGAGTCTGCATGGACCAGGATAATTGTTTCCTTGTGCATGTGCGTAGTGGACATATCTGGATCCATTAGCTCCCACCCATATAACTCCTTAAGGCCCATAGTACTCTGAAACTAGGCATGAATGATTTTTCTTGTGTCCTCAGCATAGCCCATACTAGGGACAACATATTCTTCACTTGTTCTTTCTCTTTTTTCTTGGCCCCTTAGGAACCTGGGCGCCAAGGTCTGGAGTTGGCCCTTCTCCTACCCTCAGTTGTATGGTGCATTGTTGGGTTTTGCTCTTGCATAGTTTCTTCTACTTCTTTCACCCCTTCTTCTTCATCTCTCATTTCTTCATCCTGGGGTTCCTCCACATCTTCAGGTTGAACTAGGGTTCTTGCATGCTCTCTTCAGACTCCTCCTCCTCTCGTTAAGCTTCAAATTTCTTCTTCTCTTTCTCTCGGGTGCTTCTTTTGAGGGGAGAGTGAGGTGACCTTCATAAAGGTTGTGATGTTCTATGTGCCTTGGGTCTGGTTCTTGAACACCTTCTTAAACTGGTGCTCCTCTTGGACTGTATCCACATCCAAGTCTTCCTCTCCTCCTTGCTATGGGGAGTATCTACATGCTCACTCTCCACTTTGTCTATGGGCTGCCTCTAGCCTCTATGGTCCAAGCCTCCACTATCCTCATGTTCTTCTTCTTCATTCTATCTCTATGGTTGAGGTAGGATTTGGAGCTGCCACATTTTCAACTATGTGTTTTCCCTTAGGTGGCCCTGGAGCATGAACTCATTCTCCACATACTTGTTATTTTCCAACCTAGGCTTAAGTTGGAGATAGAAAACATGGCTCCACTATCCCCAATAGCCAAAAACTTACTTGGCTTCATGTTTATAACATCATAAATAAGCCTCTCAATGTAGGAAGATTGACCTGGATAAACATAAGTTTTTATGAGAGTATGGTAGTCATAATCTACCTTGTCACATTAAATCTCAACCAACGTGCATCAATAAACCTGTGTACTGAGGCCTAGAAATAGCATGTTGTGAAGGCATATGGAAGTTTACACCATGGACTCCATGTCCCATCCTTCATTGCAAACCATGTGATGCAAAAATGTGATACACACAGAAATTTATTTACCTTACCTACTATTGATGGTAAGCTCCTTTGGAATGCACCATTCCTCCTCAAAGGCCATGCAAAGTTGTCATACCATAGTTCTGCCCTTTGTTTGAATGGGCCACTCATTGTTCCTTCACACAAGTACTTCTCAAACCTCTCTGTGAGGGACTTCTTCTCCATGGGGTATTCCAAATTTTGTTCTTTGGCCCATCGAGCACTCAATTTCTACAAACACAAGAGATAAGAGGATAGTGCCAAAACTTATCTTTTCACTGTGTGTGCTTCCTCAATAATTTTTTACTATGTAGCCTACTAATTGTAGACTTCTCCTTGTGACATTTTCTTCGCAATATGTAGCCACATGGTATTTACCTGCATGACCATCTCTCTTGATCATTCAACTTAGTGAGAAGATGTGTGGCTTCTGCACCACCATAGGGTACTTCCTTAATTTGTAGATGTCCATTCATGCGTGGACCCTTGGAGTATCCCAACTCCTTCTTGTGGCTATAATAGTTTCCTTATTAGTTAGATCACTAATAATATTTTCCATGTGCCCTTCAATCTATCAATGTAGCAATTAGGGCATTGTGATCCTTACCCTTCATCCAACAAAATAGAAGAAGTCCTCATGGACTCTACTCATAAGCCATTGGTATAAAGCTTTATGGTTTTCCAAAATATGGGAGTTCATATAGTTGATAAACCCCTACCTTCTTGAGAAACTTCTCCCAACATCGTCATATATTGGCATGTCATCCACCATGTGCACTTGTTGGTCTTCTTATTTAAACAAAGCATCCAACTCTCCCTTGTTTTTCGGTGGTGTGGTGGTTGTAATCACTTACTTTACATCTATGGATATGGGAATCCCAATCCCATCCCGACTATCACTCCTTCTGGATATTGCATCTCTGAAAAATTTCTCTGGGAGAATCTTTGACCTCAACTTCCACCTTTTTCTTCCCCTTCGTACCTATGCAGGTGCTTTCTTTGGTGCCATGGTAAAAATCTCACTTGTCTTTTCTTCTCTGTCGAGTAAGCCCTGTGCCCTAGCTCAAAAATGCATGCCCTAGCTCAAAACCATGTGCCCTAGCTCCTTCTCAATGCTTCTTCTTCACTCAAACCCTTCTCCAATGGGGACGTAAGCCACTTCTGTGCACAAATCTTCTCTCCACATCTGGTTTCACAACTCTCGCACCTCAACACATTTTCTTGGCTCGATCATAACTAGCTCACTCAAATACTTGTGATCACAAAGGTAAAAATGAACCCGCATCATGTCCTTATATATTTTTGAAAATTTAGTGCATTTATTGCTCCTTCACCTACCACCAATCCTCTCATTAATTGACCATTTTCCCAACTTCCGCGTGGTACACCTTCATGCCCCAGTTATAACCTTCTAGCATGCCTTCCTACCTTTATGGCTATAGACCTCCTTTATGTGCTTCCATGCACCAAAGTACCTCACCATTGTGCCTTCCTCTAGTAGTTTCCATGGCCACAACTTACCTTGTGTTATATTATTCATTCATTTATTTCCAACTATGGTCTTCTTTAGGATCAATCTTCTTTCTAGTAGCTCCTTTCCATTTTGAATACACTTGTAACAATATGTTCTCATGTGTACCCATTTTTTGAATAAAAATAACAACCACCCCACACCAATGGTATGTGTAGTCCTCTGTGCATAAAAATACTTCAGATTGTAATTAGCTTCCAGCACACAAATGCGCTTATTACACAAAACACCAAACTAAATTGACAAAGCATAGTGATGAAGAAGGAAATACATTAAAAGAAATATAGAAAGGAAATCTATACTAAATGGAAATACTTGCCTTATTACAAACACCAAGAAGACTTATTTATAGTAGGGCTTCAGCCTACTCCATTAAAGTAGGGTAACCGTGTTCCATCAAGCACCTCTAACTGACAAGCGCTGATTCAAGTATGTGAGTGATAACATACGGTCCCAACCAATGCACCTTAAGTTTTCCTAGATGGGCATAGAAACTTGGAATCATAAAGAAGTACCATCTATGTCCAACCTCAAGCTTCTTGTCCTGATGTGTCTGTCATGCCATGCCTTCTTCCTGGCCTTTTCCTACTTCTGACTCCAATGTGTTATGTGTGCCTCTCATCCAATTGTATTAACTTGTCAATTCTTTCTTCTAATGCTTTCTCATCAGCTAGACCTCCCATGCATGCAATACGTAAAGAAGGTAACATGAATTCCATGGGAAGAATTGCTTTTCACACCAACACCAACTAAAAGGGTGTGGCCTTATTCAACCTTTTGTAGGTTGTTCTATATACCCAAAGTACAACAAAACTTTATCATCCCAATATTTCCTTCCAACATCACAAATTTTTGTCAAGGTCTAGCTCAATATCTTGTTGAAAGCCTCAATAGTCCCATTTTCTTGAGGGTGATAAGGTGTAGTCTTGTGGTGTGTGACCATAAATTCATCCAATAATATCTTGATTGTCTCATTCAAGAAGTGTGCCCCTATCACTTGTCAAACTCAATGGACATCCATACCTAGTAAGAATATTTTCCCATAAGAACCCTTGTTGTTGTAGTTGTACAATCCTTTGTAGGTGTTACTTCTTACCCACCTTGTAAGATAATCTATACAAGTGATGATGTAGCATGATAGTTCTATGCTATGCGGTGGGAAATAGGACCCAAAAATTCTATTGCCCATTTTTCAAATGGCTCTACACTAGTAATAGGCCTCAAAGGCATTTCATCTCTTTTCCTAGGTTTTCCAAGGCATTGACAGTGATCACACGCCTTACAATACTCTTTACAATCCTTATACAGGTCTCCCACCATAATCCAAGTGAGTAGAATCTTGTGCGGTGGCATCACCTGCATAGTGCCCACTATGCAATACCACCATGAGCCTCTTCCATGATATCCATGTGCTCATGTTCTAGTACACACCGATGTAATACTTCATCTCAATCCTAGTTTGTATAAGTCACCATTGATCAACATGAAAGGTGCAACGTGAATTGCAAGTTGTTTCTTCTCTAAAGGATTTCATTCCTTTTGGCATCATACATGTGCAAAAAAGACAACAATATCCTCAATTCTGAAGGTGTGATGTAACTTGTATAATTGTGCATCGGCATTGTATCTTCAATTGTCTGCATGTCCTCTCCTGATTGAATTCTTGATAAGTGGTCTAGGGCTAGAATTACTTTTACTGGTTTTACCATGATTGTAAAGTCAAATTCTTGGAATAAGAGAACCCATCGACATATGTGCCCCTATAAAATGGGCTTATTTACCAAGTATTTTAATGCCATGTGATTGTATAAAATACAAAGGTGTTTTCTAACAAGTATTATCTAAATTTATGCAGTGCGTAGATCATCGACAAGGCCTCACGCTCTGTAGTTGTATAATTTTATTACAGAGTCAAATTTCTACTAGAAAAATAGATAGGATGATCTATAATACCTTCTCTAGGCTGAGCTAATATTGTGCCAATGGTCATGCAGAGGCATCCACATGTACATGAAATGGTTGGTTCCATGAGGGAAAACATAGAATAGGTGTTGTAGTAAGTCTCTCCTTCAATGCCTCAAATGCGTTGTTGTGGTTCTCCCCAATAGAATGTCCCTTTTCCTTTTAGTAACTCTTCTAAGGGTGTGAGAAATCTTTCACATATCCTTTGATAAATTTTTGTAATACCCTGTGGCCCAAGAATCCATGCACCTCACTTTGACTGGTAGGCTCCTCCAGGCCTATGATAACTGCAACCTTAGCTGGATCTACTAACAAACCTTCCTTGCAGATGATATGCCCTAGTAGAGTTCCAAAAGGTGTAGCAAACACACACTTCTTGATGTTTAAAGAGATGTTTAACTATCTACATCTTTCAAACATTAAGCGCAAGTTGTCACAATGATCCTTAACAAGCCCATACACCATCCAATCATCCAAGTAAACTACAAGAATTTGTGAATAAAATCTTGGAATGCTTGAACAACTATGCATGAAAATACAACAGGTGCATTCTTCAAACCAAAGGGCATCACAGTATATGCAAAAACTTCCCCATTTAGTGGTGAAAGTCATTTTCTCTTGATCCTCTATGTAATTCTAACCTAGTGATACCCAGAGAATCCATATGTAAAAGAGTAAATTTTGTGCCTACAATGCCTTCTAATATTTCCTCGGTGAAAGGCATAGGAAAAGGATCAATCACACATGCAACATTCAACTCCTGTAATCCACACAAATCCTAATCGACCATCTTTCTTTATACTGATTACCATGGGGCTAACCCACTCTGATTCTTCTAGGGGCTTAATGATGCCAGATTTCAACATTTTGTCAATTTCTTCTTTAACTTTTTTATGTGTAGGTTAGGGTTCATCTGTAAGGTCTTCTTCTGACCAGGGCACACACCTTCCTTTAGCTTAATCTTCATCTCACCTAATGACTCATGCACTCCCCCTTTAACTCATGGTAGCCCCTAGGAAATAAGTCTTGGAAATCACGTAGTAACTCAATTATCTTTTCTACTTCAGAATCAGACCAATAATCTCCAATTATGGCCTCCTTAGGTTCAACATCCATGTGCCAATGTTCACTTTCTTGGTCTTCATAGGTTCATGATAGGCACATGCATTTTTATCCACACTATCTAAAACCTCACGCGTACCTATTGAATGATCTATGTCCAAATTTTCTACTTCTTCATCATCCACTATGTAGACCATCTTTCCTTTCTCCTTCTCAAAGCAAAGTGCACTTAAATAAATAGTTGGCATCTATATCATCTACTTCATCAAAATGTGCTCCTTGTTCTTCCTCACCAAATAACTCCTGAATGAGTTCTTCAGCCTTTGCACTATCTCCCATAGTCAAGTGCTCCATAACCCATAATGCCTCTCTTACTGGAGGTTTAGTAGAGAAGTAGTCAAAAGTTTGGGTCATTCTGTAATCAAGTCTTACCAATTTCTAGTCTCCCTATGTAGTTCCACATAAACATACCAAGCGCGTGCATAACCTTGCAAAGTGGAATAAAGTTTGTGCACCCAAAGTGAAGGTGGTAAATCTTCTGCCCCTCTGTCCAGAGTCTCTCACACTGTTGAATGTGGTGTTGAACAGGTTGATTACCATGATATATGTATATTTGAGTAGGTGCATTTCTCTGAGAAATTGAGTTGTTAGAGAAATTCTTACTTCATTCCATTCTATGAGATTATCCTGTGAACCATCCACCAGCACGTTGTCATCCCACATAGGGTATACACTAACATATTTCTTCTCTCCACTTGATCCATCCACTGCTCCTCCATGGCATGTAGGAATACCATAGGATCTCCTTCTCCAGTGTACTGGGGGTAAAGTTGTTACCTATCCTCCTAATACAATGAGGTTTCTCCTCTCCATGCAAATGCACTTCTTACTTCATGCCTAACCATCTCATAGGTGCCATGTGCCCAATTATCACAAGAAATACTTGTAGTATCACTAATAGACTATGCATCTTCCCACTGGAGGATTCCTTCCTTAGATGGCTCAAGTACTTCCGGATCTCGAATGGCACACACATAAATTTGTTTAGGTCTTCCTCACTCAAAGGTTCAACATAAGGTGCAGATTTCCCATCTATCAAAGGGATAATAACTCTTTCTTCCTTGTTCTCAAAACTTATATACCCCTTGTTGAACCATAGATCAACATTATTTGCATAACACCAAGGGCAGCCCAAGTAGAGCTGGGAAGTTATCTGCTTTTGCAAGTGCTAAAACCTCAAAGTCCCTAGTGAACTTGGCCCCTTGTATAGTAATGGATGCATCCTTTAAAACTCTGATTGGAGTGGCCTTAGTTTGATTAGCCATAAATAATACATTAGAGGATGGTTGTAATGGAGGTCTTCCCATCTGTACCCATGCATCTAAAGTAAGCACATTCACTTTCACACCATTTCAATCAATATATTGCTCAAAAGCCACCCATCCACAACAACATTCAGAGTGATCTCCTTGTCATAATCCAAGCTATGAGGGGGAAGATTAGCATGTAGGATCTTTCATCCATTCTCAATACCCTGCATGCGTGGAGTGTTTCCCTTTAACCAATTCCCTAGTAATGGAATAATATTCTCCTGTGCACAACATCTTGCATACCTCTTTCAAATCATCAACATCTGATTGGACCATCTCTGTTGCCTTCTTTTGTTCCAACTTCCATGATTATTCCTTTAAACATTGTATTTCACCCTAAAGATTTTGAGTACCTCCATGGTTTCTGATAAACCTCCTTCTGATGTGTAGGATCTGGGTACCTTGCATGTAAAACCTCCTCCTTAGTAATGGTAGGCTTTTTTGTAATGTCTCTCTGCGCACGTAACTTCACACGTGTAGTAATCTTCACAGGTACTACCTTAGGTTCAGTGCCAACTTTGGCATCCATTGATTTTCTATGGCACGATTGTATTCTAACCATCCATGTGCCCTTGTTTTCCTATTTATGTTGCTTGCTAAGATGCTCATATAAGTTTGGGCATTCCTCATAGTTATGATTCTTCCCACAAAAAGAACAAGTAATATTCTGAGGACATTCACACCTGTAGTGGTCAGGAGATCCACATGTAAAACATGTTCCATGAGGAAACTCACCTCATCCACCACCATGGCCTCGGCCCCCGAATCCACCATGGTATCCTCGACCTCTACCATGACTTCCTTCAAAGCACCCTTCATTCGATCATAGCACCCTTGAGTGTGATCATGATCATGGTGCTCACTTTTACTTTTAGAATTATCGATACTCTTGTCTATCATACACCAATATCTATATGGCATCATGGATCTGACCAATCAACCTATAGTCTTCTATATTGTGAGTCGTGGACGGAAAATCTTACAATAACAAGATACATTCTTTCTTATCGTGTTGTAATAATGGGCAAGTGGCTTGCATCATGGTCTAAATGACATATCTCATAGTCTAGCAATAATGAACGTATTAACCTACATGTGGGGAAAACTATCCTTAGTGTGCCCTTCCACTTCACAATCTATACACCAAATCCTAGTGCATGCGTGTCTCATGTGTTGAATTGGCCGATAGTTTCTCCAACTACTTTTCCATAGCTGTAATATGTGCTTCAGGAATGGGCTCACTCTAGTGTCTATACTTTTGACTGCCTCAGTGTGTAACACTACTTCAAGTGCTTTGTGCGGGTCCATATATGTCTTATGTGACAATGCCCTCCTAAAAGGTGTGATCAAGCCCCCAAAAACCATTGTGCATGTTGGCTTGCATGAATATCATATGAAAGTTTAGACAAAAAGTGTTTTGAAATGGGCATCATATTCCCAAACACTCTCAGTAGTTCCCTGCTTAATATCCTTGAGCACTTATACTCTTCTACTTGAACTCAGGGATATAAAACTCCTTAAGGAAAGCATCTTAATGCTGCATAATCTACATGCAAGTATGATCAGGTCAAACTTCTTGTACCAACTATGTGTGCATCCCTACAATGTAGTTACAAATTGACTTACCTTGCGCTCAAAAGTCATGATTCCTTTTTGTGCCATAGTATCTCACACATGTGCACATGCTCAACAACATCTTCTATTCCCCTATACTCTAGAAGATGAAGTGACATCTCCATGTAAATATTTGGGGTTGGTGAGGACCATGCCCACCTGATCAGAACCTCATGTGTTACCTCTTCCTCCAGAACCACCAGATCCACTAAACTAGAGCCACCTATGCCCCTTGATCCTCCACCTGTAGTTGGAAGTGGACAAAGTGGATGTACTTCCCTGTGTCCCAATAGTGGTACTAAATTGAACTCCTATAGTCTATGAGGTGGTACTACTCCCTAGAAGTGAGTCCAAAATTTTATGCACTTGAGTTCTGTGCTGATGATGCACCTAAAAAGGTACCTCAAACAAAAAGAAGACATTTTCCCAGCCATAGATGTACTTTTTATTTGATTTACTCCTGTTCTCCTACTCCCCAAACTAGCTTGTTGACTACTGGTTGTACTAGATACTTGGAAAACCAAGCGCAAGGGCTAGGTTTCCAGGTAGATTCAGATGTGCACCCATGGCCCATGTCATCTCTCTTTGGCATGCTCCCATATGAGGTTAAGGAGGGTTCCCTATCATGCTTTCCCAAATGGGGAGTTCAGATGCTCTTGGCTCCATGCCTTCTACATGAGCTCCAAATCCTTCATGAGCCATCTCTCTCCTCAATGCCATCCATTTTACAATATCATGTTGCTCTCTATCTCCCTCTCACATGCCTCATTGTACTTAAGCCACCTTTCTTCTCTTTTCCTCTCTACCACTAGGTCTCCATCCTTCACCAAACCTACTCCTGCCCCCACACGTGGTGGGGTTTAGCTAGCCATCAATTTTCTTCCAAGTTAGGGTTACCATCAAGATTTTGATCGCTAGTGGAATGCCTTGTCAGATAAGTTCCCTTGGGATAACATAAAAACTAGAACTCATCTACCTTCGAGCAAGAGTAAGTGGAAATTGAGTACTCTAAAATATAGCTATTAGAACACCATGAACACCACGGAACCAAGTGTCCACAACGTGCATCCAAATCAGATCAACATCATAGAGGGCTAAAATTCTTCCTACATCAGACAAGTGTGTGATACCTCTAATTCCTTTTAGATGCATAAGCAACCAGCCACTCGTACAACTCTACTGGAAAGATAGCAAAGAAACTCTCATATAAACAGTCATAAAATTTGCTCTACCCATGCACGTGCGTCAAACTCAGATCCAATGTTGAACCTCGAGAGCATACTCTTCTTCCAGATATTTTATCACTCCTCAACACTTGTTAGGGTCAATCGGTATGTCTTCATCATGAAACATCCTGAAAACAATGAAAAAGAGGTCTGACAACAATGGAACCAATGATGCAACCTAGAATCTACTATGAATAACCTAGCGCATTGGCACATCACTCAGCCTAAGTTGAGTGCTCACCCAAAGTGCAAAGGTACCAGGCCCCTCTTTAGAGTTGCTTGTGCAGGATGTTAGTGTGATGATGATAAAACATATTCAGATCCATAATTAAACATAAACATTCCACAAGTGCATAATCCAGATCTAGATCTTAGAGAATCATGAATTAAACAATAACTATAATAAGATTAACCATACAAGAACCAGATTTAGTTATGTTTAACACCATTATCCAACCAATATTATCCATTGCATTAAACATTGTAAAAACATAAAGCTTCTTACATTATAAAGTATCACCATGAGTCATGCACGCATCAGATCCAACAACATAACTCTATAATAATCAGTCTCTTTAGTCTATCTCTAAACTACATAGTTCAATACATATTTATAGAGGTGGGGACTTTCCCTTCACCACCTACACACTTCTCAAAATAGGTCGCATGCTGATAATAGCCATGTGCCTTTATAATAGCATGCATACATGTAAGTTTCTAATAATAGATGTCCTATAGTTAACTCTAAGAAGAAATCCTATTATTAACTCAAACCATGCATGGTGCTTTATCAAGCCACTCATTCCCAAAATACCATGTAGAATAAGTCTTCATCTCCATGTGTGCTTCACACACGCTATCTCCAAAAATATCCCTTATCCATAAAAATGGCTAAGTCTGAGCCAAATTTTTCTAGTGTGCATTTCCTTCCCTATCTTTCCGCACCTTCAAATATGCCTTGTTCCCATGCACACATATTTTTGTGTGTCTACTCCTTAGAGAATTCCTCATACTTATGACAATAGGAACTTAGGTTTCAACATTCCCATCAAAATATGCCCATCATGACTAAACCTCGTTTGGTTCTTCATTATAGAACCTATTTAGTTACCTCTTTCCCCTCCTTTATCTCATAGTTGGTGGCATGATTCCTATGGTTATAATCCAAAAATATTCTTCTTATACCTCTCAATATCTTAATTATTCTAATCCAAACTATCTTTCATATTCCTCTTAGTCTCTTGAGCTTCATCCAATAAAACTTTCTTCTAAAGAATAACCTTTATCACCACCTCAATGACATCTTCCTCTTTGAAGATCCATGTGACTCAAAGTCCTTCTAATAAATCATCCAAGTCGACTCCTACATCAATATCTACAGAGTTTCTATGCAATCCTATTTGTCTATTGGAACTATGTCATCTTATAGGAAAAATAATAGTAACTTCTTTCAAATCCACATCTTCTTCCACTTGTGAGACATCTCAATCCAAATCTACTTTGTCTCTTGAGTCGTCTTCTTCTATCAATCAATATTTAATACTTGTTGGACCCCTTTCTTCCAATCAACCTTCTATTGTCGACCAACAATGACCCATACATGTCGATTTCTTTCAAAATGAAGAAGCAATCAAAGAATTCATGGGGTTACATGATGATATTTCTCTAGAGGATTATGAGTAATGATTCACTTTTTACCTCAATGTGTTCATGTATTATGGGGAAGAAGTTGATTCCTTTTGTCGAGAAAATAGGGGAAAATCCTAAGATCATCGAACTTGATCCTCCTTTTATTATTCCATCTTCACATTCCTCGTTGCATGATGAAATACATAGGTTTGGCATTGATCCATGGACTATCTTCTCATTTCCCAATCATTCTTTTCATATCATAATTTCTTAATCAATACAATCTCACATCTTCTATATGTGGGTCACCTCCTAGTATTCCATCATCTTCTTCTATATGTGGGTCACCTTTGGGTAGCCCCTTATCTTCTATTTTGGGCCACATCCTAGTATCCCTTCATCTTATATTTGTGGATCACCTCGGGTATATCCTTATCTTCTATTATTGGGTCGCGCATCCTAATATTCCTCCATCTTCTATTTGTGGGTCACCTCTAGGTATCCATGTATCCTCTATTTTTGGGCCACATCCTAGTATCCCTTCATCCTCTTCTATCTATGGGACACCTGTGAGTATCCCATTCACTTTAATCCTTAGACCATATCCTCTTAGTTCAACATATCATTCTTCTATTAAAAATTGTGATAAATCAATGATTTTTCCTAAACATCCACTTTCTTCTCCCATGTCTTGGGATTAGAAAATCACACATTAGATTATATGGAACCCAAAAAATTTCTTTATCAAGCTAAGATAAAAAAGTTCAAAGATCTCTAAATCTCCCAACAATTCAAAAAATCATAAAGTTAAAAATCAAATATGATTTAAGAATGTACACCAATGTAACCATGAAGTATGGTGCAAAGTGCATAAACCTATGGATAGGGAACTCAAGCTCCCAAAAAAAATATATGTTTCAAGATAAGTCACAATCATTTTTTTGAGTATGAGCTCACCATGATCATCATATTGGAGATAATATGAATCCATTAACAAAGAAATCACAAATTTTTTTGTTGGATCTTATCATGCCGAGTGAAATTGTTGGTCCTAATTTTAAAAAATACAAAAAAATAGAAAACATAAAAAAACCTTACAAAAACAAATCAAAGGTACAAAGATCAAACATCATAATCATGTATTGCATACACATGGATGTTATTTCTTCCCTTACTTTCATTTCTTTGCAAGTCTCCCACCATGCTCATCTCATCCGATTATCTTTTGGTTAGTCTATTCACACTCATTGTGTGACATTTATCTCTATGGTATCATTTGACCTTGTTTTTCATCACCTTCAGTAAATTAAAGAATGATTAACCTCTTAGAGATCTTGTCACTATATACATCTAATAAACTTGTTGTGAATAACTTTTTGATGTATTTATTAACACTAGCCAATGTCATCATCGCAATCACTTCCAAATGCTTCCATCAAGCCATCAATGATTCTTAAAACCTTGTAAAAACAATAGAGAGAGCTGAAATAATTTTTCAAAATCCTAAAAAAAAAAAAAAAAAAATAAAAATCAATATATAACTCTCTCTTGGGGTATTTAGAGATATCTCTTACTGGGCTATGGTTGCTTGGATAGAAGTAGAGAAATTTTGTGATTAGAATCAAATACATCTCTATCGGGGATATGGACATCTGTTTGGTAAAAAGTAATGTAAGGCTCTCCTTCCACCCCTCCATTCACAAATAACCTTTCAAAATAAATCATTCCTATGCATTGGCTAGTATGTCTTCACTTATTGTATCTTTAAATATTCCCTTCAATAAGTAATTAATTTCCATGTGCACACACTGGATATTGATGATAAAATAGGATTAGTATGTTACCAAGTTTTTTTTATATCTTGTTCAAAATCATGCTTAGGTTGTAGCTTGTCTCACAATTTGTGCCTTTGGTTAATTGAATTTTTCATCATGAGTCTTTTAGCTACATTTTCCATACCCTTTCATAACATTTGTTGTTATTATGCTTCATTCAAAACATCCATGTGCATAATATTTCCTTTTACCATATTTGAGAAAACTTTGTCCCATATTTCAATAAAAAAATCTTGTCCTTCTTTATATCATATATTTCTTGGCCAAATTTCATTGGGGAACACTTGTTTCTTATTGGCACTTCATTATTTTGAGTTCATTATCATGTTGAATATATATATATTGGCCTTGATTTGACCTATCTTATTCTTATATATATGTGAAGAGTTTTCCTTTGTACATTCCCATCTAATGTTGGGGAATTTTTCACATCTTCACTTTCTTGCACATACGTGTGGCATTTTCCCTTGTAAATCCTTACCTCTCACTAGGGGCATCCTTGTATATATTTTTTCCTTTACATAGCTTTAGAAAACTTTCAAAAAAATCCAAAACAATCAATTTTTTTAAAAACTCCAAAAAAATTGGTAAAATGTTCAAAAAATCCAAAAAATTGGTAAAACTTTCAAAAACTCCAAAAATTAGTACAATTTTAAAAATAAAAAAACTAGTATAATTGTTTAAAAATCCAAAAATTGTCAAATTCAATTTTTTTCAAAATTGGTAAAAAGCATACGCAGAAAGCTAAATCATGTATTAAGTGCATTGTCCTCAAACATAAAAATTATTCCTATAAAACATATTTCTTTGGTCCTTGTTTGTTCATGTCATAACAACTCACATATCATTTTGATCTATGTCCATTAACAAAGTTGGTTTGCTTGTTATGTCGTATTCTCCGGCACAATGAGTCGTTGGGTACTATTTCATAGTGCATGATTAATTTTTCATGGAACCTCTATGTCCTCCATATTCCCCGACATGTATCATTTCTTTGGGTACTATTTTTAACCCTTGTTGTTAACTCGAACATTTAGAACTAAAGTTTGATAACAAAAACATTGGTGTAAGTGTCTTGAACGTTGTTTGTTTAAGTATGTGTGTTTGTACTTGTTTCCTTTTCAGGTTAGCTTTTTTATTTTCTTGTATTGTATTATGTTATGTATGTTGCATTGAGTTAAGTTTTTTCATAATGAGAAAATGTTATTATTATAGCTTTTCATGTTATTATGCACTTTTGTTGTATGCGTATATTTTAATAAGGGTTGATGATGTAGATAATATGAGCAACATGATGAAACAAAGTTATTTATTGAATGAGATGGATGTAAAAGTTCTTTCTATATTCTTCACTATCATACCTTATCACTATCAAATTTTCTTCCAAAATACTTGGGGCAATAGGGATCATTTTTATCCCCCTTCCCCACTTGGTTTCTTCTATCCGTTTCATTAATATTTTATTGTTGATCAAATTTTTCTATCTCCCCATGACACTCGAGGGGGAATCCTTCATTATACTAATTTTTATTCAAAATTTACTTGTTTATAATTTTCTACTATCTTTGAAGTGACATTGTTGACATCACCCCAAAAGGGGAAAATGTAGACACCTTAAATCCACTTAACAAAATTTAATACTTAAGTGGTGCCAACTATCCTCTTTCCCATCATTTCCATTATAATTAGTGATTTTCTGCTAATTAACTAATGTTTCCCTCTATTTTTGTCAATTAACGACACTTTGTTAATTAACTAGTCTTTATCACATTCGGATGCCAATTAACAACACTTCATTAGTTATAATCCTCTTCCAATTAATTAATTAACTATTATGAGTTAATTAGACTTTTTAACAATGTATTTAATCAATAAACTCTTTTATTGGTTAAATCCCTCTTTCAAATGCTTCAAATCATATCAAATTCCTCCTAAATCACTTCCAAATAGCCTAAAAATATTATTCTAGCCTATTAATTAATCCTAGTTGATTAATTAAACCATCTCCAACTCCCATGAGTTGTTAATCACTTGTTAATTACTCTAATCAAGCTTAACAATTCTAAATCTACTTTATCTTTTATCCCACATTCATTGCGATTCAATCTTCTCCTAAATTGGAAAGGTATATAAAGGAACAAGCTCCTTCCTCTCACACCCACACCATACTTTTAATAGTATTTCATATAAGCTATATGATTAAGTGACTTTCTCCATTTATGGAATAGTTTGATCATCTTTACATCCATTTATTCATGCTTGATTAGTAAATAAAGATCTAAACACGGCCTTGTATCCATTTTAGTGATATCCTTTCATCATCTTGAAGCAACAACACAAATTTGATTACTTATGATCTTCATAGGTTCATTGTTTAAAGGACAATCATACATATTAGTAGGAATAGCTTGTAGTTAGATGATTGATTTCATGTTTATTGCATATTAGCTTTCTATTAAGATTTAATCATGATGGTTCTATAGTAAATTTAGCTTTTCTTTGAGACTAATAGGTGTTAGTTTCTTTCAATTTAGCTTATCAAGTTTAGAATGTTCACAAGAGCCATGGGACGAGGATGATGACATTGGAGTTGGTGTGGGTTTTGTTGATTGAATGACAGGTACATGGGAAACATGAGTGGTAGACAAGAGAGGTGATGATGGAGATAAGGAGGAAGAGATGGCCATAGAGGAGGATCAACTCCTAGAGGTGAGATGGGGGACTTAGATGAGATGGCCCATTTGTGGGTGAAGTGGGACACGACCTAAATTGAGAGATACATCACTTAATAGGATTGAGAGGCTACACATGAGGAGGCCTTGAATCTTTGTTAGGAGAGATATCAGTCATTATTGCACAAAGGAAAAAATATAGGTAGTAGCGAGATGCCTATAGATCAAGATTTGTGGACCTTGGGCTCATATTAGCTGCAGAATCAGCCAACATAGCACCACCACATCCTAGGAATAGGAGAGGTAGTTGGGTCCACCAAGACAACCCCATTGAGCCTATATTTAGCATTGAAAGTATAGGATAGGTACTATATGTGAAGCTTGTGATGACCAAGCTCCCTTGGATGAGGAGGTACACATAGCACCTAGCGTTGCGAAGAGGGAGTGTTACATCCCAAGATAGTGCCATCAAGGAGAACTACGAGCATGGTGCAGCCACCATGAGGTGAGGGTAATGATGAGGCCCAAATTTTCTAGCGGTGCTTACCCTAGGAAGGAAGGAATTATGATTATTAGATGTAGACTTTACTATACGTGATACATCTAGAAAGGACCCTTAGTGGCTCGCTATACATCTAATGTAATTGCACTTTTGATTCATGATTATATATATATGATGATGATGATGATTATGTTTTTATGATGTGCATATGTGTACTTTGATATTTATTTATGATGTTGATGATCTTTGATGAATATGTATGTAGACACCGGGTTTTGGTCAACCCGCCTACTCCACACATTAAGCATTTAAAATTTTAAACCCACCATTTCCACATTTATTTCATTAAATCCTTATCTAAAAATCATTATCCTAAGTCATTATATCCATAACCTTGTAAAATTAATCTTACAGACTCCATAAAATCACTATCTACCATGCCTAAAACAACTTAACCACCTAGAATCTACCATAACCATTAAAAATCACTAAACTATTTTATTCCATCACCCAACCTCCCAACTCATTTCATAACCTCCCTTAACAACATACCTGTCAAATAACTAAAAACCCATCTTTGGAAGCAATTTAAACCTCTTTCCAAACATTTCCCCGAATAAGACGAATCGCCAACGATTGTAAACGATCACTGGCAATTATAAATAGACACTTTTCTTCTTCTTTTAGGGATCTTCAAAAACCATTGGCTCAAATATTCTCCTTGTTTTGATTTCTCATTGAGTTCTGATCATCCCATAGGTCATCACAAGCCTTCATTAAGCTCCAAAAAATCACCAATTCAACATTTTGATAGTCTTTATTGCCTATCAACCCTTGGGAAGTGTGCCTGATCAACATCAAGCACAAATTAATATTAATATTCAAATTTGAGGCATATTTTATCTCTATCAACATCTAAAGGTATTTATCTATTTTATTTTGTCATTAAAATTATGTCCAAACTATGAAATCAATCAAAATTAACATTTTAAAGCTTCAAACTCTCATTTTTAGCAAATTTTTCTAAATCACAATAATCTCTAGTGATTTACCTAATTACCCATGATTGGCCTAAATTTCCAATGATTCTTAAAAATTACCACTTTATCAACTTCTTATAAGCTTTTATCAATATCTTTACATTTAACATGTTGATTCTAAGTATGGTTTTTTGTTAGATGACAATTCCTGGTTGCTCACATCCATTTATAAGCATTTATGATCTCCCCATAATCGATGACACCATTTTTCTAGGAACAATATAAAAGGATATTCAATTCATATCCATAAGCATTTATGATCTCCCCATAATCTGACAGCCATAAGGTGACACATTGTGATATTCACTTCACTATCAATGAAGAGGATATTGAAGACCAACTTGAGTTCCTCTACGAAATCCAACATGAGACTGATGATTTTTGGTATGATTACTTTGAACACATCCTAATTGCATCCACCATCACTTGGACACCTTTGAAGCATCACAAGATCTCCCCTTTGATATGGAATTCTAGAATTAATTGTCTACCATCCTTACATATTTTTTTAATCTTACAACTGTTATCCAAATAACTCTCCTAGTTATATGGAAAATTTACATACATATTCTAGCTTAGAGGTCTTCATTACAAGTGGTGTACCTCGGTTGTCTCCTTGTCACATTCACTTGGTCATTGTATTTCCTCGCATGCCCTTGCATACTTCCCCTTATCCCCTTTCCTTTTATTCCTTGTTCCATCTTTCCCTTGTGTGCACTCTTTGTCTCACACTTCCACATTCTCTACATTGCCTTCACCTTTGCTTCCCAAAATCGGCTAAGTCCTTGGCATCCCCAAGTACTCTTTCCTCCGTGCATGTTGTAATTTCATGCACCTTCCATCTATCATCTTCTCGTACCTCATTCCTCCCCACACACCCTTTCCTCCTGCTCTATAATTGCGTACACCTTCCATCCTATCATTTTCTCACGCCTCATTCTTCCACATGCATACCTTTGTGCCCTCCTCTATGCCATCACTACGTCATTTTCGAAACACATTAGTATGCCACACACAACCTATCAAAGCACACTATCTAGGTGATGATTTATAAACAAATCAATGAAGTGACACGTGGTAGAAATGACAAGAACATTTACACAATTAGTCATTCTTTTAGCCAATCTGATGCACACTATGTATTTTGTGTGCCCAAGTGGTTCTAAAAATTCTAAAACCATATCTTTTTGCTTCGATCGCGGCACCTATTCTCATATCGATAGTTGTTGATGTGGGATATAATGTTAGAAATTCAAATTTAAATTATTGGTGGATATAGTAGGTGAGAAGTGGGAAAAATGTATTTTTGGGCATTAATGAGAAAACCTCTTTACTCTAACCAACCTGATTCACCCTCTTTCCTCTCCAACATGCCAAATAGACTTAAGGAAGCACATTTGATGGATTTGTAGGCATTGAATGCTTATTTTGGTGGTTGTATTTCAAATTCAAGTTTTTCCTCCTTCTTCTCTCTCCTTCCATCGATTCATCTATAAATGTAAGAGCTGGGCTCATTGTTAATATTGTATAATTTGGATCATTATGCACTTTGCTAAGGACTTCATATTTCTATATTTTGAGTCACTGAGACCTCTATATCTAGCTCATTCATATGGATATAAGCCTCTTTCACCATTGTAACAGTTCCATGTATTTCTAAAAATAATGGAATCATCATTTTGTGACTATTCTATGTCTTAAGCATGTTTGTATTCTTTCTCCTTGCCTTTCTTTTACATTGTGTGCTTGTTGTGTTACTTCTGCGTCCCTTATAACTCCATTTTTATTTATGTTCCATGAAACTGATATGGTAAATGTGTTTTAGTTGTGTTACACGTTGCCCTAGCCTTATTTCATGCCGTGTCATTTCATTTTCACTCAGAATGGATGGTGTTCATCCCTCTTTTTTTGGTACTATCACCTTCCTTAGATTAACTTTCCTTTCTATTATTCTTCTATCCCTAGTCCCTTGATAGTGTTATCTTTGTTTTCCCCTTTCAACATTAGGAGTAGCGGTAGGAGTAGAAAATATAGAGGAACCAACCTTCTCCGGAGATCCATCTCAAGCGCGCAAGGTCCCACAACTTGGAGACAATTCCAATGTTGTCTCAAATGACTTGGTTCTTATAGATCCAAGACATGGGTGAAAGTTTGATCATAAATAGTTTGGAAATCCGGTGGGACCAAAAGTGAAAGATTACATTTCATATTTCAAATTTCTAGTGTGTGAACTTAGTATTTCCATCCTTTGGAGGTTTTTTTCAACACATATGGCGATTCCTAACATTTCTAGAGATTCTATTTTCTGCAATCACGAGCACTTTTATGAGAAGAGTGCATACTAGATAGAGTGTTGCAGCTGAAGGATCCTTTGAATACCTCCATATTTCACCAAGAATCACACGTAGTAGATATTTCACACACACATCCCCATCTCCACATGTCGCACACACTCTACTCCTCAAAACAGACAAGCGTGCCCTACCATGACACTTCAACCTCCTCCTCCAAGGAACTTTACTAGTTTCTTTGGTGAAGTCCTCTCAATCTCAATGCACAACATGATATACCGCAGCCACGCACTCAAGATCATTCCATACTTTATGGGAGAGAATCAAGTTACCCCCTATTAAACACACTCAAGATCTAGGCAATGTATGCTCTCATTTACTTGATCACACATGATGATGTAGTAGTTAGGTAGTTTACAACCTATTTCAAGGGTACACTTGAGTATGTCACACATAACCTATCAAAGCACACTATTTGGTGAAAAATATTTTCAAAAAATCAATGAGTGACACATGGTAGAAATGACAAGAACATTTACATAGTTATCCTTTATTTCATCTAATCTTTGCGTACCACATGTTTTGCGTGCCAGGTGGTTTGAAAAACTTCGACAACCATATATTTGTCAGAGCTCGATCGTCGCGTGCCTAGTCTCAATCGATAGTTTTTGATGTGGGCTATAATGTTAGACATTTAAATTCAAATTCTTATTGGATCTAGAAGGTGAGAAGTGGGAAACATATTTCTAGGCATTAATAAGTAGATCTATTTTCTCTAACCACCTAATTTGATCTAATTCACCCTATTTACTTCTCCAACATGCCAAAAAGACTTGGGGAAGAAGTTCATTTGATGGATTTATAGGTGGATTTACAAGCATTGAATGCTTCTTATTGGTGGTTGTATTTCAAATTCAATTTTTCCCTCCTTCTCCTCTCCTTCCATCGATTCATCTATAAATGTAAGAGTTGAGCTTATTGTTAATGTTAGACACTTTGGATCCTTACACACTTTAGGACTTCATATTTCTATTTTTATTTTAAGTGGATACCTCTATATCTAACTCATGTATGTGGATATCATCCTTTTTCACCATTATAATAGTTCTTTACATTTCTAGAAATAATGGAAGCATCAATTTGTGATTATTCTATGTCCTAAGTGTGGTTGTATTCTTTCTCCTTGCCTTTCTTTTACATTGTGTGCTTACTGTGTCACTTGTGTCCTTTCAGAATCCATTTTTAAGTGTGTTCCATGAAACTAATATGGTAAATGTATTTTAGTTCTACTACACGTGCTTAGCCTTATTTCATGCCTTTTCCTTTCATTTTCACTCGGAATGGGTGGTGTTCATCGCTCTTTTTCTTGTGCTATCACCTTCCTTAGGTTAATTTCTTTTTTCGTTATCCTTCTATCCTGGTCCCTTGATATTTTTAGCTTAGTTTTCCCTTTCAACATTAGGAGTAGTAGTTACATATAGAAATAGATAGAGGAACCAACCTTCTCTCGGAGATCCACGTCAAGCATGTAAGGTCCCATAACTTGGAGACGATTCCATTTGTTATCTCAAATGACTTGATTCTTCCATATCTAAGACATGGGTGTAAGTTTTATCACCAAAAATAATTCTATTAGCTTTAATCCACTTAATTGTTATAAAACAAGTTGGCATCCTCCAAGGAAGTCTCTTTAATTCCCGAGATTGGCCTTTTCGAGTAACTCCTTCATCCATTTTCCTAATCCCTTCTATTTATTGTCTTTAAGCACAAGAGGTTACTTTGTAGGACAAGAGGACTTACATTCATTGGAACTCAAAAACTTATATCAAATGTCATCTTCAACATCCATCTTCGGCAGGTATCAGTAAACCCCATTGTCTTCCGAGGTCGGTTTTGTTGTTGTTATTTCACTTCATTACGTTAAAGTAGAAAGTTAGAAACATCTTTGAACATTCTAAAGCATGCATGATGGGATGTTATTTCCAATTTTCTTTCATTTTAATTGATTATATTTACTTTCGTGTTTTCTACTCTATAATCATTAGTGATCTAGTTAAATCACCAATGATTGTGTGAATCACCAATTGATTCCTACCAATAACTCGATGTTATCTTTGATTTCTTCTTATTACTCATCGGTAAAGTCCAGTAACATAAATTTGTCTTGCCTTTTTTTCTTTTTCTAGTAACCTTTTTGCAGATTTTGGAGGCTTTGTTTTCTAGGTATTGCATTACTAAAAAAATTACAAATTAATTTTTTTAAAAGGAAACATTTCTTAGGTGAGTCCTTTCCTTTATTTTTTCCTATATTGCATTTTATTATTTGTCGTCATCAAAATAATTCATTATTTTGGGCTTAAAACAAACCTTGCATCTTATTTGATCATGTAGATTAATTTATTTGTTGCATTCAATCAATCTTTCCTCACGCACAAAAAACCACATTGAATATAAAATTTTAATTAAACACTCCTACTTAAGTGGGGATTTCATAAAACCAATAGGAAACCAACTTGGTGTTGGCAAGTGAGTATAAACAACTAGTTGTTGGTATATTGGCTAAACACATGACTCCTTATCACCGAGGGGCCATCAAGTGAGGGCTACGCCCAATACCAAGCCTTGACAACCACCCAAAATTTTTTTGGGCCTCATGTTCCTTTGGGTATATCAATGAATCCAACCCTAAAACTCATGAAACCATCCATAGACAACCATTTCCTAGGACCCTATCAACCATTTTAAACATTTCACCTTTCTAAAATAATCCACATAATTAAAAATCTATTATGTGTGATTTGATTGTTGTTTGTAATCAACCAATCAAGATTTTATTTTCTTTCCTAGGTGATTGTTTTTTGTTATTATGGTACTTACAAGACAACAATCCAAGTATTCAAACTTTGAAAATATTTCCAACCCACTTTAAGAAACCACATAACATTTCCATCAAACCTTAAAACATGCCCAATATCATCTAGAAGAAACTCAATGATTTATGGATCAACGATGATCCATTTTATCACCTAACCAAAAATTCAAGAAAAAACACACTCTCTTAGTAGTCAATATACTTCATTAGAGATACCTTATATGTTTAGCCCCATTTCTTTTATAGTGGAGATCCTGTATTTTAAGAAAATTTAGATTCAAACCAATAACCCTTAATGCTTATCTTGTTTCCCAGGCATTCATATTCAACCATCATTACCTAAACCATAGCCTTATATACTGTTGGGCTAGAAAAAATGACTTAGATTTTGTAAAAGCACATAGGGGTGGACGTAAAATATAGGGCGCGTGGAGTGCACGAAATTATAGTAAGGTATGGAGCGCCCAAGATCAAAACTTAACCATTTTATTGTTAAGGCTATTTTTAAACATATAATGCCGAACGCACAAAGATATGGAGACTTACAGATCATGTCAAGGCTATTTTGGGAGTTAAAATAGGTGGTCAAGCACCATGCAGAGTCTTAGTCTAATAATAGGTCTATTCTTAGAGTTAACTAATAAAATATCTATTATTAGCGCAATGCATGCTTTGTACATTGATGTAAGGGTGCATGGATATTGTAAAGCATGTAGCCTATTTTGGAAGGTGCATGGGCGGTGAAGGGAAAGTCCCCATCCCTATATATATGTATTGATTTACACAATTCTAAGAACCCATTAATCCTATTTTATCAGAGAGTTATGTTGTGGATTTGTTAGCGCGCATGACTATGGAAACTGAATCTTGATGTATGAAGCTTCTATGTTTTGCAAAGTATTTAATATAATGGATCATATTGGTTGGATATTGGTGTTAGATGTGACTGAATATGGTTCTTGCATGGTAAATCTCATTATAATAATTGTTTAGTCAATCTTTCATATGGTTTAGATCTAGATCTGGGTTTATGCATTGTGGATTATTTACTATTTGTTATAAATCTAGATATATACATATGCAATCATGCTAACATTCTAGATAAAAAACTCTAAAGAGGGACCTAGTACCCTTGTATACTTCGGGTGAGTGCTCGAGTTCAAAGCTAATTGATGTGTTAGCGTGACTTGGGTTATTTACAGTGAATTCTAGGCTACATCATTGGTTCCATTATCGAGACCTCTTTCTTAGCTATTTTTCAGGATGTTACGTGATGAAGACATACCGATTGACCTTGGCTAGTATTGAGGAGTGGTTAGTAGATCTAGAAGAAGAGTATGCTCATAGATTCAACACTAGACCTGATTTTAATGCACATGCGTGGGTTGAGAAAAATTTGTATGACACATTATATGAGATGTTCTTTGCTATCTTTCCTATAGTTGTACGAGTGGCTGGTTGCTTATGCATCTAAGAGGAATTGGAGGTTTTGCACACTTTTTGGATGTAGGAAGAATTCCAAGCCTTGTATGATGCAGATTTGATTTGGACATGCTCTTTGGATGTTTGGTTCCGTGGTGTTTTGAACATCTATATTCTTGAGTATAATAGCTTCAATTTAATCTTTCCCTGAGAGGTTATTGAGTTTCAGGTTTTAAATGAACCTAGAGGATCATATTTGTATGGTATTCTAATGAAGATCAATATACTAATTATAGCCTTTGATTTGGAAGATAATTCGATGGATAACTAAACCCCACCACATGCGGGGAGGAGCAAGTTTGGTAAAGATGGTGAACCTAGTGGTAGAAAGATAGAGGGAAGAAAGGTGACTTAAGTTCAATGAGGTACGTGATAGATATTTAGAAGCATCATGAGGTTGCAAATGAATGGGGTTATGGAGAGAGATGGCTCGTGAAGGATTTGGAGCTCACGTAGAAGACGTGGAGCCAAAGCATCTCGATATTCCCATTTGGGAAAGAATGGTAGGGAACCCTCTTCACCTCATACGAGAGTGCGTTTTTAGATACGACATGGGCTGTGGGAACACATATGAATCTACTTGGAAACCTAGCTCATGTGCTTGGTTTTCTAGTTTCTACGATAATCAGTAATCAAAAAGTTAGTGTGAGTAGTAGAGTTGCAATAGATAAAGTTAATTTGTAGTCAAGTTCAAGAGTTAATCAAGGAGCTTATTCATCTATGGTGAAATTATAATCTACTTTATTTGGAGAAACATTTGGATGTATCATTTCTAGTGCATCATTGGTACATAACGTAGGCATGCAAAACCTTGGCATCACATCTAAAAGTAGTGTAACTTTGTAGACTATGGGCGTTCGGCTTTAACACAACTATCGAATCATAGGGCATCGTATCCTCCTCGGTCCGGTTCCTGCTACAAGAGGAGGCTTAGGAGGATTAGGAGGATTAGGTGGCTTAGGTGCTAGAGGATCTGGTGGATATGGAGGTGGTGGAAATATAGGAGGGAACACATGAGGTTTTGAATCGGTGGGAAAGGTTCTCACTAATCTCAAAAAATTTATATGGAGATATCTCTCCATCTTCCAGAGTATAGAGGTGTTGAATATGCAGCCAAGAACATGTATATGTATGAGACACTATGGCACATGACGGGATTATAGCTCCAGAGTGGAAGGAAATTCAGTTTGTAATTACGTTGCAGGACGCGTGCATAACTAGTAAAGAAATTTTTATCTTGATCAGACTTGTGTGGAATATACAACATTGTGAGATGCTTTCTTGAAGGAATTTTATATCCCTGAGTTTGAGTAGAAGAGAATAAGAACACTTAAGGACATTAAGCAAGGCACTATTAAAAGTATTTAGGAATATGATGCTCGATTCAAGACTCTTCTATCTAAGTTATCTTATGACATCCATGCAAGTTAGCATGCACATTAGTTTGTTGGAGGAATTATCACACCGTTTAAAGATATCTTTCACATAAGACTTATATAGATCTATGTGAGGTATTAGAAACAAATATACGTGCTTGAGGTAGTAGGAAGTGTGGACATAAGAGTGAGCCCATTTTTGGAAGCACAAATTGTAGTAATGGATAAATAGTTGGAAATATTATCTCGCTAATTCAGGTCTGCGGCATGATACGTGCACTTGAAACTGGTGTACAAATTATGAATTAGAGGGGCATACTAAGGATAGTTTCCCTCAGAATTTGGTGCACTCTTTGTTGTTGATTGCAAGATATGTCACTTAGACCACAATTTAAGACGGTGCCCATTATTGCAATGTACGATAAGAAAGAATGTGTCTAGTTACTATAAGATTTGTAGGTCCTTGACTCATGATACTGAAGATTGTAGATTGATCAATCAAATCCATTATTTCATTGATATTGGCATATGATGACTAGTGTTGCATAAATAATTCCAAGGAAAAGGGCAAGCATCATTACTATGATCATAGTGAGGGGCGTTCTGATGGTGGTCATGGTAGAGGTCGAGGTTACATAGGTGGATTCGGAGGTCGAGGTCACGGGGTGGAAGGAATAATTTCCTTCATGGAACTTGTTATATGTGTGGATCTCCGATCACTACATGAGTGAATGTCCACAAAATATTTCGTGTTCTTTTTTGAAAAGAATCATAGTTATGAAGAGTGCCCCAACTTTTATGAACACTTAAGTAAGAAACACAAATAGGAAAAAAATGGCAAATGAATGGTTAGAGTACAACATGTCATAGAATATCAATGGATTTCAAAGTTAGCTCGGATATCGAGTTGATGCCTCAAAGATTACTACATGATCTAAGGCCGCGCATGCTATGGAAGCTCTACAACAAAACCCTACCATTACTAAGGAATAATTTTGGATTGCCAAGTATCTAGACCCAATGCATCGAAGGAGGTTTACCAAGAAACAATGGAGGTAATTCGAATTTACAGGGTGAGATACAATGTTTGAAGGAACATCCATGGAAGTTAGAACAAAAGAAAGCAGCTGAGCTCCATCAGATAGATGTTGATGATTTGAAAGAGGTTTGCAAGATGTTACACCCAGAGAACATTATTCCTTTATTTAGGAGTTGGTTGAAGGGAAAAAATCCATGCACCGGGAAGGAGCATGAGAGACAACTTCTGCATGTTAATCTTCCTCCTGGACAATGTGGATTATGACAAGGAGATTACTCTAAATGTTGTTGTTGATGGTTGGATTTTGAGTAACATCTTGATTGACATAGGCACAAAAGTAAATGTGCTCACTTTGGATGCATGGGTTCAAATGGGAAGACCTCCATTACATCCATCTTCTAATGTGTTGTTCATGGCAAAACAAACTAAGGAAATTCCCAT
This sequence comes from Taxus wallichiana var. yunnanensis, assembly GCA_018340775.1. Classification (NCBI taxonomy): domain Eukaryota; kingdom Viridiplantae; phylum Streptophyta; class Pinopsida; order Cupressales; family Taxaceae; genus Taxus; species Taxus wallichiana. The sequence continues at coordinate 166,945,584 of CM031243.1, read as the reverse complement.
TGTTGTTTTAAAAGATGCATCAATTACTATACAGGGGCCAAGTTCATTGGGGACTTTGAGGTCTTAGCACTTGCAGAAGTAGAAAAATTTCCCGCATTACTTGGGTGCCCATGGTGCTACGTAATCAATTCTAACTTACATTTCAATCAGGGGTATATCAGATTTGAGAACAAGGAAGAATGCGTCATTATCCCTTTGACAGATGGGAAATCTACACCTTATGTAGAGACCTTAAGTGAATAAGACTTGAAATTTTTTTTTATCTGTGCACCATTCGAGATCCAAAAGTTCTTGAGCCATAAAGAGAAAGGGTTCTCCAATGGGATGATGTACATTCTATGAGTGATACTACAAGTGTTGCATTTGATAATTGGGTGCATGAAACTTATGAAATGGTTGGGCATGAAGTCTGAGTATAACTACGTGTGTCGATAAGCCACATAGTATCATGCAATTAGGAAACAACCAGATACCAAAGTACACATGGTAAGATAATCAATACACATTCTTGCTTCTTATGGAGGTTCAATGGGAATGTAAGGTGGAAAGAAGGAACATGTTAGTATATACTCTTCATGGGATGACAACGCATTGGTGGATTGTTCATATGGATAATATTTTAGAGTGGAGAGAAGTAAGGATTGATTTATCTACTCGGTTTCTAAGAAGTAATGCACCTACTCAAATTTGTGCATTTCATGGTAATGATCTTGTTCAACAGTGTGAGAGAATCTAAATAGTGGGGTGGAAGATTTACCACCTTCATTGTGGATGCAAAAGTTTTACTTCAAATTTCGAGACTATGCAAGTGAATGGTATGTCTACGTAGAGTTGAATAATGCAACACCCTTTCAGTTGGTGTTTGGCATGAAGCGCTTATCCCCATGGAATTCATGTTTCCTTATTTGTGTATTGCACACATAGGAGGTCTAGCTGATGAGTAAGCGTTGGAAGAACATATTGATAATTTGATGTAGCTAGATGAGAGGTGCACCATAGAAAGATGGAGTCAGATGCAATAAAAATCTAGGGATAAGGCATGGCATGACAAGCACATCAAGGATAAGAAGCTTGAGGTTTGGAAAATGGTACTTCTATATGATTCAAAGTTTTTGTACCAAAAGTGCATTGGTTGGGATTGTATTTTATCACTCATAAACTTCATTTAGGTGCTTTATAATTAGAGGTGTTGGATGGAACATGGTTGCTCAGTTACTTTAATGGGAGTAGGTTGAATCCCTACTATAAATAATCCTTCTTGGTGTTTGCAATAAGGCAATATTTCCACTTATATTATATTTCCCTTAATTCATTTCCTTTATATGTGTTTCCTTCATCATTGTTATGCTTTGTCAATTTAGTTCATTTGTTGTTTGTAATAAGCGCTTGCATGCTGTAAGTTGATTATTATCTAAAGTGTTTCATGTGTATAGGACCACACATACCCTTAGTGTGGGGTGTTTAGAGAAGGATTGAATACTAGTACCATATGATGGATTGTGGTGCATAATAAAGATAAAATCATAGGTGATTTTAAAAAGTAAAAATCAGGAAAGTTTCTCGAATTTTAGACCACGCGTAGAGAGATGGAAACTCAAGTATAACATAGAGGAGGTTGTATTATTGGGAATTTCTTAGGAAGATTCACATTGGATAGGTACGTTGGTGTAGTGGACGCACGGGAGAGGATTTGTGATAGAGAAGTAGTGGGCATGCTAGAAATTTATGAATGAGGTGTAAAAATAAGAGGCATGGAAGGAATGCAAAATGCGGGAAGCATGGATGCAAAATTAATTACGTGTACGGTGGTAGTTGGGAGTAATTAATGTGAAGGATTTTTGAAATTTTTTATAAGATTGACATTTGCAATGTCATTGTTACCTTGCATTATTGAAGTGAACAAAGTGTGAAGTGTGAAGAAGTGTTGAGGATGACAAGCACCCTGTGAATCGACGAGCCTGGTAGGAATCAGAGCACATTGTTGGGAAGCATTTAGGCACATAATCAAGATTTGGGTAGTGGTGTGTGTGCATTGCGAAGGGTTCGTGTGACTAGGGTTTGAAGAAGGTAGAAGGTATCTAGGGTTTGGTTTGCACTTGTGAAAAGCAGGGTCCCAAGGTAACAATTTGAAATTTAATAGGTGAGGAAGAAGAGATGGCACCACGAAGAGCTCTAGTCATTGAGAAAGAGGTCGATGAAGTGGTGAAAGACTCAAAGTTGAGATGATCTATACAAAAGGAGTGATTGAGGGAGACTATGGAAAACCAAGATAACATAGTGTATAATTTCTGACATTAATCACAAAACTAAAAATGCTTGAAGGATATTGTTGCTGAGGTCTTTTGAAAGACTAACGAAAAATGGCGGATGGAACTAGGGTTGTAGATGTCATTGTTAAGAAAATACATGAAATCATAGGGGGTCATGCAGATCCTTGAGTTACCATACTTTGGGAAGCCCGAGAAATTATATCAGTGGCTTATGTCACGAGTGCATGAGGATTTCTTCTACTTCACGGGAAGAAGGATGTAGATTACTACCAAACGGTTAGGAAGGTAACAAGGCTATGCGACTCCGAGGTAAGATTTCTGGTGATTTTTAGATGATGAGTTAGATGGTGTAGTTGTATATATCCCATAAAAAAATAAGGCACTAAGTGACTAGTATGTGTTTGAAGTAGAAGTCTAGGGTGAGTATCCAAAGTTAATTCCATCAGAAGAGAAGAAGGATACCACATAGGTTGATTCTCTTAAGCATCAATAGCCCATTATTTTGAGTTCACACATATTTTATTCATTGATATTTTGGAGAGAAAGGTTGCTTCGTACGCACCCAAAATTACATGTGCTACATTGTCAAAAAATGGTTACAAAATTCCCCAATGATGATTCATATCCTTTTAGAAGATGTTCAAGCTCCTAAACCCATACGCAGTGTATATTTGTATCCTAGACATTCTTACTTAGATTTTTCATGCTTTTTCCAACTTCCCACTTCATTATGTGCATGTTTTTGCCTTTAATGCAGGACCACCACCCCTTCCTAGGTGGCACCCGAAACCACCACCTAGGTGTGGAAGTGGTCTTGAGATTGCCGCCCGTGTGCACGAAAATGGTCAAGAGCAATTTTTCTAGAATCTATCATGCATGTTTTTGACATGCAACGCTTCACTTAACTTCACTTTTAAGATGCGTTTGTGAACCAAATTGTCTAAAAATAGTTTTGATTGTTTGGTTCTCCTTCCCTCTTCTATTTTTAAATAGATTTAGTTAGTTGGAACTACCTCTTCTTTCCTTGTGCATGAAGGCACATCCCATCCCCAATTCCTATATATTCTATGCTTGTATTCAAGAAAAATGTCTGAAAATTTTTGTGTATCTTGCATAGTATTACTCCCATAATCCTGCTAGGAATTACATAGCCAAGCTCAGATCTCTTATGTTATCTATCTTCTATTTTCATTGCAACTAGACTCGCCTTCAAGCTACCATTTCTTAAGTTTCTTCTTCTACTGTTGCTCTTGCATTCCCAATCCCTTGGATTCATATGGACACACAAAGAAATAAAATGAACAAACTGAGGGGACATATATAGATATAACCAAATTTTCCAAAGATCTTACTTATCCAGGTTGGAATTACTTGTTTGTTTGCTTCATTTGTCAAATTATCAATTTCAAATCATTAGTTTCAATTACATATCAAATAGAGTAGCAAAATTGTTCATTTCAATTGATTAGGAAATTACAAGTAGATCAAATCATTAGAAATCTTTCTCTTTGACATTACCAGGGAAGTTGTGGGGAATAATAACTCTTCTAGGGTTATGATTTTTTCTTCACCTCTGAGGTAGGGTTTGAAGGGTTTTTTATTAAATTAGGTTATCTGTTTTAGATTTAGATTTACATATTCACACAAGTAATTAGCTACATCCGGTTAATTACTTGTATTTAGTTTGTTTATTAGATTAGAAGTATTGCTTAAAAACTAGAAAAGATCAAAACATTTACTTTTGTTAGATTAGTTTTCTTTTATTGTTTTGCTCTGATATACTATGAAAACACAAAAAACATAGATTAAATTTCCTTTGATAGTTATCTTGTTTTACCAAAATCATTTCAATTCATTTTGCATGACCATCAATAACCCACAACAAGAAAAGACATATGATTTTGATCCTTTGGTCCCACAACCCAACGGGCTAGAATTCTTGACTAACATTGATAGGTTTATGCTTACAAGTTTTATGCACACACTGTTAGGTTTTATGAGAAAATAGAACAATTAAACACGCTAAACATCATAGCTAATCAAGCCTACAATTATTGGACTACTCCTAGCAATAGGGTTTGATTAAGCGCATGACAATAATAAGACCATAACCTCCACAAGTTTTTGGTTGTGATCCCCAAGTCTCATAACCCAATGGTACTTATAACCAATTAGATATCGATGATCTTGGTTTGCGTACATTGGTATTTAGGTCATCACCACTTCCACTTGATATCATTGCATAAATTTCATTATTGAACATAACAACCGATCAAGCTAAGAATTTCTAGACTAGACCAAAAATCATCCATAGTCCATGTGGTTTCATTATGCCTCTCATTCTCACTTTCATGACCTTGTCTAGAAATCTATACAAAGCACCCGGCAGTCACTTTCACGTGTGTTCAACAACCAGCGAATAGAATCTTGGTAGAGCTCGATATTGACTAGAGTCTCCAAACAACTATTATATAAGATCGATCCATCACACCACTTCAAGTTAGGAGAGCATTCTTTTCCTTAGACTCACAGATCATGATATTGTGTGTTGAAGATATAAGGTTGCCTCATTAGCTTACCCATCATCACCACATTCACATAAATTTATAATCTACATTGGTTATCTCAAGCATGACCTTGGGAAGTTGGGTGTGAATAATATCACGTGTTGATTTTCTTTTCATATAGCTACCCATCTCTTGAGGGTGGCAATCCATTTTAGTGTGAGGTAATGTTGGGCTGGAAAAATGGCCTAGATTTTGTAAAAGCACATAAGGGGTGGGCATGTGAATATAGGGTACATGGAGTGTGCGTGGAAGTATAGTAAGGTATGGAGCGCCCAGGATCAGAACTTAGCCATTTTTTTGTTAAGGCTATTTTTGGACATAGAGTGTAGAGCACACAAAGATATGGAGAATTATAAATCATGCCAAGGTTATTTTTAGAGTTGCAGAAATTCGAGCACCATGTAGAGTCTTAGTCTAATAATAGGATCTATTCTTAGAGTTAACTAATAGAAGATCTATTATTAGTAGTTGCATGATTTTGTACATTGATGTAAGGGTGCATGGCTATTGTTATCATGTAGCCTATTTTGGAAGGTGAATAGGTGGTGAAGGGAAATTCCCCATCCCTATATACATGTATTAATTTGTATAGTTCTAAGAACCCATTAATCCTATTTTATTGTAGAGTTATGTTGTGTATTTATTAGCATGCATGACTATGGAGATTGAATCTTTATGTATGAAGCTTATATGTTTTACAATATTTAATATAATGGATCATATTGCAAGAGATATTTGTGTTAAATGTGACTAAATATGGTTCTTGCATGGTAAATCTTATTATAATAATTTTTTATTCAATCTTTCATATGGTTTAGATCTAGATCTGGCTTATGCATTATGGATTATTTACTATATGTATAAATCTAGATATATATATATGCAATCATGCTAACATTTTGGACAAGAAACTCTAAAGAGGGACTTGGTACCCTTGCGCACTTTGGGTGAGCGCTCAGTTCAGGCCGAGTGATGTGCCAACATGACTTAGGTTATTTGCAGTGAATTATAGGCTATATCATGTACCTAATCCTTCATGTGGTTTTTACCATCTCATTGATCCAAATCATGAACTAGTTATTTAATAGATATATTCTTATCCTCCCAACCCAACTAGAAACATCCAACATTTTGTCTTCATTTCTTATTTTTGACCTTAATATGATTTCTTCATAGGAAAAAACTACTCAACAACACACATCCTAACCAAACCCTTTGACTAGCTCCAAATAACCTTAGAATAACACAAACGCTTCTTCATCCATCTTCCTCTATTGTCCAAACACCTCCCATAAGTTCCGCTACCATTCCCACTAGCAAATTTCAGTCACTATCCTCTCGAAAAAAAACATGTCACCTATCCAAAACATTACTATGTCTATCCCCACATCTATACCTTTAATCAAAACTAGTTCTATTACCAATACTCATCCAATTTCTCTACAATCCTTAACTCCTCTTAGTTTGCAACATAAACCTCAACAAGCACAACCACTTGTTTCTTTTCACTCTATAACACAACGAGTTGTAACCTCGTATCCATTCTTCTATTCCTTTTTAGAACATACCACAACAATCAAAACCCTTGGTTTTCACTTCTGCTCCTTTCCAACAAGCACCTCAATATCCACAACCTCTTATTCAAACCTCTATCCCATCCCAACACATGCCTCAACAATCACAACCTCTTCCGAACACTTCTATGCCTATCTAATATCAATATGTTCAATCATCACATCCTTTAGTCTTGTATTCCAATTATAATTTCCTTTGAATATACCCCAACTAAATATCCCCTTCCATTAAAAATATCCTCAACAATATCCATTGTACCAACAACCTAATCATTTTCCATTTAATAAACCTAGCCCATCCTCATCTAAAGACGTAACCTCAAAAATTAATCCCCTTCAATATTTAATGAACAAGATATCTAGCCATCCACGGGCCCTAAAAACACACTTTCATAGGAACATATATGTAATGATCTTATCCATCCATATGTACCTTACAAATCTTATCCCTCTCACTAGGAGCTTCTGAAATTTCTCAAAATTTACAGCAAGGAAGACTCCTAACAACATATTCAAGATTTCCGTCATGTTTGTTATCTCATATCCCATAACCAGGACCTCATGTTGAGAACATTTCCCATGTCTTTAGCTAGTCTTTCTTTAGACTAGTATAATATCATTCTACAATAGTCCCTTTTCTCATTTTCATAACTTTCCCATCTCTTTCTTAAACACTTCTCAATTAACATCACTTGTAAAATCACCATTACCGACCTATACGCGCATTAAACAATTTGAGGATGAATTTCTCACTGATTTTGTTTCCCATTGGATGGGTATTATTAATAAAATTTCATTATCACTCCCAAAAAAAAGCTAATTGAATTATTTTATCATTCATGCTCCAAACACATTTCATCTACACTCCAAATCTAGTCTTTTAATGTTTGAAAAAGATTTTCCATGGCCTGTAAACTTCAAACTCTATGCCCTCAATGAAGGCATAGTCAAACTAAAACCAAAGAAACCAAAATTATAATTTCCATCCAAGTCATCCTCCAATCTGATAAATCCAAATCATCAGCCAATGTCATGGTTGTCAAATCCACTTCTAAAGAACGATCACCCACTAATCGCTCCCACCTACAACCTAGCTATACTCCCATTGAGAGACTTACAATTTGGTTTTTGATAAACTCCTTGTTGCCAACATGATATCTCTTCCAACCATTTATTCTATCAATACTTTTGTTTCTAAGTTGTCTTGGTACATGGATAATAACTATTGTAAATACCACAGAGTTAAAGGTCAAGACATCAAAAGAATTGTTCATTCTACAATGTCCTTTAGGATCTGATTGATAAAGGTGAAATAAACTTAGATTATCCTAATGCACCCCAAAATAAGAACCTTGACATCTTCAACAACCATTTCCAAACCATTCTCCATCTACTAGTCAACCACAAACAAAAAATATTCAATTCCACCATACTATAAATACCATTAATTAAAGCACTACATATCACTAATCCTATGACTACATCCTCCTCTAGTAATGCCCCGAACCCTTATTCCATAAAAATTAGAAACATCCTCAAAACCTATCATTAAAAATTGACCTTCTCCATCCTTGATTATTACTTCTTCATCTAACTCATCTAAACAATCTTCACAAACACCTTAAAAAACCCCATTATTCAAATTAGAAGAGCTCATATGATGATTTCGTAGCCCAATATTGCCCATGTAGTCTTCAAAATTTCATTCCACCCCCATCTAAAAAGGTTATTTTTATAGCTATAAATCATCTAACCACTATAACATAAAATTCAAAATACCAACCCTTTATCTTAGGTCCCCATCCTTCATCTATCACCATCATAACATAAAAACCCTCATCAACAAGCAACTAAAAATCCGCACCTAAATCAATATCTCCTATGATCGCCAAGTTAAATGAGACACCATCACCATTAGCATCCACACCCACATAAAAGGACACTTTAAAACAATCTTAGAGAATCTTGTTCAACAATAACTATAGTATTACTACCTCTCAAACCATACAACTCTCGAGGTGGAAGCCATCCCGATACAATTTTGAGAATTTCTGTGATTATCATCCAACACAAGGACACTTTGTAGAAGACTATAAAGATTTTCACATAGTTGTTAACAAACTTAAAATTAAATATCCTCTTCCTTCAAAGTTACAACAATTAAAGAAACCTCACACAAAATCTACACCCTCATCCACATCTAAGGAATGTTTAAATAAAATTATTCCCATAAAGTCAATGTTTTCCACATTACTACTTGTGCATGTACCCACAATCCCGATCCTTCATAACAAAAGAAAACTAAAACCTTTATCATTATTCCCCACCTCTATATCTTTCCTCTCCTTCCAATAAATCTAAGTTTTCATCTCTCTCGCTTCGAGACATTCAATCGACATCACACCCCAAAACTAAAGTTTCAATCCTTCTGCTCCACCATCTTCAACCCAAAGGCAAAAGGTTGTTATTAAATAATTATACCAAGATACTATTAAAATTTCACTTTACAAGTTTGTTTAAAACATCACCTTCACAAAAATAGGCCATGATGAAGCTCTTTAATCTATATTAGTACCCACAAACAACCCACTTTATTTTACTAACTTTGTGGGGATCTTAAAGCACCCACTTCCATATCCTTTGAATATTCTAAAATACCATCACTTTGGCCAGAAGATCATGACTTCCCTCTTTTCATCACTTCCCAAATCAATGAATTCCTCATCAAGAGGGTCATGATTGATGGGGGTGCCACTATTAATATCATATCATCCCTTCACTAAACTTTGATTACAAGTATCATTATTTCCCAAACACCAATCTTACTATGAGATTTCAATGAAAAGATCATGACCACTTTAGGTATTGTCATTTTACCTCTTAAAGTTGGCATTAAAACTCTTCTGAACTCCTTTATCATAGAGGGGAATTTCAAGTATAATATGCTTTTAGGAAGACCTGGATACACACCATGCGGTGTGCTCTGCGATGATCTACAAATTTCTTAAATATGAGTACGAGGGCCAAACATTCACATTTCATATGGATCATAATCCCTTCACCAACTATAATATGACATAATATCCACATCCAATGGTGTCCTTATACCTAAATCAACATTAGAATCCTCCAATGAAGCATCCACCAACACATCCATCCCATCATCCAAATTACCAGATGATTCCTCCTTGGTGACGTTATGGAACATATTTCGCTGGGGAGTATTGTTTCCTCATGCTTAATTCATTACCTACACCTACAATTTATGAGAGACTCGATAAACAACCTATATACGCACCTAATGTCAAATATTTCATCTCCTATGCCCCTCCTTATCTACAAAAAAACCAAATCTATAGAGGGATGATCTCCCTTACAATCCATTCATCAACACCATGTCATGCCCTTCTTATCAGGCTTCAAATTTTTATATAATCAATACTTTGCAAAATGTACCTCCACTACTATGTATGGAAGGGTTTTGGTTTTGTACAGATAAGATGAACAAGGTATACATGACTTAATTGTACAAAATCCCTTAAACTACATAAGAAGTATGGCTTAGGATATGAAAAAACCACTACCAAATCATCCACACATAACACATCTCTACATATCAAAGAATTAGAACCATCTCCATCCTCAGTGTTTGAAGATCCCATGGACATTGATGATACTATCTCCATCCCACCTAACTTTTTTAGTCAATAATATTTCCTTAGGTCCAAATTATTTATCCAACCACATCACCAAAAACTTCCTCTCATTTGGCTAGAAATGATTAAAGAAGATTTTCCCACCATCAATATCCTTCAATGTCATGATGATCAAGATATCCTCTCCCATATGGGAGCAGATGACCACTTCCTTCAAAAAGCCTTATCACCCAACACATCAACCCTTATTAATGAATCCACCATCGAAGTTAACTTAGGAACCCTCAAGAACCCCACATAGTTAAGGTCGGTCAATCACTCAATCCACAAGAGTTGCATGATTTCACTATCTTTCTATCTAGGTACATTCAAGCCTTCACCTGGTCATATAGTGATATGCTAGCTATCAACCTAAACATTGTTGTACATAATATTGTCACTATCCCAATGTAAAACCCATCAAACAAAAGATTTGTAGGATGCATCCTCGTGTGGCTCTTCTCATTAAAGAAGAGTTACAACGCCCACTTTCTGATAATTTTATCATACTAATGACTATCCAAAATGGGTGTCTAACATCATAATTATAACAAAATCCTAGGAAATTACGTATTTGTACCAACTTCGGGATCTCAATCTTTCTTTCCCTAAAGATGATTTCCCTCTTCCAAATATCGATCAACTTATAGATCTAATAGTTGGCCACAAAATGCTTTCCTCATGGCTGAATTTTTTTGCTACAATCAAATTATCATCGCTATTAATGACCAACACAAAAGATATTTCATTTCCCCTTGGGGAACCTTATACTATCACATCATTCCCTTTAATCTTAAGAACTTAAGAGCTACTTATCAACATGCCATGACATATATCTTCCATGATCTTATCCACTAAACTATAGACACCAAGTTGATGACCTCTTAGGAAAATCTAGGCAACACAAAGATAATCTAACCATCCTTGATTTGATCTTTACTCATCTTATCCAATATTTCCTCCATCTCAACACTGCTAATTGTGTTTTTAGTGTCCTCACATGCAAAATTTTATGATTCATTGTATCTATCTGAGGAATTGAAGTAGACCCAACCAAAATTAAATCAATTATCGAAATGCCTCCTCCATAAAACCTTAAACAACTACGTAGCCTTCAAGGTAAATTGCAATCTATCGGACATTTTATAGCACAAATTTCGATCATCATCAACCATTTCATCACCTTATCCACAAAGATGTAGATTTAGATGGGATCTTAATTGTCAAAAATCCTTCAATGAACTTAAAAGTACCTTCCATCACCTCCCATACTTACACCTCCTTGTAAAGGAGATCCCTTCTATCTTTACATATCTCTATGGATCATGTCTTAGGGCTATGCTTTCTCATCATGCTAACCAAAATATTGAATAAGCTATATACCACATAAGTCGCACACTCCATGAATATGAAACCCATTATACCAGAGCACAAAAATTGTGTTGTGCTCTATATTTTACAACCTCTAAGCTGCACCACTCTCCTTAACCACAAAACTTATGTTGTCACTAGCTTCAACCTAATTAAAACCATGCACCGTAAGTTGTATCACAGTGACAAGTATAACCTAGTGGATTATTCTTATGACAAAATTTGATCTCGAGTTTATATCACAAAATTCCATTAAAGGCCAAACCATTTAGACCAGCTTAGATGGCGTATCTCTTCCTAATACTCAACTTCCTCATGAACAATTTCTGAAAAATCTATTAACTGAGAATCAACAAGTGACTCTTCTGCGTACCCGACCTCCCGAGGTCGTGCCGAGACAGCCGGTGGGGGTAGAATATGCAGACAAACTAGTTAGGGAGTCTAATGTCTTCGACACGCACTAGTGGAATTTGTGAATCTAAGGCAAAGAAGGCCCTTCTAACTTGGACTGGTGTGATAGATCGATCAGCGAGGATGACTGCTCGAAGGCTCCAATCAATATCGAGCTCTGGCGTGATTCGATCTATGGGCTGCGGAATACGTGGGAAATGACCTGGGATTGTTTCGTATATATCTCCTGATAAGGTCATATGGCGGACGATGAAAATAGTCGACTCTATGGATGATTTTCTGGCCTAGTCCAGAATTCCCTAGCTTCGTTAGCCGCTATATCTAGTAAGGACAGTTGTTCAACGATGATAGGTGGAAGTGGAGTGGACTGAAATACTAGTGTGCGTAGGCCAGTGTCTATATCTAACTGACTTGTGGATTCGTTGGGCTGTGGGACCTGTGGATCAGAACCATAGACTCTTGGTTGTTGCGGTCCTGTTATGGTCATATGCGAGATCAAGTTCTAATCCCTAGTATCCAGTAATCGTACGCCTTTTCAGCTTCTACGTTTAGAACCAACAGTTGTGCGATCTTCTCGAGAATACCTTACGGGTGTTCTTCTGCAACTGACACTTAGATTCTTAAGTTGGTATCTATATCTACGAGGGTGTCTCCAGCATCAGTTTGTGGAACTAAAGGATCACACCGAATGTTTGTTCTCTTTCGAGCCCTTCTACAGTCATGTGGATATTTTCTAGGGTAATATGTAGTTTTGGTGACTTGACCAAAACGCATGTGCTTGGTCGTCTTCTATGTTTAATCCTCTTAAGCGTGAGCTGATCGGTTGTAGATCTGCGGTCGTTCGAATACTTGTATCTGAGATTTTGGTCTATGTCAACTATTGCTTTGTGGCTAGGTTTGGTTGAGGCACGATTGGCTCAAATATATATTCCTGGGCTCTTGAGGTCCGTGATTGTCATACAAAAGCGAAATGTAATCTAGCGTAATGAAATAAATTCTAACTATGTGAAATAAACCTAACATATATAACCTTTATCTTTCTAAGAAATATTCTAACAATTCTAAGGAAAACAAACTATTTTAAGCGTATCTAGAAATAATAACTAAACAATAATTTAAAACAGACCAGATAACCGAGTGTGGTTATTTGCCTGTGTAATTTGTAGAATTATTCTAAATAAATAAGATAGCCTGTCTAATCTACCTGCAAGATTCTCGATCCTTCCTCAGAAGTGAGGAGTGAATCATAGTTTCTCAGAAACTATCAATCCCCACAGCTTCCCTGGCAATATCGAGAATAGAATGAAATAAAATAAAGTGATTAACTACTCTATTTGATATAAATCTGACTAGAACTTTGAAATTTAAAACCTGGACTTCGCAGAACAGTGGCGAATCCGATGGTGTATGTGATCTCATCCCTCAGTATGATCTTCTCGTTCTTTCGTGTTCACTTGGATCCAGAAAGCGTGTAATGCTAGCACCGATAGGAGTAGATTTTGGGACAAGGACAACTCAGAATGCAGACCGAGAATGCGAGTAGGAGAGGGATAGCGCAAGAGTACAGAGCTTGGCTTATGCGATTCCTAGCGGGATTTTATTGCGAGTCATGCAACGTGAAGCGACCAGAACCTTTGACTATCCTATACGAAGAGCAAAACCTGCAACTTTAATGGCTTCCCAAGCTATTTTGTTCCAAAATAAAGACACTGCTTGCACAAGTTGGATATGTGGCTTACTAACAACTGAATAAAGCTAACCAGGTATACAATGAATTGAACTAAGAACTCTAAGTCACAGTAAAACAAATTTACAGCAAAAGGAATTCAGAGGCAAGCTTCTAACTGGATTGAATGGAGCAACAACACTGCCTGCACAAGATGGGTCTGTGGCTTACCAACAGCTGAGCAATGCTAAACCAAGTACTAAAAACCAGAAGACTCTAACAAGGAAAAATGGTGATCAAAACTCCAGCTCAAATTCTTCACACAAACTCAGCCAAAATTTAGACCAAAATCAGACCAAAAATCGAAGCCATTTACATGAACACAAACCATGCACTTATAGGAATTCCAACACTCAAAAACCAAAATCAAATTGAACTCCTAAACAATAAACAAAGGAAAAACACTGTTCCAGGGGACCAAAAACATTAATGCATGCTCAAGTCGGCAAAGAAAAGCTGGTGAAACGTGATATTTCACGCGGGTCGCGCCAAAAGGGCGTTCTGGAAAACGCGCACAGGACCGCCACTCGAAAGCGGGCGGCGGTTACAGGACCGCCGCCCTGTTCGGCGGCGGTGTTTCGCCATCCTGCGGGGTGGCGAAGGTCAAGAGGCCAAGGAAAGAGGGAAAAAGGGGAAAACAAAGGGCGCGGGGGCTAAGCGGGGCATGCGGGATGTTAACGCATACTCCGAGGGCTTTTCCGGATCCCGAACACCTTGCGAGGAGACCTGTATCATCATTGGGGCATTTATTACACCGTTCCGCAGTACAGTACCTTACAATTTTGGGTACGTACATATTGCCCCCTCGGAGAAGCGTTTTAGCCATGAAAGGGCATAAAACGGTGGGTCCGAGTATGGCAGTCCTGAAATGGGGAGTTAGAAGTTATACCTTACACGTCTGTGTGTTGAAATGATGCCATCCAAAATTCCCACCACCTGCAAAATGAAAAGAGAACTCAAGTGTAGATAGATACAATAATTTGAAAAATAAACACTAAAATAACAGGGAAAGAGGACGTACCATTTGTGCGGGGATAGGAACTTACCTCCGTCAGCGCTCCAAACCTGCGAAAAAGTCATTTTAAGATGAAATAGAACAATATATATATGAAAGTGGGCCCATTTTCCTATTCATTTGCGCGAGTTGATTTGATAGATTTTGAGCTCTGGGACCCACGGTGACGGTTTCTTGCGCGAATAGAGTCGAAACGTCCGGAGTGAGATCGTGATCATGCCTCCACGTGCGGAACGCCACCCCGCGAGATCACAGGTTGGTTTTCTTCAATTTTGCATTTTTCCCCTTCCAAATTTGAAATGGCAAATTATTTGTAATGGGGGGGTTATTTTTGAAAATGTTTGGTTCAAAAGGTCCATCTAGGGGGGGCGCCTACTGGGTAGGTTCTTTTTTTAGCTAAAATGGTCTATCTTTGCGTTTTTTGGACTTTTTAGGGTTAAAAACCCGCGCGGGTTTCGGACCGCGACCGCCCCAGCCGGCCATGGGTGGCGGTTACATGACCGCCGCCACGATTCAGGCGGCGGTTACGTGACCGCCACCTTTAAGGCGGCGGTTCTAAAACCGCCTCCTGCTTTCGGGGGCGGCGGTTTTACCTGAGAATCTGCAAAAAGCTTGTTTTGGAGACTTATACTTATATTTTCTTGCATTTCTGTACGTTTTTATGACTCTCCCTGCATTGATTAGATACTAACTTGCTCTGTTTGGTGTGTTTTTGGGTGTATGCAGGCGAGGGAGGAGTACATCTAGATGGAGCCGGGAGAGAGAGTGTGATTGGTTGCCGGGGTATTGGATGCCCTTTCGCCAGACGAGGAGGACACGTTACAGAGGGCCGGTATATTGCGCATATCGCGCGTGCCCCATGTTACGCCATCGAGTCACATCCTTTGTGACTTATTTTCTTATTGGGATGCAGATCGGAACACTTTCCGACTGCCAGGGGTCCGCGGTGAGTGGACTATTACTCTAGAGGACGTTTACCGTATCTTGGGGGTCCCGATCATCGGGAGGAGACTCACACTGGAGACAGCTGGGTCCAGAGCACAGATTGCACAGTGGGCAGGTTATATGGGGGATGCAGCTATTTCCACGGGGCCGAAGAAGGGAGTGAGAGTTAGATCCATTCCTTCTTTGCCCATCCCCGTATTTCGACAGGCCATCATGGGGATCCTTGCCTCGAGGACTGATCGGGGACAAGGGAGGGGATACATTGTTATCTTCTTTGGGCCCCCATCATTGCACAAATAGAGGGCATGGCCGGATATACGCACAGGGTGCGAGATATTTTGGGGACCACTTATCACGACTTATACGAGGTGGTCCGTTTACGAGGGACGTCTTTGAGCCACCCTACTCTAGTTATGAGTTGGGTGTATGGCTTCATTCCCTATGGTAGAGGCGTGGAGGTGGCAGATCCTGGAGGTGTGAGGGCAGCCAGATGGTCAGATATGTCGGTGCTTAGAGCACCTCACCAGCCGGTAGCTTCCCTCACCATAGCAGATATGGAGGCCATACCGTACCAGCTCATGGCTGACATTTGGGGAGAGGAGGCTCTCACATTGATCTCTTGCTCCACCATAGGGCAGCTTATTGACCATGTGGGACGGGTGGAGGTACATCCTTTCGGCAGGGTTCCTCAGCAGTTCGGCCTCCCATATGTGGGCATGCTTCCTCCAGTGGCACCAGTCTATAGATCAGTCCGGGAGGCTAGAGGGGGGCCTAGAGGCCGTGGTTGGACAGTGGTCACACTCTGGTATTCCTATTGCAGCCGGGGATTGTTCGGGCCGAGAGGAGAGCTGGTGCGCCTCGGGCACCTTTACTTGGATTACTGCGGGTCCTTGCTCATAGTAGCGATGACCCTATAGATATTGACTCCGATCTAGAGGAGTCCGCGAGAGGAGGTCGGAGGAGCAGACGGATGAGAGTGATCCTGAGTGGCATGATACTCAGGATATCATGCAGGCGGAGAGGGAGGAGCAGAGTGCAGAGAGAGAGACTCTAGTTTCAGAGGAGTCACTCTCTCAGGGCCGTGGTGGAGAGGACGAGTCAGTTGCGGGACGACATGTTGCCCCTACTACAGGAGCAGCTCCACAGTCGGCAGCGGCATCCGCAGCGGGTGCCGGCCCCATCGATCCATCTTGGAGGCCCGGCGATCCGAGTAAGTTATCCTCTCCTCTTTTAGTGTTAGTTTGATTTAGGACTTGTTTTAACTGCTATCTCTCCTTATATTTGTATCTTGTATATTTTAGCCTCTTGCCTAGTTTCTAATTCGTCTTTCTTCTTTGTTTTGCAGAGACTGTTGACGAGTGGCGGGATCTAATCCGTAGGGTATGTACTGATTCTCTGATGATCCCTATGGATAAGACCCGTGCGGAGCTATCTGTAGATGCCGGGGAGCCTTCAGCAGCTGGTAGGCATACTGACGTCTTTGCTCCGTTTGGCACGTGGCCAAGATGGTGTCGACTCTCCGTACAGAGTTGGCAGGCTATAGGACAGCCGAGCGTCTTATGAGGAGCCACTCTCATGGCGAGACCACGGCTGCTCCTCGGGACCCTGAGCCCTCCGTCCATTCAGAGCGCCAGCGTAGCCGGAGTCCTAGGCGAGGGCGCGCACCTTCGGCGGGATCGCGCAGGGGTTGAGAGGCCACTTGGCTCCTATGTATATATATTTTTGTATTATAGATTCTTTTGTGTATTACGGGCTCTTTGAGCATTTTGACCATGCCTAGTGCATGATGGCATTGTATACAAACATTGATTATTTATATATATGCGTCCGTTTTTGGATCAAAACTTGTCACTTGTGTGTGTCCTTTCTATTTCCAACTGCTTTGTGTATACTACGATGTATGTTTATATGCTTTCTAGAATGTATGCAATGGAAAACAGATGATGCAAATGTTTGCTTTCTTTTTGTGTTTCATGATGCTGATACATGATATTGTAGATATACTGTGATCTTGAATCTTAACTTTTGTTAGCAATTTGGGTAACTTGTATTTGTTTTGGCAAAATGATGAAAATAACCAGTATGATGAACAGATTAACTTGCCCCACTCTTAACTCCACGCAACTAGTAAGATGCGAGGGCTCATCACCAAGAGCCAAGAAGGGCGCAAGTTATGGAATATGGTGAAATGATAGTGACGAAAGACAGACGAAGCTTTGGTGGAACCAAAGTGAAAGCTACAAGCTCACTCTACCTGAATGACTTCATAGTTTTGGGTGCAACTTGCTTTGCGATTTATCCAGACTTAGACCCGTAGATGGCCACATAGTAGACAAGATCTGGGTTTTTAGGATTTTTAACTCTTTTTGGAATTTTGAATATCTGATTCATTCGTTTTTGACTCAAAGTTTGAATTGTTTGTTTATGACCTTTTAATATTTACTTTGTCTAGAGGACCCCCTACACTTTGCCCCATGCTACCTGTAAGAAGCATGGGTTTATCACCATGGGCAAGGCATAGGCGAGTAAGGGCATTTCCATCCTTTCCCAACCCTACGTCACTAGTAAGAGACGCAAGCTCATCACCGAAGGTTGGTGGGGCAAGGAAATGTGTAAAAATAAAATTTTCTGTTTAATCACTTCTTGACTTGTCTTTTTGAGTAAAATGTCAGTATACGCTTATTTCCAAAGAGATGTATATATATGGGATAGATGTGACACCATGAAGCTTCTAGAACAGACCATAGGCAAGACACCAATCCTGAGAAGAAATCAAAGCGAGAACAAACTTGCAGATCTTGGTATGGTTACCGTTAGGACTTCGTCATGTCTGATTTTATTTGATAAAAGATTCTGAAGATGATTTGATAATATACGAAGATGGAGAGGTATGATTAAAGAACTTTATGCCAGAAACATCACGAGTTTGTAATGAATTGCTTTGAGAATAGATTCTTTGATCACAATTTATGTAAGAACAAGTGGACAAAATGATCCTAATTTATATGAAAATGCGATGTAGATAGTTATATAGGCAGCGCTTGCTGCTTATGCATAGAAACGTTTGAGGTGGAGGGAATTGACTGTTTCGCCAAACTCCTCACCTTCTAGCGTGCATAAGAGATAAGCACCATTCCCGTAGTCCTTCATGACTCGGTATGGGCCCAACCATTTGGGCCGGAATTTCCTTCCTTCGCCGGTCTTCTTATCGATCCGGTGTCTAGTCTTAGAACTAGATCACCTTCGTATATATCGCGTTCATAAACCTTCTTGTTATACTGCCGGCACATTCGGTCAGCATAAGCTCTATGCCGCTGCTCAGCATCTAACCTAGTTTCATCTAGGCTTTCTAGTTGGGAAAGGCGTGCTTCTCTGTAAGCGTCTTCATCCAGAATCCCTTGTAGCGAAATGCGGAGACTGGGTATTTCGACTTCAAGCGGGAGAACTGCTTCCGCCCCAAATACTAGCGAGAAAGGAGTTGCTCCCGTTGGTGTTCTTATTGAGGTTCGGTGGGCCCACAAGGCCGGGTATAACTTCAAGTGCCAATCTCGCTTGTTTTCTTTCACCGTTTTAAGGAGAATGGCTTTCAGCATTTTGTTTGTTGCTTCAGCCTGCCCATTGGCTTGGGGATAATACAAGGAAGCCGTATGATGGCTTATTTTAAATTTGTTGCATAGTTCATGAACTTCTTCATTTTTGAAAGAAGTTCCATTATCAGAGATAATGATTTGCGGGATACCGTACCTACAAATGATTTGATTCAAAATGAACTTAGCGATTACTGAACCAGGTACGGTAGTAAGAGGCATGGCCTCCACCCATTTGGTAAAATACTCAGTGGCCGTGATTATAAAATTGTGGCCGTCTGTGGATGAGGGAGAGAATTTCCCTATTAAGTCTAGGCCCCATGTAGAAAAGGGCCATGGAGTAGCGATTGGTTGCAGAGCTTGTGCTGGCATGTGGATCTCGTGGGAGAATTCTTGGCACTTATGACACCTGCGTGCAAACTCTATCACGTCATGTTCCGAGTGGGCAGAAGAAATAGCCCATTCGATGTATTTTTCGAGCGTGGCATGGCCACCGAAGTGGCCTCCACATATACCGCTGTGGGATTCATGGAGAATCCTCTTGGACTCTTCTGTGTCGACACACCTTAGAAGCATTCCATCGAATGCTTTTCGATAGAGAACTTGCTCTATGATGACATATTTAGACACGATTATGCGTAACCGCCTTCTTTGTTGTGGTGTAACTGCCTCTGGGTACGTATGGTGCATGATATAATTAATGATATCAGTGTACCAAGGGCACTCAGAGATAGCAGGTCGAGTTTCAATGTAGTATACGCATTCATCTGGAAAGTCTAAATCTACTAAATCACCTCCGTCTAATGGGTTGTCAGCTAACCAATCCACGATGATTTGTCCTTTAACTGACTTCTGGTTTACAAATGTTAATTCGAACTCTCCCATTAAGGTTATAAAGCGTCCAGCTTTTTTGGACAAGGACCCTTGTGTGAGAAAAGTCCGTAAATGGTCGTCTTTACCATGACCCTTGTTTCTTGATTCAGCATGTAATGTCTTAGACGTTTAGTAGCAAAGACTATGGCAAGACATTCTCGCTCTGCTTGTGTATAGCGTGTTTCATAGTCGAGCAATGTTCGGCTAATGAAATAAATTGCACGCTCTCTCTTGTCATCGTCTTCCTGGGCCAACATACAGGCCAGCGAGACATCGGTAGCCCGTGAGTATAGAATTAACGGGTGATCTAGCTTAGGTGGCATTAGCGTAGGTGGTGACAGTAAGAAACGTTTAACTGCGTTGAAAGCTTCGTTGCAGTCTTCGGTCCAATCAATGCTATAGTCTTTCTTGAGTAAATTATTGATTGGATGAATAGCGAAGCTTAAGTCCGGGATGAATCTCCGGATTGCACCTAGCTTCAGAAATGATCGATTCGATTCACTCGAAGGTGGGACCATTTCGAGGACAGCCCAAATTTTGGTTGGATCAACGTCGATCCCTCGTGACGATATGATGTAACCTAGGAGCTTTCCTCCTGTTACACCAAAGACGCATTTCTCGATTTAGCGTAACTCCGTATTCTATTAAACGTGAAAGAATGGCGGAGTACTTGGGATGGTCACTGACGCTTCTTGGCCTTAGCCAACAAGTCATCTACGTAGGATTCCATGATTTTATGAATTAAATCGTGAAATATATAAGTCATAGCTGTACGTGGCATTAGCGGCGTTCTTGAGACCGAATGGCATAACAACGTGTGATAGGTTCCCAAGGAGTTATAAAGGTGGTTTTAGCTTGATCTTGCTCGGATATTCTGATTTGATTGTATCCCGAGAATCCATCCATGAGAGACAAGAGTTCAAAACCAGCTGTTGCATCAACAATAACGTCTATGGATGGTAATGGGAAATCGTCTTTAGGACACGCTTTGTTGATGTCCCGAAAATCTATGCAGATGCGTATCTTTCCATTTTTTTTAGAACGGGAACGATATTAGATACCCATTGGGAGTAGTCAACTGGCTTGATAAATCCTACCTGAAGGAGTTTTATTACCTCCTCTTTTACCATGAGGGCTACCTTGGGCTTCATAGGTCTTGATTTTTGCTTAATTGGCTTTGCATCTGATCTAGTGACGAGGTTGTGCACCGCAATGTGGGGTGCGACTCCTGTCATCTCTTTGTAATTAAATGCAAATGCCTTCTGATGTTCTTTGAGAACCTGAGTATGTATTTCTACTTCTTCTGGGGTTAATGAAGAACCTAGTTTCAATATCCTTGGTTCATTCTCTGTCCCAATGTTGACATCGATTGTTTCTTCGATTAAAGAGGCGTTACCCTCTTGAACTCGGTGGTGGTCTTTGGAGGTAGATCTATATCATCCCCATTTTCTATTGCGTATATGCTAGGTTCCCTTTGCGAGGGAAGATCCGTTACGGGATTTCCGAAGTAGGAAGATGAATGCGGGATCAGAGATAAATCTAGTGTGTGATAGGAGAGATGTAATGCTGCATAGGCATTTAAGTAATCCAAAGTAGCCGCATCATTTCCAACATGGTCTAGGATGGTAGATTCATTTCCGCTTGAAAGAGGATTTGTCATTGTTTTTATCAATGGTTCATTACGAATGGATACTGTGAAGTGAGTATCTTCTAGCTCATTGCTTGGAGTGAAGCGTGATGCCGAAGTTGCTATTGAATCGGCGAGAAGATTTTTCTCTCGTGGGATTGCTTCAATGGATATGAAATTAAATGCTTTGCTTAAATCTAACACAGCGTCTTTGTAGAGTTGTAAATGTTTGGCTTTAGTTTCATATATTTCAGAAACTTGGTTTGTTACTAATTGCGAGTCTCCGAGGACTCTGATGTTATCAATACCAATTCTTTTGGCTAAGGTAAGGCCAAGGAGGAGAGCTTCGTACTCAGCGCCATTGTTTGTGCATTCAAAGTTCAACTTAAAAGAGAATGGGAGGACCTTTTCCTCGGGCGAGGTAAGAATTATACCTGCCCCCGCTCCATAGCGGCATTTAGCTCCATCGAAATGGAGAGTCCAATACTTAGCCGGGAGCATAGATGTAGGGGTATCTGCTGTGTTTGCACACTCTACTTCTACCATACAGAGATCTTCTGCTGGCAAGGAACCAACACCTAGGGAAAATCCCATGCCTACTGAATCGAATGGTAAGAACATTGGTGAATCTTGTTCTATCAACTCAACGATCTTCGCAGTAGTCCCTAATGATACTGTTTCTTTAGTTTTACTTTTAGGGGTTGGAATTGTTTTGGCTATGTTGGTAGTTTCAAGATCCGTCGTAGGTATCAACTTTTCCTCTGGCTTTGGGTCAGAGGGTTTATTAAGTTGATTTGTTGGCAGTTCGAATTCTGAGTGCACCCCTGGTCTTTTCTTTAAATCAGCTAGGTGCAAATCGAAAGGTTTTGGGTCGCCTTTGGCTACAAATACCTTTCCCAGATGCAAGAATCTTACTTCTTGAAATAGCGTGGAAGGGATTGCCTTCATTCGATGTATCCAAGGTCGGCCGAGGATCATATTATAGTTAGTTTCCCGATCTATAATATAAAACTCAGTCAGGATTGTTTTAGGCCCTAAGGTGACCGGCAGTATTATAGTTCCTATTGAAGTGGCTTTGAGGCTATCATAGCCTCTCAAGGTATTTCGTGTAGTAGAACAGTTCGTTTCTCCATATCCAAGTTTTTGGAGGAAAGAGAAAGGGACTATGTTAACTGCGGCCCCGTCGTCAACCATTGCCCTTTTTACATAGTTATTATAAACCCATACCTGTAAGTGTAGGGCTGGGTCACCTCGGCGTGCGATCTCAACATCTGTGGGCATTTTACTTATTTCGAAGATGAATTCGACATCCTTGTCCGGCTGCCCCGGAGGATGGATATCAAAATCTACGTGATTTACTTGTGTTTCAGGAGGTGGAGTGATGTTAATTAGATGGCCTAGACCTAATGCTTCTAAAAGTAGCTCTGTGAGGGGAGAGTTCTTTAGCAAGTCCAAGAATGAAATGTGTGAAAAGGTCTTTGTTAGGTCACTAATTAAATCATAGGCACCCGATGGGTTTTCAATTATTTGTTGACTCCTATCTATCTCTCTGGCGAGATGACTTGGGCTCGGTTGAGAGAAATACTCTCGTGTTCTTGTTATAGCTTCGATAGGTAGTTCAACATCTAATTCTACCAAACTAACTATCTTAGGTCTTGGTTGAGCTCCCAACTGTGGCGCAACTGACGGATTTAATGAAGTCGAAGCTTCATGGTCATTGTTTCCCGTTATTGTACCTTTGTTTGTTCCGGTTGGATTCAGCCTATTGCTATCATGATTTGGGAGCGGATCGCTAAAGATCCTGAGGGGAGCATTCTGAGGGGAAACTGCCCCTGTGAGAGTATTTGGTGATGATGAGACGGGATCTGCCAAAAACAAGTCTGTGAAGAACTATCTTTGTTCTTCTGGCAAATGTTGCATAAATTTATTGTAGTCACGGCACGTTCTAGTGTCGTGACCATGAATTTTATGGAAACCACAATAAGAATTGGGATTATAATTCCCGTTTTGTTGGTTTGGTGTGTATTGTGGCCTAAAATTCGATCAAATGTTTGCCTATTAGGACCAAAGTTTTGGAATTGTTGTTTTTGGTTTTGACTTTGGTTTTGGTAACCAAATGAGTTTTGGCTTGGCCCTTGTATGGGATTTCGCCATTGTTGTTGTTGTTGTTGTTGTTGTGGATGGTTAAAATCCACTGTATTGATCGACGGGGTAAAGTTGTTGTTTCGCTGGTTGTTTGTTTGCGACGGAGTATTAACAACATTTACCCTCTTGGGCTGGTCGGTTACCCCATCCGTTGTTACCCCACGATTTTTGTTAAGGATTTTGGGTCCTTGATTGACATTTGTGGTAGTTGTAGTATTTTGAGTGGAGGTGATTAACCTCCCATTTGCTCCGTAAGTCTTACGACCACTATCTATTGCTGCTTGATCAATTCGCAGAGCGCTCTCAAGTACCTCATCATAAGTCCTTAGTGGGAACTTCTGGACTTCTTCCTTCACTTCTCTACTGAGAGAATGAAGGAATAAATCACATAGTTCCATCTGATCCATGTTTGGAGCACTTGCTGATGAATAAAGAACTGTACGCCACCTCTGGATGAAATGGGCGACAGATTCGTTATGTTCTTGCTTGATGTGTAAGAATTCCCTGATTCCTGTTCTCAGTAGTTTGTTCATGTCGAAGGCTTTGATGAACTCTGACACGAGTTGTTTAAATGAATGTATGGAAGCCTCAGGTATTCTATAATACCAATCGAGAGCAATGCCTTCCAGTGTTTTGGGGAATATTTTAGCAACAACCCCATCCCATGGGAGTAATTCTCGAATGGCCGTAGCGTAAGCTTTGATATGCGCATTTGGATCTCCCTCACCCTTGAACTTGGGCAAATCAGGGAGGGGTCTTGGAAGCATGACGCTTCGTATGGTGAAATCTAAGGGTTCCTTTAGATATTCTGAATATGTCCCTATTGCATAGCTTTCGACCATTGATGGTGGTTGCTGCGGGAGCAATGGCGGAATGGGTTGTTGATATGGCATAACGTACGCATTGGCAGGGGCATAAGGAGGTCCCTGCGTTGGAGCAAACATGCCAGGAGAGGAGAACACATCTCCTTGTGGTGATTTAGAGTACATGTTTAAATAGGATGGGGTATTGTCAAGGAACGGACTGTTCGACACTAGACCGGGAGGAGTAGTGTTAGAGATGCTAGGCCTTGTTGGCGTTTTGTTATCCCCGTTTTGAGTTCATAACGAAACGATCGGATAACCCCTACAAAATTTTTGAAGTGATTTTGCATCATGACCTCTTTTAGAGAAAATCGGGTTTTCGGGTGTTACTAATGACTTGACATAAGTTTTAACATGCTTTATGTCTTATGACCTCAAACCCAGAGAAACCCGCCTTCTGCAATGAGACAATCCTTTGTAATCGGGTTTCGGAAATTCAACTCATCGGAACATTCTTGAGTTAAAACATGCTTTGTGTCGCGTGACTTCCGAAACCCGAGACCCGCCTTGTGTTAAGACAATCCTTTGTATTCGGGTTTTCGGAACTCTAAAGCATCGGGACATTCATGTTCCAAAACATGTTTTATGCGCCATGTTCTCCGATTCCCGAAGTCCGCTCAATCCTTTGTAATCGGGTTTTCGGAAGTTCAATGCATCGGAACATTCATGATTCAAAACATGTTGGGTGCTCCATGTTTTCGAATCGAAACACGAAATGCAATAAATCTCCTCGTGTCGGGTTTTGGACTCCTCCAACATACCGACGTGGCATTCATGCCAAGTGGTGGTGAGTTGGCACGCGTCCGAAAGCTGAAGTGTATTTATTATGATTTTCTTATAAATACGCGGATTTCACGTCATTCTTACCGCTCATATTTTTAATTGTGGATTTTTCGCATGCTCTTCCTCTCCCAAAACCCGCAAACTTGCGTACTGCATGGATCATTTGTTTTCGATCTTACCTGTCTCGAATCGAAGGTATTCTTCTTTCCTTCTTTATTCTTGACTTTTCTGGATCGATTGCGTGTATTTTCTTCCCAATTTCTTGCCGGTTGTTGAGGGTTTTTCTTCCTTCTTCTTTCTGTGTTGTTTTGGAAAGGGTTTTGGGTTTTAGGGTTTATTCTCTTTTTGGGATTATCAATTGGTGCTGTTCCTTCCAAATCTTAATTATATGCATGATGTATGGAATATGAATAACAAAAAGAAAGGAAGTTGTGTATGTAGAAATTCAAAGGAAAGACTCTGCTTTTGTTTCCCGGATTTTGAAGGTTGTGTTGCAGATTCAAAAGTCCGAAGAACCTTAAGCTCGAAGTGACGGGGTTTCTCAACATTCGACCTCAACACTAAGTGCCGGGCATCTCTAAGTTCCGTCATCGAAAGTGGGTGCCGGGTTTTCTCCTCACATTTCCGCCATTGAAAGCAAGTGTGGGTTTCGCCAAGATTCGACATATCGACTTGTCGGGTTCTCAAAGTTTTCCGATATCTTCTTCTCGCGTGTCGGTTCTTTTCTCCTTCCGACGCATTCTACCAATCAGTTTTCACAGTGCATGCATCTCCGAGGAGTTCCGAGCTTTCTCCTTCCAATATTCTTCATGTCGGATCTGGTTCATCACAGAGAAGGCCAAAAATCTAAGCAGGTGATGAAATATAAATTTAAGAAACAGAATCCCCATATATTGATTGTAATTATGATATCGGGATACCGAAATGGGAAACATAGATATGGATGACTTTTGGAATAGGGTGATGAGTTCTTCTCAAACCCCATGGATGGTGGCTTTAGCTAACGGTGGCTTGCCCTTGCAGCAGAGCTTCCCATGTCTCCGCCAATGTCTAGAGTTTTTTTGGCGTGCATCCAGCTACGACTCAACTTCTCTGCTCCGTAAGGAATCAGCCAGGGTGAAGTAGTTATCAAACTAGATGGAGCTTATTTTGATGATCTCCTGAAACTACCAAATTTTGAAGAGTATGGGCCCTAGATATCAAGTCACCAAGGCCTCGGGACAAAGAACCAGGAAAATTGCATTAGGGATGTTTCAATAAGAAGTTCTTGGTCAAGGCAAAACCAAGAATATCTAGATTTCCAAGAACTATCCTCAGATCGGATTTCATACAAGAAATCAACGACATTATCACCTCTTGAGCCGAAGCAGGTTTTGGCTTGCTTGAATCAAATTTATTTCATGGATGGATGTACCAATTTATGGTCACCATCAAGAAGAACAAGCAAGGGATTGACGTGGGAACCCTTATCGCTGATGAAATTGATTCCCGTGATGACGACTGGCCCCATCGGTCAACCGAAGTTTTATATGTTCTCATGTGGCCTATGTAGCACTGGGATGAGGAGCTATCCGGGGCTGGAGACTAAAGGAAGTAGAACGTCAAATCCAAATCTATAAGTATTATCTTCAAATAACGAAGAAGGGGTCCAAGGATCATTTTAGAGGGTAAATGACGCCTTTTCTACGAGAACATTCGCCACCAACCTGTGGAGAAAGACAAGGGTCTCAAAGCGAGGCATGGGTCAAGTATCTAAATGGGGATGTATCTTCTTACGAGCTTCAAGAAGTTTACCTACCTTCGAATAGTCATGTACTCAGGAGAGCCTTTTTTCGCCCTCTCATCCAGGATAGATTGATATTGCTAGAATTAATTCGACATAACTATTGGATTTTCATAAATTCCAACGGAGCAATGAAGCATAAGTGCAGCAGTGTATCCTTCCCATTTCTATTGGGAGATATACTTTGCCAACAAATGATTGGCAAAGGCTAAAAATGTTGAATGTGAACTCAGGAGAAATTAAAAGAAGCATATGAAGTCTCTGGATGGTTTTGACATCCAAGGAGTACTTAGAACCTATGGAGCCCTACATCTCGCACAGCCCGACATTGAGGATATCTCGGGTGGATCTGCGTAACGAAGTAAGTCAGCAGTCGCAGAAAAAGATAATAGTAGGTTAACTATTAATGAGATTCGTGACGCTAGAGCTTTGATTTGCCGAGATATGGCACAACCGACAATGAAAGTGTGTTGGATATGTCCTATGATGGGCTTAATGAAGATCGATACGTTTTCCCGCCTATTGATTGGTCGGCCAGCGAAAAAGCCTCTATCACCGATAGGTCAGCCCTAATTCTGGCTCATACAAAGAAATGGCTCTCCTCTTGGGGGATGAATTTTAAGGATGACAAGTTTCCAAAATTGGCTGCTTCTGAAGCGGGGCCCTCCAAAAAGAAGAAGGACAAGGAATCTACTGGGGGGTCTATAAAAATCAAGATTCCCAAGAAGAAGAAAGAAAGACAAATCTCTTCAATTGTCTCTCCAGCTCAAACGGTGGTTGTGCCAGAATCACCAACACCACCAGAAATAGGGGAGATTAATTTAGAAGAAGGAGGAAGCCAGCTCTTGTCTTCACCATTTCTTTGATTGTTCAACCTGGAGAGACCTTATCTCTTGCATTCAAGGCTTTGAACCAATCTGTGCCTCCCTCAACAACCACTTCAGCCTCCTCATTCCCCATCCACTTCTTCAAGCATGGCCAATATTTTCTCCAGCTCTCACCCCTCTCTGCTGGAACCCAAGTGATCACCAACACTCCCCCACAACCTGTGCCTCTATTCATTGCACCTACTACCACGTTGACTCACTGTTCCCCCTCCAATAGTAGAATCTCGCTCCTTGAGAGTAGAATACCAAGCCATTACAACATTGGCGGTTTCGATACACCACAATGGCTACTCGAGCAAACTCCGAGGAAGAGGAAAGTGATTGTATTCCCTACCACCCTTTGATTTCAGCTCACTTAAGGCTTCTACCGTGAGATCGGCCAAGAGAAACCTAAAACAGTTTCAAGGGTTTTGGTGGATGCTTCAGAGATAAGTTCACAGAGATTGCCTCCTCGGTGACAAAACTAAAGATGATGTAACAGTTGCTGATTACTGAAACTGTGAGTGGTGGCTCTAGGAAAGTGATGCAAAGGGGCGTAAACAAGATGCAAAGGATTCCATAGACATCCTGTGCCAAAAGTTGAAAGAAACAAAGGGCAATGACAGAAATGAGCTTAAGGAAAAAGTGGAGTAGCTGACGAGAGGTTTTGATTAAACTCTCAACACCCTGGAATCCATACCATCGCCGCTCGTCGCTGGATTTGATTTCTCCTTGCGCCTATGATTGAGAAGATTACCAAAAAGGAAGAGTGGTTGACGAATGGATCAAAAAAAGTTGCTCCAACAAGCGGAAGGAAGTAATTCAAGACGTGGTGAAAGTTCACTACGGTCCTTGGCATGTGAGATTCAAGGAAGGAGAGAAGATGGATGAGGAATTCTTTGAAGAACTTGGACAGCTGATTTGACTTGTGAAGCTCTCCAAGTGCTAAAGCAAATACCAGCACATCTCTTGGTAGAAGAAGGCATTCTTCCACATACAGATAAACACTTTCAGCTGATCAAGGCCATCAAGTTCAGAGTAAAGATTCTCAACGAAGCCTGCAGCAAGTTGAGAGAATCAAGGGATAAATTGATCGATGGGAAAAGTGATCTGGAAGAAGAATTGCTAAAGATTTGTCCAAAGGTGTCAGTTGGGAACTCAAGTGCCCTATCAGCAGATGATCTCTTCAAACAAGTTCAAGAGACTCGCTCAAACATGAACTCAGATGGATTCACCTTGAAG
Source organism: Taxus wallichiana var. yunnanensis (assembly GCA_018340775.1). Taxonomy (NCBI): domain Eukaryota; kingdom Viridiplantae; phylum Streptophyta; class Pinopsida; order Cupressales; family Taxaceae; genus Taxus; species Taxus wallichiana. The sequence continues at coordinate 166,916,241 of CM031243.1, read as the reverse complement.
TCATTGGTCAGCATTTGTGAGGATTGAACATACGTTGGAGGCCTTAAGAAAGCTCGACCAGCAAAGGTTGAAAAGCTTCACGGTAGCAAGGCCAGTGATATCCATGAGACTGGGAAATGTGGAATGATCATTCCACTACACTCCGAGAGAAATGAAATGCAAGGCATTATTTGGAAGTTCCAGGAGTTCCGGAACAAATACAACTTCAGCTCTCGGTGGAGGAGGAGAAAGAAGAAGAAGCGAAAGATGATGATTAGATTAATTTAGCGTCCCATGTCATTTCT